>CM021765.1:82148742-82165753 GCA_011076525.1 Nettapus auritus
GAAAGAAAGAAAGAAAGAAAGAAAGAAAGAAAGAAAGAAAGAAAGAAGTGAAATTTGTGCTATTATCTTGGAATGGTCAAAAACACTTTGAAGTCAATGGAAAGATTTTCACTGACTTCCAGAGCTCTGGATCAGATCCTGGATAGTCTTACAGAGAATGACAGGGAACTTTCATCTTTAGGAATTCCTTTCAAGGGACATGGCATTAAATGGCTCTAATTAGCTGTCAGGGTCAGTGTATAGATAATGGAATGGAAAATGTTAGTTGCCTTCATGGCAACTTCAGCTGCTGTCCACTAAGCAACTCAAATCTAGACACCTACTCTGAGATGTATACATCTATATTTAACGTCTATATAACAGAGGTCAGACACGCAAAGACGAGAAGCACTGAAGTTCATGACAACTGTGGGTGATTAGCAGATGTAAAAATCTGGTCTCTTGCTGAGGTGCCTAAATACAGATTAATCACAGGGATGCATCCAGGAAGAGACCCTGTAATTAACAATGGATACCCATGATTGTTCAAAAACACCTTTGTTCTTATGCAAATGTTGGCAACCAGCTACTCCTCAAGCATCTTTAGTGGTTATACACCAAAGGGCATAGCTGCAGTCAAGCCAGACAAATGTTTGGAATTTGAACAAATGACATCTTCCCAACATTTGATGATATCTTGTATAGAGTTCACTTAATCATTTATGCACACACACATAAATACATACATATATGTATCAGCCTTACCAGCTCCCTCATAATTATTGTTACTTTGCACTGGATTCTTCCAATTTGTCAATAACTGTCTAGTAATAAGGCAACAAGAACCAAACACAAAAGGCAGGCTCTCAGCTGGTGTTAATTGGCACAGCTCCACTGACTTCAAAGTCCTCAAAACTTTCAGGTGTGGTCACACCAGGCATGTAGAGAGAGGGTTTATTATCATGTTCTCTGATGTGGTGCCTTTGTGTATGCAGCCCAAACTGCATTGCTGACACATTGCGAACTCATGTCTAATTTACTGTCTGCTCTCAAACTTAGGTCTCTTTCAGCTTACCTACTTCCACAGCTCCGTTGGTGAATAACGTGTTTTAGATAATTTTCCCCATATGTATTATAGGTTTTTTATTTTCCAAGTAGGGTTTCATCTTGCCACCCAGTGATCTAGTTTCTGGTTCTCTGACTTCTCTAGTTTCAATCTATTCACATTACTCTAACGTAGCACCCTTCCATGCTAGCACTGACTGCAGACACAATGAATTTGACATTTACCCTTTTTTCTGTTATGAAAATGCTAGAAAACATCACAATTATTACTCAGTATGCAACATATTCTGCTCTGGGAAGATACTGATTGTAAGCTCACTTTCAGGTAGTTTTCAGTTTGGCTATTATCGACAAAACCTTTAAAATTGTGCTACTGAAATAAAAAACCCATGTCTAGAGCTACAATTGAGGTATGATTGACACAGCCCCAGATATAAGACAGGAAAGCAGCTTAGTGCTGTGGTACCTTAGCAGCAAAATATTATCAGCACTTCCAAATCTGGTTGCCAGGCCAGTGCCTCCTAAAAGTCAAAAGTACTTGAAAGCTGCTCTAATTCATCTCACTGACCTCAAGCAGGTGGAAGCCAGACACAGTGGGGACGTGGAGAAACGGAAAGGGACATGCCTGCACTGGAGGCATGGAGAAGGGATAAGACAGGAGGCACTACAGCTGGCTTACATTCAGGGGGCCATGTAAGACACATTTGAAGCTTGGTCTGTGCCAAAGGTCTAGTATCAGACCTGTTCCATATACTGCTCTCCCTCTTTCCATTAGTCTCATACACTCCTGAAATTCATTTTAAAAACTTCCGCCTGACAAAGTCTGCCTACTTTCTCTTCACATGTACATGGAGTGGATCCTGCTGCTGACTTATCCCTTGGCAGGTGAGACTAGACACACAGAATTAGGGCTCAGACAGTGCATGAGTAAGCACCTGTAGCAGAAGGCAAGAGCTAACACATAAATTTTGCCAGGAGCTCTTCAGACGTAAGTTGGCACACCCCAAACTGCAATGCATGGCCACAAACTTCCCTCCCGGTCTGGACCCATACTCCAGTCTAGTGCATGTGGACCATAAAGTCATAGAGACTGTGGCGCTGAACCACAAATGACTGACATAAGGGCCTCATGAGTAAATATTTTTAAACAGAATAGAAATTAAACATGTGGCACACATTCTTTGTTTTTTAATAATATTGTAATTGCTTTCTTTATGTTTGCCAGTATCATCTCTGCTGTTATTAAACAAGCATACAGCATAAAAACTATAGTTGCAAATGGAATGGGAACTTGCCTGTCAGGGTAGCATAGCCTACACCTACCCTAGTATCTACCCGGAGCAGTAAACAACAAGCAGAGCCAGGTATTGGAGCTGGTGCTCTGTCATCTCTTTGTTAAATAACTGCCATTGTTATTGGTGCAGCCTTGGCCCAGGCATTCTCTCAAACAATTTCAAGGGATCATTCCCAGCTGGCAATAAGAATGTAGCCATTCTGATGAGACGACAACACCTCAAAGAGTGCAAATGACAGCCACTTCATGACAGATAGATCTGTTTGGTTAACCAGCATAAACATATCCGTATTCTTGAAAGCAAATAAAAATAGGATGTGAAAATAGACTATGGAAATTTTCTGATAAAATATGAAGGTTCAGTAATTATACAGATTCAAACATGAGTCTTACTAGCCAGCAATGAAATCATGGGAATTCTGACATCTGTAAGTGAAATAAAGTGAGTGAAGGAGGAGAACAGGAAAGGAGAAAGGGCAGGCACAGAAACCTGTAGTGGAAAGCAAGATTAAAGTTTTCTTTGTTTGTTTGTTTGTTTGTTTTAATGAAGGGACCGCACAGCAAATGATAAGAGTTTCATCTTCCTGAGTGGGGGGAAGCATTGCAAGAGAATGATATGGAAGGCAAGAGCAAGATGAAGGTTCCTAAATACAACAGAAAGGGCACAAGATCTAGCAAAGCATGGGGGAGCAAACTGGGAAGGTAAAGCAGAGGAGACAAAGACAGGAAAGGGCTCTATGGCACCCTTATATTGCGTGAGGGACCAGTAACAAGTTGTGACTGAAATTCACTTGAAGTTACTCATCCTGGCTTTTATACCCATCATAGATCTAGGCCCTGGGTCAATCTGTTGTCTTTTCACAGTTGATTCCCTTGGTGTTAAGGCACAGTACTTTGCCCATTACAGTACTGTATTTCCCAGTGAGCCCATTTGATGTATCAATGAATAAAACTGAAGTCACTAATTCACATTAAGAGGATCTGCTTTTCCCTATGACCTCATGCAGTTTCTGCTGCTATCTTGGTATGTGGTTCCTCCCACAATGGCTACTTTCACAATTTTAACTGTCAAACTCATAGCCACCCCCCCCCCGGGGGGGGGGTTTGTGTTTTTTTTTTTTAATATCACAAGCATCAGCCTCCTTTTCTCAACTCCCATCTCAGGAACACAGTGTGCTCCTAAGGGCTTTTAGGTGCCCAGATATCCAATCCAATAATTTGTCATGCCATTTTCTCTTTCCTGTGCTTTTACGAGATGCTCATGGTAGCTTCTGCTTTTATCATATTCAGAAGCACACTGCCACTCTCCTTGGAACTGAAATTCACTGTAAAAGAAGTCATGATCTTCCAGTGCTGTGGACACACCAGGCTGGGATCACAGCTCCTGGGCAGCCAAGACAGCCTGGCACCAATCGATCTTCTCTCTCCTCCAGTTTTCTCTTGCTCCTTCTCCTCCTGATCACTCATTTCTAGTTTTCAGTCCCAGCCTACAACTCCCATTCAGGCTATCCAACCCTCCATCTTTTGATTCACTCCAGTCAGCCACTTCATGACTGTTCCCTTTCTTCTGCTCCACCTTTTATTCTTTCAGGAATTTCCACTTCCTCTCTAGGACACATATTTTGAAGCTGGCTGAGCCCCACAGATCTCTCACATCAGCCTGCCTTTGTTCTCACAGGTAGCACTATGAGCTCAACAACACAGGCTATGGTCTTCTATACCTGGCTGCTCTTTGAGATACAGTCCATGAATCTAGTCTCCCCATATTCCTCACCTGTCTTTGTTTCCTGCAATCAACTTCAAAGAGAGCAACTCTGCAAGCATCCTCTTTCCTTTGCTCTTCTTTTCTGTTCAGACCTTGTCATATAGTCATTTTGGTGCTGTTAATGACCTGCCCAGCCTTTACTCTCTTTCATACACATATTAACCAATCTGCTTATAGTGATGGGGAACTAGCAAAAATCAACACAAATATGAAGTACAGTCTCGCTAGACAGAAAGGTCCAAATGACCTTTGTTTTTATACATACACCTCATCAAAATCTACAGAGTAGTTCTAAAACCTGATTCCTAACATAAGTTCTGTAGCACAAAGAGCAAAAGCCCCATATGTCACAAGAGAAGAACCGGTGAGCTGAGAAAACACCAACAGGCAAACTTTGCGGGAAACATTTTGTGTAAATATAACAGGCACAATGGACCTGGAAGAGCTTTAAGAAGTCGTTTAGCCTGGAGTGTACAAGCAAGCCATACCTCCTGGAATCTAGGAGAGCCTTCAGTAACCTCAGGACTGCTACCCATGTAGGACCTAGGGAAAGTGAAGAGGTGTTCACATTTCTCATGTACAGACTTTGAGCCTTGGTACGAATGTCAGCAATGTATTTGAATCTGCAAAATTCTGCCATGTGGATTCAAAATGTGGCATTATTGTGGGTGGATGAGTAAATTACCTGTAATGATGGGAAACTGCTATTTAAATAAATTAATTAATAATGCAATTCACACATATAGACTTCCACTTCTGCTTCTCAACTGCAACAGCAGTTGCATCACTCCACTGCTACTCATTGACTTTCTGAACAAGTATAAAAAAATATTCTGCGAAAATAAATGTAAAACACCACCAGTTAAAGAACCCATAGTTTACTGTAGCTTACCTCTGCTTTCCCAGATCTCAGAGTACCGGATATCCTAGAACTGCAATATGATAGGCAAAAGACAATTGTTTTAATTGATTCTTATTGGCAGAATCCCCATCTGCAGATTGAAATTCCTGCATAAATGGTAAAACAGATCTTTTGGCAAAGCAGAGAGAAATTGATTTAGCAATTGGGAGCTAAGAAAGAGGGGAAGAAAATTCCTCTTCAGGGAAGAAAACTGGGAAACAAATCTAAAACTGCATTAGAAAACTGTTCTCCACAGATACCAAAACAAAACCCAGTCAGATGTCTCACCTACCTCCTTCCTCTCCCTTCTCCCCTGTTAAGGACGGAGGCAGGTATACTCACAGCAATTAGACTTAAACAAACAAAACAAATTGAAGAGGTCATGAAAGTGTTACCCAAGTGTAAAGAACAGGCCTCTTGCATGAGCATTTAGTGGGTCAGCATGTGAGAATGATGGATGGAGAGTCTGGGGGTAGGGAGATAAGGAAGTGTCCTTGCTGTTGAAGCCCCCATTGAGTTTGATGGGAATATGTGAGCAGGAGACTTGCAAGGAATACGGAGCTGATAATCAAAAACATGACAGGGAAACAGATGTTGCCTGCTTTGGAGACTCTCCTTGCACATTCAACACAATGGAAAGGGCTCAGATAATAAAACAGAGAGGATCCCAGCAAGAAATATAGCGTGCTGACACTTTTATGACCTGAGATGCTTACAAAATACAGAAATGGCGTTTTGTTTGCTTTCCATGCGCAGCTTGATATCACATGCTCAGCTCTCTCTGCTGCCACTCGGAGTCAGGAAGGACGATATATTTTCCTTTCCAGATAAACCTAGTGATTCTAGTCAGGTGCAGAAAGCAAATAAATTACATAAGAAGACTTTTTGTATCTATTAATCAAGAGGCTTGTCATTTTCCAGGCCTTGATCCACATGAAAGAAAGTGAAGAGGGGGAGGGGGATCTAGGAATAAGTAAGGATGTGGAAGGGAGCAAAAAGACGACTCTTACTGGAGCTGCTTGAGAGGTTTCTCATAGTGTGAAGGACCACAGCTTAGACAAACACACTGAAAAACAATTCCCAACCCACTCCTTTTGGAGCTTTTCTCTGCAAGCCAAGGGGACCTGCTCCAAAAGGAGGAATGCGTGAACCAGAAATATTCCATTATGCTTTTGGGGCTGTTATTCTCACATTTCCTTTTTTCTTTTGAGTGTTAAGAGGAAAATACTCCAGTGCTGAAAAAGAAGAGAGGTACATTCAACAACTTGTCTTCAAGTATATCCCAACAGGCCGAGTCACAGTCTTAGAGGTTCTTTTCCAGTACACAGCCAGATACTTGTGGAGTACAGCAAGGGAGCCTTAAAGCAACACAGTTGGTTACTTACATAGACAAAGGAGATAATTTTCACTGTGGAGTGCAATAATCCTCCTATCAAATAGAGATATGATGGACTCAGTAGTTTGCATGAGAAACTGGCTCTATTTCACTCTCTGCAATTGACTTAACATGTAGCATTAAAACAAGACTCGGAATAATCTTATTAAGGTCATATTTACTTCCTTGGATTGCTGTGAATGTAAATCAATTAATATTTATGACATTTTTGAAGTCTTCCAAGAAAACAAACTAGAAAAGCATAAAATTATGGAATGGAAGGACTGAATTATTGCTCCAGACCAAATATGAATCAGAGTAATATCCCACATGGAAAACTGACAGGAAAGTTCTTGAACCAGGAACCTGGTTCATGGCCAAAAAGTAAATCTGTTTCTCTCTGAATCATCTGCCTGAGAAAATCTGTCCACTCACTGCTTAGATGTCCATATAGCGACAACATGGGCAAAGGAATTTTCTCTCTGAGGCCAGTTACAGTGGTAAACATTGGCTTAGGGAACGCAGACTATGTTCCCTCTACTGCCTGTAACAAGACAATGGCCTTTCTAAGAGGTACTTTTGAACACTGGAACTTAAGACTGTTCTGCATTGCTTCCTGGAGGTGCCTATACAAGGGTGTATCTCTCTAATTTCTGTACACACACAAAAAAATAATATACAGTGTAAGAGTTAATGCTAAAGTTAAAGTAGTGTTGTGACCGGAGCAATGTTTCTAGTTCTGGTGTACACACTCATGAGAGATAGTAAAAATTGGAAGGGATTCACAAAACAGTTTAATGACTAATATGAGGTCAGGAAAATCTGCTGTACAATGAGGAAGGAAGAAAGACAAACCCGCCAGCTTATTGAAAAGGCACTTGAGAAGGGATTTGATACGTACCTACAAATACCTATGTGTGGGAGGGATATCTGCTAAGAGAGAGCTTTTTAGTTTAGCTAGAAAAGACAGTGTGACGGTAACAAATTTCAATCAGAAAGAATTTCTAATTAAACACTGAAATAACCTTCTGAGAGACATGAGGGATTTTACATTATAAAAAAGACTTTGCATCAAGACTGAAAAGATTTATAGAGGCTATGCTATAACTCAACCACAGGCTAGTAATGTCACTGGAAAAAAAAATAATAAAAATAAAATAAAATAAATAAATAATAAATAAATAAATAAAATAAAACCTTTTGTTTTGTGACTTTGGTCTTAAATTCTCTAGAGGCTTACAGTTTTCTTGCAACTCTTCCAATAACCTCTTAGCTTGTTGGCAGTCTCTGTGCTAAGCAATATTATCAACATATTCAACATCAACCAAAGATGATTCTGTAATTTTTACTTCTACTACAGCATCTGTTATCAGACAAGTCAGCTGTAACACTGAAAAGACTGGCTAACAAACACTTCCCTGGCATATCCCTGTTGAAAGGAAGCCCACAAAACAGTCATTAGGTCTTTCATAATTAACAGCATTGTGATACAGTTTCTTAACTGGCTACCTTAACTCCACTGACAGAGGATTCATCTCTATATTATGACTTGCTACAGACTGACCTGCAAGCCCTACAAGATGAGGAGGAATGGTTTTAAACTAAAAGAGGGGAGATTTAGATTAGAGATGAGGAGGAAATTCACTCAGAGAGTGGTGAGGCACTGGAACAGGCTGCCCAGAGAGGTTGTGGATGCCCCATCCCTGGAGGTGTTCAAGACCAGGTTGGATGAGCCCTGAGCAACCTGATCTAGTGGGTGGCATCCCTGCCTATGGCAGGGGGGTTGAAACTAGATGATCTTTAAGGTCCCTTCCAATCCAAGCCATCTTTGATTCTATGATTCTACAAATCTTTCTTCTCGACTGTGTTTCTTGTATAGATATTTTGCTTGCTTGCTTTTAATTAAAAAGTAGTGCACACACTTTCATTAGATTTCATGTTTTGGAAGAATCTTGTTACTTGGTTAATAAAGTTCTCCTTCAACATTTTCTTCCACCTTGGGAAGGTTTTCCTGAAGTACTTGCTATAATATAATGTCAAAGTATTTTGAACATTAACACATACCTCCCAGCCCCCTTTCAGCTGGAGTTCATATTATTTTGCCAGGAGGGGAGTTGAGGAATATCTAATCATTGTGTCAGTCTGAGTTTTAGTACCCTTCAGAAGCAGATGAGAGGGCAGCAACAGTGGTGTTTCAGGGCAGGCAGCAGCCAGGTATTCCTCAGAGCTCTTCACCACCCAAGTGTGAAGTTGGCCTTGCCAATGTCATTCTGATTTGTAGAGCACAACCAGGTTATGTAGCCTGTATCATCCAGTTTCATCCAAAGTGGAGAACAAAGATCCACCTTTCCCTCAACACTTCGGAGATGCTCTGGAGATCTCTATGGCATGCAGCATCCCTGTTCTTCATTCATTTAATTTCTGGTAGGTCTTGAAGTGCTCTTTTCAAAATAACGAATAAACCCACTCTGCAGGACTCAGCAAGCCCCTCAAACTACATATATCTATCTTTCTAGTTACTCCAGCTCCTCATTCAATTTTGCTTCCATTTTCTGTGTAGATCCCTATTATTCTAAATATTTTTAAATTACCTACAGGGTGCTGGGATAGGAAGATGTATGTTTTGAAAACTAAAAAAAAAAAAAAAAAACACTTTATAAAAACGTGAATAATTTAGAGATGAGATATGTGATGGGGTATCATCACCATGTACAGTAAGCATCAGCTTTCAGGACTGACCACACATACTGGGCACTCCTGTTTTAGAGTGCATTGTATCACCACTGTTGATTATTAGGGGTTTGCAATAGAAGATGTCATTGAGGGTGGTTACACATGATCACCTTCTGTTCCCATTTCATTTTCTAGTTGGCCTTAATAGGACCCTCCCACATCTGTGGTGCATGAGTGATATGCTGGGAGATGCCAGTTCAGCTGTGTGTATTTAACATGGGTGGAAATTCTGCTGCAAAATGAGACCCAGATGACAAGTCTGTGAGAACTCATGGATAATTGTCAGGCATCAGGGCTGTGGGTGCTGTGTGCTGCTGAGCCCACACAGCTCTTCAAGATCAGATACTGATGCAACCACCTGACACAGACAAGTTATATTACAGAATATAAACTCTGTGGGGACAATCCCCCGCATTGTAGGGATGTCCAACACAATGGACATAGCTGTTTATATCATGCTTTCCTTCCTTTCTTTTGATTTATACAGTGGGTACCCAAAACATTTCTCTCTACACCAGTTCTGATACCCATTCCATATTCTCAAAGGCTTGACTCTACAAAGTCAAGTACTGGAAAATTCACCATGTCCCTAAGTTAGTTGCTTCAGTAGTTAACTAACTCCACAGGCATGCACACGCTTCACATCCAGTCTCAATTCGACCAGACTGAGCTTTCAAACACTGAATTCTTTTGTGCCTTTATTACTGAAATTGAAGAGCGGTAACCTGCCATATAGCTCAAGGTATGCTCCCTATTGATTTTTAAAAGCTTGATGGCACTGTGGCTCAATTTTTAAACTAATCCATCAGAAGGTTTAGTATCTCCACTATATACCTAGAGGTTGATACCTTATCTAAAAAGACCAAGGCTGACATAGAAATTTCTGTAGAAGCCTCATTTTGTTAGAGGAAATGTTCATAAATTTGAAATGTGATTTTCCTAGTGCAGCTCTGGCTGTCAGACACATCATGAACTGTATAGAAGTCTCTGTTCCAAAGAGGAGTAGCTGTCAATATTATGGCTGATTCTATAATTGTTTTGGCGAACACATGTGGGCCCAGCACAAAGAAATCTTGAACTTTTTTGGTGTTCTTTTTCTTTGGCTTTGTAGCTAATGTGACATCTTTTTTCACCATAATTTCACAGAAGTGTAATCAGCCTGTTCTAGCAGTAAATAGACACATCAAATCCCAATTAGCCATAAACCAATGAAAATCAGAAAAGCACTAGAGTCCCAGAAAACGGAAGCAACTTACACATCCAATAGATAGAATTTACATGTTTCCACCCACCATGTTATCATGTGTATTCCCAGATCAACATTTTTCCCCTTCGAGGGAGTCTAGTCATACCTGTACCCAGGTCCTCTTCCACACAGTTATGTGGGCTGAGGGAAACTGTATTTGATTCCTTCTGATCTGCTTCTAGGTTATGAAAACAACTTCTGTCTGATGTTTTGGATATCTTTCAGAAAAATACTGCAACCTTTTAGAATGACATTACACCTTTATAGCAAGACTTCAGATGGTGTGCTGTCCACCACACAACTGTAGAAACCTATGTTTGGAAGGAAACCTCAAGTGTCGCCATAATATTTCATATGAAATTCTGTGATACAGTCTTCTTTGCAACATGATATGAACCTTACAAGTTTTTAACAGGGAAGAGTTTTCCAGAAAAAGGCAGACAAATGCAAAAAAAAACAATCCAGTGACTTGACACTCAAGGATGAGAATTTTGGGGATAAGATAAATATAATACACATTGTTGTCCATGAAAATAGCCATTGAAACTACTTACCTGAGCAACTCTCCATCAGTCGAGATGTTTGAAACAAAAAGCAAATTTATTTTTAAAAGGTAATTTAAAGATAAATTAGAAGATATTGTTCTGTTGATGGAACAACATGAATGCAATTGCTTTGCCTATCTTATGGAAAAACCTATACTATAGTATTGTAGTGGTTCCTCTGGGCTTTAAGATCTCTGGAAACATCATCAATGCCTTGTGTTTACAGGAGTTTAGTCTTTGTTTTACCTCTTCTGGTTTTAATAGGCTGATTTTCGGCTTTTAGCCACATGTAGCCTCTTAATGTCTAGAAGTGTCTGTGCTGAGCAGTCTCCTTCCTTCTGTATAAAGGGCGTCATCAATGGAAAAATTTGCTCTTTTGAAAAAATACTGATCCAGACAGAGAACAAAATATGGTTCTATTTAGCCCACTGAGATGATGACATTTTCCTCTCAGATAGTTTTCTTAGTAAGTGATGTTTCAACATCCTCTGACAGAAGAAGGAAAACAAACTTTCAGAAAATCTGCCTCTCACCAGCTGGCAGATCCCCACTGAAAACTAGGTTGCAAAGCTCACTGTGGCTTCCTTGAGCTACAAAAGAAATGGTAGATGAGTGACTGAGGACATGTGTGCTTTATGTTCAGAAAACATCGCTCTTGTAACATTGGAGACATGACAAATATATGTTTTGGGGGGGGGGGAGGAGGGATCTTTGTTTATGTCTGAATGGTTTAGACATTAAAAACTAAAAGGCATTGTTTGGATGATGCAGCCAGCAGTACCAGTGAAATTAGTGTAGTCACTGTGTCCTGCTTTACATTTGTTCTCATGTGAAACAGGTGATCACTCGTATCTGACTGTATTTGACATGGTTGGCTTTATATCCCAGCAGCAAGGTAGCAATGGATAGTCCTCCACAATCTGGGGAGCTTTCACAAAAATAAAACTGTTCTTATTTCTTCTCATCCACCATCTCCCTATTAATTTTTTCGCCTAAAGATTAAAATAGTAAACATGTAAGAGGAACAGCTTTTCTGACCGGGTGAGAAAAATGATATCAAAATTATATTCTTTTTCTGTCAATGTCTACAGCTTGTCTAAATAGTTTGCAATTACCCCAACCTACACCTCTGGGAAGCTGGAGCTAAGGTTGCATATGTTGCCTGTAATTTAGGAACTTGATAAAAATATAGATAATGTTGCTTAAATATAATGAATCTGAATTGTAAGATATGGGAGGTAAGATTACAGATAAAAATATGCTGGAGAGGACAGAAATGTAGAACTAACAGGGAATGCAGTTCTCTAGGGTATGTCTTTGAATATTGTGTATCTATGCAGGAGATCAGAGCACCTGTTAAATTTAATCCATATTAAATCCTGTCATATCTTATATATCTGGGCAAATATAGCATACCTTCATATTTTGCTGGCAGCTTACAACTCCCAGATTTCAGTTTATGTTACAGAAAGTATGTATTCAATTCCCAATGAAAAGCTGATTTAAAGGAAACCATTGGGGATTGTAAAAAGATTAAATAGTTTTAATGCCTTCAATATATGGAACGGGTAATTTAAGTGGGAAGCTGGGAATCTTTGTTTCTTATCTGAAACACTAAAGTCAAGATTTAGCCATAGATACAAAAGTTGGAACAAAGTTTCAGGTTGTGTAGATGTCCTTATGTCCAGGATGGGTGCTTAAGATGTTCTTAAATCACATATGATGTACACTGATGGCTCATCTTGTCAATATACAGTCTCCAAACATAGTGGTTTTTTTTTTTTTTTTTTTTCTTTATTATAAATGGAAGATGTATGGCAAGATGAAAGCAAACTCAAGGTTGTTGAAATGAACTTTCTGGGGTTTTAGATTTTTAAGTTACCTCACTAATTTCCCCATTAAGTCTATGTATTTTAAATTCTAGTCTTTCACCATTATTTTTCACTTTTCAGATATGAATAGTATTTTTCTTAGTTTTAATTTAATGATTTTTCTTGCAATGCTGACTTTTCTATGGACAAATTTTCACATGCTTCTGTACTGAAATTTGTCTCGTGAAAAAATCCAGCACAAAGCCCATTTCAAATAAAGATCTATGCTGAGTTCATATTCTGCCCTAACAGTCATACTGTTCTAGCAGACCGCCTTACACTGCCAATCACTACCAACTTATCCATCATAAAAAAAATCATGTAAGCTTTGCTATCTGAGAAGGGAAGCTACACAGACTTTAAAATGTCACAGCTTGAAAGGGATTCTTTAGGATCATAAAAAATCAGCAAACAAATCTCATACAGCACCTATATTTTTTTCAACTTAGCTAATAAACTTTCACCAAACTAGTCAAAAGCATCAGTCAATTGACGTATGTGTAAATAATTAATATATTTCCCCCCTGTTAACATGGGGTTAATCAAAACAATTCAAAAATTCCCACTGAATTTAGCAAGTCTACAGAGATTTTTTTAGGAGGACTTTTCTCCCATGCCTCCTGTTTTTCTCAATAATGTATTTCTATTCACTGAAGACTGGAGAAGGGGGCAATCGCAGCCTAGCAACTTCTGAAGGGCTGGGCAGGCTCTCCTCCCACAAAAAGACATCTATATCAAAGGGAAACTGGGATGCAAGGGTTAGCTAGGAAAGAAAGGTGTGGAGCAGTGACAAATCAGAAGCCATGGAGGTGGGACAGGTGATTTACATACAAAGCCAACTGCATGTTGGCTTGATGCAGCTGGCCTCCACACGGATAAGGCACAGTGGCAAAATCAGGGGCAGGTCATGGGAAGGACCAACCTCCAATCTGAGCATGGGGTGCACCAGGAAATTCACTCTTCTGACCCAAATTCAAAGTGAAGCTCCAGGTCTTTGCACCTTATTCACATACTGGCCCAGCATACAAGACTACAAGAGCCGAATGCAAAGCAGCTTCTCATCCATCTACAGAGCTAAGCTCTTTCCCTGGCCCCTAACCCTCTGTTTCTGCAATTGAATAGGTAATTACACAGGAGATTGTCCTTCGATATGCATCACAGCGCCAACTGGCGGTCATCCATCAGGCAGGGAATGGAGAAAGGACCAACCAAAAAGTATTGCCTCTTTTGCTGATTTTACTCTGTAGACCCCTAGAAGAACCTGAAAACCTAGAGTCTACAGAGAAAACCTATGGTCTTGGCAGATCTGGAATTTTCCAGCCCATGTTGCTTTTGAGTCATAAAAAGCCCAAAAAAGTACATTAAAAAATAGTTAAAAGAATGCTTCATTTTCTATATAAATCCAAGAATGCCTCATCCAATTTGCCTCAGATTTTCCAGAAAATGTCTGCTCTGACATGAGATCATATATATGAAATATAAGAGACTGGTTTGCAGATTTGGCAAAGCTGAGAGAGAAGACAAATTGAATTGTATTTTGAAAAAGAGAATTAGGGTCTTGTCTTTGAATTGATTATTATCTACTTAGGCAAGTCTTGCCGTTCATGATACTTTTAGCAATGATAACAGGAGTAGCTGTCACTGGGAACTACTTTGCACTGGCAAAGAGATAATAAAGCATGTAGGAGGAGGCCAAAACAAAAGGAAAATAGAGATGTTTGGGGAAACAATAGAGGAAGGAAATGCAAAAACTTGTGAGGAAGATATGTGCAAGGAAGAGCAGACAGGGAGCTCAAGGAACTACACAGTGTAGCAGGATAGTAGGGAGCATAGGGGACTGAAAATTGTAGAAGAGAAAGAATGAAGAGATCTTGAAACAGACTAGGGAGGTGAAGATTCCCCTTACAAAAAAGAAAGAAAAGGTCATCTTCTGATAAAGGACCGAATATCTAGAGTCTTCTCAAATCAGAACGGAAAGACAGTTTATGCCATTGCTGGCATTATATATATAAATGTGTGTATGCATATATATGTATGTATATATGAAATCAGGTGGGCTAATCACTTGAGCGGGCTTGGATACCCATCTTCCCAACGTTTTTACTATAGGACAGCTCCAATGCACCACTACCCAACTTGCTGTCAGTTCCTTCTGTACTGTAGGGAAACTACCGCTGCTCTCCCAGATTGCACCCATGTACACACTATTGAAGAGTAAAGTGGACACAAATATGTACTTTGTAAGCCATGTTCTCAACATACTTTAGTAGCAGCTTACACTGCTTCTAATACGCATCATGAAACCTGGGCTGTACGAAGTAAGGTAAGATCATCCAGTTTTTCTTTCAGCATTCTGAAGGTCACCACCTTCAAGAAATGAAACACTTCAAAATAAAATACATAATGAGGCACCTAGTAATAATCTGCAACAAAATAATTCTGAGATAGAAACCCCACAACTCCTTTTTTAAACTCCTTTGAATGTCTCAGGATGATAGTTTTTATGACTTCTTGTCATGATTTCATTTTTCCTTAGCAAGGAAGAAAACCTCTGTTACTCTTGGAAAGACAAGGGAGGGAACCTGAGGTGTCATGCAACTCACTGCCAGAAACACATATGAACTACTTGGCAAGAAGAAAACGATTGGCCCTGCCTGTCAGCCGCATGTGTTTCCTGGTCTTTCTTCTCTGTAGCGTTACCACATGTCACAAAGTAAGTTACAAAGCATTAACAGTAATTGTAGGCTTCCCACCCAAACAAAAACACAGAAAACAACTCTGCAATTAAGTATTTGTAACTAATTACAAACCCTGAAGATGGCTCATTGCACCTTCAATTCATGAAAATTTTCAACTTTTGCACTTTCTTCGCGGAGGGGAAGAGATATGGTTTATTTTTTTTCCCTAATCACTCTGTCTTTTAAGGGGAGAACCAGGATTAGGGGCATTTAGGTGATGTCATGTGCTAGACAGCATCCATATGGAGAACATGAAATGGAAGCTTTTTACCTAGTTCCTGGCAAAACTGAGGCAGATCCCATGTGACTGGAACTAGAAAGCAGTGCTCCACAGAGATGCAACAGGCACAATCCTCATCCTTCAAAATATGCAAAAACTGGCACAAACTGTGCAATTGATCTGTGGGCAGACTTTTCATCCTAGCAGAGTGAAGGAAATCTGTTTTAGCCCTCTTTTCCTCTAAGGGTTGGCATCCAGTGAAGGACTATATTGTCTGAAAGGCAAGAGAACATATGACTGTAATGAACCTCCAGAGTCACCAAAGCAGGCAATCACATCATGTAATCCTTTTAACACACTTCTCAGACCCATCTTAAAGTTTGTTCAGCTTCCAGTTTCCATTATTCCTACTGATGCTTTTCCTCACTCCTCCAATTCACAGCACGCATTTGCTCAGAGCCATCTGTTCTCGTGCCAGGGTGGTCACTCACCTTATTGCTCTTCTCTACCCCAAGCCACTTGGCCCTGAAGTACATGTAGAGAACATCAGTATCTTCTTACTGGTCTTCTCTTGGCTGAGTTAAAAAGAGACAAATTGGCTTGGTCTCTACATGTAAGACAAGCTTCCTATTCACAACCACTCCAGCAGGCTTCCACTGCAATTGTATTTTTAGTTTATTCTTTGCCAGACATGAACTGTGTTCTCACTGAGCTCTCCTGCAATGATATTAAAAGTCAACCTCTGCTAGAAATATTTCAATATACTGTAGGATCACATTTGTTTTCTCAATGGTTGTATCACACTGGCTACTCACACCCAGCCTGCAATCACATAAAAATCTCCAGTTCTTATCTTGTTCTGAATAACCTTGCCCTCCCATTTCTATGCATCAATATTGAAGACCCTCGCTTTTTCCTCTGTGAACGGTAACCCTTTCTGCAGTGGTGATGTCCCCACATCTGTGCCACTAGCAAAAGCTGTCAGTGCTTTCTCACTTGTTGTACATTACTGAAAGCATTAGATGAGATCTGTCCCTACCCCATATGCACCTCCCATACTGCTCCTTTTTCTGAAATAGCTTGTATTGGGAATCACTGAATTTTCGGTACATCATGGAAAGATGTCCAGCCAGAGAACCTCACTCCCAAGAGATATCAGGAACTCAAACTACAGAGACTGTAATGAAATATACAATATATTTTAATAATTAAATATGGTGAAAAGAAAAGAAAAGAAAAGAAAAGAAAAGAAAAGAAAAGAAAAGAAAAGAAAAGAAAA
>CM021765.1:82165763-82277679 GCA_011076525.1 Nettapus auritus
AAGAAAAGAAAAGAAAAGAAAAGAAAAGAAAAGAAAAGAAAAGAAAAAAGAAAAGAAAAGAAAAAAATATAGTTCAGGGTTGCTGAAATTTGTTTTAGCTGAACATGTCAAAAAACTTACATTTCTGGGGAAAGCCTTTCAAAATCCAAAACCTCCCCTTGCAGAAAAATGGATACTCTGGATACTCCAACCATTTGACATGCTAATTTTAAGGCTATTTAAATAATAATAATAATAAAAATAAAGTTAAATTAAATAAATAAAGGGGAAAAAAATAAAGTGTTACCTAAATATATATATCTGTTCATTACCAAAACTCAAAATGGTCACTTTGGGACCAGCCACATAAGACTTTGAGAGTCAACTGTAAGACAAATGTAAATGTATTTATACACTGAATGACACAGGTCACAGTTTGCATAGTTATCATTTAATGAACAACAAGGTAAAAAACAAAACAGAACAAAACAAAACACAGTAAAATGTAGGCTAGATTGCAAGCTTGCTAATTGAGCAAAACTCTCACCATCAATAATATGGATTTTGTAACAAGGAACAGTATGTGTTTGTACTAAATCTGAATTACAATGGATATTTAAAGGCCAGGACATACCCCAGGAGAGAGGAATACCTTTCTGGCACCATAATGTTCTCCAATCAACCATCTCTTTTTATGTAAAAATCCATCTTTTGCTATCCAAGTATTTATCCCATCAGAGTACTGTAGAGACACTCCACTTCAGTATGGTACCATTTCATTGTAGAAACAGAAAATATTCAGATAGCTGTTCCTGAAGAGAATTTCCTTACACTCTCAGAAGCCCACTACTGCCACCCCTTTCACCCAGAAAAGCAAACTACCAAAGGCACAGCTGAAAAGGCAGAAGATGGTACTTCCCAGTGTTGTAAATAAGAGCAAAAGGTTTTATGGCTTCACATGCAAAGGAGGGAAGAAAGATGCATTTATTTGAACACGTACCTGTGAGGTCACATTCTGTCCCTGGCTGGGATTATAGTCTCATTCTCTGTCAAAGTAGTTGAACTTTTAACTTGCTGGAGGAAATAGAGAAAATGTTTGGACCTGTAGCTTAGATGAGGTTCAGGCTGTGTCTCCTACATTCTCTGTGTGCAATTTCACAATTTCTGCAACAGCAGAATCCATGCTATCAGTCTCCTTCCCTGGGGTCTGAGTACCAACTTTGTGATTTGAAGAACCAGTTCTGGCCCACACATGTAAAACTATCCAAATCATATCGTTCCTATCCTCTTCCTCTCCACACCTCTTTCTTACTCTAGTATGTAAAACTCATGGAATTAAGCAGTTCACTCATATATTTGCCTGTGTTCTCACATGGCATTCCCCACTACTAGGCATTCCCCTACTGTTAATCTGATTACTTCACTCTGGGTGGGAATCAGCCATGATTTCATCTTGAATTCAAAACAAAAACTATTACATGAAACCATGGACACATGGGAGAAAAATTCTGTAAATATGTTTTGTCAGAATAAAAAAATTTCAGAGTTTTTAATCAAACCTTTCCAAAATGACTTTGCAGAATAATCATGCCTTGCAAAATACATCAGACCAGCTTCTGCAAAATAAAAGCTATGCCTCTATCAAATGAGCATGTTGGCTTTTTTTTTTTTTTTTTTTTTTTTTTTTTTTTTTTTTTTTTTTCATTTCCCATGTTTTGCTTTCTCTTTGGTAAACTATGTCAAAGTGAAAATGCTGTATAAATTATAGGCATGATCTATGACGCAGAACAATATTTATAACATGCCTTTAAAGTTAAGTAATGCTTAGAACAGAAATGCAATTAAACTGAAAAGGAGAGGAGAGGAAGTTCTGCACTCTGCTGGGCGTGCTGTCTCATCCTTTAAACAATGCAGCATGATGGAAACCAATAAATGTTTCTGCACAGGTAACTGGTTTCTTGTATGATGTATTGATACCATCAATACATGGAAGGGCTGATCTCAGAGATGCATTTTTTCAAAAATCTATTTTTCAAACTCATTTGGGGAAAACAATGACATTTTCATTTTCTTTGTAAGGAAAGTATGTACTATCTTCCCCACATGTTCTCAGAAGAGTGCAGGCAAAAGAGGGCATTTGGAAGTTATTTTCTAGTGTGTACTAAATTATTTCACGTGTTTCAAAAATAAAAAGTCATGTTTATATACATAGATATATTTCATAGAGAGAGAAGGCTTCTCAGAAATGGGAATCCAAGATGACAGTGGCATCGGAGACATTTTCGGGATGTGAGCTGCACTACAGAGGTCTCTGTTTTCCACTGACAGAGTAGGGATAATTAATTTCATTCCTTCACTTTCACTATACATATATATATATGTATGTAAAATATAGCAACTTTAATGTTTATGTCTCATTAGCATCTGTCTGTCATGTTCTTCTCTGTGTAGCTATTTGTGACTAAGTACAAGAAATGCGACAAATATTCATCTGTGAAAAATACCCATGGAATATCAGGTATCATAATCATTTACCCTTTTGAAGACATATAACTTCAGTTGCATGTCAGTGGCAAGTTCCTCTCCATAAAGGTGCCCACTGGGTATCTTAGCCTTCTAGTGCTCAAATGAGCTGATGCAAGGCAGCCATATAACCAGTTCTGCACAGCACTACCAGAGGACTGCACTGCACAGCATCTGGAGCAGTCTGGATTGAAGACCAGGCAGGCTCTCTCATGCACAAACAAAACAGGGCTGTAAGTGCCACCAGCAGTGCTAATGACATGTAAAGTAGGTAAGAGATTTGAGAAAAGAGGAGTGCACAGTCTCTCCACCAATAAACCCATTGCTACCAAGAAAACACACCATCACTGAAAAGACCAGCTGTGGTAGTTACACCAGAGTACACAACATATTTATAATCTAAAAATTTTTTTTCAGAGATTCCAAAAGACAGGTACAGACTAAACTCAAAGAGCTTGCAGAGAGAGAAAGTCTGTATGTAAATATATATCTATATATATATTATTTTGATGGAAAATTGATTTTTTTTTTACTAGATAGATGAATATATTCTCTTTACAACTCTCATGAAGACAAAAAGTCTTTCTGGGGGAAACCTGACATTTTCTATTGAAATGTTAGTTTGTGTCTTTGAAGAGCTGTTGCTTGTGCAACTCATGCTGCTAGGCCTCTCTAGTATAGTGCCATAGATAATTTTTTAATACCCTGACTGGTGCACCATGAAAGGACTGATGGTGAGAAAGATACCATGTGTGATTGCGAGATGACAACTAGGGACCATGAGTTTGATGAGTGGGGATAAGTGAGACATCAAGTAAACTATGCAGATTAGTACCTTTATACTGAAAATCTTAATACCTGGGCCATGTTGATTTTTTACTGAAAGAATCCAAATTCCCTGGGAAAATGCCCAAATCAAATAAACATTCAACACTTCCCACTGAGCTGTAGCACACAAACAAAAAGACAGGGTGAAACCAAAGAAAAGACATCTAACTACGTTGATTTGGAAGTGTTTTATGCTCATTATTATCTCATTTGCTTGATTTTCTTTTGGACACTTGTTCTGTTTCAGGAATATGAATTTTGCCTTTCCATGTATTAGAAGAAGGGGATGGATATGAAGTGAAATACAGATCAAATACAGAAGACTGGCAAAGCAGAGATGGCACAGAAACAGAGAAGAGGAAGGGAATGGAATAAGGAATACAGAGGAAAAGTTGAGAAGGCTACTCAGAGAAGTTATCAACCCCAAAATAATACCCAGCTACACTCTGAGCGTCACAGACTGAAGACATTACCAAAGGTGATGGAGAGAGCAGTGGGGATTACAGTCGAAGTTGGCTGAATCTCTTTCTCTGTAGATACTAGCCTTGGTTTATCTTCCAAGACATGATAGCAGCAGGTTAGGGTGTTGCATCAGGCTTGGAGCCCTCATCTAGGTCATTCCCACACACTAGTTTTACAAATCTAAATATAACAGAAGTGTTCTAGTAAGTCCCTGTGTATGTAATGCACAAATGCACCTTCCAGAAAAAGGACTTCATAGATCATCCTCTTCTGTGTTAGATAAAGAAGATCCTGAAGGAATCTGGGCTGATTTGCAAGTCTTCAAAGAGATATCAATAAGATCTTGCATACTAAGTAATATTTAACAGGAGATAGATTATCGTTTATCACAAATTCAATTGTGAGAGATCAGCTTCTCACACATTTTAAAATTTGGTACTTTTTTGTATTAAGACTCTCAAATCTGACAGTTATATCTCCTCAAACTTGACCACGTGCCACTCAGTCAAAGTGATTCATCAGGCTCAGGCAGCCACTAATTGCCCCACTTGCATTTCTCCCTCACAAAATTTTCAAAGCTGGACAGAGTGGGACTTTTCCAACAACTTAGAAATGTGTAAATTTCTAGAAGAGGAACTTAATAACAGAAAGCTAAATTAGACATTTTAATGTCAGACAAGCCTCACATGAGATCCTCTCAGAAATGGATATAAATGCATCAAAATGTACAATTAATTCTAGCCAGTTACGTCTGATGAAAAAATCTTCTTGTTGTAATTATTTGTAATTATACCTTGATTTTGAATAGAATCTCATGAATTCTGCTAATGTTCTTCTTTCCCTCTGCATCGAGGACTATGCCACACTTCAGATGGGGATCAGGCTATTTTCCTAAGTGTATAGTTACTTACTTAAGCAGCAAATAGAGAAAACAAAAGTGTTCTGAGTGAAGCTGGCTTTAGGGACACAAGCATTAGCAAAGTGAAGACTGAGCCATGGAGGTACTTGATTTTATCCTCTTACTAGGCAGATGAGTCTCAGAATAACATTCTGTGCTTGTCCAGAAGTCTGGATACAAGCCAGTGCCAACAAACTGTAGGTACAGAAAGACCAGCCACATTTTACAGATCTGAGCTTATCCTGCTATGCCTCAGAGGTTTTAAGTAATCTTCCAGTGACTTGGAGTGTGAAGTCTGGGGTACTGCTATCTTAGCCCTGCCTCATTAAGTCTTCACTAGGAAAGAAAAAGGTGTGCATAATAATGTTAACAACACAACAAACACACACTTTTTTGAGATTTTTGAACAAGGGAAAAAAGCTAACAACACCGAACCCAAAGCACTTAAGCCCAGAAATGGTAGTCTAAAATTTTGGGTTTAGATTTGAGAAGAATATGTGAACTTATAGAAAATATTATTTTTGAGGAATCTTCCATTTTCTGTAAAACCTTTTATTTATTTATTTATTTATTTATTTATTGACAAAGTACAGTTTGAATGGAAAATTTTAGGTAGCTGTACTTGTAAATAAGACATGTCACAACATAAGTTCTTCTTTGACTTCATAGATATGAAAGGATGCCAATTTCTTATGTTAGACTTTAGTTGTCCCACTGTTTAGTTCTCACTGGGATTCACAGATTTCTTCAGACCAACCAGTTGTGATGTGATAATCTTGGACTAGAGTCATGGCACAGATCAAAACACCAAGAGGCTATTTTTGTCCAAGCACTCTGAGAAGTGTTATAAGCCAGAGGGAGAGCATGCAGGTCAACTAGCAGGCTAAGTTCTGCCGCCCTGCCAAATTTACATTTGTTAGAGTTCTAACAGGAACAGGCCAAACAGACTGGGAGCCACTTGTGCCAGGTCCAGGTGCAGAGGAAATGACAAACTCTGCCTCACAGCGTTTATGCTGCAAATGCCACTGATTGGTGGAATGTCTGTCATCATTCAGGTTAACAGAATTATCTTTACCTGCAGAAGAAGTTTGTTGTTTTTGTTGTTGTTTTGTTTTGTTTTCCTAAAAATAGTCTAGTCTGCCTGAGTTCAATAAACTAATTAATCATCGGCATTATGGCAGTAACCAGGGCACTCCCTCTCATTTTAATGGACTGACCTCATGCTCCAAGCCACACATTTAAGGATGCTCCAGATTGGAGATTCTACTGCTTACTCTGCAGAAAAATAAATAAATAAATAAATAAATAAATAAAATCCATGGACATCAAAGGCAAGATTATAAATGTATTCAAAATACAAAATATAACCACTACAAAGCTCACACAAAACTCTTCCTATCTCTTGCATCAGGGGACAGTGAAACAAGAATGGGATCTTACTCGTCTCCTGTGGCAGTCCTTCCTAGCTGTACTTAACATTTTCCTTCAGTTCATTTTAAAACTGTAAGTTCATTTAGGGCTGATTCCCAGATGACCTCCCTCTTCCAGTCACGCAGGCGTTCTCTGTCTGGAGTTCTCTGTCTGTGGGGCAGGTGCAACACCAGCAGATAGCATAAGTTTCTGCATGGATTCACAGAACACACCATGAAGAAAGGATTTTGTTCACACAACATGCAATTACACTGTGGAATTCATTGCTCCAAGGAACTGTCACAGCTCAAAACCTAACAAAACCAGAAAAGGACAAGATATTTATGTGGCTCTGAAGAACATCCACATTTGTCACAGGCAACAATAGCAAACATTTTGTACTTGAGGGATTAAGATACTTTCTAGCTCCTGGAAATCCAAATAGGACAGAAAAAGGTCAAATTAGCCTCTTCTCTTTTGTCAGCCATTGTACTACAGCATTGTCAAGTCTTCCTCTGAATACTTTTCACAGTCAGGTGGGATCTGGACACTGGTCTGGAGGGACAACATTACAACATTATGACAAAGCCATCAGTTCCCTCTTATCTATGTCACAGAAGAATGAAAAGTGGAGTTCGGTTACCAATTCTTTTTCCTCTTCACCCATTCCTGTTGAGATTTGGTAACAGTTGTCACTTACTTTAGTGCCTTTCATCTGCAAAGCTCAAAGTACTCTACATAAAATTTATGGCCTGTTAACACAAGCCTAGAAAGGGGTGTCAAAAGGGCTGAAGTGACTTTTGCTAAATGTCACACAACAATTGAGCATAGAAATCCAGAAGAAAATACCTGAATGTTTCTAGACCTTCAGAACTTCGCAGCCATGCTGGTATTTTCTAGCTAAGTTGCGTATGTCATGGCTCTGCCCACTGTAGATTGGCATCCAGCCCGCTGCTTTCTTCTAATCAGATTCTGGCTTCTCACATTGGGATTGTGGTGGGCTCTGCTTTGAAATGAGATGCTTGAAAATGGTTGACACCTGTAGTCCTCTGGCTCTCGGGAAAATTTGTTAACCTTCAAGAAAAGTCTTGGAGAGGAGGGACTTTCAAGTTTTACAGGATGGTGGAGTTCTCTTTGGTTCCCTTAAAAAGCATTAGCAAAGGTCAGATTAACAAGTCAACACTGAAACTAGATACAAGCAAGACTCCCAAAACTGATGCAGAAAAGAAAAAAGGTGGGTGGGGACTGGGTGTGGGGGAGAAAGGCCCACAACACAAGATTGGCTCTGATCCTGTCCCCCTTGTTGGGCCTGGGGCACACTTGATAAGGTGAAGGGAAATTGTAAAATTAGACCTGGCAACCTACACAGAGAGGCCCAGTGCAAGGCCCTTGGCCTGAGGCAAGCTGAGAAAGTTGAGGAATTGTGGGGGAAAGGGGACTTGGCAGGCTAACTTCCTGTGGCTGCATCCAGGGCTAATTAGTTTTCAGTGTTCTGTGTGTGTTTGAATGGAAACGAGCCAGCACTGAGAGGCACGGGGTGAGGAAATCAAAAACACATGCACTGAGAAGGAAGAAAAAAAAAAAAAAAGAGAGAAGGAAAAAAAAAAAAAAAAAAAAAAAAAAAAAAACCTGTCCTTTTTAGCTACATTTTCTTTTTCAGGAGGGGATCTCATCATATTGTTTCATGAGCACTAAATCACCCCGGCTCCCCTGTCTATCACATCTCACATCTGCTTCAGAACTCATTAAACATCAAAAGGCCTGCCCTATCAGTTCTGCTTAGTTAGAAGTCTGAGTTACTAGAATCCTAACCAGGGAAGATTTTGTATGTTTTTAATAATAGCTTAAGGAACTTCTTAGCACCCCATAAATTACTTAATGCAACAAACTCTTCCTGTGGACCAGCAAATGTTTTACAGAGAAGCTGAATGCTGCCTTAACATGCTTGTGGTCAGTCCAGAGTTACATAGCAACCTGCCTAAATGAACCTTTAATCCACATTTCAGCTTAGGAATTGTTTTCTCATTTATCCTCTCCTGCCGCTAGCCCACTCTCGTTTTTACTGCCGCTCTAATTTTATGTAACTACATTATAACTTGTATTTCCGTAGCATTTTGATCCTCAAGAATGCCAAGGCAATTATTAAACCAGCAATCATAGTGCTACAGCACCAATGAAATCTGCCGCCTTCTGCCTACTTCTGCCATTTCCCCTACTTCAAATACACATGTACAGTGCCCTCCACTACTGCATATGCCAAACAAACAGTTCATGAACATAATTATATATAGGAAACACAATGAACATAGTAAAGGCTCCAGTGGGCATTTGTTATTAAGAGTGCCACAAGAGCTCTTTAAAAGAACTAAGCCTAGACCAACAGTGATTTTTTTCAGTGCTTGTTATTCAGACAAAACTAAAGTCATTTCTCATCAGAGCACTCACAAACTTTTGTTTTAGGTGAAGAAGTTTTTTCTGTCTAATTTGAAGGTTCTTCCTGCAGCTGTTTTATCACCAGAGCACTTCTGGCTCTCTTTATAGAGTCAAAAAGAACATTTTTTTTGCATTTTTCCTCATGCTCAGGAATGACTAAATCACTATAACTCACACTTTTTAAGAAATCTGACTAGTGTTCAGGCTTGAACATGTGAGTCCCATAGGTGAGAATTTCAGATGATGATGGGCAAATCAAAGAGAGGTTTTGAACCAAAAAAAAATCTGCAGCCCCAGCTTTAGCAATCATTCCCACTATACCAATAAGCTTTGTCAGCTAGTTGCAACTGTTCCTTCTTCCATCTGAGGATGGAAGCATATCTACACTTCAGGCAGGCTGAGGTTCAGAAGCATCCTTGGCTCCTCAGGATGTGTTGTATCTTGGTAGAGACGTTAAGCTCAGAACCTCTTCTCTCTCAGTTCTGGGGCTAAGAGAACAACATGTCATAATGAAAAAACTACTTAAGAACGGTGATCAAAAATGGTAAAAGAAAAAACAGTTATATGTAAAAGTTTCTTTTTTCTTTCAACTACCAGGAGTGACATCCTAGGCTCAAAGATATATAAGAATCTCTCTTTCAAAAATATAAATCAACAAAATTATTTTTTTCAAAATTCAGAATGTCAGCATAAATAAAAGGAAATTTAAAAAAGAATATCATGAACCTCAAACTGTGCTGAATTCAGCTCATCGTGGAACACAAGCAGGGATGTGTGTTAGCACATCCATTATGAGGTCTTATGCCTCCAGTGCCTAACTAACAGTCACCTTGGTGCAGATGAGACTGCCTTGGAGGACAGAGATGTTGTTAGACTAGCAGTCAAGGAAAAATGAAGTCAATGGCTTTTCTAGGATTCCTATTTCTTGCCAACAAGCTCTGGATACTGCTTACTAACAGATTTTCTTCCCAAACATGTCAAGTCTGGCTTCTTGTAATTTAGTGAAGGACAGTCCTGCAGAACACCAAGGGTTCCTAAGCCTGAAGCTGGTGCAGCATAGCCAGTAAAAGGAACACACACTCCTTATGTTCACTAATCCTCCACACAGTGCAGTTTCCCAGTGCAGTTTCCCAGACCAGATTTAAGGAAAAAGTACAAAGTTCATTCCAACATTATGCACCACTAGGAAAGAGGTTACCTAGCTCAGGAACAGTTAAGAGGAAGCAAAGACCACTAAGAGATACTTTGTCATTTAGCTCTGTTTCAGGATCTGTGCAGTACTCAAATCAATGACACTGCTGATAGGACAATTTCACAGCTGTCAGAGCTGCCAGCTAAATTCTTAGGTGATCCATGGCCTCTGATAATTGCCTTTCTTTAGAAAGGCATAAGAGGGACCTTTTTCTGAGATAAGACTCCCATAACAAATCCCCAAGTCACCAGAGGTCCTGTTCAGTGTATCTTTGTTTTTGGGTCTGCAACTCTTCATCTTGACAAGTAATGTAATTAAGACATCAGCTTATAGGAGTACACCAATGAAATGCAATCAGCCACAGTATTAGTCTCTTTTATACTATGTGCTTAAGGAATGAAGCACCAAGCTAGTCAATAAACAAACTTCCTTATACAGTACAAGGCTGATACCCCCTGCTATACACGACGTTGAGATGAAATTTAGTCCTTGAGAGTTCACATATGTTTCACCACAGAGATGTAGAATGACATATGACTCCAAAACTATTTACTGCACAAATACATAAATGATAGAGAGGAATCCAGCTTATTACTAGCTCTAAAAAGAGACTAAGCACATCAGGAAATGATGACAGGTAATGATGTTTAGACTGAAAAATGCCTTAGACACAGCTTAGTGTGCTTGGGAACCCATGTCATACCATAAATATTACAAAGTCACTGGATGACTATGCATAATACTAAAATGAAAGGTAGCTGCAAGGTATCATTACCTAGGTATGTCTCAAAGAGATGGGTGATGTACCTCCGATCTGAAGACAATCACTCACCCCTTATCTGATATTCTCTGATAAGGCATTCAACAGCTGAGGTCTTCCTCCTGTAAACGTTATTTTCATCCATATTCAAGATCCGTACCATGCAACAGTTTAAATTAAGCACCCCTATGGAGGAAATGACAGGTTGTGAGTGAAAGAAGCTCTAGGGAGTGTGTGCGCTTTCCCTCTCTTTGATTTCCCTCTTCATGTGGAGATCACACTGCCTTGGGATGATATTTACTCTTAGAGTCAAAGAACATATTTGCTTTCTGTTTTTCATTAAATACAGAGGGTTTCACAAAAGAGGCCATTTTTCATCAAAAACTGTTTTCAGGTGAAAAATATCTACCAGCTCTACTCCTGACTCTAAACAGTTATTGGCCTAGGAGCACATTACTGTGACTTTACAGTTCATAGATTGTGACTCAAGAAATGAGAAGAATGTTTTCAAGAAGTTACCATGAATATTTAAAAAAGAAAAAAAAAAAAAAAAAGTTTATATCACAGCTAACAGTGCAGCTGGTAGCCTGCATGCCATCTGAGGCAGCCACAGCATTCACTAGCATCAATCTTACTTCTTTTTCTGATGACGGTCTCTACATTTGCTTTCACTCAGCCTCCTGCTTCCTCCCTCATTTTCTATCACTAAAATAATTGTCAGTAGCATGATACAAACTGAATTGTTTTTGTCCTTCTCCTGCCTTCCTAGTCTTCCTGCACTTAAAATGTCCTAGAATGAGGACAACTTACTGGGTTGAAGGAGCCCATTGAACAGAGGTACCTGAGAGATGATAGAGTTATAAATTGGATGTGCTTGATGTGTTGTGGCCGATGTACCTACCGGACATGAGGGCTTGCTCTATGTTAATGCTTTAAGGGGTAAAGTATGTCTTACTTGGGTTCTAAAAACTTTTTGGAGACGTTCTTCATATGTGCTCAAATTCTTTGCGGCTTCATCAAAGCAAAATCTAGCCTCTGTTCAAGCAGGCGATTTTCTTTTTATTTTCTTTCTTTTCACCAGAGACTTCCTGTGTATTTTTTTCTAAAATGACATAAATCCCTCCCTCATCAGATCAGTGCATACAGCATATTTGGAGGCAGTTATAAAAATAAAATAAATAAAATAAAATAAAATAAAATAAATATAGTCTATTAGCAGAGATTAGACCAAGTAACTTGAGTCCTACATAATGGCCTAGTTTTGCAACTATAGAAGTCAATAGCAAAATTCCCCTTTAGCTTCAGACTGAAACACAGCCAATTGTATAGTTCAGAAACCGTGACTCAAATGCAAGCAAATCATTAAACACACCTAAAAGTCATGAGATATATATAATAATAGATGTTATAATTTTAATGTATTTCTGTATTTTCAGCCTTCATTTTGACCACCTTCAGTTACAAACACGCTGTTCTTATGAACAGAGGATGAAACACACAATTACTTCCACAAAACACATAGGCCAAAATATTATCTGTCACAAGACAGACATGCATATAGCATGAATTAGCAGTACAAAGTGAGCTGAAAAATGCATGGTGAAATTTGCAGCTCTGAGAAGGACTTCGGGGTGATGATTGATAAGACATGAGCTGGCAATGTGCACTTGCAGCCCAGAAAGCCAACCATATCCTGGGTTGCATCAAAAGAAGTGTGGCCAACAGGCTGGGGGGAGGTGATTGTCCCCCTCTACTCTGTTCTTGTGAGACTCCACCTGGAGCGCTGCCCTCAGCTCTGGGACCCACAGGACAAGAAGGACATGGACCTATGAACAAGTCCAGAGAAGGGCCATGAGTATGATCAAGGGCCTGGAGCACCTCTCCTATGAAGACAGGCTGAGGGACTTAGGGTTGTTCAGCCTGGAGAAAAGAAGGCTCCAGGGAGACCTTATAGCTGCCATCCAGTACCTAAAGGGGGCTTAGAGGAAAGCTGGGGAGGGACACTTTCTCAGAGAGCATATTGATAGGAGAAGGAATAATGGCTTTAAACTAAAAGAGGGGGGGATTTAGATTAGATAAAAAGAAGAAATTCTTTACTATGAGTGTGCTGAGGTACAGGAACAGGTTGCCCAGAGAAGCTGTGGATACCCCATCCCTAGAAGTGTTCAAGACCAGGTTGGATGGGGCTTGGAGCAACCCGGCCTAGTGGAAGATGTCCCTGCCTGCTGCATGGGGCTGCAATTATATGATCTAGGTCCTTTACAACCCAAACCATTCTATGATTCTATGGTACATTCAGCCCAGTTTTAGAAGAACACTAATGCTCCCCTTTTCCAAGTTCTGGTACAGAATATAAAATAAAAATAAAATGACATCTCTACTCAGAAGACTTGGTAATGCATTGCATATTGGCAGAACACTGCCAGCTAGCTACTACATGCCAGTAACGCAGCCAAAGAAGGCATCATGACCCAGGAAGAGAGGCTAGCTGAAGTCATTAGGGATACGTGAACAATATAACTGCCAAATTATAACTGTGCATTATGACTTTTCTAGAGATCTAAGCAGAACATAAGACTTCTGGCTCCTCCAATGGGGTATATCCAAGAAACGCAGAAGCAATGCTGTCTACCATCTCTAGAGTGAGTCCTCCCAGTCAACAAGACACCAGACATAGAAAGCATGTGTGATTTTTTAGCATCTCTGCCACATCTACCCACCTAAATGTCTAAGCATAAGGGTAGTACATTCATCACCACGATATGTAAACGTGTCAGAGTTATTTTCCCAACAACATAAAGTTACAGTCCAGCAGTGAAGGGAATTTTTAATTGTATTTCTTCTCCACCTCATCTTCTGTTCTTCCCATTGACTTCATTGTTTTTGACTTCTTAAGTTTCAGTGAAAACAGGAGTTTTTACATTTTATTTACAAAATACCAAGGTCTTATTTGCACTGGAAAGCTAGCCAATCATTGGGAAAATTTCTTGTCCTGCCCTCATGCCATTGCTTTCAAGTCTGACAGTTTCAAAATACTTCCTGTAACATAATATAAAAACTAAACACTGTATCATTTGATCCCCAAAAGCATATAATTTCACTTTCGTTTATCTCTGAATTTATTTTTTCATCTACATATAATTGCAAACTATTTGGCAGTACATACTTTCACCCAGCTGAAAAGAGTGTCAGTTTTAGCAAAGAGCTGAAGGTAAGGAGGATCCTCACCTGTAAATACTCTGAGGTTTGGTCTTCTCTTGACCAAAGCTATTAAAAATAAATTTCCTGCAAATCTGCAGCACTTGTTTGTGGCCAACGTCTTTTGCAGCATGATTTTTTCCTTAAGAGTGGCTCTGACCCTCAGGTATGTTCATTTCAACTTTGCAGACTAAACAGTTTGACTACTGAACTCTGTTCTTGAATATTAGTGGATCTTTCTATGAATGTATTAATTAAATCTCTGCTTTGTCTCCTACAGAATAAACATCCTGTGTTTCCATTTTCCTGTCTAGAAAATGACACTGATGATGCAATAAGCTAAAAAGAAAATAACATAAAAAGTTACCCATTATTTGAAGTCACCTGTATTCCTGGGCAGCCATCCTTCTAAATGCTCGACTTGCTAAGAAAATGTAGTTTAATGATTCATACTTACTTAATAGTTTGGTCTTCTTTCTTCCTTTAGCTTTGAAAAACACTTTAAAGAATCTAGACTAATTTGAACTATCACTGATTTCAGATACCTCTTCATATCCAAATGTGCTTAAACCCTCTCCAATATTTTCTTTTCATCCTGATGTATTTAAAAAAATGCCTTCTTTTATTCCTCTAGGCTTTTTGACAACATTAGCTCATTCTTCTTCCTTTGCTGGTCTTCTCCTCTCCCTTTCAGTCTCAAGTAACTCTTGTTTTGACACTCTCTATCCCAACATTTTCATTTACAGATCAGTTGTGTTTCAATCCTCTCATCTCAGAACAACCCCTATTTACATATGCTGTCTATTTCTTGTTCTCTGAAAATGTTATTTGCATAAAGGAATGCTAGCTCTTTGTGCTGTAATTACAATGGGTCTGGAAGGGAAGGCTCTAGGGAAACACAAGCTCTGTGAGGATGTCTTCATGGTAATTTCTTAGGACGGCTATGGGAAAGACGCAGCTCTCCCAGGAAGGAAAATGGTTCCTCTCCCAGATCACATTAATCCTCAGGGAAATAATGAAGACAAGGCTATGTGTGAAAAACCTCTGGATATCCCTAATCCTGCACATTTAACACTAGCAAGACGGTGTAAAAGTGAATAAATTGATGGGAAGCACTAGCTTTTTGTAAGCTTCACTGTGTGCATTTAGAAAAGGATAATAAAAATGAACATGGCTGCTTTTCCTCCTCCACTGAAAAACCCAGTTTTTAGCTCTTGTTTTCAACATCTTTCATCCACTATAATCAAAATTGCAATGCCCTAATTCTACTTTATTGTGGTTTTATCCATATAAGTTCCCATGGAAGTCAAATGGAGCCAACTTGAGTAAAAAGTAAGTAAACAATGAACATGGGATTGAGGGTTTGGTCCTAGATTTCCTAATCTTCTTTTATTCACTCTAGCTTTTTCTTTACTTTGTATCCGTACACTCATGAATCCAGTAATTCACTCCATATCCTCTGTTGACAGAACCTCCGGGGTCCTGCTGCCAAACTACTCTCTGTCTCTCTCAGCCTCTCCAGCCCTCTCAGATGGTAAAACAGATACCAGACAGTGGCTTTGCTACTAGAATCCCTGCCTTCTGAATGATAAAGTTTTTGTTTTGTTTTGTTTTTCCCATTCAGTTTAGGAAGGTATTTGGTGCTTATTTGATTAAAGTGAATTTCTTACAGTTATCAACATTTGTAAAGATTACACTCCTGCCTAAGCTTGGCATTTTGTGGCATGTCCTTGTTTAAGGACATTTTGTTCTTCTTTTCTGCCTTGACAGTTAGCAGCAAATGCACATTTATATTTGTTTGTTCCCTTTTCTTGTGTCCTCACTTAGAAAAAATGAATTAGTACACTTTTCATTGTTGAGTTGTGGCCAGCTAGAATTCTCTCTTTACCCTCTTCTGTATAGCTTGTATGTCTCATTCTGACCTTCCAGTTTTAAGTATCACTTTATTAAATTTCAAGGTTTGTTTACCACATTGTTATATACATCCATTAGCACAGCCTTATCCTCAGAACTACTTATCTGATTCACAAGCTCCTTATATATTCGTACCTTCAGATGTTCCTATTTTTTGATGTTTAAAATAACTCTGTCTTTCAGCCCTTTGTTTATCTTCTGATGTTAGGGAGAACCCTCCAGATTATTTGTGTTAAGCAAAAACTTGTGCTTCTTATCAAGCTTAGACATATACTTGAGAAGCAAGCTCATCCATCATGAATCATTTACACCTGTATATGTCACCAGCTCATGATCATTCACGGTGCTTTGGTAACACATGTACATAATGCCAAAATGAGATCATCTCTTACATGTCGTTTCCACATATGTGAGGTGCCTACATATGAAAAAAAGAAATGCAACTATTAGTTGCAATTGTAATTTTGCAAAATTGAACAGTGGACTTAACACTAGCCTGACAATCAGACCAAATCTTCTCTTCGAATCATCGCTGATGGGAATATTTTTCTGAAATCCCCAAAGTCAAAGCTCAGCTATACAAATAAATACTGTAGCAGATCCTGACAGGAAGACGTTCAGCCCAATCTTTTCCAGATGGCAGTGATGGATGGCTGTGTGCTTATATTTATTTGGTTTCCCAGGCAATGGTGTCCTGCTTTCACTGGTCATCACTTGAAGTGCTTTGGCTTACAGATGGACACAACAGACAGGTATTCTGGTGGGCCTACTCATTGCTTGGATGTCATGATTGCAAGAAAGAAATACATTTTGCTTTGCTGTGATTATCTTTCCTAGAAATTGTCCTTCTCTTAAACTTGCAGCAAACTTTTGGTGCAGGACCCAAGGAGTTCCTAGGTAAACATGAACTCAACATATGTAACTTGTTCATGGCTGTGAGATGCCCATTCTGAAAACAATACAGTGACCTAAAGAGGAGGGAGAGAGAGAAAAGACATCCAAATCCCAAACCACATTGACTGAAAATGTGGCTGTCACTATGTTCTGTTCTGTAAAACACATGGTACTTCACATAGGGATATAAAACAAACGTCCACAGATCAGGGACTTACATTATACCATAATGTGTGGGGAAGAATGGAGCTGGGATACAAAGACTTCTGAATCCAGACCATTCATTTTGCTGGGTCATGCCTGAATAACAAACCAAAGTTATTAGCAACAAACACATGTTTGGTGGCCTAGGTAAAATGATCCATTGCCTCCAGATGATGTTCATTCTGCAGGCATCTATGCCAGGGAATAAAATGAGACCCTGCTTGCTGCACAAGTATGAGTTGTGTGGTGCTAGCACATTGTAAGCAATTTGGGGAAGAGGCTGTATTTTCATGAGTTCATGTAACGTCAAGCATGAGAGCCATATTGATGACTTGAGCTTTTAATGCTACTGCTAACATAATAGTGGTAAATGCAAATTCTTGATACAAGAACTTCCTGGTGAGATCAGGTGATGGCTGAAACACAGAGACACACAGGACTGAACGCTTAACAGGAACCAATACAAAGAAATGCATGCCTTTCCTGTGGTCTTGAGTCACACACTTACACAGTCCTTGTTAGGAGGGCAACACAGCCAATGAAGTGCAATTATGGTAAAGCTTCCTTCTAAATACAAACCACACACATTAACATCAGAAAGTGGACAGATCAGGCGAAGGTTTCTTAGAAGGAAAAAAAAAAATTAAAAAAAAAAAAAAAAAAACTTTTATCTGGAATCCAAAGACAGCAGGAAGTGAATGAAATTGGTTGAGGCTGTGGGGATGTGGTCACGCTTCTCTGTGCAGATGAACAGATGGGCAGCAGAATTCGGCATGTGCTGGTTTGAACAGCTGGGACTCAGGGAAGCCATAGAAAGGGAATGATAAGAGTAAGAGAAAATGAAGGCAGACTAAGGATTTCAGCATAGGCCAAGTTGCAACACCACTATGCTCAGGGACAAGTCTTCCAAAATGCAGCCAGTACCTACTAGGTTAGAGACTATTGTTACCTGCCAGGCTGAAAAATGAAGTTATAAAAACACTAGTAGCTATTGCGATGACAGAAACTCTGAAATCAAAAATAAACTACTGTGACTGTTTTTATGCTGCCTATGTTAATTAGGTTCTCCCATAGACACACACAATGGTTCTACCTTTAACTACATGACCATATGACACTTTTGCTTTAAAACTTTCACCTACAATTGAAAAACTAGAACTTCTAAAATATTGCACACTAGTGATATGTGTATGGCTCACCAACAGAAAAAGAGATTTTTTTTCACCCAAAAGAGCTCTGTGTTGTGCTACCAAATACCCGACAGCAATACTTGATTGTTAACTAGATCGATGAGCTGAGTCTAATTACATGGCATTCAACCTGATTAAGTGCCAGGTCCTGTGCTTGGGTCATAACTACCACATGCAGCAGTACAGGCTTGGGGAAATGTGGCTGGAAAGTTGCCCGGCAGAAAAGGACCTGGGTCAACAGCCAGCTGAAGATTACCCAGAAGTGTGCCCAGGTGACCAAGAAGGCCAATGGCACCCTGGTGCGCATCAGAAGTAGTGTGGCTAGCAGGACTAGGAAGTTATTGTCCTCTTGTACATGGCACCTCGAATCCTCTCTTCAGTTTTGGGCCCTTCACTACAATTTATTGAGTTGCTCAAGAATGTGCAAAGAAGAGCAGTTAAGCTGGTGAAGGGACTAGAGAACAAGACATATGAAGAGCAACTGAGGGAACTAGGGCTGGAGAAAAGGAGGCTGAGGGGAGATCGCATTGCTCTCTACAACTACCTGAAAGGAGGTTGCAGCAAGGTGGATATCTGTTTGTTTTCTCAGATGAAAAGAGATTGGATGCAAGGAAATTATCTCAAGTTGTACCAGGGGAGGTTTAGACTAGGTATCAGGAAGAATTTCTTAATGTAAAGGGTGGTTAAACATTGGAACAGGCTGCCCAATGTGGCGGTGGAGTACCTGTCCCTGGAGGTATTTAAGAGATGTGTAAATGTGGTGCTTAGGGACGTGGTTTAGTGGTGGTTGGTGTCTGGACTTGGTGGTGTTAAGGGTCTTTTCCAACCTAAATGATTCTATGATTCTCTGAACTTTAGTCCTAAGCAAAGAGATGAAGCCATCTCACAATATTATTCAAAGGTAAATGAATCAAAAGGGAATTTGTGATTCTCAGTTTTCACCCCAGTATGTGGAAAGAAATGAAGACTCTTGCTTTTCCTTCCAAGTTTGCTCTTTCAGTGCATCCTACTACATGTCTCTGCCCTCCTTTCTTACTTTTGGGCACATAGTCCTGCCCTCTTCATCTAGATGCTCACAGCTGCCTGCCTCCGAAAAATTATCTTGGCCCCACACCATGGCAGAACAAAATTAAGCCTCAACTTTTCAAGGAGCCTGTTCTGGTTCCCTGTCTTGCCCTCCTGTTCCCACATGCCAAGCTGCAGTCTCTTGCCTGGGTATGACTGGTCACTGCCAGAGCTCTAGTCTACCAGGAAAGGCCAAGCTACAAAGAAGCCGTGGCTAAGGAAAGCGAGGGTTTCTAAAGAGGTCGTGGCAGTAATTCATTTTATGCATACTCTTGGCATAAATTCGTTGCTCTTGCACACAATATACTGCTGAGTTCCAGATCATTATTTTCCTAGCCACTCAGCACCAACACAACAGCTGTGGTTGGCCAAAAGAAATGGAGGAGTGTGGTGAAGACACCACCAGCAGCAGTAGCAAGATCCCAGTTATTTGCCAAATGTGAAATTTTCATACAAGAACAAAACTAAAATAAGCATAAGGCAAGTTTCTTTGTTAATGATGAGAGTTTGAAAGATGATCCCAGTGACTTTAATTTACTCTTCCTGTAGATTCTGAATAGAAAACTGTCTCAGCTTTCAATATTTTTGTTACACAACAGCTGGCAAAATACTGCTGTGCCCAAAGCCCACCACTAAAGGGAATTAGCAATTTCACTTGCCAAAGAGGCAGATGGACAGGTAGACACACAGATCTAATGGCTAAAGGAAAAAACTGGGAATCGGTGCAATGGCTTCCACTGCAATACAAGGCACAGAACCCCTATACAAATCCCCAAAACTCCTTGCTGATCTGGGGACATTTCACAGGCAAACTGCCACCAAATAATATAAGTTTACTCAATCACTTCAAGTAAAGAGGCATACACTGCATTACTGGTATTTAATATTTTTTTTTTCAGCAACTAACTGATCTCACTCTAAGTGTCTGAACTTGATTTTCAGTGTGAATTTTTCTACTTCACAACCTCTAACTTTAATTTTCTGGATCATTTCTGCCTTTGTCTGAGCTGTTTGATCAAAATCCAGTCTGCATAGTTACCTACAGACCATGACTGAGCTTCCTTCTAATTTGCACTTGAGTTGCTCTCTCACTACGAAGACTCCCTTTGCAGTCACATTTGTAATTTTCTCTAAGCCCTTGTCATTTTTTCATCACCTTTTTGAAGTGTAGACAGCAGAACTGGGCACTCATCTAGTGCTAGATATGTATCACCAGTTCTGTTTGCAGAGGAAATATGATCTCTTTATTCAGTACTGTCTGTTTATACATCGAGTGATCACCCAACCATCACTCACTGGGCTCACTCAGCCATAGCACTGCACCAAAAGGTCATATACAGTCATTCACCACGACCTGGACTTTGCTGTCAGAGTTTTGTAACTGATAGACTTCATCCCACCAGGGCTACCTACTTATTTTGTTCTACTAGTGTATAGCATTCCATTAACTCTGAACAGGTGAAAAACAAAAGACTATTCCAGATGGGTAGGAATATGCTGTGTCAGCTTCAAGCAGAACTTCACAGTAAGAACAATTTGACAACTCGCCTCTAGAGCATGGCACTAACTGTAATTTAACAGGTCTAACCAGTTCATTTTTAGACCATTCATTTATGTTGCATTTCCTGCTATCTAAGGAATATTCTTTGTGTGACAGCTTTAAAAGAATCCTGTAGGGTGCACCATTTATATTCTGAGAGGAAGGGAAATTGGATATGAAACTAAAAGGAAGAAAACTAGCAGGTAAGGAGGAGTCTAAGATAGATCCCAGTATGGGTTATTTCCAAATACAGAATCCTATTTGAGTGCTCAGCTACATGCAGGGAAAAATAAATTTATCATGTTCAGTCAGACATGCTACTCATTGCCTATAGGTTATGGTTGTCATGGAAATTGTGTTTATTCACCTGATGATTGGCCAACTGCAGAAACAATTTTCACTGCCAAAGGTTTTCCACTTCTCCTTACATTCCAGCTGGGGACTGTGGAATTTCACTCAAAGAACTTACCACAAAGGGCATGAACTGTCAAAACAGGAGGAAAAGCATGAAGAAACTGCCTCCAAATACTCTATTTAACCTTAGCATAAGGTGATGCAATTCTTCCAAAGACAATGTTGCTAGCTGATACTAAGGTCAGCATGGAGTAAAACTGTCCATTCTCAGCATATCTGAATCAGTTCATAGGCACTGGCTGAAAATATACTGGGATTTTATGATTAACGTTCTATTATTTCTGCCAATACACTGTAGAAAAACAATTTTATCTCATTCAACTAGAGACACTTTAAGGGAAAAAATATATAGAAAAAAAGCCAAATGCCTTGAGATTGAAATCAGCAGTTCCAGGAATGGAGAATCAAGATCTCTTTATTTTAGAATTTATTGGAACAGAGATGGGGGGTCTCAAATTTGTACAATCTTTGTGCAAAGGGACATAAACTAGGGGAACTCTATGCTGCTGACACTCTCAGCAGGGGCTGAAGACTGTTTCTGGCTGAAGTCCACCCTGATTTACAGTGCTCAGCATCCTATCAAGACAGCAACATATGTTATTCCTATTATCTTGCATTCTTTCTTTCCACTCAGTTGTGGAGTACCATCTCCAGCACTATACAGTCTAGTGCTAGGAAAGATGGTAATCACTATGAATTGAAATTATAATAATTGAACAGTGCAAAGACAAAATGAACAGAAGTTCTTCAAGGGCTCTTTGCTGCAGACACAGTTTCCAGACCAGAACCAAAAATTTGAATTTTACCCAAATAAAGCCCAGTTATTTGAACTTCTCTCAAACTGCCAAGCTTCCAGTTGTATGAAAACTACACTGCATATACTTAGAGCCTTTTTAACTACAAAACTAATAAAACTTTTGACCAGCCTTCAAAACCATTTTAGCTATGAGACAGGAAAACTGACCTGTTTTCACTACTGTTATTCTAATAATAAGTTAGGAAATTTTGCTCTGACTTGAAAGAAGGAAATTAAGAGACAAGGTTTTCACTTTTTGATTTCTCCTTTTGACAGCATTACACTTTGAAGAAGTAATCAGACATTTGATGGGTCGGAATGGGAGTCAAAGTGACTGTACAGATTAGCAGATTAGCACTTCTCCAGTGCAGTAAAGAACAAGGTTCAAGTCCCAGCCCTAGTTAATACTTAATTGTAGAAAATGACTTTTGCCACGTGAACCACCAGAGTTCCAGATGGAGCCAGCAGCTATATGGCCTGGGTTCTCACTGGGGATAAATGAGGTAAGGACTACAAATGTGGACTGGGGGGGACTTTATGCAGACTTTTACACAATCCAGCTGAATCATTTAGTCTACAGCTCTTCCAAAGAAGGTGAAGATACATCTCTCTTGTCTCCAGAACAAGTCTTTTTTGGAGACCTGTTCTCAGCCTAGTGTTTTTTTTTAACCTTATCTAAGGCTGACCCAAACTGAAAGCATAGTATTTGTCTTCTATTTATAGAAGAGAAGAGAGCACACTCTCTTCTCACTTTCACACAAAATGAGATTAATACCTTAAGAATACAAGGGTGGCATCCCTGCATACGGCAGGGGGGTTGGAACCACATGATCTTTAAGCTCTCTTCCAACCCAAGCCATTCTCTGATTCTATGATAAGAAAAAATCAATGAACACACACTACCCACATTTCCTGGAAATGGGCTCAATCTTGTAGGCAAAGCTCCTCTGCAAGCTCCTGCAAGGGAAGATGCAGCTTTACATTAGCTCTAGACAGTGACCAATTTAGATAGCAAAATCTACTTCCTGACAGGGAAATGTTTTTTCACATGAGCTAGCTCAAGCAGAATTCGAGCACGTGAATTTTAAAAGACTTTGTATGGAGCAAAAATTTATTTAAACAAGGACATAAAGTGGGAAAACTCCAAATTTCAAGTCACTGCAGACCTGTCCCATCATGAGTAGACTGTCTGACCGCATTTACCCTCATTAGCTCCAGTCCTGACCTGTGGACTGACTTCCTGGCTTGACCTTGCACCTGCCTCATCATCACAAGCTTGTCTGATGACCTGGGCTTTGGTTGAACCTGGCTCTAGTCTACCTTGCTTGTCTCATTTGACTATGGTGGGACTAGGCCTTGACTACTTAAGTCATCATTCTACCAGCCATGTTATTGTCCTTAGCGCTCAGCTCCCTAACCCTCTGGGAGCAGCTGGCCCTCACTACTCCCTGACAATTATCAGCTACTAAGAAAATAATTCTTTGAAGATGTGCTTCCCAAACTAGGTAAATGAACCCAACAGCTACTGTATATACTGTTAAAAACTGTACATTGTAATGGCACACATTTACTACATCCTACACCTTGACCCTCATCTCTCAGTCAGGAACTCACAGTCCAAGTAATGGGACCTTGCATCTAGGTAAATACATTATGTATAATTTATATGAAAGGTAAGACTAGAGAACACATTAAATTTGCCTCATTTTCTTGTCTCACCTCTGCTCTAGACAACTCATTCCAATTCCTGGTCCTTGCAGTCTAAGGTTACCTTGTTTTGGTAACCAGCAGCCTAGCATTAGCAGAAAGACCAGTGAATGTTTTCCATACATATAAGCAGCCCACAACAGATGCTAAACAAAGCTGTAACATTTTGAGTCCATAAGAAAAAAGATTCTGTAATTCTGAAAAGTATTTCAAGGGCAGAAGGGTCCAGGTGGCAGTTGTGCCCCGTATGATACTGGACATGTGGAAAATTCTATACCTTCATTGTCTGTAGGCATTGTATTGATCAAAGCAATATTTCTACAAATACTACAAGGAACACAGTGTTTATATATATCACACAGTATTTATATACATCACTAGAACTGTGATGGCCCCTGCCACCCCAATTGCAAAGACTGCACTAGAAAGCTGAATGTGAAAGCAGAATTATGTGAATATGAACAACCTGAACAGCTATTTGGTATGGAAGAATGCTTTCAGAGAGTAACTCACGGCACTAGCTTCTGAATTTTATTATTTCTCAGAATGGTGACTGTAATAAAGACAAATCTACCCCCTAATGCAAGGACATTATACAGGTAGAGATGCATAAGGAGACAGTGAGAAAGCAAAAAGACCACTGGCTTTGAACTTATAACTTCAAGTTATAAGAAATACGATAACAAAGAAAAGCTTTCCCACAGTAAATGAAAGAGAAGAAGGAAGTAACATTGTCTATTGTCTTTCAGATACAGGGAGACTAGATAAGAACATATATCCATAAGGTATCAATTTTGCTGAATAAATGCATAAATTAAAGTGTCCTGATGCATACCAGAGCCTGTCCTGAGTGCATCAACATGCTCTGCAATCTCTTTCCTCCCCATGTTAGGTGCTTAGTCACCTGTGCTCGAAACCAGCTCTGGAAAGGCATGGCTGTGTAACCTTGGATCAGATGCCACAAAGAGATGTAATGAGAGGCCTCCCACCTTTCTCAAGAACTGCACTGAGATTTAGGGCCTCACCTTTGGTCCCTGCCATTGCCTGGCCTCGTAGCACATTAATCCTGAGCCTGACTCAGGGGCTTGACTTCCTGACTTGACCTGGTCTTGTGTGGCGATCACCAGATTCTTGTCTGAGCCTTGTTGCCTTCACTGGACCTGCCCTGCTCACCTTCTTTGGGTGCTGCAGGACTGTGCTGTTGTGTCAGTGAGGTCACAGCCCCTGCTTGCCTTGCTGCCACCCTCAGCCCCCAGCTCATCTTTCCTCACAGAGCAAACCACACTTGCTGAGACAGTATAAAGAAAAAAAAGTCTCAATATTTTACAATATCAGTCAGTGAAATTCAAATACTGGGTTTCCTATAGACAAGCATTATGATAGAGCAAACTGTGACTAAAGAAAACGTCCTTTTTTGAGTTTACAAATACTTACGTGCAAAGGAGTGCAGAGTTACTCTTTCATGCAAAAAAAGCAGGGCATGCAGTGAACACTCCTGCTGGCTGAAGCACCAAACTTCAAGTCAGTTGGCAGGCTTTCTTCAGTAGAAAATGCCAGACTATGGCCCACAACTTCCTTCTGAGGAATTTCCTAAAATTAACTGATTGTGCTTCTGGTACAATATCTGAGCAATCAGCATCAAAAGGACTAGCAGAACAGTGGAGCAAGCACAAGAGGATGTGTATGTGAATGTATGTGTGCATTTGGGAACTTCCTTCAGTACAAAACTAGCCAAAATTACAGTCCTGTTGTGAGAATGTTAACGCCCAAAAGCAGATACAGTTCTGGCCCACTGTGAACTGCTGTCATGCAGCTGCAAACAACAACAAATGCAAATTATATGGTCTGCACTTATAAATCAGAGTTTATATGGTAAAGCAATACCAGGAGGTTGTTACAGTTCAGCCACACCTTTGCTGCTACTGGCTAAAGCAGTGTGTCTGAGACATCCAAGGATCTGGGATTCCAGGAAATGTAAACTTATACTGAGATAGGACTCTGCCCACTAACACTTAAACCATATGATAATAACAGTATAATAATAAACAACTCCCAATTAAGTATTGTAATTCAAAATGGAAATTCTTATGCTTCCCTAAAAGAGTAAGTTACAGTACAAATGAGGTTATGTTTTGATCCATTCATACCAGTGGAAATGTAGAGTAATTCCAGTGACTAAAGCAGAGCTCCTGAGGATTGACATGTGGGTCCAGGTGGCATCAGCAGCTGGTTGATTGTCCTTTCTACTGCTTTGCTTGTTAAGTCTCCATGCAATATACAAAATTATTTATTTGTGGCAGAAAAGATTGTTGGGTATTTGTGCTGTTCAGAATGGGTAAACTAATTTTTTTTTTTTTCTGTGGAAGCAAGGTTTATAAGGACATGTGGGCTGGACAAGGGCAAGATGGAAGACTGTGATGTTAGTTTGCTTGTTAGTTTTCTTTCTATTTTCTTTCTTCCTACAGTGTTGCTTGAACACGAGACTGTTTCAACTATATATGAAACAAGTGACAATATCTCAGAGAGATTAACCTCTGATACTCAATATGACAATTACTAACTGTTGAGGAGAGCCCTTCCCAGTGCTTCCCTGCTGATGGAGAGACAGAAAGGTAAACTTAGTTCTTCGCTGATCCCAGAGAATTCATTTAGGAATGCACTATTGAAGACAATTAGAGGAAGAGCTTCCATTCTCTGGTGTCATTATTAGAAACCAAAGTTACCACAAGATGTTCACCATGCTTCTTTACTTCCAGAATTCATGAAGTTACTTGTCCTATATTATGTTTTCCTGCTAATCAAACTATAATATTCAGATATCATTGACCCATGAGAGTCTTTAGTGAAGTCTTTAGTCAATTCAGATAACAGGTTTGCATACTAGAGTTTAGCAAAATAACAGCATCTCTCCAGGGTTATGCATTTCCAAAATTAGCACTAGAATGTAACCTCTTAGATCCTGTGAAACTGAGAAAATGTTCCCCAGGGTCTCCATGGAGAAGACTTTGGTTCCTCCAATAACAGAGACAATTTTGGGGCATTCTTCTTGTCTGATTTGTAGTGATTGTAGTGGAATATCTTCATGTTAGTGAAAGAGAAGAGAAACATGGTGGGATTATGATTAACAGATTGTTGGAGAATGGTCTGGACAGTCTGGAAATGGAAGGCTTCTGATGTGGATTCAGGAGTCCATCTTGCTTTAATATCTAGTCATAGGTAGCCTTTGCCTAGGTTATCAACAGATTCCAGCTGTTCTGAAGGCCCTTCTATGAAAGTTCATGGATTGACTGTGCTGGCTTCTTGGTGTTGTTGAAGGGCCCAAATAATATATGGAAACAGCTGATCTGACAGAAAATACTAAGTACATGCATACTTCAAGGAAGTGTACACTTGACTGTATTTCAACACACAAAAAACATCTGAGATTTCTCCTCATCTGTAACAACTGAGTCCACATCCAGATACTTCTGAGGTCACTTATATGAAGAGGGTGAACAAACCCTGGAATTAAGCTTTGACTCTCAAGGCTGTTCTTAAAAGGCAGTGTATGTAGACAGCACACCCACAAAGTAAAGAGATACAGGAACCAGGAACATGCAGCAACGATGACCCACTTGTGAATGTAAAAACACTGTGGGGCTTGGATTAGGAGTATGACAGGGAATGATGACAGGACCCTCTCCTGAAGCCAGGAATTGTGAGGTATGTATGGAGTTAGAAGTTGCATCTTTTTTTTTTCAGCTGAATGGCAGTAGGTTTTATGTATTTATGGTTGTTTATGTGCTAGAGACCCTGGACTCTACTTTAGAATACTACATCACTACATCCTGATAATTAGCTATAGTTACCTGACTTTTTTCAGGGACTTGTAAATAATGGCATGAAAGCTGAATGCATTGAATCTGACTATATGGAGTACAGGGACTATATGGGGTGGAATGAGTGCTGGTTCAATGGAAAGCAGGCAAGGGGAACTGAGAGAAACCTGAAGAAATCCTGTATCTGAATCAATTTACCAGTACACCATTCACTAACAGAAACTAGACCAAAAAATAAAAACATACTGTTTTGAGAAAAGCTAAATCTGCACAACCATATTCAGAGATCAAGCCCATGAAGTAAATGGAAAAAGATATACAGTCACCCATACTGTGTTGTGTGTTTACATATAAAAACTTAATTTTATTCCCTATACTATCATCAAATTTCTGAGCATTTCTCTAGGCTGAAAGATCAACAGACAGTTTTCACACCTCTTTTTGCTCAGAAATACTATGAATACATTTCACTTTCTACAAAGCTTGACTTCACATCGTGTCTTCTTCCCTACAGCCAGAGTAGGGGATAATATGAAAAATGCATTCTTGAATGAAAGATTGGGCTTGGCTAAGGTTTTGCTTTTCTAGTTTATCGAGATTAGAGGTGTATAATAAGCGTTGGATTTCACAGTAAGACATCTCCGCTCAATTTATCACATGCCAGTCATTCAGCCTTTCTACTCCACAGTATGCAGAAAACCTTTACATAAGTAGTTGTTCTCGGCAATGCATTTTTCCAGACTGTGCATTACAGATTCCAGTTTCACTACCCCTCACAACATCCCATAACAAAATGGAAGGGAAAAATAATAAATGTTCTGCAATTTTTTAGCTCCCACTGAAGACATACACAAGCTAAAATGGAGTTTCTGTGTGGATATGCTTCTGAAAAGTAAAAAAAAAAAAAAAAAAAAAAAAAAAAAAAAAAAAAAAAAATTTAAGTATTGCCTTCTCCATGGAACAACCTTGTTCTAGATGATGCTTTAGTATCCTAGTCAGACCCAGACAGATAATAATAACAGAACCTTCAGCTAGTTTATATGCAAGAGAGCTGATGTAGATGGTTGGGAGAAATAAGGCTTTTGGTGTACTGTGTTGTTAAGTGAGCAAATGGCTGCATTATAGTTCACCAGAACCGAGTCAGAACAATCCCCAGAGCTGTTTCTGAGTATAAATAATACAATAAACCACCACCTTGTAGATGATGATTGCCACAGTGAAATCAATATCTGATTGAACAGGGCCTAGATTTCCCGATTCCTACAGCTAAGAAGTTGATTTATTAGTATCCACGTTTTGGGGGCTATTCCAGAAGAGCAAGGAATCCAGAAGAACTGGCCATGCTCACTTACTTGATGATACGAAGCCAGATACCATAGATGGATGGGTACATTCTGTTCTGAAGATGAGTTTTTCAAGGCATAAATTCTCCCACAGACTTCTTCCATCCTGCAAGGCTCTGCCTGGCTGTTCTTTGTCCAGATGCTGATGTTTTCCAGGTGCTGAAAACAGAGAGATGATGCTATTTGCATATGAGGTAAAAAGATGTAGAATTGAGCATTGCTTATGCTGCTTATGGCCCCAGCCATGCTGCTTCAATCAGTTACATCAAGCACTGTGGTGGCAGAGATAGCAAAAACGAAGGGGGTGCAGGAAGGCCCACAGTCCCTTCTGTTTAAGGCACGAGGCAGAGGACTCCTGACCTTTCAGGAGTGGAGTTCCTTTGATATAAACTTCTTTCACCATGCTTTTGTCAATGGTATAGCAGCTGTTTGATGGGTACCTCGTGAACATATGGTCACCTTCGCCATTAACCCATGTAAAATACATTAGTATAAAAGCATGCACCATGTCTGGGCCTCTTGCTTGGCTCCAAAATCACGCCTTACTTGTGCGGACTTTGTTTCAAATCCAGAGTATTCTGGGGTCTGGGACTGTTTTTGTTTTGTGTCTTGTTCAACACAGGGCATGCTGAGACTGCTTAGCACGTAATAAAATAAAGAATAACCCTAAATGAAGAGGAAGCCTTGAACTATGGAAAGAATAAAAGCATTTCAGAGGTGTCCTGACAATGTTTTATAGGCTTCAAGCAGCAGCTAGATGGCTCACGATGGAGGTCTGCTGTTTCAGAATCAGCATCTCTTATCCCAACACTCTGAATTGCATCTGAGCCGAATAAAATGTTTGTTTGCTGCCAGTGCTTGTAGTCACAAGGGCAGCACCCACCTCCTGAGGACAAGAGCCTTTTGTGCTGCTGCACATTCTGCTGCAGTAAGCACAGGGGTGAGACCGCACCTCACCTTTTATCCCAATTTCACACATTGGCTTCACAGCATTAATAAATTGGTTTCGTTTGCCACACATTTGGCTGGAGAATTTTCTAATAACATTTTTATCCCCTTTGAGAACATGAATCACTCACACGCTGAGTATAAAATTACTTCCCTCCCTCCCGTTATTAAAGGCACCGCACGTTAGCAGGGGTCAGGCACTCAGCCTTGCCAGTGGCAAAGTCAAAAACAAGGGCACGGCTGGGAGGCACGGTTGCACAGCTCAATGCTTTTCTTTCTTACGGACGGCAGATAACCTATTTAGCACTCCGAATATATGGTTTTCTCCAGCTGTCAATCCTACCTGCTCGGGGTACATATTGAGAAAACGTGTCAGACTTAGCGCTCGGCTTACACGGCCATTCCAAACAATAAATAAATAAAACGTGCGCAGCAGATGTCCGCTGTGGCTGAGCTCTCAGGGGCCAGCAGAAGCTCCTCTTGCTGACCTGGCCATCCTCTCCCACCAGGCCAAGGCGAGACAGACCGAGACAGACCAAGCTGACCCAGGCAAAACCTGGTCCAGCCCAGCCAAGAGAGGCCAAGCCAAGCCAGGCCATGTCTTGTCTGCCCAGGCCAGGCAAAACTGGGCCAAGCCTGGTCTTGCTGCCACCAGGGGGCAGCCAGGGCCAGCCGCTCCCCACCGCAGGCACCTCAGGCTGGGCTTGGGTTTGGCTTGTGATATGCCAAAAGGTGGGGAGGCGGTTGAGTGGCAAACCGAAAATCACTGTGCTCGCAGATTTCTAAATCCATCTGGTTTTGATTTCTGGTTTAAAAAGAAAAGAAAAGGAAAAAAAAAAAAAAAAAAAAAAAGATAAATTACTTTTCTGATTTCCAGAATAGTGGTGTTTTTCGTTTTTGTTGTGTTTTGTTTTGCTTTGTTTGTTTGTTTTGTTTTTTAAAAAAGGGAGAACTTTGTTTAGTGTTTACTTTAGACAGCAAGCAGGTCATCCTGCCAGAAGCAGTTTAGTAGATGGCTTGAGGAGTATTGTACTTTGATGGCTGTATTTTTCCCAAATCCACACCTCAGTCAAAATACACCCCTTGAAAACATATAGAAGACGTCCTCAGATCACCTTTTCTCCCACATCCTTGGCAGAGACTCCCTGCTATGGATGAAGACAGAGGAAAGAGAAGCAAGAGCGATGGCAAGAATCATCACGGAGAGGGAGCTACAAACATATTGGGGCTGCTGGAGGGATCCCAGGCAGTGGAGGAGGCGGGACATGCATGTATATTACCTGCACTGCTGCTGAGTCCCAGGCATGGATTTCTCAGTTCACAGAAACCTGAGAGGTGCTGGGGAGAATCCCCCACATACCACACTGGTTTTCTCCTTGAGATCTTGCAGGTTATATGCTGTACTACCTAATGCAGTCAAGATGCCCAGCAGCAGATCTTCAAGATCACAAGGAGCTTTGCTGGGAAAGGTGTAGCTGTGTAAGGAATTTAGACATCTCCAGGTCTGGCAGCAGTTTTGCTGGCCTTCTAGCATGTCCTTGGAGTGACCAAATTGTTGGTTCTTGAAGGCAGTTTTTCCTTTTTAATGAGGCCTTTGCTTTTCATTTCTGAATTGTTCACATGAATATTCATATGACAGTGTTACACAGGTACAGCAAATGTCACCTGATAGCTTGATGTCAATGATGACATCATGCCTCCCTCATGTTACACTAGAGCACACTGTGACACCAAATGTCAGCAGATTTTTCACCATTTTGTCCTAATATGCTACTTGTCCCATGAAACTTGTCAACAGTTCTTTTAATGATTTTAAATCAGTCAGGGATGTGTGAGAGTTCATATTCAGCATAGCATGTAAATTGCTCCATAGCAACATATTCATATTTAAATACAAAAATAGACCCCCTCAAAAAGACCAAATTTAGTGAATGCCACAAGCAAGCAGTTGTTTGGTGAGTGCCAGGTTCATAGCTGTAGGCTCTCACACTTTTCACATTTGACCCTTCAAGGACTGTGCGCTTCCTAGCTTCTGTGTAATCAGCAAAAGAGCTGAGTGACCGGCTCAAAACACAAATGCAATCCAAGGCATCTACCCTCTTCTGTCGGTATTGAAATAACAGCCAGCAAGAGAGCCTGTGCTGCAGCTGTCTGGGTTAGGTTTGATTGGTCAGATAAATCACATTGTATTGTTTCCATTCCTTTGGCTGGCGGAATGTGTAAGCACTTCAAAACTGAATGCTTATGCATGAGAACTTAAAACTAGTTTACTTAAATGCACACATATGTATCTTTGACATTGACTTTTTACAGATTTTCTTGTCAATAAAACTAAATTGCTTGACTGTTCACAGAAAGTTAACATAAACATAGCCAAAGTGAATTCAAATTTTTAAATTGTATTTCAGCATGTGACTGCATTCAGTGACAACTTTGTCAAAAGGAATGATAAAGTGACTCCATGCCAATCACTGCATTGAAGAAATTTCTCTGACTGAAAGCCCCAGTCTTTAAGAAATAGCAGAGCAAACACTGAATGCCTATTTCAGAGCAGCAGACCGCTGATTTATGGCAAGTTGCGGGTAATGGAATTGTCTCAGCTCATCAGAGGATGCAGACACTGTCCAGTTACTTCCCAACTGTGCAAACGCTTTTGTTTTGGAGCTGACAACTCTATACCTTTTCACCACATTTCAGGTCCTTCTTCAGGTTGATGGAGAAAGCCTTTCAGCATACAGCAAAAATCATGCCTCACTATCTTTCCCAACTCTCACACATCCTTGGGAAACAATCACAGCTGTTCCACAGAAGGGGTCCGAGACAACTCTGCTTACCCACCCCCTCAGCACCAAGAAGACATTAAAGGAACAGGGAAAGAGAATCAAAAACTGAACATTTAGCACAGTGGCTTGACCAAAAGGAGGGAAATATAGGGGAACATAAATGCTGCCAGAATTTTGGGGACAATTATTGATAAGTCATGTATGGAAGTACTATGAATTAATCAGGGGCAGAATACTTGGTGCATTTCTAGTATTTATAGACTTTGTCGTAAGTCCCATTTACCTGAAGTCTGCATGGCAGCTTCTTCTCCAGCAGACTGAGAGCAAGGACACCGTTAGCTCCCCCTGAGTACATTTCTCCGTGTCCATACAGCCATAACTGAGTGACCACAGCTGCTCACCTTTTGTACTGCTAGCATTAAACCTTGCTTGCCCCCCTTGACAGGCAGCTTTTCTGGATGCATTAGTGCTCCTGTGACCATGGCTGTTAAACAGAAAAGATGTGGGCAGGGGCTAACTCAGTTTGTGACATTTAAGTTCCGTTATTGTTGTCTGGAGACTCTAACAGACCTGACTGATGGATGGGGTCTAATTCATGTAGCTATTGTAAGTTTGCTTCAGTAATGATCTATCCTCAATCAATATGGCTGCGACAGTCTCTGCTTCCCTTCATGTGTGAAGCAGCTGCCCTTGTTTTCTGAGGATGTGGGGTGGAACTGACACAATTAAAGGTCATCCTCCATCTGGGAAGAGAAAGTTCTGGTCTACAGTGAAGCACAGGGGCTGGTTTCCATTTTGTTAGAGTTATGTAATCTCTAAATAAAAAATAATTCCGTTGTTCACTACAAGATCTTGTTGCTTAATGCTCCCTAGAAATGGCTGCCAGATTCCTGTAGAAACATAGCATGTACACAGCATTTAAAAATCTATATAGATGGGGAGTTCTTCAAATTGTAAATGAAAAGCATTGTTCTATAGAAGGGAATCCACTTTTCCAACTGAAAAATATTAGTGCCTGACTTTCAGAGGTGCCGTATTCCAGTCAAAGCCAAAGGCAGCTGCTTTTGGTTTTGTGCAGCCTCTCAGAAAACTATAACATTAGCAGTCTACAATATTAACAGTACATGTTAATAGCAGGCATGTTAGGTGCAGGTGAGAGAGACATGGAAATAAAGGAGGGATGCAGGGCATACACACAGAAGCAAAATTAAACAAAACAGAAGCAGCCAAGCTTTTAAAGAAGAGCATCAACCACAATTTCCCATTTCAGATTTCATAATTCCAGACTGATAATTCCAACTGAACTATGTTGCAAAACCTTAACCCATAAGTTTAGAGCTTTTCAATTTAAGTATGTGTGCCTAGGAGACCACGACAAAAAATAAATTTCTACACGTGAAGAGTGCACCCTTGCTCGTTTTGGGTAACAAAATTTAATTAACTATTTTTCCCTTATCCTTGCATATGCACTAATATTCAACAAAATGGACAGGTTGCAATATTACCTCTTCAATCTTCATATTTGATTCTTGAACCCAGAGTCATATCTTGAGGATTGACTACTCTTCCTTTACTCAGAAAAGTATCTTTTAACTCCTATTGATTTCTTTCTGGTTCTGATGAACCAGAATGACTTAAACTGTGGGTGATCCATGTACAAATCAAAGGCTGCATTTCATTGTGGCCTCTGCAGCAGAACTGGAAATGTGGCAAAATTAACAAGCTGGAGGTCCCCAGGACATGTCAGAGTTTCCATGGCATTGCTCACCTGGGCCATCCTGCTTGCTAGCAGAATCAGGCACGATGGCAGGGACAATGTGCCAGAGAAGGCACAAGGTATGGCTGGAGTACACTATGCCCTGGGAAAACACTGACTCCCCTAAGATTCTACTGAGGTGGACCCTACTACTCATGTACTCCTAACGGTACATTTTTGGGTTGTCTCTTCAGCTTGAGCCTTTCTGTTAGGTTGCCACATATATAGCCGTTATGTGACTGACAGCTGGATTTCCATCACCTGAGATGCCCTGTCACACGGCCATCATGTTACTTCCATGTGTCTTAGTCACACTAAGCACAAGAACAACCCACAAAGCCTATAACCTCTACACTATATCATGAGGACCTTGAGAAAAGGATGCCAAGAAGTGGACTGCATGCTGGACTAACCATGTGGCAGGAAATAGTTGTCTTTCAAGTCAGACTTTAGCCATTCTTGAAATGAGAATCTCTGCAGTGCTAAAGGGAGGAAACTAATGGTCCTTCAGAATACATCAGCTGAAGTGCAAAGCTAGCAAAAATAAATGTTACTGCTCTGAGCTGAACTTGTCCAGGGATGGATGGGTCAAAACAAGCCAGAAAGAAAAGAGCTATTGTCTGATTCCATTTCAATTTATTGATCTAAGCTCAACTAATGTGCATGTTAATATAAACTACTGTGCTCTGGCATTGTTGAAAGACAAACTTGGTCCTATCAGGACTGTTTTGAATTTGTTTCCAGTGTATAAATATATCTTAATTTCATTTTGTACATATCCAGTGTACAGTATCTGTAGATATTCAGCATCAGTTAAGGTATCTAAATTTATAAACCAACAAAACTGTGAATATTTATGCTTGTAGAGAATCAGTTAGGTGCATTGCATTGTATATATTACAATACCTGACATTCTCCTGCTTGATTGCAGAAAATTACAAGAGGCTTTTTAGAAGGAAAAGCACAAAATTAGAATGACAGACAGACTGGGATCTGTCAAAGAACTAGGTCTGCTATTTTTAAAATGCTTTCATCTGGCTCTAATCTAATTACCAAAATTCACTTTTCCTAGACCAAAACCATGGAACAATGACAGACACTGAACCTGCACTAGGTGGGTTGTCTGTGTGGTCAGTATCCTTTGTTGGCAAAGACTCTCTGATAGAAAGAAAAACAAAGTTTGTTTCCCCTTCTTCAGCAACAGAGATAACTAAGCAAAATAGAGCTTACTGAGGTTTTCGAGGAAAAGTTAAGATCTAGCTACAGGTAAAGATGCATGTAGGCTTTTATTGTTACAACCATTGTGCTTGGCTGCCATTTATTTTGGAGTTAATGCATAAAGAGCAAAAGAAATACATGCGAACACAGAGTCTGAAGATAATGGGCTTGGAGGTGCTGAGCAAAACTAGGATCAAAGGTTAACATGAAAGTTGAACGGTCCATGGTTGCACATTTACCAAGAGACAAGGTAGAAGAAAGAAAACACAGTGGAGTGGACTTCAAAAAGATTAAATAGGATCTGAAGTAGAGATCAAACATGACTGTGACTTACAGTGCCTTGCTTGAGATCAAAACAATTTCACCTCCAAATCCAGGACACTTATATATGCAACCATCTTGTTAGGGAACTTAACTTAAACTCTTTCATGTCAGCATCTTCCCAGGGAATGGATGTTATGTTCAAGACACACAAGAATTTGGGCCAAATACAGTATAATTCAGTAGCAGGGAATCTATTCCAATGTAATGCAAACACCCCTTGTACTGTGCAGCCTATCTGCTTGTACAGGACACTCCTGAGAGGCTCAGTCAGTCGTGGTAGTACCAGCCAGCATGGTTCTCTTGAAACAGAGAACTGAAGGAATCTAAAGATAACAAAACTACCACAACTTTTTAAAACAGATTTAAGTCTCCTGCTTCTTCCCATGACAAAAAGCTCTTCATATTATTTTCCTACCCACCCCAATACAGGAGACATTCAAAGTAAGGGTCTTCTCTGCAGATACATACAGCCTTACCAAATGGAAAGAATCTGATCAATATTTGTCCCCTCTCCGTTATGCCTAACCCCAAGTAAATTTAGACAACATGGTGTTTAAAATGTTCATGATCCCTCAAGCCTCATGCATGATAGAATTCCTATTCCATCTAGCACTACTGACACAGGGAGGTAACAGTAGGAATTTTTCAGAAGAGAGCTAGAAATTAAGAGTATCCTTAGATCCTAAAATCATTTCCTATTAAGGTCAGGAAAAAATGAAAAAGGGTAACACTAGTCACATGGAGCAGTACTTGAAAAACACTTCTTGATTTTTGTATTCCTAAAACAATTTCCTGCAGACATGCTATCTTCCTTAGAAATTTCACATATGTAGATTACAGCACAGCATGTATAAAAAAAAAAAAAAAAATGCTTTTCTTTCCCAGCCCCTTTAGAAGCAGTCCCTGGATTCCCAAAAATCCATGGATCACAGGTTGAAAACCACCGATATGAGGACACTGCACCTCATGGGGAAAGATGAGAAAAACTGTGGATTAAAGATACAAAAAATTAAGTTAAGGTGGGACAGTCATGTAACAGACTAGTAATTACCAAATTTGTTTTCAAATCAAGGTTTGCTTTGTTTCTATATATGTGCTCTTATTTAAACAGTGATCAGCTCAGGGAATTCAAGTGGTGTATGTGTGTATGTTAGCCCTCGGGTATGACTAGGTGGTCCAGTTATTCCCTCTTCAGTCATGGAAGACCATTAGAACAGTGATAACTGTGCTTAGTTTTTGCATGCCTGTAATGTATTTTGCTCTGTTACACCTAAAGCTCAGCAAAGATAGATTATAAAATAATTGGCGGCTGTTTTGGCATTTTCACATTTAGGACTCTATGCTGATGTGCACATGTAAGCACCATGAAGGTGCACTATGTGCTCTGTTTTGAGGAGAGCTCTGCACTCATGGCCATTTTTCATTAGACATTCTCAGCAGCTAACAGTCATACCCAGGAAAGCACATTTTCCTTGCAACACTGAATACTGGACCCCTGACCCCCTTTATTCCTATTCACTAGGAAGGCCACATTAGGGAAAACAGGCTACACTTAAAGGAGCTTTATGGAAGGAACAAAAGCATGTGGCTCTTCACAAACAGACTACCAAGATAGTAAACATCCAGCAGTGTAGAAGGAAATCTCCGCAGTCTTCAGACAGCTGTACAGATGTCATTAATGAAAAGGAAAGGAAATCTTTTCGAAGTGAAAATATGCCTAGATCTGCCCCTGTACATTAGAGAAGTAGGAGATCTGAGCATCAGTTTTTAATGAGGTAGAGCCTGAAAAGAATTCCATATATGTTAGGTGATGTAAGAAGCATTCTGTCACTGTACAAAAAGTGTTGCAACCATGCCACACTGCATGAATCAAATTACAAGAAAAACAATAAGAATCCAAATGTGGAAGATACCTCATTGTTTAAGATTGCTAAAACAAAGCATGCACTGTTGTGTGTAAGATTGCATTGGCAATCAAGAAGTGGACAAAATTATCTGATGCTTGGGATCCGTTTGTATTTACAGAGACAGCATATTCCTAAGGACTGAATCTGACAAAGGACACCCTTTTATTGAATCTCCTCAGTGAAAACTTCACTAAGCAAGAGATTTGTGTGATTCACTCACCCGTGCTGCGAGTATGATGCTTTTAAAGTGAGTAAAGAATCTACTGTTTATGACCTGATCTATCTGATACTTCTTTGATGCAAACATTTCAGTATCTTGTGCCCCAGCCTGCTGCATCCTCTAGGAACTGACATCTTTTGTTTATTGGACTCAAAATGAGACAATCCATCTTAAGAAAAACAACCAAACAATCAAACAAAAACACACACACAAGGGGGGGGGGGGGGGGGGGGGGGGGGCAAGAGAAACAATTCACCCTATTTAAACATGGATATTTTGTTTCTCAATTCTGACAAAGGATGAAGTATCCAATATATTGCATTGCCAGTGATGGCTCATTATAAAAGGCTGCCCTGTGTGGTTAAAAGCATAGGTGATTGTACTGGTTGCAACAGACAGAAGCCTCCAGCAGGGTCTTAAATCCAATGAGACCCTCTGGAGGAACAGCACTAGGAATCAAAGGTACTGAAGCCATGGCCACTGACTCAAATGGAGGCTCCAGAGTGTTGCAGCGCAGCTTCCCTATGAAGAGCTGAAAGTAGGTGTGCCTCACCCTCACTCATGCAAACTGCTAGGATCTCTCCTAAAGCACAGTATTAACACAGGGCAAATTAAAAAACAGTTTCTCGAAGAACAGAAGGTGGCAATGGGGGTGAGCACAGGGCGTTTCACTTTCATATAGACCCTGTGTACTGACCCCCAGTGGCCACCCAGAGTTCACATCCAACATCTGACCCAGACTTCCAGTCTTACCCAGGTCTCTGAGGGAAAGCTGAACACCAAAGCTCTGTGTTGTTGCTGCAGTTCTGATAGATGTGCTGCAGTATGTCACCGAAAGCCTGACAGTACTGTTCCCTACGGGCATCCAGTCTTCCAGCACCAGAGAGGTGAAAGGCAGCTGCCATTCGCCTCAGCAGCAGCTGGAGAAGCCACAGCAATGTGTAAAGAGTGTTAGAAGTGAAAGCCTCAGGGGCGAAGAGGGAAAGAAACGACGTCACTGTAATGGAAGCCTTTTCTACTTGTCTGTCTGTCTGTCAGCAAGGATTTCTGAGTCAATAAATACCAGTCAGAATGCACAATTCCTGCTGACCTGCAGTCCCCCCTTCATCTCTGGAGAAAATAAACATGGGTTGTGGGTGCTGAGCAGCTCTGCCTTCTTCAGAGCTTCCATTGTATTTGTGTTTGCAGTGTTTCAGCCGGCAACGCTGAGCAACATTCACTTGGTAGTCCCAGGAACTTGGAGGAACTCCCCAGTTATTATGAGATTATCCCTCCATTGCAAAATAAACGGTTCTTCACCAACTCTATCTCAGGGGTGTTCTCTCACAGATGTCTGGGTGTCAGGAGGGGTCAGGACAGGAGGGACTTGATTTTATTTATAAATCCTCTCAGTGCAAGCTGCAGTTCCCAGAACAATACCCTTCACTGTCCAAAGCATCCACGGGAACAGGAGCTGCCTCTGGAAAACCAAAGCTAGGCTCTCTGTCTCAGATCTCAACCCATGGCAGCACCCTACATGCCTGGAGGCAGCTCAAAATCAGATGCAGAATGGGGGCTCCTGGTCACTTGTGTCAGGAACATAAACATCAGATACCATATCCCAGTGTTCCCCATTCCTTGTGAAAAGTGTTGTGTTTTGGGATTCCCTCTCTGTCTTATTCCATATCTTAATAGAGCCATTGGTCCTCACTATCAGTCACTGTTCCCAGTGTAGTTGTCAAACTACTGATTTAATAACAAAAGGCCCAGCATCCTCCATGCTTGCTACTTGCTTAGGGAGAATGCAGGGAGAGAAATGTCTTTGTTACTTAATTTACTAGCAACAGCACTAGACTGTAATTTTGTATTTGGTCTGGCCACCAAAAAGGGGGTGAGACATACTTCACCCATGGGCTTCACAGGTACTTGATGACAGTGGAGTGACTCAAACGCTTTCTGGATTATGTTCCACTTTCACCAAATTGGGCTGTGGTGGCAATAGATCCCTCCAGCCTTATTCTCCAATACCATGGTGCTGCTTGCTACTAGCCTCATTCCCCATTCCCAGTTTCTAGTTCCAGATTTTCTGTATTTTGTTCTTTGGGGCTGTAAGCACAATAAAACAGAGACTGTTTCACACAATGCCTGGAAAACACCTAATACACTCTGACTCTCCATTGACAACTTATTCAAGCCTCTTTTCTCCTTTTTCCCCTCAACCCTTCAAAATGCTTAGTTATAGGCTAAAAAGCACGAAAAATTTGGGTTGTTTAGCTTGGAGAAGAGAAGGTTACCAGTACCAAAAGAGGGCCTTTACAAGAAAGCTGAGGAGGGACTCTTTATCAGGGAATGTAGTGACAGAACAAGAAGCAATGGCTTTAAACTAAACTAGGGGAGATTTAGATTAGATATAAAGAAGATTTTTTTTATTTTATTTTATTTTTTTTTTTTACTTTGAGGTTCAGTACCAATAGAACAGGTTGTCCAGAGAAGCTGTGGATGCCTCATCCCTGGAGGTGTTTAAGACCAGGTTGGACAGGGCTTGGAGCAACCTGGTCTAGTGGAAGGTGTCCCTGCCCCTTCAAAGGAACTTCAAAGTTCCTTCCAATGGTCCCAAATCATTCTATGAAAGTTACTTTCATCCTGGGGAAGGTTCTGGATTATTTATTTGCTTCTTCAAATTCTGCAAAAAATCATTACTACTGCCAGTTTCAGACAGCAGAGAACAGAGCAGATCTTCTTCAGAAAAGAACAAGTTATGCAAATATTCTAGCAAGTTTCAGGTCACTTGTTTTAGAGCTACTTGGGGTCATTCTGAAAGCCAAGCCTGCCTCAGAGTTTTCAGAATTTGTTTTCCATGTTTTCATACAGAGCTTTATTTTTACAAGGCAGTCCTGCAAGCCTGAGAAACCACCATGACTCAATCCTGAGGCTGAATTAGTATGAAGGCCAGACACAGCTCAACAAATATCAAACAGAAAGTATCCAGAAGGTCACAAGGGTAGAGAACTGGTCTCACAGGTGATGTGGACAAGACTGTGTGACATAAGGTGTTCAACAGAAACTTCTCACAAGAAAGGGCAGGATAGCAATCAGAAGTGGTATGAGCTGGACTTGGGGGGCACAGTCTGCTCTACTGTTTACTCAGAGACTCTGATTCCTACAGCTCTGGAGCCCACATAAAAATCAATGATTGTAAGTCATGCTATAGAAATCAGAGCTTATATTTTACAAAGTTTCTGGCTATTTTAGCTATAGAAACAACTGAACCAGAGGTAAACCATTGCAGCATGTAGAGCTGCCTTGGAGCTGGAAACCATAGTTCTCACATCACCTTCTCCAAATGTTTCAGTCACAGCCTCTTGAACTCATTTTTTCCGCAGCAATGGAATTTGGTAGTTTCCCATAACACATAAATTCAGTATTTTACCAGTACCTGTAGTCAGGATCCCAACATTAGTTTCTGACCAGCTTGAAACCCAAACAAGTAAAAGCCCGAGAACAGGCTCTTCGTGTCAGTTGAGGTAGTCCTGGCACATGGCAGCACTGAGGCTGAGAATTGTGATCTGAAAAACTGGTAAAGCCATCTACAAGTTATCTCCTTCCCATGCACATACCAGAAATAAAGTCCTGGACTATGCTTCCTGAAACAATACTTCATTAAACAGGGCCCTGACAACAGAGATAGATTGCCTGGAGACGTTGTGAGGCCAAGAAAAGATAAAAGCTTTCTTAAAAGAATGGTTGAAAATATTCATTGCCATATTGTGGTGATGACTATTTTCAGCAGCTATGGGCCACAGCTGCACATGTTTGTGTGAAGAAAGGAAGACAAGAATGAAAGGATTTTTTTATATCATTACAGTTTGGTCCCATCTCATTACACAAAACACAGAAGCTGGCTTAGCAAAGGACGTGTGAATCCTCTCAGAGTGGAACAGAGTTAAGGTAAATACTTGTTAATTAACTTTATTTAAGCCAATAATGAAATTCTTAATCTAACTCACTTCACAGAAGGGTAGGTTATGGCCTATATATTATACCAGGTCTATGTACTGTAGAAATAATACTATGTTAAGAAACTATTAATGTTGCAAAGTCAAACATTCCAGTGTTAAGGATCCTCAGCTATAAGCCTGACCTTATCTCAGGCCTATCTATGATTTACCTTGCAGTCTTTGATTACATATCCGTATAACAATTTTCCACTCGATCACTGCTGCAGAACCTGTGTATTTGAGGCTTTCTTTTATACTCACTGCTCAATAGGTGGTTCATGTCTTACTTATGGCACATCAACCAAACTCTGCTCTGCATCATCAATTTTTATGACTTTTTTTTTTTTTCTGTAATATTTAATTTTGAAATTGCCAGCTTGAATTAACTACAGAGTAGTCTATCTTAGGCAATAACCATCTGAGGTCCATGCCTCTCCCCTGTCATGTTTCCATTCCCAGCTGTAAGCCCCACCCTTCCTCTGAAAATCAGGATTGTCCCAATGTCTTCATTCCCAGTACTTTGGTCCCTACCTTCTGTAATCTTGTCAGAAAAGTTCCTTCTTCTCCCATGCTCTGTCAGATGAACACTGAAAACACAACAGAGGCAGCAGTGCTGTTCATCTCCTGTGTCCTGGGACAGCACAGCTGGACCACGTACCATGCTGCTCCACTGGGAGAGAAGGTCCACCCCTAGTTTAAGAATACACAGCCATTCTTCAGAGAACATGCATTTCTAATGTCTTTGTGCAAAGCGGGTCTTTCCGAGGCTCATAACCTGAGTAAATGTGGGAAATTTTTCATGGAAATAGCCAGGTGCACATTCCTGATATGAGAGAGATCTTCCACCCCAACTACTGATCAAAAGGCAAGGCTTTGATACAAATTAGGTAGGGAGTATGATTTCTTACTAGTATTCCTCCAAGGTTTTTGAATACATACGTACATGAGAATAAAGTCTCCTTTTGTGTTTGTGCATGTGAAAACTCAATTAATTATTCTTTCCTCCTTTCCAAAGAAGGGGGAAAAGAACGATGTATGGCATAGAGATTTATCTCCAACATGGGAAATTTCATCCTAGTTACTTCAAATGCAGAAAGTTCATGCATAACTGAAACCAAGGTATTATAATGATTGGTGCAAATTGTCAACATACTTAATTATAAACATTTTCTTATACATAACAATCAGTTTCCTGAAAACACTTTAAGTTATTTCTGTTAAATGGAAAACAAGACTCTGTTTTGCTCTCATATTGATTAAATGGTGCGGTAAGATCTTGCAAGTATGTAGTCAAAAACTTGTTGATAATCCTTCCTATGTTGTATTTAAAATGTTTAGCTCAGCCTGTGCAACCTCTTCAATTGAATTCCCACAGACAGCCCATAGTCATCATAACACAGAGTTTTTCCCCAATATACATGATGTGGATAAAAACAGTCAAGGGAGGAATTTGATATTGTCAAAAGTATTTAAAGGCTGTAAGAAGTAGCTTATGTAAGCGTTGTTCAGGTTGTTTTTTGTTTTGTGTTTTTGTTTGTTTGTTTGTTTTGGTTTGGTTTTGTATTTGTTTTCAAGGAGCTTTCCTCAGACCTAAACTAAATATCAGAAATGCCTGGGTAATGGTAGAGGTATTTGCTGGCACTACTCAGCAGCAAAGAGACACAAACCCCATTACATGGAAACATTAAAATTGGACCGGGCAGAGCAGTACAGCAGGTTGCCCAATATAAATTAACAGGGGGGTCATTAAAGATTCCAAGCTATCTTCATGAGGGCTTGCCTTCCTCTCCTTCTCTTGCCAGCAGCCCATCCACCTTCCCAAGCCTCATGGCTGCTGTCCCTCCAATCCTTGCCCCACTGCCATGGCACTCCTTGGTCTCCACTGGGGTGGGCGGCATGTCAGGGCCTGACTGGGCCCGTGCCATGCGGTCTCATGGTAAAATCTCTGGAGAACAACAGCAAAACATCATTTATTGTGGTAAAGAAAGGAGTGAACAGAAGTGAACTAGCAAAATGTTAATGTATACTCCTGTGGCACTGTGGTCAGGGTGAGCTCCAGCTCATTTTTTTAATCAATCCTGGCATCAGGGTTGAGGCCTGATTAGGAAACAGAATTGTCTTCTCCCCAGAAAGGGCAGAGCAAAAGGTGATTTTTCTGGCCTGGGTTGAGGTGCTTTAAAAGGGGAGCCCGAGGCTCTTTGACAGGGGAGCTGGCAGTTCTGCTGCTTTGGTGGTACCTGTTTTGTGGACAAACAAATGACCTCAGTTTCCACGGCTGTCAATCTGGAATCCCTCGTCAGCACCAAATTAATTAAAATGTCTTTAAAAAGTGAATAAAAAACATGTAAAGAGTGCTAAGCAATCCAGAAATCTGAAGCCTGAAGCCCAAGATCAGATGGTGGAGAGGGAGCAGGGGGTCTCTTTCTCACCTAGGTAATGATTATACGAGCTCCATAAGGACATAGTTAAATCAAGTATTAAGAAGACTGCACTTAAGAGGGGGAAAATATGTCAATCACACTTTGCCTTTGACAAAAGGAAATTCCTTGAAACTGAGAATGGGGAGAGAGAGGGAGGGAGAGTGTCTCGTCATGTGGGTGGCCAGGAAACTGGAGGCCAGAAAAGTACGAGAGAGAGAAAGAGTAAGAGACAGGGGGGGGGGGAAACCCACCAGACTGAATTCTAATCCAAATGCTGTGAGGCGTTCACACCAGGCCTTGTGAGAATATTAACAAGGTTACAGGAGAGGGGCCTTTAGCCTCGGGAATTATTAGTGAATATGGAATTATATTTGCGCAAACACAACCAGATGCAAGCGGCTAAATGCTCTGCAGATGTGAGAGGAGACGGAGTGCGTTCCAAATGGGCAGCAGCTTCATGTGTTTTAACCCTCCGTCGTGATGCCTGGGTGCCTGCCTTAGAGGGCTACTTTTTTGAAATGGCAATGGGACAAGAGGGACAGGGTATTCTTTTTTATCAGAAATTCAAACAAGGATACACCTTAGGGATTACTCTCTCCCAGAGCCACAAGCATCTCCTAGCTAACTGACTATTGTGCTGAAGAATACATCTTCACCACATTCCTTTTCATCTCCCTGTACATTGTCTGAGATTCTCTTCCTCCTAGTTTTCATTTTTCTTCCATTTGACCATGTCTTTTTCCAGAATCTCTCTCCATCCTCCCTCCCTGCTTTTCATTGTTCTGTTCTCTCTGTTTTCATTGTCTAACTTCATCGTGACTTGAGCAGTCAGCTAGTACTCACGACATAGCAGGCTGTTTCCATTAGAATGAGAAATTGATTACAAGAGCCAGGTATTTCTTTGAAGTAATCCTGTTTTACTACAAACAAAGTCCCGCTTCTTCAAATACAGTAAGACTGAACAAGAATCTGGTGCTTTGCTCATGATCCAGATCTGCTTGCAGTGAGTACACTGCTCAAAAAGCTCCTTCCCCTGGCTTTCTTTCAAGGCCATTGTGTTTTCACTTCATTTTGTGTATCATGATTTTTGTTTTGTTCCCTGCCTGTTTCCTTCTGCTTTTCACTGTTTTAGTCACTCTAATCAATCCATTCAATGTTTATTTTGGGCATGGCATCCACAGTTTAAGCTATTGCTAAACAAATGGACATCTGTTTGTTCCCTCATTTAGCTGGTGCGCAAGGCAGCAAGCACGCCCAAGCAGCCTCAGTGGGACTGATGGCTGGTTCTAAATCAGAAAGCTGCATCTCAGCTCCCTTCACAATACTAGGTGTATTATACTAGTACTTCAGTTTTAGTTGAGAATGCAGCTTTGTTTTTCTAGTTGAATTGCTTGTTTTAAATAATTTTGGTTCCTACTCTGAAAATAAAAGAATATATACTGAATCTTTAAAGATCAGCTTTATCAGTTTAAATACAAAGACACAGAAATGGCCACAGACATAATTAGAAACGTTTTGATAGTCAGTCTGTGGCAGGGCTGAGACCTCTGCTCAAGAGGAATTTTTTTTTTTGCTATGAGGACTAACAAGAAGATGACTATTCATCCTATAAAATTATAAATATGAAAGTATGGAGACTTGGATGTAAGTGGGATTTTAATAGATTATAGTTTGACATGGTTGAGTATACTAATCATGATTTTAATGACCTAAAAAGCTTGAATTTCTATTAAATATCATCTTGAATATTTCCAAATCACGCTTGTTTTCTAAAATAATCACTACATTCCCACAGTATGGTTCGTGCTTAATTATTGATGAAGCATACCCTCAAATTTCATTATCTTTAAAAATATTTTCCATCACTGTAATTGTGTTTTCGAGGCAAGTAAAGACTCTAGAGTGAGCACAAAAATTTCCAACTCAGCTATGCTTCACTGCTCTAGGAAAAACACAGTCAATGTGTATGGGGTGATTAAAAAAAAAAAAAAAAAAAAAAAAAAAAAAAAAGGCTATTTCAAAGACTTATTTGCATATATTCATTTGCTTAGAGATGAAAATTAATTAAAAAATCAGGCATTTAATAAACAGACCATCCATTATTAGACTTTTGCCTCCTATCTTGGTAAGAAAATACACTCTAGCGACTCGGGAGTATACCAGTGAAAAGTGAAGGTGGGGAAATACATCTTCATAGATTAAGTGCTTATTACTCTCTGACAAAAATTGCTTCCTATTCAAATTGTCAAATAAGAATCTCTTTCTCTCGGCAGTTAAGGGGGAGTCAAATCATCAACAGGAGAGAGCAGTATTCAACCTCCCTTACAAATCTGGCTAAAACCCTTGGTAGTTCCCACATAAGTGGACCTTGTTGAAACCTTGCCTGAAGACTTCATTTCACTCAGTTTTGTTATTAAGTTGTGGGTTGTTTTTTGCTCGTTTGTTTTTATTGGTTTGTTTGTGTGTTGTGTTTTTTTTTCTCCTGTTGCATGTAATCCATTTCCCCCCCAGCAGGGCCTGGAGGTTGCTTGGTGGCCCGTGGCCTCCTTTAATATGGTTGCCACTCCCCACTGCTGTGGACCAGCAGTGAGCTGTGGCAGGCCTCAGCTGGTAGCGACGCTGAGGAGGCTCTTCTCCATTGTTCCCAATGGGGACTGTGTTTTATGAAGCCTCACAGTATAGCCAGTCTCCATCTCCCCCAAGGGCAACGGCAGTTTCTGTTTCATGGAGAACAATGGATGATGGTGGCCAGTCTAAAAGGGAACAATTCTGCATGGGGAAAACAACAACAACAAAGAGAATAAGCAAAAGTAAATATGGACTTTCATAATAAGCATCAGTGAGCAAAGCACCTATTGTGCTAGACCCTCTCTATGGCGAAGCTGAGAGGAAAGTGGGAGACAGCATGCTGGTTTTCTGCACTGAGAGGGAGGCCAGGAGCACCATCCTTAGAGGAGCAACGGAGAGGAAAGAGGGCACATGCTGAGGCATAACTCCAGGCTTGCCAGCAATGTGGGCAAAATCCTATTTTGCTTCTCAAAGTAGAAGGAACAGTGTCACTTCCGCTGTGGGATGCAGAAATGGTGAAGAGCTGAGGCAGAGCACTCAGGGAAAAGCTGTGAGGAGCTGAACAGCCATTGCCACTATCAACAAGAGGCTAGAAAAGCAGAAAGCAAAGGGTGCTAGAGTCTATCTAGGTATCTCATCATTTTTTCATTGCTCTGGTGAAACAAAGCAGCTGCAATTCCAGTGGAAGTATCCCATAAACCATAGGTGTTCTATGTTCCCAGATGGGAGCACAATAGTCAGAGCATAGCCATGAATATCTATGTAAATGGTAAAATAAAATAAAACAAAAAATAATGTTGGAAATCTTTATCTGGGGGTATTATTTAAATTGCCTTAATACAGTTGTATGATTTTTTTTTCAGAACAATTGCAACACTCTGCCTTTTATGCATACTTCAGTCTTTTTGGTGTCTAGAAAAACAGTTCACTTCACCATATATCCGTATTTTGATGCTGTGTTTGTTTTGGTATTTCATGACAGTCTCATTTTTAAAATTAACATTAAATAATCAGTGAAGTGTATATTGAACAGTACATTAAACAGATATTAAGCCGCTACTAACTTAACAGGTTTTAAGCCTCCGATCTCAGTTTAGCAATTAATATTTTTATTAGTCCCATAGAAGAAAATATGAAAGCATGGCTAGTAAAGTTTGCAGATGATGCACAGCTTGGTGAAATGATAAACAGTACTGAAAAATGGCCACTTACACACAGATGGATTGTCTGTTAGGAAAGGGAATCCATACAAGCAATGTGTCTGAACAGGAATAATTTGAAGGTCACACACCTGAAAACAAAAAATTGTAAGTCATCCACAAGCTGGGGAAATCACTGGCACTGAAAATGACAGAAAGAACATGAGCTCTCAGCACAGTAGGCAACAGCATTCTCAGATATATACATGTTATTTATTGTTCTATCAGTCTGTACATCATCTCCATACTTTCTTAATAACACTTATATTTTTTTCCTACTGATCATTGGAAGCAGAGAAATTACATTGAGTATTGCAATATTATGATGGCATATTTTGATGCTTACCCTGAAGAGGAGAATGAAAAACTGCAAAGATTAAAGAGATGCAACTGTAACTTAAAATATATGAAGCCTATCTTATGATAACAGTTCTGGGAAAAAAAAAAATAAATAAATAAATAAAAAATCAGTCTATGCCATTTGCTTAAGAAAAAATATATTTTTTGATTATTATAGGAGAGGATTTCTGAAAATAAAAAGAGTTTTAGCTTAAAAGGCAATAATGTTCTATAACCTAAAATTGTAAAGTGAAATTATAGCAATTCAGATTGGAAATGGCACATTTGTTAAGAACTGAAACAATTTATAAGAATATGTTAGGTTTCATATCTATTACTTGTCAAAAGTGTCCAGGGACTAATGACCAATGATTTAAATGTGAATTAGGTAATCAGATCTCTTTGTACCCCACATTCACATCTTTAAGATTCTTATTACAGAAGCAGGTTGAGGGATTAATTTAATTATGATTTGTAGTATCTCTTATGAGAATCTTGGACAGACATGTTAAGACAGAAAAGTGTTCACACTGTAATACATACTCTAGAAAAGCAAGAGATATGTTACGCTAATTGGTAATGTTAATTTTTTTCTATTAATTAGAGAAATAACAGTTAGAGTCTTAAGAGTCTTTAAAATGTTCATGTTTGGAAATACCATCAACTGGGTATACCTGGATGACATTTGGCAGCTGAGGAAATGACAAGGAAAGGTAAGACCATCCTTGCCAATAATGTTGCTCAAAGTAAACTCTAGTCCATAGTCTGGTACTTGAAGAGATGTTATCACTTCAGGAAAGAAGAAGTGCTGTTCCTTACAAGTGTCCTCAAGGCACAAGAAGATTATGACTGAATAACCAATCCAGAAGATGATTTTATTAAACTATTTCCCAGATTTGTTTCAGTTTTGCATACAACATAACAGACCTTTGTGTACAATTGGGTGAGGGAGTTCATGAATCTAGTAAAATATTATTTGGGTGGTATCTGCACAGAATGCATATTAATATATAACAGTTTTAACAGGATAGCATTTATGTTTGAGATAGGGAGGCCTTGGGCACCATCTAAACCAGTAAACTGTCTCTTTTCCAGGACTCGATTCCCCCAAGAATATCAGATTGGAACATACTGTATATCTTGTAAAAGATGTTCTTGTAACATCTTTTCTGTCCTTTTCCAACTGTGTTCTTTAAAGCAGACAGATATGTGGATGATTCCTCAGCACTACTTTTTTTCTTTGTGAATTCCATTGACACACTTTTTTTTTTTTTTTTTTTTTTTTTTCTGCCTGTGGATTGCATTTAATTTGTAGAGGATAAGTGCGCTCATTGTCCATTTCTATTAATAATCCCTAAGAACACTATCTAGACAGCAACATTTGCATATAAAACTATTTCAGATACAGAAGTCAAATTATTAAAAGCACTGCTGTGTTGCACCCAACAATATGCTAAGCATTTAGATAATCTATCTATAGATAGAATTCTATCTATTCTTTACAGATAAAGAATAAGATAGAACTCTGCTGGGAACAATGTTTGAAGGTCTCCTCAGACATCCAGGTTGGATTAACCAGTGGAAATAATAGCAGATTTAGGTTTTCTATTTACTGTAGTAAACCAACCTTGTCTATAAACTCCTTATTGCTGCAAACTAAAGGTGTGTGTCTGGGGAGGGCGAGCTTTTCCCCTTGATGTTTCAGGACATGGAAATACAATCCTTTTTCAGACACAGATGTTTGCAATAGAAAACTTTCACTCTGCTCTCTTCTGTTTTTAATCTGCTCATGACAGGAAACACAGATTCAAAATGAATGTAAAAAACACAGCCACCATAACTGATGATAATACAAAAGAACATGTAGAAAAGATTTCTTTTTCCCAACATATTATAGGGAGAAAAGGTTTACAGATTTCAGAAGATTCTAGGTGTTTTTATTTCCAAGTGGCTACCAGTACAGTGTTTTTCCATGACCTTCACAGAAAATAGTTCTCTGCAATGCTATGATACTACCAACAGTTTCAGCACACAGAAGATAATACACTTCTTCATTCTCTGCCAGATCTTCAGCACATTCAAATGACGGCCCTGCCAAAGATTCATTGAGCCGGCAAATGTATAAAAATGGTCAAACATCCTTCCATAGCATGTGTAAAATATAAAATGAAACAGGTAAGAGTGGGATTTACCCTCTTCAGCCAGTCATGCTGCTAACGTTGAGGCTCTCCAAAATGTCAAAGATGTGCTTTTAAACTATGCCAACTTACGTGTCTGAAATGAAGTTTTTTTCTGTTCGGAAATGTAAAGGGTTGGACTGGATTCCTTCCTGTGCCTGTTCCAACTTTGTTCCTGACTCTGTATGCTTCAGATTCCACCCTATCTGGTATCCTCTCTCTGCCTCATCTAGTTTGCCAAAATGTCCTGTCCTTGCTTTTTTGTTCACACAGTATCTTTGTAACATCATCCTTCATTTAAAAAAGAATGTTAGGCACATGCAATGCACAATATTGCACATGGCAATTTCTGCAACCTCATCAAATGGTGTGTCATACACTCTCTAATCTGTGTCCACTTTACCTGTTTAGCCTATGAACTATTTGGAGCATGGGTTACCTCCTTTTGTACGCTTAAGCAATGAATGGCTACATTTTAGACAGTACCTGAGCAATACTATAGCAATGATTTGCCTAGCATCACACAAGAACTTTAGGACAAGTGGCAAGGAATAAAGCCATGTTTTCAAAATGTATGCAATTTCTTTAACCATTTGTCCTTTTTACAGTCTGTTGCCACAGCCACCAAACAACTTCTAATTTTTACTTTAAATAAAAAAGGAGGCTGTGGACAAAATCCCTAGAAGGACTATTATACATCCCTAATATTCCCTGGACTCCACTGCCATTGTAGAATAACCAAGGCTGGATGCTATGCAAAGCAGTGCCTCTTAAAGGCTTTATGCAAATATAAGTTTTGTGGACTATAGCTCAGCTATGGAAGTCCTGCTGCCCAGAAAAAAAAAAAAAAAAAAAAAAAAAAAAAAAAAAAGGACTTTGTGTTCTGCTCCTAGCACTATCATGCATTTTCACTATTCACTTATTTGAGCATATGTCTAAGTCTTCTCCTGAATCATTTTATGTCTACTGTCTGCAGGTTTTTCCTTGATTTTTCAGTATTTTTTTCTAAGCATGGACACCAAAGTGGACTTAGATTTATTGATGGGTACTCCAGTACTAAAAAAATCACTTCATTCAACATTTCAGTAAGAGGATTGCACTAGAAATAGAGTTGCTTGTCAAACACAAACTCCAGATCTTTCACAAAACTGTGTCCCAGGAGACACCCACTCACCTGAAATATATGGTCTTGAACTTCTGTTTTTAAGTCAAGTTGGAGATATTAAAAACAGAGAACAGACATAGTTATATTTTGACTGAGGTCTGGTTCATATGCACCTGCTACTGATATTTTCCTAATCTGGGCTCCATAAAAGATTCTTCACATCTAAACAGCCTTGAGTGGATTCACAGTGTGTACAGGGGTAATATTAGCAGGGAAAAGCTAGGAATCATCAATGAGAAAGGTTGGAAGAGTTTTGGCTGCAGTGGGAAATTTCAGAGGGCAATAAATATGATTAGTGAATCTTTCTCCTCCTCTAATTTGGCCTTCTCTCAGGATGCAAGCTGTCTCTTGTCTTTCTCTGGGATTTTTAAGCCAACCTCTTTCTCTTCTCACCCTTCTCGTACATTCAAATCACTCTCCCTGTCTGTCTGCACCAAGAATATCCCATGCTTCTTCTTCTGTGCCTGCTAGATTTCTGCTGTAGTAGTGGTCTCTTTTGTTAAAGTGCTTTTGTAAACCAGTAAGTGGAAATTTTTCATTTTGTTCAGCTTGAGTTAGGGTTCAACAAAGACTTCAAAGTAATAATTCAGACTCTTCTGGTTGAAGGGAAAAAAACAATGTGAATTCAAGTTTTTACTCATTTCATTTTGATTTTAAAACATGTTTTGTTTTAATACACTCTAGTTATCAGAATAAACTAAGTGATAGCTATGTTTTTGGTGCTCTTTACAAGTTTGTCAATATTTGTGTCAAGAGCATATTTTAGGTATCAATTATTCACCATCTACATTCTATATCACTGGTAACAGTACTGAGTAGGGCAAAGCACGAGTTACTGTAGAAGTCTACTAGAAAGTCTCTGAATTCAAATTTGACGAGTACTTTTCCAGAGCTGTCCGGTAATCAACCCTTAGTCCTGTTTAATGTGTGTTTCTCTGATAAGTTTAATTAGAATCCTCTGCAGTTCTAAGTCAAAAATATTTAAAAAGTCTAAAAAGTATTGCTTTTGTACTGTTACACTTACTAATTCAAATTCTAATAAAATGCAAATGAACACTAATACCTTTTAAATAACATCTATACCTTCATTAAGTCTACAATCACTGAAACACACATGGCATTTTGCTTCATCATTTTGCCTGAAATCAAGGTCTGACTTAATGGTTTATAATAGCATCATAATATTCATATTTAGTAGTAGCTGCAAAGCTTTCTCTTTGGTAATTCCATACTGGAAAAGGGTTTGTTTTAAAAGTCATCACAAGTGAGGAACAGCCTCCATTTCCTTGTCACAACATCTCAACTTTCTTTACAACTTTTGAAGCTAGGTTTATATTCCACTTCCCTCTTTAGCACCCCTCTTCACCTTGTTATTTTGAGACAGCCCTACCTGCTTTGATTACTCTCCAACAGAAAGAAGTTCTAGTCAGAAGACAGACGCTAAGGCATCCATACTTCCCTCCCACTGCCTGGATTGTTGCCCAATGCTTCACTCAAAGCATGTCTTCAGTCTCACTTCAGTGGTGCAGCCATGGGCTCTTGTCTAATATTTTTTTGCTAGTTTTGGCCTTAGGACAGGAAAATCTCAAAAAAATGTCATCTGGTCTTTTCTCTTTTTCAACTTCTTCTCTGATGTCTCTTACAATTCAAGCAGTTTCATGTAATTTTCTCAAAAACAGGCTGACATTTTTGCTGAAACCTAAAGCTAAATAAAATGTCAGAGGAAGATGGACATTGTACATGGCAGTTTTCAGCTCAAATTATGACCAATATTCATAGTGATGATACAAATGATGAAAAAAAAATTACATGTACGGTTTTTGGACTCAAAATTCTTATTGACCTTGCAAAGCAATTTTTTTGCAGTTTGTTTTAGAGTCTGGGGAGCTAAATATAGATTAGGGTCCAATATTGTAAGCACTGTAAATGTAGTTTTAAATTGTGAAAATGGTTAATAACCAATGCATCCAAGTGAAAATGATTATATAAACGTATGGTGCTTTTAACTATTGAAAAATACTTCACGATTTTACAGTTAGGAACTGTAAAACAGTTGAGAATGTTGTCTGAATGGGCTAAAGTTGCACATGGGGAGGTTTAAGTTGGATATTAGGAAAGACTTTACGGAAAGCGTTGTTAGGCATTGGGATGGGCTGCCCAGGGAAGTGGTTGAGTCACCATCCCTGGAGGTCTTCAAAAGATGCTTAGCTTTAGAGCTTAGTGATATGATTTAGGGGCAGACTTGTTAGTGTTAGGTCAGAGGTTGGACTCAGTGATCTTGGAGGTCTCTTCCAACCTAGGTGATTCTGTGATTCAGTGGTAGCATTTGGACTGATCTTGCCCAGTACCGAGCTGGCTGCTGGGAATAACGACCCGTGTGCTGAGAGGTGTCGCCGCAGATGCACACAGGTACCCTGCAAGCTCCCAGCCTGGAGCTAGGGCTGCTATATCCCAGCTTCAACGGCCCCTTAAACCTCCCTAGGCCAGCCGTTGCTATGGCTGCTGCCTCCCCCCACCCCCGGTGGGCGGTGCCCGGATACCACGTGACCTCCGGAGCACCCCCCCCCCCCGAAGCTCCACTGTGGGGCGCTATGCGCATGCGCCGACGCTTCCGGGCTTGTGCCCTCGTTCCTTCCTCCCCCGCCCCCCCCGCCCCCGCCATGGCGACACCGGGGGTCCTGATCCGGGCCGCGCGCCGCGGGACCCTCGCCCAGGTAACGGCACCGGGACGGACGCGGAGCCCTTCTCGGCCTCTCGGGCTCGTGCCTGCCCAACCGCCAGGCTGCCCCTTCCCACCCACAACGGCCGCGGCCGGCTCCGCGCATGCGCAGGGGCGGGGCGGGGCGGGGCGGCGGGTGCTCCCCCGGGCGGTTCCGGGCGTCACCGCTCGCCCCGAGCGCTGGGTTCCGGGGGGGCTGCGAGCTCCCCTAGCAGAAGGCAAATAAACGTGTGTGAGCGTGGAGCTGCTGAGCGCTCTCACGGGGCGCTGGCACAGGCTGCCCGGAGAAGCTGTGGATGCCCCATCCCTGGAGGTGCTCAAGGCCAGGCTGGATGGGGCTTGCAGCAGCCTGCTTTAGCGGAAGGTGTCCCTGCCCGTGGCAGGGGGTGTGGAAATAGATGGTCCCTTCCAACCCAGACTATTCTGTAATTCTATGAATCTGTCATAGTGAATATTTGTTTTCCATAGCTTTTTCATGAAAATCACGGTCACATTTATATATCATCTAAATCTGGAATGATATTCTGGAGCAGTTCATCTAGAATAGGTGTGTCAGCGCAGACAACCTGCATCTCAAATTGCCCATGAGGAGAAAGGGGAAAAGTGAAAGATCAAATACTACTTTCGATCTCTCACTGTCCATGCTGGCTATGACCTTGCAGCAACTGTATTCCCCTCAACCATAAAGTTGTTCTGAAAATTTCAGACCAAAAAAATACACCAATATGCAAAAAAAACTCTTTACGTATTGGTAAGTTTTGGTAAATTACAAGTTGCAGGGATGTTTGAATTATTTCATAACTAGGATTTTTAAGGTTAAATTTAGTAAATGAAGACACATTTCTGTTACTTATCAACACAGTTAATAGCATGCCAATGACCTTGATTCTGCCCTGTTTTGAAAGGAGCACTCTGTTGAGGAGAGGGAGTGGAAGGGAAAGAGGGAGAATCTGTTACCCGTAGAAAACTTTCATAAGTGATATTTCACTTAGTAGTTGTACACTTCCTACTAGATGTTACTATGGGGCAGAGGTAAGGCGTCCACTTACATTTTGGAATTAATTTTGTGTATAAGACTACTCTGAATTTTAACCATAAGGAAGACCTGAATAATCTTGACATGTCATACTTAATAAGCTTGTTAAGTATTTCCATTCCTTTAGGTGCTTTGATTTCATTTCACTGATGTGTGCCTAAGTCTTCCTAGGTTTATAACACTTCAAGTTTTGAACAATTACATTGTCCCTGTAATATATTTGCCAAAGCAAGCAACATGCAGCTCTTGCAAAGATGCCTCAAACAACTCATCATTTTTAGAACAAGAACTGCAAAATTTATCAAAAGTAGTAAAAAGGTTTGTATGTGCCTGTCTTTTCAGCTACTCACTGTAGCTCTTTGGGATCCAGTCAGTATCCTAACAGGTAATCTCCCCTGCCTGCATTCCTCTTGAAAACATTGCTGTTCTGTTCTACATAGTAGACAAATCTGCTCTGAGTAGACTTGGCTTTGTTACTTCTTCATGTTCTCTCTGACTTGAACTTCTTTGCCAGCTTAAAATCACCCATTAGATCAAGATTACTCATCAGGTGCTTTGTCACGTCTTTACGCGTACTTGATGTCCTTTAGATGTGCTGTGTATGTGAGAACGTAATTCCTTCCTATTATTCTATAAATGTTTTTAATTTAAAAACCAAGAAGCTCAAACTTAGTATTATGTAACTTCTTACTACTTATTTCTTACTGTACTCTACACTCCCACAAACAATAGTGGTAATTTAAATTGTTTTTTGTTGTTGTTTTCAAATTTGCAAGTCCAATATGTTGTGGGCTTTTGTCACTTTCACTTTAAGTGCCCTCTTATGGCTATCTGGAAAGAACTGCATTCTAATATCAAGAAAAAAAAAAAAAAAAAACTGGCATCCTAATTTATGCTATTCCTATTGCCAGACTGCACTTTGGTGTAGTTCAACTATTACGGCAGACAGCTTGGAATGGATCATGTATTTGCTGTGTGCTAATGCAGAAGATTCAAATTTCAAGCTGGAAATGTGTTTGTCATCAAGTTTCAGTCATATGTACTTATTGGCGCCCTAAAAGACTTGATATTTTAAGCATTTGATAACGTAGTCATAGTTAGAAGATGCAATTGCTGTGATTTCAGCTGTGTTTCAGTGGAGTGCACAGTTCACCATTAGGCTGGATTTATCCTGCTGTGGAAAAGTTCCTGGTGTAAGTATTTTTACTACACGACTGGAATATGTAAACACAATATACATGGTTAAGAAGGAAATAACGTTTTGCTGGAGAGATTAATTATATTCTGAGTATCTTGACTTTTAAGTCCTTATTTTCATACCCCTTGACTTACTGTTCATTAATGGTCTGTAAGCCAGGATTACGGGAAATCAATTCATCAAGTTTGTTTCTTTAGTAAGACAGTCTTAAAGATGGCAACTAGCAGGTACACCAGGAAATTACTAATAATATTCTGAGAAATCCAATTATAGCCTAAAGTATCAGTATGAAAATAAAATGATAAAATATGAATTAGCAGAGTTTTAGTCCTGTCAGCGAAGGACATTCTTAACTACAACAGCTACCGATGAAAAAATCTGAGTATGTGAATGAGGTGAACTTATGAACTGTGTGTAGTTAGGTGGCTGGGGAAGAAAATCTTACCTGTCAGCAGTACTACCAATGTCTGTGACTAACTGCCAAGCATTTTTGTACCAATGTGAACTTAAGCTCTTGGACAGGATATTTCTTTTCTCCTTTACACCTCAAAATGGACTTATGATTTGGTCAAAGAGAAGTCTAGACAGCATTGCATGTATCCCCTTTAGACTGGGCTTCCTTCAGATCCACATCACTGTTGCTACATAGTATGTTTCAGACACATGCTTTACTGTTTATGTTGTCTCAGTGAAGTAGAATTATGAGGTCTTGCTTTTGATTATAGGTTCTCATGCTCCAATAGCTGGTTTTCCAGGCACCCAGATGGAGTCCATACAATCATAGAATGGTTTGGGTTGGAAGGGGCCTTAAAGATTGCCTAATTACAACCCCCCTGCAGGTACACTAGACCAGGCTGCTCAGAGTCCCGTCCAGCCTGGCCTTGAATACTTTCAGGGAGGGGGTATCCACAGCTTCTCTGGACAACCTGTTCCAGTGCCTCAGCACCCTCACATTAAAGAATTTCATCTGTTTGCCTAAAAGCCTACTTTTACATGTTATTGGCCTTCCTGAAGATATCAGGAGCCTTTAGCACCATTTTTCTATTCTAATAACCAGGCAGTTATCACTGTTATTGTAAGAATACTGTAATACCTCTGTGGTTTTTCTTTCTGAGAGCATCTTTTAAAGAAAATATGCACTTTCCATTTTGCTTCTTTTTCTCCGACCCTGATCTTCCCTCTTCTATGCGTAAGCCTTCCCTGGCCTTCACATATAATATGTTGCAGAGGTGGTATTGTCTCCGCTAAGCTGTGTGCTTTGATATCCTACAACCTCCATCTCTTACTAGCTTTAGCAGCATTCTGCTTCACTGGAAAGTGGTTTTTCTTTTAGCTCTCAGTGATACAGAACTGCTTCTTCTAGCCTCAAGGGATGTCTTATTTTAATACAAAATACTTTCATCTTTGGTCTTAGAATTCAGCCCTTTTTTATTCTTTTCCTTGCACTCAAATTTGGATTATTTAGCTATAACGAAACTCAGGACCGTGAGTCTGTCAGGCACTGTTCAGGTCATACAGAGAAAAGATTGATTAGAGTCCATCAGTCCCAAGGATGCTGCTTCTGCCTCTTTCAGAGTGCTGCACAGAAAACATCCCCGGTGAATATTTATTCAGGACATTGCAAAAACAAGACCTTCAAATCCAAGGAATCTGAGCCAACATGTTGGTAAACTTAGCAGCTCAGTTAGGAGTGTACCTGTACCTTTACGTGAGTTAATAGCCAAAAAAATGCCATAGGATAAATCTGTTTCCCTAGATTGCTTTTTGGTCACAGTTTGTGACCAAAGTTGGTGCTAAAATCAAGGTGTGCTTACTGTTTCTTCCTCTGCTGTGGCAGCTTCCTGAGGCCAAGGTTAGGCTCCTTAGTCTGGCATGCTTTGCTCTTAAGAAGTCTGTGTTTGGTTTTGTTTTTTTCCCCTCTAGTTATGTTCCAAGGAAATACAAAAAATGGCTTTTGTTCACTGAAAATTTATGCTAAGCAGACTACCTTCCAGGCTGCCTCTTTTCTCATCTCTTGTATTTTTGGAGACAGGAATGATGTTTGTCCTTCTTTGGTCTACTGATACTTTGTTAGGCCTCTGTGAACGCCAGCATTCTTAGTACTTTAAAAGATCTTCAAACTACTTGGTGTTGATGAAATATGATTCATTTTTTTGATGAAGTATTGTTCTTTCTGTATTTAGGCCACCTGATCACTCTATTGTTACTGTGCTGGTTATGTTAGTGATTGGTCATGTTTCATATTTTTTAATGAAGATTGCTGTGAAAAAGGCATCAAAGATAAAAATTGAAGGGTTGTTTTAGAGAGAACTGCTAAAATGCATTTTCCCAAATTGCAAATTTAATCTTGAATATTTTTAGCTATAGTTACCGTATGAGTTAGGGAGAAAGGTGGTAACTGAAAGCACCAGGCCCTAATCCTTACAGATATCAAAGGTTGGAGTAAAAACTATAGTGGAAGCTAGAGTTCAATGTTTAGTATCATTCAGGTTTGTTACCAATGAAATGCAAACTCTTTAAAGGAGACCACATTCCCATCTTGAATTTGTTGCTGTTACATAGGGATCACTTTGCTAATCATTAATGAAATTAGTCCCCAGATGCACGTAACAAGCTGTGGCTGTACACAGGTTACTGCAGCAGGTCAGCGTCAGAACGACCATCCAGGCACTCGTGTACTCAGATTGATGGATGAGCAGAGAGTTTAAGTGCCTGCCTTGGATTTATGATTGTAGCAGTCCCTGGTGTAGCATCTCTTTCTTCTAGAGAGCATGAAGGTTAGAGGTAGCAAAGTGCTTTTAGCTGAGAAAAAAGCTGGAAATACAAATGTCTATTTGATAACAAAAACCCGTGCTGTGTCCAGTATGAGGTTGTTCATTATGTTGTAAGCTACAGGATCTTTAGGAAAGATCTAACAGATCCTTCCTGATAGGAGTGGCTTTTATGTATATTCGTGCACATAAATTGATACCAAATTTATTTATTTACTTTAATTTCTCATTTTCTTAAATGTTAACTTTTTGTCTCTTGCTGATGGGCACAGATGCTCATGATTCAGTTACCCGACTGCTCCCGAGATCAATTGGATTTAGCAGTGTGTTCCAGCCTCTGGATTAAACCTTTAGCATATTTTATCCAGTTTGTTAATGAATGAATTCTTTCCTAATCAGTCATTTGTTTTAGTTTTAATCACTAAGTAATTTGCATTTAGGAAAACTGCCTTATCTTTTAGATAGTATTGGAGGTGTTCTCTATGCCAGAATGAAATCATTAGCTTGTGTACCATTTTCAAATGTGAATGGAAGTTAGTATGCAGTGAGTATATAAATTTCTCGAGTCTTCACTGGGTTTGGGGGAACTCAAATTTCCACACAGTTATTAGAACTTCCTTTTGGAGAGAGACTTCTCCTAATCTGCCTTGCTTAATGCTTCTTCTGTAGTGAATTTTGGCCACTGTTGTAGCTACACAAGAGAGAGCCCCCCACTGTAGACAGAAATGAAGCATCTTTGAGGCGTGAACTGGCCCTATTCAGTTCCATAATGGAGTTCTAACAATAAAGTCTGGCAAATGTAGACTTTTTTAGTAGGAAACAGCCCTTTATTCTGGCGTCTTGGCAGGGCTTGGGTAGAGTCCCACCATTCTTTCCCCCTCTGGCCTTTGCTTTGAGTCTCTTGGCTGAGCCTGTTTTTTCTCTTGAGAGACTTCTGTTTTTATTAACTTGTTTTTGTAGAGTGAGTTTAATGAAAGATGCTACACTGGCAGTCCTGGATGTTGAACTTCTGTGTACATTTCTCTGGTGCATATATTGGACAAACGTATCATGAATAGTGCAGTCTGTAGTGCATCACCTCCGTCTCTAGACTGCAGACCGGGGGTCTTGTTTTAATGCTGTTTCTTTGGCAGATAGAATTTCCATTTACTAAGGAGACAAGTGCTATTCTAGACCTTCAACAATTACTTTTTCCATGACACAAGTTGTGGTTTATCCTGGGACTCTAGGGTTAGATGAACAAGCATTTTATGGAGTTGACTCAAATTACAGTAGAATCAGAAGCTGAAGTGAAGAAAACCCCTAAACTTTAAGTCAGTTATGTCACCTTAGATCATTTATTTTTTGAGCTCTGCTGAGTTTGTAAGTAGTGATTTGAAATTGTTTTCCTTCTGGTTATTTGAGCTGTTAACTGTTAGGAACTGCAACAATATCAGTCTTGGAGTCCCCTGCTTGGACAATTCATGTAGGAAATTTTATCATTTTGTGTTGTATCAAGCAAATCTATTTCATCTACTGGACTGTAAAGTATTGTCTACCTTGAGAGTATATTGAACTTCTTAACTACAAGGGGAAGGAAGAAGGGGAGCCATATATATGGCTACCAGAAATCAAATGTCTGTTTATAACTTGTAACGTCAAGGTTTTTTTGAATTATGCTAAGGCTTGCTTCCACCGCCTGGAGCTGTCACCAGCATTGAGAAGGTGAAGTTGATCCAATTGTTTCAGTGGTATCTGCACGATGTCTGAATAAAGAGTGTTGTGAGCAGGGACTACTTATGGGGGTTTCCTCAGTTTTCGTGGTGTTGCACGTAGGTCACATTACAAAACACTGCCCAGGATATTGATGTTTCTTCATGACCAGGCAGATAAAACCCTGTAATTCTCCATTTGTATTGAGATAGCACTTTCATAACTGTACAGAACTGTTTTGTTTACATTAACTGGTTTATAGATAAGGGGTTTGGAGCCTTACAGTACACATTAGAAGGTAACATAAGTGTTTCTTATTGAGCTTTCAAAGGTGGGTAATCCCTCCTAGGCGTTTGTCAATATTTCAATTCCTGTGCAGAAAGATCCCAAGGTTAAGTAGTGATAAGTAGCCATTTTTGAGGCTCAAAGCTCCTGTGTAACTCTCCTAATTCCCAGAAGTATGCAGAAGCTAAAGTGAGATGACGTTGTGTATGTACTCCCACTCTGACAAATGGAGTGTTAGTATGTGGTTCTGAATCCAATCAGTGCAATCTTCTTACTGTTGTTTCTGGTCACATACTCTCAGTGACAATCAAATATCATTATACCTTGGTCTTCATAGAGTTTTTATGACAATCTGGATGTTGAACTGTTGTTCTCATTTGGAAAGTTACTGGCCAGCATTCAGAAAACTTGAGTTGCTAGCATCTTCACAGCTTCTAAGCTCACCTTCATCGTTTTCCTTTTGCCAGCTGTGCAGTTCTGACTTTGACATCTACCATGTAGCTCTGCCTTGGAAAAGATATTTCAACATTTCCGTGTTAATAAGATTTCAGGCTTCCACATGATCTCAGGAGTGATGATTTGGTCCAAATGACCAAAGGTTCACATAGCAACTGTTTCTGTCACTTGCTTTCATGCTCACTGTCCTTTGGCAGTGAGATTGCTAAATAGGCTGTTTTGAGCTTATCCAACAGCAGAAACAGTGATTTTCAGGGATTCTTCCTTAATCCTAGAAGGTCTCGTGGGCATTCCCTTTTCTGCTTACCAGCATTGCTTTTTACATTAACATCAGCAAAGAATTATGGGCAGCTACAAACTTTTGATGACAGAACCACATTATTCTATCCTTCCTAAATATAATCTTTTTATAGCCACATCAAAGTTTCTTTCAAAGGTGGTCTTTGACTTCTACTTGAATTGGGTTATCCATTTGCAAATATTTTTCTTGAAATCACATACTTGCCAAGATGTGGAAAGACTTTACTTAATAGGCATCCATAGGGTGCTTTCCTTTTGCACAGAAGAACAAAACGGTTTCAAACATTTCAAAGCCTCTTTGTTGCTTATGTAAAGGGAATGAAGGGTCCAGCCCTCTGAATTCCTAACCAAATCTCATTTTGCATCTCTGCTGGCAACAAATTAACCCATGTAATTGCTACCACCAAGAATGAGTATACTTATAGTCTCCATATATTTCTAATGTTTTTTGTTGTTTTAGAATATATTCACATTTGACATCTTTGCAGAGTTAAAGCAATGTCAGCACTTTCCATGTTCATCAAGCATTAAGCAAGGTCAGAACAGCCAAAGTTGGTGTTCTTCACTTCAGAGTGACGTTTTTACAGTTCGCAGCCATGCTAAATGGAATGTGAGTCTCTAGCAGAATACATTCAAAGAAGAATGGAATATTACACATCTCTGGTCTAACTGCAGTACGGTCTGCTTCTTTTACACCAATGTACAAATTGCATATCCAAACTGAGGGTCAGCAATTTTTCTGGTTTCCTGTGGGCCACTTTGGGTGAACCAGGTAAGTTAGTGAGGGAGATTCCGTCTTTAAAATAAATCAGTGTCACCCAGGAACTAGGAAGCTTTTCATTTGACATTTCTGGGCTCAAAGTGCATCGTGGTTGGGACTGTGAGGGTATGATGTGGCATGGATGGAGTTCATGCAGCTATTCTAATCTCACACATAATGTTCTGCAAACTTTTACGTGCAATAGGCCTCAATCATGCTAACCCTTAATTGTATTGCTACAAATCCACAAAATTAAAATATATATATATAAAATAATCCTTCTTTTGTAAGCAAAGAATTTGCTCTGTGTACTGGACATTTCAGCAGCTGTAATTCCAATAGTTGCTTGCCTACTCTTTCAAGCACAGGCAATGGAAATCTAGACACTACAGTCATCCTGTCTTCGACCCAACGTTAGGTACAATTCCTTAGGGAGATAATATAGCTTTTATTGACCATTTTGACCATTTTTTTATTGGCCATATTGACCACTGTCTTTGGTGTTAGTGCTTGTATCTAAGCTGAAGCTTCCAGATGAGCTTCTGTGCTCCTGGACTCAGGAACATGCCTAGGCTATCCATCTTTGAGGGCAAGATCTAAGCATAAACTAACCTCACTGTCTTTGTCCCCTTCATCCATTCCTCATTCCTTGTTTGTCCTTTTTGTGGAAACAGCCCAATTTGGTGATTTTTGGACCAACTTATTAAAAACAATTTAAATGAAGTTCCAAGTATTACCTTTCTCACTTCAGATTTTTTTAAAATGCTGTAGAAGTCCTTGATAGAAGTGATTCTAATGTCTAGAGTATTTAACTTGATAGTTCTCCTAGGCATAGACAAGGAGGACCAGTTATGGCATTTTCTTTGTGCATGAGTATACCATTAGGGAATTTACTGAGACTTCCACTTTGTAAGTTCTCCCAACAGTCATCAGGTGGTTTTAAAATTTTCCTTTTCAGACAGTGACCACAAGGTGAAAATTTTTAAACAGCTGTGTTAATTTTGGCCCCATGTGAAATGAAGACAACTTTTCCCAGCTACAGGTAATTGCCAAATAAAATAATGGAGGGGAAATGAACTGCTCTTTGAGTTTCTAGGATAATATTCTGAAGAAACATAAAAATTCCAAAGAAAAGTTATTTTTTAAAAAACATCCCTCTAGATGTAAGTTGATAGTCTTTGTTTATATCCCATAGGGCAATCTTGGTAGCAGGCAGACTCTTTGTTCGAACAAAATATATAAGAAATATAATGAACTCACTTTCAGCTAGAGGTCAGAGGAGAATCAACAGTCATCAGATATTTTAAGACATGTGGATACTACTGTGATCAAAAACACCAATCTTCTCCACTTTCTCTGGGAGGGAAGTATTTAGTTATGGGGGCACTCTTTAGCTTTTTTGTTTGTTTGTTTTAAGATTACAATGTTTTCATTGCAATTCAAAATGTGTTTGTTCAAATAAGCTATAATTATAATTTATAAATAATTTATGACTTTCTTAATGCTGATCTCGTGTAGCTAAATGAGTGCTAATTCTTCAATTGTTGCTATTGGTTTTATTCTATTAAAGTGGTATACGTGTCTGAATGTGGGTATTTACCAGATTACAAGCAGTTAATGTTAACCAGTATTTCACATCTTTCAGCAACACAGAGTGGTCTTTCAAAGCATGTCAGTGTATAGCTGCTACCTGTGAAAAGGCCTCAAATCTCAAGTTTTCTAAAATGCTAGTAGAAAGACTTGAATCTTGAGCTACAGTGAGATCTAGCCAGTTTAAGTAGAGCTGTCTTCTTTGTTCATCTCACTCTGACCTTAGTCATGGTTACATAAAATCATAGGCTCAGGGAACTGGAAGAGACCCACCTAGAGGTGATCTGGTGCTTCCACTGTCCTAAAATAGAAGTGAGCTGCTCATATGTCTTTATCAACACATCTCACATAATAATTTCTTATAACTATTTCATTACTGTTAGACAATCAGAACCTCTGGAAGCACTCTTCTGAAATATTTTCTTTTTCTTGCTGTTGAAAAGTTTTCTTTACATCTCGTCTGAATCTTTCTTACTGCAACTTAAGCTCATTTTTTCTTACCCTATTAACTGTGGTCTCAAAAGTCATATGTAGAGGACTATGTATTTAAGGCATGTTTAAAATCTTGTCTCTGCTCAGTTTTCTTTCCACTGGACTAAACCTCAGTTCTTTTAGGCTTTCCTCCATAGTCTTATTTCTGAGGTCTCTCATTAGACTTGGTTACACTTCTGTGGCCTTTTTCTACCACTGTTTTGAAATGCAGACCCAGATCTTAGCCCACTGCTACAGCTTGAGGCCGTCGTCACCATGAGGAGGGTGAGAGATTTGTTTTGTGCCTTTTCAATTTTAATTCTATTAATGTATTTGTGTGCATTTTTTGCTGTAGTTAATTAATCTGTGTTTTTGCATAAGCATGACATTAAGTCTTCACTTTCTAACGTGTTACAAACTTCAGATCCTGTTCTGCAGTTGTTGCCTAAACAGCTGTTCTTCTTCCTGTATTTGTGCAGTTCAGTATTTCTCACTGTATATAGCCATGTCCTTTTTCCTGGTAAAGAGCATCCCATTTTTTCAGACCATTTTGCCTCTCTATCAAGATCTCTTTGAGCCTTTATCATCCTTCCAGTTTTGTGTCGTCTGCAGATTTAACGAATACTCTTTATTTCATCATCAAGATTACTAATGAAGATACTGAAGTACTGAATAATACTGGACTCAGGACGAAACCCTGCAAATCTACAATTGGTTTATCTTTCCACACCCACTGTAAGCCATCAATAAATGCTGGCTTTGTTTGTTTTTTTTCTGTCCAGTTCCACCCCCTAACATGCAGTATTTTGTCTAGGTGCTATTTCAATAGCTTATGGGAAAGTGAGACCCTAAACATTGGGATATAACCTTTAATAATTCTCTGTACTAGCATCTCTTCTGCTGTAGAAGGTTATTAGAAAAGTCTGGCATCGCTAGGTCTTGAGAAGTACTGCTGTTTGCTGTTTATAGCTGTAATTTCTTCTAGGTTCTTAAAATTACTTCCTGTATTTTCCAAAAATTGCAGTTACTCTGACTAATGCAGAGTAACTCTTGGGTGAGGTCCCAGAAGTGGAGTAGAAGCCTCTCTGCTCTCTCCTGGCCCACTGCTGCTGTGCGAGTGTGCTTTGTACGGCCCATGGGGCTGCAGCTGGATCAGGAGGAAGGCAGACCTGGTGGATGCATCGGAGAATTGTCTCCAGGCATCTGTGCCCTCAAGTATTTATTATTTGATTGCTGCTCATTCAGCAAAGTTCAGTAAGCTTTTCTATGGGTGTGTGTCTTAAGTGTGTTCTCTGCAACGAAATAAGCCTATGGAACTCCCTGTTCTTTTCCCTTTGCCTTGTAAGCAGTGCCTACAGAACAGTGCAACTATCATATTTTCAGCTTTGAGCATTGTGTGTATCACCTAAGGGATCTGGAAGTGGCTTGTGTGGGGCTGGCCTGACCTTGGTGCCTTGCCCAGCTGGCCAGAAGGCTCCTGCTGGTTGTCCAGCAGGCTTAGCTCCCCCTGTGGCCTCCTGTTGGAGAGGCACTAACTGGATATTTCACTGGGTTTCGGTGAAATGGGCTAATGGAGCCTGCAGTCACTGTGCGGATAGACAGTTTGCTTGAAGAAGCTTTATCACTTTAAAAAAGGAGGGCAAATGGTCTGAGAATAGCTCATGAGGAGTTAAGGCTGGTAGGGTGCTGCCCGTCTTGTGCTGTTTGAGACCATCGGCTGCAGTTCAGCACGTGGCTTTGGAACCAGGCAGTGCAGCAGCAGCGCCTGTATCTGTGTGCATTGCTCAGGAGCTGTGCCCCTCTGGGCTATGCCGCAGCTTTGGACAGGTGCCATGGCATGCTGTCCGTCCACTTGATAAGGAGAGCTGTAGGGAGCACAGCATGCAAAAATCAGGCCATCAGTCTGCGGCCTTGCTCAGGGAGGCTTTGTGTTTTAGAGTGGGCTCAGTCACAACAGCTGGCTGCGTGCAGGACCTGTGCTTGCTTACTTCACCCACTGCACGCAAACCCTTCCCGCCCTGTCAAAGATTAACACTGCCTCTTGTGCTAAGACCTCTGTGGAGTATTTGAGCCAGCTCTTCTGTTTTGTGGGCTGCCGGCTGCTTCGCAGTCCCTTAGCCGGAGTTTGTGTCACCTGTTTAACGCTGCGCAGGAGGGACAGGTCTGCGATGCCTTGGGCTCGGAGGTGACTGCGGTGCGGTGGTGTGAACCCCGGCAACCTGCCACGGATAATCCTTGTGCCTGTCAGTACAGCTGTCACTAGCACATCGAATGGCACGTGGAGCTCATAAAGGCAAATGGGAGAATACGTTTGTGGGACACAGCACACCACATGAAAGGATCCATTTGCTTAGTCATCTTCAAGGAGGCAGCATGAGAGGGCAGCCTAACCCAAACGCAGTTACACTGCAGTCTTTTGCTAGCCCTAGAGGGCAGAGTTAAATTTATAGAGTGGGGTTAGTATATCCTGTAAATGTTTCTCCTTTAAATGTGTTTCTCATTTTAAATATAAATATTAAAATCTTACTTAAGTTTAAATATAAATGTATTTGACATTCAAGAAAGGGGTACCAGGCAGTGCTCTTTAAATCTTAATTTAGTTCGGTTTCTGAGCAGTGAGTTAAGCCCTTCTGAGAAGCTATTAATCTGAAATCTTGCTCTGGTATAAATATGTTTTCTTTCTAATTTAATGTTAGCTCTTTAATCCCTAAATTTAAGAATTAAGCATGATGAAATAACATTTGTACCAGATAAATTTGATGTATTGAATTAAGAGATTGAGATAAACATGTTTTAAAGGCTTCTACAGCAACTTTGCAGAGAAGTAATTGCTTAAGAGGCAATAAATGAAGAAAAGCCTGTAGTACATAGACTGCTTCTAAGGTTCCCTCTTACATTTTTTTTTTCTATTTCTAGTGGCATTAACACTTAAATTGCCCCAATTAGGCTTTAAAATATATACCCTGGCTAGTAAAATCTGACTATCTGACTTCTGGTTACCCTGCATTTTGCTGCTTAATAGCTGGTTGAAGACGGTTTTCTGCTAAGCCAGCGTATCGCTTTAGAAACGAGAGCTTTGAAGTTGCAAAGCATTAATGAGGGAAATAAAAAATCATAGACAGATGCAAAAAATGCAGTAGTTGGGAACTTTTGTCAGCCCAAGAATTTCTTTTGTCTCTGAGGCTGAGGCAAGTTTTTCTTTTTTTTTTTTCTTTTTTTTTTTTTCCTTTTTGATCCCTGTTGGGAGGATCTTCACGTTTGAAATTTGAAAATTTCTAATTTGTGTGTTTTACTCGTGTCTGTGTTTACTTAATAGTGCTCTTTCTTCCCCCTGACTTTCACATTTGCTTTTTTTTTTGGCAACTTTGAACTTGCTTCGGTTTGGGACAGCTAGGACTAAATGAACCGCCACGGATAAAATTATAACAAGAAGAGCAATGTCTGTGAATGATTCTTTGCTGTTTCCTGAGTCGTTCCAGTCTCATTAATCAGTGCTAGCGCTGAGGCGGCTGTGCGGTGTGTTATGTCGCCGGCACAGCAGCTTCTCCGTCCCTTTCCCCCACCCCCTGCGTGCCTACACAGTGGGGAAAACTAGAGAGGGAAGCCATCAATCTTGCCTGTCGTACATGTCAGCAGCGATTCTCCTGTCGACTTCCTGTTCTCTCCGTCTTGCCCGCCACCTGTGTTTAGAATTAGCTCGGATGCTGCAGTCTTTGCTTGCCTCTTCACCTGTTCTGCCCTGACTACATGACTATCAAAATAAAGCAGAGGGGCTAAATGTTATGGCATGTGAATAGCAACCATCACTGTGGGTTGCAGGGTGATTGCTGCCGCAGCTGTTGTTGTGTTACAGCTATTGTAATACTGCTGCAATCCGTAATGATGAGGTTTTTAGCTCTGAAAACTATTGCTTGTGTTGCAGCCCAAAGGTGAGCTTGTGAGCAAGTTATTGGGTTTTTTTGTTTGTTTGTTTGTTTGTTTTAATTAATCTAAAAATGAAAATATAAATTAGATGCATTATGTAGATGCAGGAGTCTATCTCCCATCGGTTAGCTTGTTGGGTTAGATTTATGAACAGACCGAAGAAATTATTCAGAAACCTCACCTTTACGTTCTGCTACTCAGATGATACAATTAGCAGATTCTCCAGGAGCTGATTTTTGTATCTGTGTATCTGGCTGGAGGAGAGGGCTTGAAAATGCAAGTGTCCATCTCCCCCTTCCCTGGGTACCAGTAGATTGAAAAGCTGAGATGTACTGCCTCTGTAGTTCTAGGCCAGGATTAATGCCATAGTCTTATGGTCTGTCATGGTAAATAGTAGCTCTATAACAAACTCTTATCAGCTGAACTCTTATGAAATTACACAAATGTTTTCCTACACCAAATGAAAAGGAGAAAGCAGTCCTGAGAATTGCCAGTTGGCAGTTTTCTCCTATCTCCTTGAACAGATGCTAGCTTCTTCTGTTTTTAAAACAAGGAAGAGATTCAATTATTGGCATAAGATTTCTTTATACTTGTAGGTTTGTCTTCATTTGACGTCTTTCAAGTGTATGATGGCAATATTTATGTTATAAATAAAATTTTATGAAGAAGTTATAAAGAAAAGAAGCTTAATAAGCTTAATTCCTGTGAATGCTTTTACTTCATTTCATTTGTGTAACTCCTTTTGAGAATCAAATTAACTTCACTATGATTGATTCTGCTGCATGTTTGAGAGGCAGTTTTCTGTTGACCATGCTAGATAAATACATCTAACTTAGATTCATCTCTCCCAGAGTTCATAAAGCTAAACATGGTGGACACAGTCAGGATACGAAGAAGTGCTTGGAGTGACACAGAGTTTTTTTGATCTCCTTGAATCTTTTCAGTGTGGATTCTCAGTACTTTCAAAGACTTGGATTGTTTTCTTCTTTTGAGTTCGTGCAGTCTGAGGCTTCCCAAATCACAGGTTCCCTCACTAAATAGATATATTTGTGTCCATGCTGTGTCTTGCAGTATGAAGACAGTTCATACTTGAGCTTGCCTGGGTCTTATCCTGACCAATTAAAAAAATAAATAAATTCTTCCTGGTGAAGAATCTAAAAAATCTTTTTTTTAAAAAAAATAGCAACTTCCTATAATTTTAAAGGAGAGAGAGTTGGCTTCTTATACTAATAAACAAAAGAAGACTTACTCTTTTTAAAGTTGCAGATGTGGTGCTGAGCTCATGGAAAGAGCCCTGTAAGTTCATGGTCAGTGATAGAATGAAATGCCTTTAGTAATGGGCATGTGTTTTGCTTTCCACTTGGTTTTTAGTTTCGTAGAGCAGTTCTAGATTATAGCTAGTTGTGCATTTCCATGCTTGTTTCTAAAAGAATCTTAAACTCTTTACTTTCCAGAGTCTGTAATCTTTAATTTTAAAGAGACTTTTTTGCAGATTTCTCTAAAGAAACTATTATGTATTTTAATTTAATTTTTAAGTATGTAATTGTTTTACATGGATTTTTTTTAAAAGATGTCTTGTAGCTGTTGTTTTGTTTGGATATCAATTATACCTATATCTGAGTAATATGTACTCAAATTGTACAGATGTCTAAATTAGAGGGTATTAACAAAGTAAATTTGAGTCAGCTGAAAGTCATGGAATGAAAAAGAGAAGCTTTATTGTAAAACTTCTTCTACAGCTGCAAATAGTTTAAGGAGCATATGGCATCCCACTCTGGAGGTTGCAAAAAGCATTTAAACACAATTGGAAATGCAATGCGTACAGCTACCAGCATCGAAAGGACTGCATAGCTGCTCTAACGTGCTGCTGGGTTGCTGAAGAAGAGCTTGGAAGCTTCTCTGTGTGCTCTTTAACAGATGAGAGAGTCATGTGTCTGTTTTCTGAGGTGTACATATTAACCCCTAAAATCCTCCTTCTCTAGGGTTCCTATTACTTGTGAAAGGGACTGTTTCTTGATGTAGCGTGACAGCTTAATGTGTGAAAACCGTTTGGTCCATCAAGGACAAAAAACTAAGGGGAACTTAGTCAAAGGTAGCTGTATTTTTGAATACTCCTTTTTCTTCTTCAATTTCTTGCTTTGGTAGATTGTTGTACATATAAATTTTAGGCAGCTTGCATGTTCCTTTCAAAGATAAGGTTCAGTGCTGCTTGAGCAAGTCTGCCCATGTCATAACTAACATGAGAAAGTTGTGTATCATGCAGACGTTTCCCATGTATCTGAACAGTATTTCATTGATTTTATTAATATTCTTTCAAGAATTATTTTGGCTAGACAAGCATGCTATAAACACCTTAGCTTTCAAAATAAAACTGTTTGCAATAGAATTTAGGAGACTTACAAATGGCGTTTCCTTAACTCTCGCAACTTTGCTGTGTTCTCCAGTTCTGGCACACTTGTCTCATATGTACAGGGAATGAGTGTGGTTTTGACTGCCAAATTGAGGCCTTGACTATTGTAGCTCTCCTTACTGCACGCGTGACCTGTTGAGAAAAGCTCAGCATTGGTCCAAAACAGCAGTGCTGGCTTTGGGAAGGTGTCTTCTTTTATGGTATAGCCTGCCTTTGGCATTCAGCATAGATACAGGGTATTGGGATCATCACACACTGTGACAAGAATGTAATGCTTATTCCTGAGAGTTCAAGAGCATTTACTTGTCAGCTGCTGTTCCAGTTCGAGGAGCAGCAGTTGCTCATTCACTACTGAAAAAGAAGGTAGGTAAGAAGACACCTGATGCTTAACAGGTTGTAGACCAAACTTGTTTAGAAGCGCAGCCGGGAAATGCACTGTGGTGTTTGGAATTGCCATGCAGATGTCTTCTTGAGAGAAAACAAGCAATGGATGTTAAAACGTCTGTCGGATCCCATGCTCTTAACAGGAGTGTAGATTAACATGCAGCACTAGTGGTGTAGGTGCACACACCATACAGAGTTAAACATACGAACAGCAGGCTCACACTGTGCTTACTACAGATGTCTGAATGAGTGAGTGCCTGTGGGCTGGAGCTGCATGTCTTGTGGCTTTCACTCTGCTCCATTGGGAAGTCTTCGCTCCTTTTGTTTTCATCCTTTTCCAACTTCGGTACTTCGGAGCACACAGCTCCCATCCCCTGACCTAGCAGCTCCACTGAAGCGCATTCCAGCCCTATGATTTCATGGTACCAGGCAGAACTCCCCTGCCATGCTGCTATGCTGCCCGCTGCTTCTCACGGAGTGAACAAACAGGGAACATAAACTCTCTCCAAAGGAGCAATGTTCTCTGTATATTTTTAGTGCTACAAATTCAAGATTCATTTAAGGGTGTTTTTTTCTGTTGTTTTTTATTTTAATATAGACTTCTGCTAACACAATGGAATATTTCATACCACCCTATTTGCTGTAACATCTCATTGCTTTATGTTGTTAAATAGAATCAAAGGAGTTAAAGATGAAAGACTTCTAGTCAACTGGTCCCTCAGCTGGGAGCCAGTGTGGGTTTGTTCTTTGTAACGTACTTGCTAGTCAAGCCTAGCTCAGTTTTCATTATTGGATTTACTTGTTTCTGCAAATTCCATACTTTAAGTAAAGTAATTGCTGAGGTTTGACTCAGTATAATGCTGCTACTGTTTGTTTCTTGTGTTTAACTTGTTATTTATTGCCCATATACTGAACAACCCTTTTATAAGTAGTTGTTTACCATTTGAACACACAAGCACCATTAAAGATGCCGTGCTCGCTGTCACAGGTACACTGCTTTCTGGGTAGACAGAGAACTTTGTTCTGTTTATATAAAACCACATCCATTTTGCATTGTACTTGGGTGTTTTCTTTCCAACTTAAATTGTGTCACCAAATGTTAATTTATGTAGTATTACAATAAACACATCTTTATTTAGCTCATCATTACCCTTCAGATACTTGGTGTTAGTACAGAATTTGAATGTGCAGGGCATGTTGAGATGTCAATATTTCGTATTTTCTTGGTGGAAAATGTTTTCAAACTACCTGTTAGAATGTCTCTATTACATTTGTGCCATCTGAGTATATTAAAATCAGGGACAATTTTGTTAATAAGTCCGTGATATGTTAATAGTGACTTAATCTACAGAGTTGGCAGTGATCTTGGAAGGGGAGAAGAAAGATAAAGAATGTGTCATGGAAAGCACATGAAGCAGGGCCGAGGCTGCAAGAGATTGAAATCAGTGTGACTTTGGGGCTGAGGAGGTTTGTAGATGGAGTTGTTCTCCACAGGCTCAGCTTGCCAGCTGTGTTTGGGTCAAGGCATCGGCACGTGAGCTGACCTGTGTGAACTGCAGAGATTCCAGCTCTCTGGTACGACAGATGTTTACCCCAAGGGGGCAGAGCTGTTTCTGTCCTAAAGTACTATGAGCTTCAGAGTCTTGGGGAAATGAAACAGTAACAGGATATTTCATGTGATGCTGTCTTTGTCTAGATGGCAGTCGAAAGATGTGCAATCTTCTGCATCATGTTTTAACATGGTCATCTTAACATATTTTTTTATGTCTATAGTGCATTTCTAAAGCATTGTAAAGTTTCTCAACTATTCTAGCAGTGCAGCTAGGAAACATTCTCTATAAAGCCACTGAAGTCAAGGCAGTAACAGGCTCCTTACCATATGGCATTCTCTCTGCCTTCTTACTGTCTTGATACGCCATGCAACAGGTAATCTGGGAAGCAGAGGAAGGGAGAAAACAAGATACTACAAGAACATGGGAGGGGTGAAACTATGTGGAGAAGAAAATGAAGAGTGGAGCTGTAAGCAACCATAGGCTGTGTAGAATACTGTGGTTAAACAGGCATACACCTGGGTGCTGGAAACAGTCAGTTATGTGGAAAGACATGAAGGTGGGAAGGAGCATCAGGATTTGAAGTGAGTGAAGGGAGACATAGAGATGAGAAGAGGAAATGTGTTCTGAGAAACAACCAGCTGTTCTGGGACCCCTGGGTACAGAATGCCATCTTAGTGATCATCTATTTATAGTCTTGTTTTCTTTCCTGGGCGACACTGGAAGCAAAAGACAAATGTTATGCCTGCTAAATAACTTTTGCATTGCTTCGCCACAGCTCTATATCCTTAATAATAACAGCACAGCTCTGAACCCTAGTGAATCTTCAAGTTTCTACAAAACTTCTTTTTATTTATATATGTTGGGATTCTTTATGCCTCCTTCTCTAGGTGAGCACCTGGACTTGCTCAGTTAACAACAAGTTGTCTGCCGTCCTCGGGCCAGGTAGTAGCTTAGCAGGAATTCAGGGGTTCTGCAGGTGGCAATAAATGCTCTGATGGAGGTTCCTAGGAAAACAGGGGGTCGGTCACATGGCAAGCAAGGAATTGTGTAGCGTGATCACGTTTTTTGTGATGGAGAAAAGGGGTATGGGTGGTCACAGACTGGAGAATGGGAGTTAGAATTACTGTTGGAGGAAATGGTGTGCTTTTCACAGCAATAGCTACATTCCAGCTACTGTGCTGGAGGTTCCCCAAGAGCATTTACAAACTGACTCAGGAATATACCGTGAAATCAAGCAGATATTTGGGATGGAGGGGGAGGGTTACCACATGGATTTAAGTGTGTAGGAGAGAAATTAGTATGGCTGCTAGCCCAAAGTTGCTCTTACCTGTCGACACAAATGCTAATGCATTAGATAAGAAAACTGTCTGGACCTGAAAAATCAGTTTGCTTTGAAAGCAAGAATTTTTCAGCAAATTTTGAAGTAAATGGGCTAGGCTTTTCTGAACTACAGATTTTTTTTATTATTATTATTTAAAAAAAAAAAGGGGGGGGGGGGCGCCCCCGCCTGGAAATGCTTTCTCAGTCATTTTTCTTGAGTCTGAGTTGAAGAGAATTAAGGGAATGCAGTCAGTTTGAAGTCCTATTTGTAATAGTTAAACTTACTGGTACTTGTCTTTGATTCTTGCTGCCATTTTGCATGATTTCATAACTGTGTGACTTTTTTTTTTCTCCTCCCACCCCTCCTACATTTATAACAGATTCACAGGAATGGTAACATTATATCAGTAAATAAACAATCTGTAACTTTTAATAAATGTTGCTTGTAAAACTTAGCAGGAAAGAAATCATGTAGCCAGAGGTATAATGAAGTTGATGTTCCTGTTGCACATCAGACTCTAATGGTTTATATTGTGCATCTCTGTGACTGGGACTCCCTGTTGAGGTTGCTGAGACCCTCATTTGTAAGTTGAGCGGTCTTGCATGCTCTTACAACTTGGCATGTGACAAGCATTTTCACGTAAAACATAGCTGAATTACTTTCTGAATATGGTGGGATTCTTTGGAAAAGTAGGGAGGTAATTGATCATATGCTGACAGCTTGGGGCTCTGAGAAACGGTCAGATGGAGCGCTGAGATGCAGGAAAACAAACTTTCCAAGATGGTAACTGTCACCTAGCCAAGCTATACATCTTTTAAGCTTTTTAATCTTTGCTCACAACTTCAGCTTCTTAATCATTTTTTTGCAGTTTCTGTGAACTTCCTTCAGATGTTGACTTTTCACTGGTGCTGTTGTGTTGATGGTATTCCAGGTGTGATCCTGAGCTATGGCAATATTTCTTTTTAGAGTCCTTTAGAAACTGTCCTGCTGCCAAGGTGGATAGCTTCAGAACTTTGATAGTCTTGACCTTTGGATCAAGGACTGGTTTTCTTTCAGGAACACTCAGAATGTTCTCTGCAGCTAGAATAAGAGTGTAGTGTCCATGGGAGTTAAGATGGCAATCTGCTTGGATATTGTGTATGTTTATAATAAAAATGTTTTGATTTCTCTGTGTTGTGATCCTAAGTATTGGTATCAGAAAGGATAATGTACTAACGAGAAATATACAGTTTCAGAGCAAAAAAGATGAAAGAATCTGCCACTTGATTTCTGAAACCTAGCATTCACTGATCTTGTTTACAGCTAAATTTGTTTGCATATTTGATCTGACTATTTAAGATCATGCTAATTGTCAGTCTCTGCAGTAACATAGAGTATTTTGACTGACTTATTGCACTTATTTTTAGGCATCCCTAGGTAGGGCTTTTTAATACATTGACAAGTGGAAAAAAAGAGACAAGCATAAGTAAGGCTTTATTAATAACTTAAAATATGAAGGAATCTGTCAAAAATGCATGTTAATTTTACTAATGCTTTGTAACAGAATATGGTCGTGGATCGGATTTTCTCTGGCATACAGCCAACTGGGACACCTCATCTGGGTAACTACCTTGGAGCCATTCAGAACTGGGTGAATCTGCAGGAAGAGTACAGCTCAGTGTTATACAGCATTATGGACATGCACTCTCTCACCATGCCGAAGGAACCAGCTCTCCTGCGTCAAAACATCCTGGACACCACTGCTGCCATCCTTGCCTGTGGGATCGACCCCAAAAAGTGCTTCCTGTTCCGACAGTCACTGGTTAGTGTCCCTGTTATATTAGAATCATTTCTAGTTAAGTAGCTTTCCGGTCCTGTTAATGAAGGAGTATAGCATTACTGAATTTTTGTATCTTCTTCATGTTTGTGGTCCTAGAAAATGTTAGCAGTGTTGGATTTCAAATTCACCCCTTACTGCTGTTCTGAAGAAGTTGAAACCATGATCAGAAAGTCCATTTAGAGATAAATACATTATAAATTTCCCAAGCAGAGCTAGCAGCTTATGCATGTGTGATGGACACCAGGTACCCACCATACCGTTCTCTCACTCTCCTGCATCAACATGGGGAGAAAATACGATGAAACAACTTGTGGGCTGAGATAAGAACAATCTCTCACCAGTTACCATTATGGGCAAAGCATACCTGGCTTGATGAAGGTTCATTTAATTTACTGCCAATTAATAACAGTGGAGAGCAGTGAGAACTAAAAGCACCTTCCCCTGATCCACCTTCTACCTCCTCCCCGAAAGTGGCACAGGAAAATGGAGAGGGAGTGTTACTGTCAGTCCATAGCATTTCATCTCTGTGTCTCCCTCATCCTCACTCTCTTTCTCTGCTCCAGTGTGGAGTCCTTACCACGGGATGCAGCCCTTCCCGAACTCATCCAATATGGGCTTCCAACAGCCTGTAGTTCTTCAAGAACTGCTTCAGTATGGTGAAGCATGCTGTCCATCCTTCAGGAACTGCACTGCACCAGCACACATCCACCGTGGGCAGCAGCTCTCTTTAGATCACCTTCTCCTATGTGGGTTCATCTCCCTGGCTGCAGCTCATGTCCGGGGTCTGCTCTGATGGAGGCTCTCCATGGGCCACAGCCCCCTTCAGGCCACATCCACCTGCTCCACCAGGGGCTCCTCCACAGGCTGCAGCGTGGAGATCTGCTCCATGTGGGACCCATGGGCTGCAGGAGGACAGCCTGCTCCACCAGGGGCCTCCTCAAAGGCTGCGGGGGAACTGCTGCTGCATGCCTGGAGCACCTCCTGTCCTCCTTCTGCACTGACCTTAGGGGCTGCAGGGCTGTTTCTTTCTACATTTTCTCACTCCTCTTTCCTAGCTTCTGTTGTACAGCAATTTTTCCCTTTCTTAAACATGCTCTCACAGATGTGAGATATGAGCACCACCGTTGTTCAGTGTCTCAGCTCTGGCCAGCTGCAGGTCCCCTTTGGAGCCAGCTGGAGCTGGCTTTTCTCTAACATGGGGCAGCTTCTGGGCTCTTCTCACAGTGGCCACCCCTGCAGCCCCCTTGCAACCAAAACCTTGCGATGTAAAACCAATAGCGTGTTATGAGTAACACAATGAAAATACACATTAATCATTAATTTAGCTCAGTAAATCTTATTTTGGTCACAGAATAGTAATTCATAAATACATAAACATAGTCTGTACAACCGTAAGGGCAAGAAAAACGTGTCTCTATGCTTTGGTTTTGGCATTTACTACTCAATCTTCCAGCTGCGCAGTATCTCCTGCAGGTGGTTGGCATGGTATGTTTTTTGTTAGTTCCATTATAATCACCAGTGAGTTCTGTCTTCTCTTTTTTTTTTTTTTCCCTCCTTTTTCAAGACAAGCTCCATACACACCTTTTCACACCTGATTTGGTAATTCATATGTGATTGCTTCTTCTCCTGATTGTGCCAATTGATACTGGGCTTACCTTCCTACTTGATATGTGTAAGCCTGATCTAGCACATGCTGCATTTTCCTGGAGCATAACTTATTTTCTTGCCCTATTAACTTTCTGTAACTGACTCTAAATTGACAAACTTCTGTTATTTCCAACAGAGGCAGATATATCATAGCTTATGCTGTTGTGAAGACATCTTTAAACAGATGTCCAACTTGCAATAGAACTGCAAAGGTGATATACACAAGGTCTGAATTTTATCAGTGAGAGATGAAACTCTGCTATTACTTTTTTCTTTTGAAAAGAAAAAAGTAATAGCAGGGTTGTTCTTTACAGGCAGTTTCCTGTCATTGTCAAACTGCAAATGATAATCATAGCTCCGTGTCCTTGATGGATATTGAAACGATGAAGACAGATTCACTGCCTGCATCTTTTTTTCCTCTATATTAGAAAAATAATCTAAGTAAATTACCAAAAAATTCTAATGGAGATGTGCTTAAATTAATTCAACCTTTGTTCAAATCTGTTCATCTTTTTGAATAAAAAGCTTGGCTTTTAACTTGGCTTTAGCCTGACTTGGCTTCATTCAGGTTGAAACTGACATTAACTGGAATATTCTCAAGATGAGTTACAAGCCATAAATGCAGTAAAAAAAACAGTTTGTTTTTCTTTTTTTTTTTTTTTTTTCCTTTTTTTTCTCCAAGCAGCTGAACAATTCAGTTAGTTACAAGATCAGCAACTAGAAACACAGACATGGACTTTTCAGTGTGGAATACAGATGATTTGCAGGTTATGGTTAGAGGGGAAGGAAATACAGGTTTCTAAAACTGAAGACAGATTCAAAAAGGACTGGACAAATAATCTGCAATTTCTCTTTGAGGTCTGTTGCAAACCTGAGGTGCCACCCTTGCAGAAATGGCTGCCAGCACACTTAGCCCGTGTTAGAAGAGTATCTATGCTTTTCTCTGTGCCTAAACTCTTTTCTGTTGTTTGCTGTCAGAGGTGAATATTTTGTCTGATCCAATGTTGCTGTTCTTACATTCTTATGTGTTTTAAAGCTGAACTATTGCTATTGCAGATCTTGCTAAAGCCAACATGCAGAATACCCTTGAGCCTACCAGATTATCAATGAGGATTTTGCACTGCAGTTAGCTGTAAAAAGCATGTTGTATCTTTCACATTATAATTACACTGAGATAGAATAATTGTGTCCCTGAAGGGAAAGTATTAGACTCAGAAAATGGAATACAGGGCTATTGATGACGCTTCTGTAGAACCAATGCACTCAACAACAAATGAAAAATTTGGCTAGCTAGACTTGAAAAATGTTCAGCTTTATCAAACAGAAGTTGACAGCAAAGATGATTTTATGTTATGATGGGTTGGCTGGCCTCTGCTAAGTATACTTACTGGCTTTTATCTTAACTTTTCTGGGTGCCCTTATCAGTCCAGTTTTTTCTTGTCATTTAATCTAAAACATTAAATATTTGCTTTCTATGAGTGGTGTCTTAATACCTTGAACCATTGTCTTACTAGTACTTACCACATGTATCAATACAGCTTTCAGAAGTGTCTGATTTTAGCAGGTTTTTGTAAGCTTGTTGTCACACTGCAAACAGCAGAAGGACTATGATAGCAGTTTATGAGTGCAGACCGTTTTAGTAATGGCTCAAGCTGAAGTGGTTTGTTGACTTCCCCAAAATAAATCTATTCAAGCTGTATGTGGTGGTCAGGTATACACAGCGATGCACTCTTCGTCTGTTACAATTACATTGGCAGGACCAGACATTTCTCTGGAAGCAATTAAAAGAAATATCTGCGTGTAGCTGTTGATGCGAGGAAAGGAGACAGGAACCTTGCTAATGTGATAATTGCATTAGTGTGATAAAGAAATAGTAAGTTAAGGAATGATATAATATTAAGATGATTGTTCCTCAGAACAAAGGTTAAGATGGATTGCAGTTATTGCTAATTAAGAAAGCTTATTGCCTGATTTTATTTTCTTTTTTTCAGATTTCTAATTGCTTAGTTTCTTGGTTTTGTTCTTAAGAAAAGAGAGATGAAAAGGAGATGGCCTCTCCTTTTCAGCAACTGTAGCAGTCCCAAAGGATAGTTTAAAAAAGACTATTTTTGTTTACAAAGATTTGGCAGAAGTGTAAAGCAAAGTAACCAAAACTGGATGGATACTGATGTAGGTTGTACTTTCAGAGGACAGCAGAAAAACAAAAAAAAATCCATCTGCAAATAGAGAAATGGTTTTTGTGTTTGGTGATTGACAAAGTGGCTTTCTGTTTTATCGGTTCAGAATGCTATTTAAAAGAGAGAGTTCTCAGTAGATTAGCACACCACAATTATTCTTGTATTTTCTGTTCTATCTTGAAAATTACGAAATCTGTAGATCACAGAAGTGTTACTGCAGTTACTTCTGATTAACACTTCAGTTCATTTTTCAGTAAACACTACGCAATGACGTAATTATGAAATATGAACTTTTGTGTTTAATTACTAAAAACAGCTACAAGTAATGACTGGAAACACCCTGATCCTGTAGCAGTAATAACAATGAAATTCTTGCACTTTAAAACTAAGCTGATAATGGCAAGCTCCCACTAAAGGAACTGATCATGCAGTTGCTATTGAAAATGTTCTTGTATCCTTTTACTTTCCCTGGATCAACCTGGGGAAGAATGCTCTAGAATCCCTGAAGAAGTTTTTGTTTTGTTTTATTTCAGCTACTCTTTCTATTCTTTCTTTCTGCTGTTTGTGTTGCTTCTCTGGAATATGTTTGCCATATGTGAAGAAAAATATTGATTACTTTGTTTCTCCAAAGGCATGTGCATTTCGTAAGGGTTTCACTGTCGGTAGTCTTTTATTTACAGCAGGGTTTATGCAAATCAAATCTCTAATCCAGAACTATCTGAAATACCTCCAGAGTTTTCCCACATTTTATCGTCCATTCCAATGCAAGCAAGAGACAAAAGGCTGAACAATATTAAACACAAGTTGACTGCTGGGAAAATAGTGTGGTGAGAACAGATAGCTCTCAGATTTACACTAGATCCAAAAGGTGCTGCTGTGATAAGGATACAGGTTGCTTTTGAATCCCCAAACTTTGATGTGCCTTGCAAGGAAAATGAAATAAAAGTAAGTGGAATTTTGTACAGGCTGATTTCTGTTGTGTTACTTTGAGGTCATATGGCATCTGTTCTTAATTGTCACATGTGCAGCTCAGTTATCTACAAATGCAAAGTGCTAGTTTGATGAAAAATAAGTGTGTATGCTTCAGAATCTACCTTTTGTAAATTACAGTTTTATGTAACATAAATAAACAGAAACTGAATGTCTGTCTGAATATTTGGTCTATATATATAGCTGTTCTCCAAATACCTCCCACACCTATGTTACCTTATACAAATTTGATCTATAGCTTAGGTAAATAGTGGCTGAAAAGAATAGGTGATGATAACTTGAAAATATTTAGAAGCCGATGACGTAGATTTAGGGTAGTGTTTGGAAACACAGTGTCTGTGAAGGGTTATAAACAAGCACACCTAGTTAAATTACCTAGGAAAAGACAGTTGTAGAATATGTTGGATGCTCAAATGGCCTCCTACTGAGTGAAGCTCTTTCATTACAGTTCTTTTAATTACATCTTCTTAGGGAAGAAGACAAGTCATAGAAGAGTGACAATATCTGTAAAAACAAAGATAAATGCATATTTCAGAAATACTAATTTTCATTTGGAGTGCAGCTGCAAGATGTATGAAACCGTCTTTGCTCATATAGAAAACAATGTCAGGATATACTTTCAGTGGCTGCCTTTGCCTATCAGGCATAAAATGGAAGTTAACAGAATAATGACTTATACAACGTATCCTAAGAATACTATAAAAAAGAATAAATATACTCCTTAAATTGTACCATAACTGATAAAAAGCTGTAACAGTCGTCTTTCATAAAAAAGTGAATTTTTTACTAAAACCAAAAAGCACTACAGGGAAGAAAAGAAGGCAGTAAGCAATCTGCACACATGGTAAGCTTACAGGGTATAACACATTTTATCTGATTCCTGGTAGATACAATGCACATTTCAGTTCTTACCCATAACCATCTTGTATCTCATCTGCTTCACAGTCAAAACGATTTTGGAAACTGCTGTTGCTTTTATGTGGTCTCAGGCTGTTCTTCCTGTCCACCTACCTATCCTCATTGACACATGCAAAATTTCCCAATAGAAACTAGAATTCTATCAGAGCTGATTCAGCAGGCAAAGGTTGATACACTGCACTAACACTTCTCTGAGAAATCCTGTGAGTTTTGGACAACTTAACTTTCAGTTTCTGGGTGGAAAATTGCAGTTTTCAGCCTTCTGGGTGGGGTGATTTATTTTTTTTAAGTATAATCAGCTGCAGTATTCTTGCAATGTGCAAGCAAATTGAAGCAGTAACTCTTGGAGGTGGGAATTTGCCAATTTGTCTTAGCCTTAACTCCAGAAGCCAAAATACAACAATTTAAATGTGTGCACTGACTGTTGCACTGCTATTATATTCCAGAAATATCCAGCTGCTTTGTTTTGTGGGCAGAGTTTGAATAGATTGAAGCTACTTCTTGTCCAATTTTCAGAGGGCCTTAAAAGCTTCCATTGCATCACGGCTTATAAATTCATTAAAGTCCATTAGTTTACGATAGTCCATTGAAAACTTCCTGTCATAAGAGGAAGTATGTAACTAATTTAGCAAATTATTCTGCTTCTCTCATCCCTGTGTTTTCTCCCCCATAGGACTGAGCTAGACATAACTAGTGCTCAGCAGGAACAAAAGTTGTGGTTCAGTAGGATTTTTTTTTTTTTCCTCATCCGTAATTTACCTCGTTTATTTCATATTATGATGTAGCTGTTTATACATTCCTCTCCACAAATCTTGTGGACACATCAGCCTGATTACCCAGACAGTATTGTGGGTTCAACTGGAAAAATCTTTCTGAAAAGAAGTTCATTTGGTATTGCATAAATGGAGGTTGTCTGGACCAAATGACTCTGCTTTATCCAGCCTTAAAATTGTTGGACTCTGGCAGGGTTATTCTTGATCAGATTTTTGGGGAAAAAAGAGCCAGATCTTATTTCTTTAAGTTTTAACCAAATATAAATGAGGGTAAGTTATTAAATTGGTCAAAGGTGGTAATGAAATCTAAATACTGATGGATTTACCAACAATAGCTAACCATCCCTTCCCCACAATTTGCTGTATCGCTTGACTTATATTCTTTAAGTGAGACACTGCCTTTGTAACCATGAACTTATTTCACCCATGCTACAATTATTTCTTTGAATGGGAATTTTGGATGTCATGTTAAATTTTCTATCATAAAAGTTCCTCACTGGGTGCTTCAGTTGCTACGTGCATTTGATTCAAGAGCAGCCTAATTTGTCTTGTTCATGGCTCCATTATTCTCTCTAACTGTATAATATAAACATGCATTACCAAGAGTCTTGAACATAGTGCTTGCAGTCTTAGGCATTGATAAAATCTTGGTTCTTGTTGTAGAAAAACAAATGTGGGGAGAACTTTGTTATAAAAGGCCTCTTGAATTTCTTAGAAGCACTAAGCGGTATGTCTAGATGAGACGAAAATCCTCAAAAATGTTTTCTCTTCTGTAGTTTAGGATGTGTTCTGTCTTCTATCCCCACTTTTTTAGTACACAAATATACCAAATATCTCTCCAGGCCTGCTTATTTGTCTTCTGCACTGTCAAAAACAAATCTTTGAAACTTTGTGCCCATTTAAAATGTAGCTCTTAATGAGTTTACATTGCTGATGGGAAGCTGCTTCCACATAACAGACATACACCAAGTCTGAAGTCCCTTATAAAGAAGAGCATAGGTTGCAACTTGAGGAAATCTGTCTTCAAAATGAAACTGTCTTCAAAGTGAAATCTCTGTTTGCAGGAAGCCTCTTCAGCTGCTGACACAAAACTTTGTGTAATAAGCATCTTAAAGCTCACTGCCGTTGTTACCAAGCTGCCTATTTTCATATCTGCTTGCAGGATCCATGCCTTTCCCTCTGTTCCTGAATCTCATAGCTTGCTGTTCTCCTCAGCTGTATGTCTCAGCATGAAAAAACATCTAGAATTGCTTGGAAAAAAGTAGCTATTGGTTTTCCATGTCATCAACTCTGGCTGTGGCCAGGGGATAGCAGTAATAACTTGGTAGGGAATGGCTGGGGTCAAGAGCTAAGTAGTACATCTGCAGGGAGGAGCCCTGAGGTTGTACTTCAGCATGTAACACTCCATAGATGTTCCAAGTGTAAATTGTGATCTGAGTTTAGTAATGTTGAATGGCTGCACAAGTGAACAATTAAGAAGCTATTTGTAAAGAGGAAGGAGCAAGGTACTCAGCCAAACGAAAAAACAGAGATGTCTGTACCTTCTAGCTAACTGTGCATTATCACTTGTAACCTTTGTTAAAAGCGTGGTTTTAAAATAATAATTATTTTATATTTTAAATATTTTATATTTTAAATATTTTATATTTTATATTTTATATTTTAATTATTTTAAAATAATAATTAATAATAATAATAATAATAAAACCTGTCTGCAGAATGGAGTGTTTTGAGCCATGAGGAAGGAATGCCAGTAGTTTGTTCTGGAAATAACTCTTTGAGCAGTGATTAGCAAGCCAGTCATGGGGGATGCGTAATGCAATGGAAATTGAAGGAGGAAATGTGTTGCTGGTAATAGCAGAGAGATGACCATCTTGACCCTTTGAGAAATGTTGATGGGTTTTACAGACTTGTAAAGGATTAGGAAGGAAAGTTGCATTAAAATGGGCAAGAGCGAAGAAGAGAAAATGGGTAGAAACAATGTGTTTACTGAGAGAAGCAAAGGGTCAGATTTGGACTGTCTGAAAAGCAGCATTCGCTGTACAGATCTGGTTAAGTTTGTTTGTGAAAGCTACAAAATGCAAAATAGCTGTCATTGTCATGGAAACCATAAATAGGGGATTTACTAGACAATTAGTCCTCCAATTATTGATTAGAGAAGCTGCACATTTAGGACAGGGAGCAGTATTATTACATTTCAAATATCCATGTAAAGGCTTTATCAAAGGCATACTGATAATGTTTTTGGAGCTAGCTGAAAGTGAAGTCCAATTGTCAAAAATACATTTAAAAAAAAAAAAGCTACAACCATCTTGGAGGTAGTATTTTAAAAAACATATATATGTATATTTAAAAAAATATAAAATATGTAGCACCACTCAAAAATACCACGGTGGTCCAGAAAATCCCTTTCCCAAATAAAAGGGATTGCCCAAGTTTGTGGACAATTCTGAGCTCTTTTTGGGTTGTTAAATGCTATGGCAGGGGAAAAGAACACCCAAAGGATTCATAAAACAAGATTAAGTAGGCACATTAGTAGTAGAAGAGCTTGAAATGCAAAGTAAAGCATTTATCTAAAAGTAGTGTAAACCCTTACACAGTATTGAACTTAGTCACAACTCAGTAAAGAAGTCTTGTGGAATTGTTGAATTTTGCAATACAAGAAATAGGTGGCATTTACAACTAATAATTAAAATTTAGTGGATAAATGAAAGTACACACCAGGTTTGAACCTCTAGAACTTGTTGCTGTATGAGGTTGTGGAGTGGGTAGTACCAGCAGGTTGAAGAAGGGTGTAGATGCAGTCATGGAGACCGTGAATACTAATGAGACTGGGCCACAGATAATAGCTTCTGATTTTCCCTGGTGCAACTATTGTGAATGCTGGTGAAGTATGAGAGGAAAGATACTGCAGGAAGTGATGGGCTCTCTAAATTGCATTTCTTGTTGCCATTCTTGGAAATGAGTGCTTGGCTACAGGTACCTCTGCTGTTATCCAGTATGGTACTTCATAATATTTCTATGTTTTGGTTGCTTAATGCAGACCTTCAGTCAGATTTTTAAATGGAGTGGTGGTGGGGAGAGAGGAGAGGCAGGAAGCTACCAGAGCTTGTCCAAGAAATGATCTATTGCTATTGCTCAGTGCCAGAAAGGAAGAGGTGACTGTGCCTTTGTTTTATTGGTATCATATACAAATCGCATCTTCCAGTTTCTTTGTATCTGTATACAACTTTGTAGTTGTACAAATCAAAATGGTAGAGTACCGTAGCTTGAGTAATCACATTTCAACTGGTGCACAGTGACCGACCAATGCACCAGTTACCTGCCCCTCTTGCCAAGTAAAACACAGTAGCTTAAACTGTGATTTAGTCTGACAAATGATTTGTGGTTTAGGCCTAGTACCTCTTGATTCACAGACCAACATACAGTCAGTTACTGCAATTTGGGTGATGAATGTTAACCCATTAGGCTCCAGTACCATTTTTTTTCCCAGCTGAAATCTCTACCCTTCTGTGCATTCTTTTATATTTTCTCCCCTTTTCATCAGTCTTTTTCTTCACAATATTCAGAACTCTCCTAGCCTTGCTTAGGAAAGGACTCGGTTACTTTTGAAGTTTAGAAGCGAATATAGCTTGCAGGAACCCAGAACTGTGGAATCAACTCAACAAATGCTGTTTAGATCACTTGGTGTTTTGGTAACTGATGTAATGTCAAAGCCACTGATGCAATGAAACACACATGCAGTCTTGGCTGTGGAAGCAACGTCTGACAGAGTCAGATCAATGACTGCATAGTTTTAAAGGGAGTCCTTGTCAACACAAGTGCAACAGAGCACCATCTTCTCTCTATCCGTGACTAGAAGAAAGGAATGAGAAACCACTTTGAACCAGATGGTGATTCCTCCTAGATGAAATAGGAGTCTGGGCTTAGTATTTTCTATGCAGCTTGGTTTACTTTTTGTGTCTTGCAGAAGATACATTTGGTGCATCTTGATGCACTTTGTCTTGTGCACAGAAAACAGCAAGTCATATAAGCATGAGGAAATTAAAAGAGAGAGAGAAAAAAAATCAACCAGAAATATTTCATATCTCTCACTGGGATTTTGCCTTGTGGTCAGATACCTTTATGCAAGATTGGCAACCAAAACAGTCTAATGACTGTTAGCTAGGAAATGACTTAATATAAAACGTGACAACAAAGGAATTGCCATTAACAATGCAAGTTCTTACTTGTTAACAAACACTTCTTACTGCCTTCCATATGGGAGGTTGTATCATATTGTGAGCATAATGCTTTAAACACCTTTGAGACGGTTAGCATGCTTTTAAACATCCAAACCTGCCAATATTGAAAGGAGCGAATGAAATTTGCAAGCAAAGGAGCAGAATAAAGATCACCTTGTTTGTTTGTTTATCTTATAGCTAACTAGCAACAGATCAAAATGGCTAGAAAGATATTAAAGAACAGAGTATGCATCAGCAAAACTTGCCTAGTAAAAAAAATAAAAAAATTTACTAATCCTGAAATTAATGTTGAAAATGCAAAAGCTGAGGGATGTATGTCAAAAATCTAAATGTGGATTCATCCAGCATAGGTTGCTGCACAGCGTGTTTCTTGTCTTGGTCTGTAGAAAGTCTTCCTCTTAGCAGGAAAAGGGGAATATCACTCTGTCTAATGTGTTTCTTAAAAAAAATAAAATTGCACTGCTGTGACATTTTCCCCAGAAGGTTAAATGAAGACTTTGTTGTATGAGATTACACTGAGTCTTCTTTCTCTCTCATCTTTTAAAACCACCCTTGCAGAAAAGGGAGGCCTGATCCTTCTCTTCCACCTCCAGATAAGTATTAGTTTTGATAGGACTGCTGAACTGAGAGGCAAATTAATGCGCTATTCAGGCTATACTCTAAGTTCAGCACACAACTTCTGCTGTTATCCCTGTTACACAGACAGTGGCAGTGTAATTAAGGCCTGTTGGTGCACTCAAAGCCCTGACAAACCTCACCAGGGCCCTCCACCCGTGTACCTTCTGCCCATTGCCCCATGGTCTCCACCTAAGCTCAGACTGTAGCCCCTGGTCTTCACCTGAGTTATGTCATGGTGTTCCTGTTCTCAGTGCTGTACCTGCTGCCCTGGTTTTCTCACTGGGCTTACTGGGTTGGCCTCAGACATGGCTTCAGCCTTTAAGTTAGCTTGTCACTGCTGATCTCAGCGAAAAAAAAAAAAAAATAACAAAAATAAATGATTTTCTAATCTTTGATATTGTTCATCTGTTTTGATTTCAAGGAAATATACATATAAATGCAGAAGAATAAAATACATTCTGACTTTTTACTTCCAGGTTCCTGAGCATGCAGAACTTGCCTGGATTCTTGGGTGCATAACTAATGTGCCACGTTTACTACGCTTGCCCCAGTGGAAGGTATTTATGAACTTTTTAATAAGTTGAAAGGAAATGTGTGGGAATTCAGTAGAATTTTTGTCCTTGAAATACTTGTTATCTGTGAAGTACCAACTGTATCTTGGTTATCCTTGCTTTTGGGTTAAGCAATTCTCTAGTCATATGGTGGAAAGAGAAAAATGTGTATTTTCATGTCTGTTGCTATCAGTGAATGTGTTCCTGTTAGAAACTACAGGATAATATTTTTGGCAGAGACTAGCAGAAGCTGTACCAGATGGAAGAGTTGCTTAATTAGTTTTATTAAACTGATTTTTTATTTTTTATTTTTTTAAAAAAGGACTTGTTTCAATGTTTGTTTAATAATGCAGAAAAGTACAAGATTTTGTAGTGGAAGCCTTGCTTATTAAGGAGTTCCATAAAGGGAGGTGGCTGTTCTGTAGATTTTATGGAAGAGGATGCAAAAGAAACATTTGTTGGGAGAGGAGTATAGAAATTATAAATACTAAAAGTGTGCCGAATGATAAAGTTAATGCACCATGAATGTTTGCCTTTACAAGTTTCATGCTCATCTTAATCTTGGTACTGTATCAGCATTACTGTATCAACTGCATTCTTGCATTTCATTTCCTTGGATTTTATTTGGCATTTAGTAGGCAGAAAAACCAAACGGCAGGAGACAGAAGTATCAAAAAAGGGGGAAAAAATCTTAAGAGTAGTTTGGCTTGCAGAGTTCAGAGCAGTCCTAAATACCTCCAGATGTTTTCTCTTTTTCCTGTTTTTCTTCTTAATTAAATAAAAACAGTAAAACTTAAATACAGCAACCAGCGTTAATGCGTGGCATAGATTAAAGCCAACCTTTTTAAACCTGAGATTCTAAAGTTAAACTCTTAAGTCCTACATTAACTGGATTGACTTTCCAAATCTACAGATAGGTGTTACAGGTGCTAGGTTTTGCAGAGTAGGTTTCCTGAACCTAGGCACTTGGGGATGAGGAGAGAATCTGTGTGATAGGGTGAGCAAAAGATGAAAAATACTTTAATCTTAGTGAAATTGCACAGGCTGTAGAGTTTTAGTGTAGTTAACTATGGTTAAAATCAAAAAGCAGATACGGTATTACTAGGACAGACTAAGTATCTTTAGCTGGAATATCTTTGTTTCAATGATCAGTATCCTAGAGTGGTAAAAGACTTCAGGACAGAGGGTAGATTGTGTGGAGCAATGTGAATTAATGGACCTTGCATCTGCAGTTCTGGGTTCTCTTCCTGGTTGTCACTGACCCTCCTGGTGACCGCGATCTCTGCGTCTTGATCTCAGGTCATTGAAATTCAGGTGGTTAATGCCTTTTTATATCTCCACTATAAAGTGTTTCAAAAATTTACAGTTAAAAATGCTATTCAAAAAGTAGTGCTTATCATAATAAGTGTAATAACCAACCTGACTGTTTTTTGTTCGTAATCGTTTTGGTTAGTAGGTTAGAAAGCAAGCATAAGCCTGTATTCTCTTCCTTCTACAATATTAGAACAGCATAGGAAAACTCATCTAGAACATAAAATGGGATGTGTGTATTCACAAGGAGCAGATTCTACATGACACACTTCTCTATAGAATTACACAATGAATGAGCACTGAGGCTGAAACACACAAATTAGTTGGAGCTCTAATTAATTAAAATCATGGACTTTGATATTGTTAGCTAAAAAGGTGATTTCTTTTTGTTTTTCTTGTCCAAACAGATGAAGCGTGCCAGCCAGAGTAATGGTGGAACTGTTGGTTTGTTGACTTACCCTGTGCTTCAAGCAGCAGATATTTTGCTGTACAAGTAAGAGTCAGAATGTGAGCCCATGGGCAATGTCTGTTCATCTGCTTTAGAATGAATGAATGTTCATCAGGTCAGCATGCTAATTTATTAAGCAGGGAGCTGGGTGTGATTAGATGAGAAGGTTGGAAATGAATGACAGCTTTTTTCCTCTACAGTGGCCAGCTGAAATCTAGCCTGGGTTGAAAAGAAGACACAGCTGTAAACAACAACGACAAAAAAAGCCAGTCACCTCAGAACAATTCTAAGGGAATTATAGCACATTGATTTTAATTATAAATATTACATATTCACACACATTTGTATATAACTTTTTTAAGTAGTTATGCTTTATTTCATGCAGTGGTGGTTCTATGGAGCCTAGCTGTTCGAGCTTGTTGTACACTGTCATAAGTGGTTATATTTCATATGTTTTAAACTGTCTCCATAAGTAAATGTCAGAGGTATTGCACTGTGCATTAATTATTTTTGTGTTTCAAGTGTATGTACTTTGAAATTTTCTGAAGTGAAGTTGTGAATATTTGCTGGAATACTGAAGTTATATGCAGAACTATAAAGACAAAATAACTAAGATTTGCAAGTTGTTAACCCAGAAAAATATATCTAGAGAAATCTAATCGTAAGTAATCATTAGTAGGGGAAGACAGCAATGTAGGAAGACCAGTAGATGATATTTCTAATTAATTTGAAATGTAACTAAAAATAATGGGAAGGAAGCAAAAGGAAGAATTAGAATTTGAACATTAAAATAATATTTTAAATATCGATACCCATTTGATTGTCAAGCATTACTGTAGAGTGAAATGTAGACAACATTATCAGAAATTACCTAGCTTTGATTGATTGATTTCAACCATGTATGTCTCTTCCATCTCTATTAAGATCTTGTGATTCATCATTCTTTAGTGAAGTCTGTGTTTTGTTTGCTACCATGTGTATTAACAGCAGGTTGTCCAGACAGAGCGCAAAACAGGGAAGTGAAAGAGAAACAATATCTCTTTGAAGAAGTTTCACATAGTATCTTTAATAAGAAATGTTTTAATGTAAAAGCATAATATAGGGAACAAGAATGAGGGAGAAATGGAAACACAGGAAGGGAACAGCAGTCATGAAGAAGAATTAAGAACAGGAGAAGGGGATAAACAGTACTAATTCAGATGAACCAAGGATCAAAGAAAAAGGAAAATGGACAGAAGGTAAATATATGACAGAAAGGAATAAAAATAGCAACAGGACAGAAATATTAAAAAAGCAGCAAGGGAAAAGGCAAAGAATCATGCAGAGACATTTATAAAAACAATATGTTTTCTGTTTAGTGGCAAACTTTGTGAATATGGAACCATTTTGGCACATGGAAACATTTCTTTTGACCTGCTTAAAGTATATTGATTATGGTAACTGATTTTCTTTCTGTTAGTTGTAGGCCACTGTGATTTCCTATTGGCTACTGTAACTGTTTTTAGGTTGCATTGCTGACTATTTGGTGGGGGATAAAGGTGGACAAATTGATTCCTGGATGTCTGCCCAGTAATTCAGAATAGGAAGGAAGAAGTACCGTGTTGAACTGAATTTTTCTGGGAACTTGAAAGATGCATAGTGAACTTTCTTACACTGGAACATATCCAGGATTCAGAGCTGAATACCCTGCAAGCGTTAGAAAAAAATCTGCTTGGAGGAGGGAAGAGTAATCAAAAGTTGGCAAAATTTCAAGTCAGCCTCATCTAAAAGAATCATATATATTTTTAGCGAGTATGATTAACTGTGGGAAAGAATCACCAGGGGAAGTAATGGATTCTTCACCTCCTCATGTCCTCAGACGCAGATTATATTTTCCTTCAGAATTTCATTCAAGCTATGGAGCTCAGTACAGAAGATCAAATGATCCTTTGATCCTAACAGCCCTAATCTAGGAAAGATAACACTTGTGGTAGTAGAAATGCTGGCCCACGTGATATTTATAAAATCATGACCCATGAGGAAGAACCACTCTCTTCTTTCCTTGCCTTGGTAAATTCATAGTACTAACTTCTCAACAACAGTTATGTCTTCCTGAGACTTGACAAGGCAAGGTTGGTCTTTATGCCTTGCAGATCTTTCTTGCTTTGTTCACACACTCTAACACATGCTCTTTGATCTCTAAAGAGACAGCAGGAGATACGACAAAAACCTTTCTTTGAGCTGAGTTTAATTATTTGCTCTTACTGGTTTCTTTACTATTTGCATTTTTGTGAAAGGTTATTTTTACCCTTAGAGTTGTGCTTCAGTTTAGCACAGAAAGCAGATTCACACTGGGATGCAGTGTGTTTGGGATCTTGTCCACACAGCACCTATATCTAGCTGGGACTGAGTGTTTGGCTCAGTCTGGCCCTCAGTCATGGCAGGAGCTGTGACAGTCTTGAGTAACATTTCAGCAGAACCACAGAGCTTTGCTGAATTTCCTGTATCTGTCTTTTATTAAAAGGTCGACACATGTTCCTGTTGGAGAAGATCAAGTCCTGCACCTGGAACTAGCCCAAGATATAGCACAACATTTCAACAAGAAATACGGAGAATTCTTTCCTGTGCCCAAAGCCATTTTAAGTGAGCTGGTCTTGGTGTTTTATTTATTTATTTATTTACCCCTTAAATTGCACTTCAAGGCTGAAGATGGATTTAAATATTGTGGGAACAGTTTCAGGTACCAGGAAAAGAGAATTCTCTGATGCTAAAAGGGTTGACAAGGGAAAAACTGACAGCAAAAGACTAGCGGCTGTGAAAATGAACTACCAAAATGGACATAAGTCTTTAGAAGGCCTTGGTAGAGAAATGTATGCATTTAGGGTCTCTCCTACATGTTGCTAGTTCAGGAGATATTTAAAGAACAAGATGAGACCCTTAGCAAGCAGAATTCTGTGGTTTCTGAATGGTAGATCTTTACATTAAGCATGCTAAACAGCTTATAGGTTTATTGCTACAGTGTTCAAAAAGTGCTCAAGTGTGTTTAATTTATACTTGCATATTTCAGTAAGGGTCTTTTACAGAGCTTACACTTTCTGGTTTTTGATCTTAGAATAAGGGAGACTTATAAGGAAAATCTTCTCAGCCATTTTGAGCTACAAGGTCATAGGCCGAGGGGTGAGGGAGAGTCAGATGGTGCAAATGGCATGTTTGTTAAGAAACGTGAAAAATTGGGCAAGGAAGAAGCATTGCATCTTTGTTGTAAGTAATGTAGAGGAATGCACAGAAGAGACCTTCGCCCCCAAAAGGGCAAGGAGCTCTCACCTTAAGAAAGACAGGCAGTAATAAACCTTTCTCGGTTTTCAAGCCTCAGTGACAAAAATGGTGTTAGACCTAGAGTGGGGTTTAAAGAATACTGATTATTGCAAGCCCTGTAGTTTCTAATGAACAACTAAATAGTAAGCACTGTAATGAGGAGGTGAATGTAGCCTATGGCATAAGGGGAGACTGTTTAGCAGTAAGCCAAAAGTTCTAACTCTTGAGAGGAAAACAAAACAAAACAAAACAAAAAAACTTTCCACTTTCCTGTTGAGAAGCATACCTTTGTAAGTGCACAGGTATACACAAACCAATGACGTGACCTGGATTAATGGAGCAGTTAGGGTGTTACTCAGACTCACTAACTGTAGGAAGCTTAATTACCCAGACTCCTTCAAATTTGCAGGAAAGAGACAGACTCTTCCAAAAGGTGATTCAGAACAAAGCCATTTTTGGGGCAGTCTGAACTGTGCCCTGTCCTTACGCTGAGTACATAATCAGTCAGTGAAGAGTACATAATGAATTTAGTAGGTTGTATTAGATGTCTAAAAACAATTGGTGTGAATACTTTCTAAATTAGAGGTACTTTTGTGTATACTATGAATCATGTTTCTTGGTGAAAGAAACAGTTTGGTTTGATTCTGTTAAGTATAATACTTCGCAATATTCCCCTAATGCTGTTATTTTGTTTCATGTGCACACATGTATCTTAGTAGATTGTACAATACCCACAGCGCTGTCTGAGCAGTGACTTCCCTTTAATGGAGCTGGTTAGTCTATGGTTAGGGAACTCTTGAGAATTAGCTGTCTTTATTGACATTTAGGATAATTACAAAAATGCTTGGTGATAAGAGTTTCCTAAAGGAGATTACCAGTTCTGGGCTTCTTTTTACCAAGGGATTTAGCCTGTTCCCCCACTGTAACAGAACCTTTCAGTAATGTCCATTCTGTGCTCTCAAGGTATCTCATTCGTGATGCTAGGAATGTAACAGAATGAGAGAGGTTGTGGGGAAGATCATCATGCAGCCACAGAAAATATTAGACAGTGTCCCCACAGAAGTTTCCACTTAAGAGAGGAGGGCAAAAATGAAGTTAAGTTTTAATTTAGTTAGGGGAGGTGAAAATTGACTTAAAAGGACAGGGAGGCCATAAGGACTAAATAGAAGGGTACATGATTGTGCTCACAACTCCTTTTTAAGCATGGTCAAACAGAGCTTTACCATACAGCTACCAGTGTTCTTAGCAATTGTCATAAGAAGCCATTGTCTGTGCATGTGCATAATTGTTCCTTCTTTTTTTTTAAGGTACAACAAAGAAAATAAAATCCCTCAGAGATCCAACAGTGAAGATGTCTAAGTCAGACCCACAGAAGTTAGCTACTATTAACATAGTGGACAACCCTGATGAAATAGTGCTGAAATTCCGCAAAGCTGTGACTGACTTTACCTCTGAGGTGACCTATGACCCAGCCAGTCGCCCTGGTGTCTCTAATCTCGTATCCATTCATTCTGCAGTATCGGGACTTAGCATAGAAGAAGTGCTACACCAATCTGTTGGTCTTGACACTGCTCACTACAAAATGGTGGTAGCAGAGTCAGTTATTCAAAAATTTGCACCAATTAGGAATGAAATCAAGAAACTCCAGGAGGACAAATCCCATCTGATAAAAGTTTTAGAGGCTGGAGCAGAAAAAGCCAAAGAACTGGCTACACCCATCTATCAAGAAATAAGAAGACTGGTGGGATTTCAGTAGAAACTGCTAAGTAGTTGCGAGGACTTTTGCTTCTGGGACAGCTGTTTTGTTACTTGTATCATCTTAATAATTTCAGTTTGAAACAGACACTTTTTATTTTTTCTATTGCAAAATCCAAGTAGAACTTCTAAGATGTTTGCATCAAAAATGTGCATGAAGCCAGTTCTTTACAATGAGACCGGCAGTGGTCAGAGGAGGAGAGTGCAGGCAATTACAGTTCGTGAAGAAATCCCACAAAAGCAGAAGACAAGGTTGCCTATGTGGTTTTTATTTTGTTGTTTATATATATATATATATATTATATATATATATTGATTACTGCAAAAAGCTACAGTATAGGTAATACGATTTGAATCTCACTGAAAGAATTGTAATCTTCCCAAGAACATCCTTAGCTGTGGATGTGGTCTTGTTACAGATGGATAGCTCATCCTGTTAATGGTTATTCAGCTCTGATACTGTGGTAGACCGTGTTCTTGAATAACCAGAAAGCATAGACTTACAAATAAAAATGCTCAGGGATTTGGTGGTGAAGACAGAACTTACTGCCTCTCCCTGTTGTGTCTTCAAACCCAGTGTAATTTTTTATTTACATCTAATTTGTGTGAAGTAAATTAATCTGTCTTACGGATACTGATATTTATACTGTAAAACTCACTCTGACTATTGGGCTAGATGGCCTCCTTTGTATTCACTCCAAAGAACGCACAGAGTGAATGTGAATTTAATTTCTGCTGCCTGTGCAATCCTGCTGTTCAGTTCTGAGGTTCTTCAGCAGGAAACTACATGTGCTTCAGCTGTTTCTTTTCTACCCACTCTTTGGTTTAGCAGAGAGCTCTGGGATTTTTGGTTCAGCATCAAATCTAAGATTCCTTTAGAAAAGGTTCAAGGGGGGGAAATGTGTGAAAGAGATCTTAGACTGATAAAGTAGAGAACTTCCTGTATAATTTACAAAATTACTTATTAAAGAAATTATGCTACGGTCAGAGCCAGAATTATGGTAAAATATTTGGTTAAAATGAGACTAAATAGATCTTTATTTAATCTCACTACTGAACCTCAAGAAAATGCAGTAATGGGAGAATGATGTTAGCATCTACTGATCCTAGGCCTCTCAAGACCCACAGGATGGGATCCGTGGGCCATGCTGTATATTGGGGAGTGTGTGGTGAAGGCAAGCTGTCAAAAGTAGACACTATTCTCCTCCTGGAAGGGGTCAGTCATACTTGTGAAAGCAACTGATGAGGCTTCGGTGGGGCTAGGAGCAACCTCCAAAATCTACAGAAGGCAGATTAGTGCTCCTAGGGAGCACTGCAACCCCAACATGGGGCAAACAAGGCATGGGGTGGCAGTTTGCACAGCAGTTTGCATGGAAGAGCATGCAGGAAGGGCATTGTCACTCTACCAGTCCAAATGGTTAGTTAAATTGATGGTCAGAATCCTCTCACAAAGAGTTTTAGCAGTGGTATCCTCCAAGCATAAAACTATGTCCTCTGCATCCCATGTGGCCTCTGCACTCACTGGATCTGGTGCAGCTACCCAGACAGAGCTCCCAGGGAAACACAGCCATCCAGGTCTCAAGCTGCAGGGTGTGCCCAACTTTTCTGTCAGTGTCTGAGGGCAACAGTGAGTAGAACTGTTGGAAGTGTGGCCAGGCAGAGAAGCTGCTCAGCCTAATGGCAGAGCTCTCTGAGGAGGTGGGCAGGTTGAAGAGCATCAGGGAGTCTGAGAAGGAAATTGGTGGAATTGTACTCTACCATCCTGGGATAAATGCATCAGCCAGTCATAAATAAGATACAAAGGATCCACTACCTTCTCACCTCCAGGTAGGTAGAAGGTGGTAACTTAAGAGTTAAGGAAGCAAGGTTCTACTTAGGGCAGCAGGCAAACTCCTTCCCTGCCTGCCTCACTTTCTCAGGTGCCCTTATGCAATAGGTGTGAGGCCCTGGAACTTAAAGGATGCTCAAACAATGATGTCTACGATGGTCTGTCTGTGTTAGAGGGATCACCAAGGGCAAGTCAACCTACCCCCTGCATCACAACCACCTACATTAAGAAATAAGAGACAGGTTACTGTCATTAGTGATTCCCTTCTGAGGAGAACAGAGTCACAATATGCCAAACAAACCCAACTCATAGTGAAGTCTACTGTCTCCTTGGGGCCTAGGTTAAAGATGTTACCAGAAAAATTCCTAGAATGATACGGCTCTCAGATTATCATCCTTTTAATGTAGGCAATGATGAAGCTGCAGTGAGATCAAAAGAAACAGCAAGAGCAATCAAAAGAGACTGTAAGTCCTTGAGGCAGTTGGTTAAAAGTTCAGGAGCACAGGTAGTGCTTTCCTCTATCCTTCCAGTTGCAGGTAATGGTACTGGAAGAAACAGGCAGACACAGCTTATCAATACATGGCTCTGAGGCTGGTGTCACTGGCAAAAATCTGAATTTTTTGATCACAGGATGGTCTACACAACACACAGCACCAACTGCTGGTGCTTGACAGGATAAACCTTTCTCTAAAGGGGAAAAGGATTTTTGCTATAGAGCAGGGATGATTGGAAGAGCTTAAAACTAGACTTGAACAGTGTAAGGGATGAAATAAGGCTCGCCAGTGATAAACTGTGGGACAGCTCATCAAAGTTTGAGGGATGATGTGCTAGGTGAGCTATGTCAGTCTCCACAAGATTCTGGGTACATTAGAGCACATTTGAAATGTTTCTACACTAATGCACGTAGCATAAAGAATAAGCAAGAGGAGCTAGAAGCTTTGTCTCTGTCCCAGAGCTATAACATCATTAACATAACCGAAACTTGGTGGAATGAGTTCTGTGATTGGTGTATTACTATGCACTCTTTAGGCTCTTCAGGAGGGGTGGGGGCTGTCACTGTATGTAACAGAGGGACTCAGTTATACGGATCTTACAGTTGGCAGTGACACAGTTGAGAGCCTCTGGATAAGGATTAAGGGATAAGCAAATAAAATGGATGTCATTGTGGGAGTCTACCAACCAGCCAGGTTGACAATACTGATCAATTATTCTATAAAGAATTAAGAGAGAACCCTAGATCAGCTACCCTTGTCCTTATGGGTAACTTCAACTTCCCAGATGTTGACTGAGAATACTACACAACTGATACAAACAGGTCCAGGAAATTCCTGTGGCACATTGGTGATACTTCTCAGAACAGGTACCAAGGAGCTGACTAGGTTTGGTGGCCTGTGAACAGAGAGAGGCTTGGGTGAAGTGGTGGTTGGTGGCCATCTTGGCCACAGTGGTAATGAAGTAGTTGAGTTTCAAATCTTTGGTGATAAAACTACCAGCAAAACTTTGACCCTGGATATGGAAAGAGCAGACTTCAGGCTGCTCAAGGAACTTATTAGTCAGGTCCCATGGGATTCTGCTGAAGGCATTGGGGTCCATCTGTCCTGGTCACTTTTTAAGAGCAATCTCTTTAAACTGCAGGATCAGGCAATTCCAAAATGTCAGAAGTCAAGCAAATAGGACACAAGGCCAGCTTGGCTGAGCAGGGGTCTTTTTCTAGAGCTTAGGCAGAAAGGAAAATAGTGTGGACATTGGAAGCAAGGTCAGGTGACATGAAAGGACTATAGAAATGCTGTTTGCCATTGTAGGGAGAAAATTTGTGCAGCCAAAGCTCAATTAAAGTTGAACCTGGCCAGTACTGTGGGGGACTACAAAAAAAGGGTTGTTTAAGCATATTAGCAAAAGGAGAACCAGAGATGACATTGGTCCATGACTTGGTAAGGTTGATCACCTCACAAATAGGGACATAGACAAAGCAGAGATGTTTAATGCCTTCTTTGCATGTCTTTGACACCAGTGATGGGCCCTGGGACTCCCAGAACCCTGAGTTGGAGGACCGTGACTGCAGGAATGCTAAACTCACAGCAGACTCTGAACTTGTGCTACAAAGATGATGGAGGGTCTAGAGGTCAAGACATAAGAGGAGTGGCTAAGGTCACTTTTTTTTTTTTTTTTTCATCCTAAAGAAGAAGAGAGCTCATGGCAGCCTATAGCTTCCTCACAAAGGGGAGTGGGGGGCAGGCAGGCACTGATCTCTCTGGTGACCAGCAACAGGACCTGAGGGAATGGCGTGGAGTTGCATCAGGGCAGGTTCAGGCTGGATGTTAGGAAAAGGTTCTTCACTGGAGGGGCACGGGAGCAGGCTCCCCGTGGAAGTGGTCACATCACCAAGCCTGCTAGAGTTCAAGAAATGTTTGGACAACACTCCAAAACATGGTTTGTTTTTTAGGTAGTCCTGTATGGAGCCAGAAATTTAACTCAATGGTCTTGGTGGGTCCCTTCCAAATCAGGATATTCTGTGATTCTAGTACATGCTAAAATGTAATAAAAGCCTTACTTATCCTATGCCAGCATATTTAACGGTGCTGTGTATGAAATTGCTGTACTGTAATGTAAATTGAGCTCCGTACCCTGTGAGCTCATAACCATTATATGCCTGTAGCATTTGTCATGGGGGACTGTAGGCTTATGACTGAGTTGGAATAATGGGGGATTCCTATATAATACAGACTTTTTAAATAAATATGATATTCAGTTTTAATTTAATTAATTATCATAGTGAGGTGATTCAAAACGAATTAGATAATTTTGCAAAACATAAAGTTGTGGTCTGAGTGTTTGGGAATCTGCACTGAGACCTGTATTTGTTTGTTAAGGATCTGAAGAAAGAGAGCCACAAGGCAAGAATTTGATGCTAGTTTTTAAAGTTAGTCAAGACTACAGGAGCAGCGTGGACAGGGAGAATGAGGGGAAACTAAATGTAATGTAGACAAGTCCTGTAAAAATAATAAGTGTATTCATAAATTGTCTCAGGTTTCAAAACAGCTGTAGTACATCAGGAACAGTTATGCACAGTTATTGCTGTGCATATTAAGGTAGTTTGGTAAGATTTTGGCCAGTGTTTCACAACAGATTCGTATATATATATCAGTCGGTATGAAAGATAAAAACACACAATTCACAATTAATTTTATTAATTAATGTCAAGATGAAGGCTTACTGGGTTCATTTAACTCTCTTCTGTTTGTATCATAACTTTGAGTTAGTAAAGAACTTGACATACTTTACTTCTATAATCTTTTTATCCCTTTTCTGTGGCACAATCTTAGCACAGAAAGAGAAAAAAAAGACTAAGATGGTAAAGTAAATTAAAATAAGTAACAGAGAGCTGGCTTTGTTACTTTTTGTGTTGTCCAAAGAAAATATATGCAAGGGAATGTGAAAGGCAAATGAACAGAAGTTGTAAAAATATTGTCTGTACATGGTGTATGGCTAATTAGCCAAGCTGTCACAAGTTTAGCTAAATTTCGTGAGTGGGACTTGATAGACTAAAGAACAGGATAATTCAGCTGAAGTAGATCTCCACTTTTTAATGATTTTTCTTTCACACAAAATCTCAACCTCTGGCATTGTAAGTTAGAGCAGATAACATTATGAAAAGCAAATAACCCTTCCAGTCATAGTTCTCCTCAACACAGCCTTGTTCACTTACCACTGCGTGCCAGCATTGTCATAAAGGTTTTTGCTGTGACACTTGGATTGGATTAGAGCAAAGGTCCCACAGTTGGTTCTTCAGGAGAAACAGGCGTAGTATTCATGGAGATACTGAAAATCTTTAACATTAATATACATTTTTAATTCTGATTTTCCAGTAGCAAATACAGGAACATGTATTCAAAAGACAAATCATAGTTTTAAGGTCTTTGTGCACATATGATGCTCAAATCACCTAACACCTTGTGCTGGCACTCAACACATCTCCTTTGCAGTAAAGAAGAAATAGGAGTATTCGTATGTCTTCAATACTATTTTATTTAAAGGGGGAAACATGTTACATATCCTCTACTATTGTTCAGTTTAATAAAAAGCAGTTTTAGATTTGGCTAAGCACAACTGCCAGTTTTCATAATTATAAGAATATATGATTATGACTAAAGAAAGTATTTATAATGTAGTTGGTCCATATCTGGTGGTGAAATCAAGAAGTTACTTGATTGTCAAAGTATGTAGCTTCCTCATTTCTTACTTGAGGATTTCTATATCATGACTGTGAAAGGCATGAAGCAAATTATTTAAAGCAAGATTTTCTTGAGCATAGTCAACTTTAGTCATTCTCTAGCATGACCCCTCCCCCCCAGTCTGTGGATGATTATGAGATTAAATAATTCTAAATTGCATCTGAGAGATGACTGATATCCAGACCCAGGTAATTCGGAATTGTTCTGCCCTGTAGAGCTTACTGCATTTGCTAAGCAGCCCTAAAGAACCTATCAAAAAGGAAGCCTGCTGGATAATATCTAATATTATATATTAGATATTGGAAACAGAGCCCAGATCCAGGTAACCTTTTCAGCTATGTTCAGTAATCTTTGTCTTGCAGGCTAGAAAGTATATATTGGGTGGCAAACAATTTTTTTGTTGTTGTACACAATTACATAGATATATAATTATTTATAAGTAGAAGTATATTACAGACTTTGTGGATAATTAGAATGTTTCGGTGCCTCGGTCATTTTTTTTTTCCTCCTGAAAATCACATAGGGCAGGGCAGGAAGAAAAGCTTCAGAAGAGCCCTTTGGTTGGTGCATGGGCTTTGTACCTGACATATTTAGCAATGTTTCAATCAAATTCAGGGTTTTTAATTTAACAATATATATATATATATATTTTCCTTCTCTTTCCCCTATCAGTTAAACAAATCTTGCTTGCCTGGCCTATTTCATTGGAGTAAGGAAATAACCCTTTCTTTTCTTCTTCAGGAAATTCTGACTTCTGTAAAATGAATATGTTCACCTACCAATTGTTGACTTATTTTAGTAGCTTTTATTTTAGCAGCTCCTGTCCAGGAATTCCCAAAATAAAAGCTACATCTGCCCAGTGGAGTAGTCTCAATACCACTAACAACCACGATCTTTAGAGTCTCCTGAGAGGAGACAACTATAATGTAGGTATTTGCAGGTGTATGCTGCCTATTTCAGTTTTCTGAAAGCATGGCTTTTCTTGGAAATTAACCGTCTTGGCATTCATGTTAAGGGTCCAGCTGGACCTAGCCTGTCTGCCTCTTTGCATTGTTTGAACCATTTACTTGGCAACTAAAGGAGCTTGGCAGGAAGAAGCCGAGCTTGAAGCAACATGTGCTTGCTACTATCAGTAAAAGTTGTTTGATACCGAGCTACTGCGATCTCTTTGCTCTTCTTTGAACTCCCTGCTTCCTATTCAGAATGCTTTTGTAAGCACCCATTCTAAATGGTGTTCTGTGGCAGTACTTACTTTAACAAAGTAGTGCAGATGAGTCAGTACAGCTCTTTAGAGCAGAACAGTTTTTGTGGAGGGCCTGATGTAATGTATCTCAGAGGGACTTGTTTCATGCTAACTCTAGTCTGGTCCCATAGGTTTATTTACAACTGGAGTGCAGTAGGTACACCCATGAAATGCATTTTCTTATTTGGTTTCATCCAATTCATGGACCATGAAACTTCTCTTTGATGCCTGTTGAATCGCAGTAGGTGGGGACAATGGGGAGTTTCTGCAAAAGGACACTCCTGCTCCCAGTCACAGTGCTAGTGTAGACGCTGCCTGTGCTGCTGTGGAAGTTTACCTCAGGTGTTATCCCAGACTGGGTGGGTAGGAGATCAAATTGTATCTTTCCTGGTTGAAGAAAGAAGAGTTGAAAGATGGAGACGTATCCTTACTACCCTCACTTTCTGTGTTGCTCTTAGTTCAGCTTCAGTGATCTTCTTCCTTGAATATATGCAGTAATTTGTAGTCTTGGTACTTATATCTCTTCCTCTCTCATTCCTATATGTTTACTGTATGGGAAGTACATATGATAGTGGTTGGGACCACAGTATCAGGACAGAGATGGTCACAGCATCTCCAAATAACTGAAGAGATCCACTTCGGAGATTAACATCAACTCCCCAGCAAATAACTGCTTATTAAGTTCTAACTAAAATGTTTATACACTTGAGACATTTGTCTTTGCCAACAATGGTTCCAAGGAAGTGCTCTTACCACTGACAAGAAGATGTTGTATGTGAGTCACAGTTCTATGCTCCCAATTTAGACCATGAAATTTACTGGGAAATATGTCTCTAAGATGATGATAAAATTCAGAAGGGGTCTGGATGTGGTTCTGGTAATAGCAACAATATGGACCCATGTGGGCTTGAGTCTTATGTTTAATGAGCATGCTCTTCCAGTGGTCCAGCTTGTCTAGATTTATTTTAAGAACAACAGATGTATCTTTCACTCTATTGATATCCCTATTTGCATTACTGGATGATGACTACCTGTTTACAAACAGTTGCTTCACAGAGAGAAAGAGGTAGCATAGGGAGTCTAATGGAAAAGGTTTTCTACGAAAAAGAGATGTTTTCATGCTAGGAAAGCATAAACCCTCCATCTCCTTCATTGGATTATCTAATTTCATTTAAATTATTGGTCTGTTTCTTCTGCCTGGGTAAATTTGGCAATAATAGCTATAAGAAGAATTGCACTTTCTTGTGTAGTCAAAAGTATTGGAAGGACCCAGGCATCATTATTTCAGAAGTCATTGTGGGACTTAACTGTCAGCCAATTTCAGTGAAAATGCTACAGAAAAACTGTGATCTTCTTTGACATTCATCCATCTAATTAAAGCTTTTCTATTTTATTTTTCAGCTCAGTAGGTTGTGAGACAAGACTTTTGTTTAACTTTGAATTTCCAACCAAGCTCTCTATCTCATAGTCCTTGGTGACTGAATGGCATCCGAAGTAACAGAAAATTCTTCCTTGTCACAAAGATTCTGTGCTGATTCTCACCATCTTTTCTGTATGTTTTTGTTGTTGATGATGATTGTTTTTTGTTTTGGTTTATTATTGATATTTTTTTTTAATGTCCTAATGCTCATTTGACAGTATTTTGCTTTGTGCCAATGAAAAATCATTCTACCTGCAACACTTCCATATTGTTATGCAGAGACCACAATTTGATGATTATTTTGCTTTTAGGCAGCTTTGTTTTCAACAATTATTTTATATAAAATGGAATGCCAACCTACACTTAGAGATGAGCATAAGTGCCCAGTTGCAATAAACAGTTAAAAATCTGGGTAGATTTTACTACTGTGGTAAATTGCTGTCACGGAACACCATGACTTGAAGATGAGATTATCCATTACCTGAGTGGTCTCATACTGCCCGTGGACATGAAACTAAGCACTGAGCTTAATGTCTGTTGTGCTGTCATGCTCTCAGCACTCCAACGTGGCTGTGAGGCAGGAACGGCAAATCTATGCCACACCAGAAGGCTCAATCAGTTCCAGATGTACTATATTTGGTCTATCTGCAAGATGAAATGTTAGGACAAGAGTTCCAACACTGAAGTCCTTACAAGTTATTAAAAGTTTGGTAGTAACAGCATGCTTGTAAAAGCCTGGGTATGGGAGCATGGTCATAGTCTCATTCATATGGCTGACATGACAAGTCACAAGTCTGTGATGAAGTAAGCCATCTGCTTCCTTTATACAATCAGTGTAAATAAAGACTGTGAGTTTAATCTGAAGGGTTAATGGATTAACTCCCACAGTTGGGAAGCAGCAGCTTATGACAGAGTAAGGTAGAATCACATCCCTCTTACTGCCCTAAATCATCCTGAAACAAGATGCTCACAGTTTATGTGGGAACTTCAGGTTGTACAAAGCAGAAGCACAAGATCCTGTATGGACAACGTCTGTTGTCCCACATGTTCTCCTAAGCATGTCTTCAGGCAAAGTCTGGTTTTATTGTCATCCATCCACATGAAGCAATGGTCAGGTACTGATGAAGTCAATGAAACTTCTGTTAGAGGCATTGAACATGTGTTCTTTTGCTGTCTTTGGTGAAAACTTCTTTCATGATATCCCAGCATCTACGAAAACATAATGTTAAGCTGAGTACAGATGAGATTTATCAACATTGTTACTCTCTGATGTTACCCAGTGTTCCTGGTGTAGGTGGTCTCTGACTTCATTCAACATTTACCATCATGTTTCCTTCCCTAAACCATACCCCTCTCTGAGTAAAGAAGGATCTTGAACATTACAGAACTGACTTTTTATTGTGACTGGAAACAGTTTTTCAGATGTATTTCAAGACACTCTTCATGGTGTTTGCTGAATGAATAACAAAGATCTCAACAAGTGGCTCTTGAACTGAGCACTCAAGCCAAGAAAGATCTTTCTGAGTGGGCTGGGGCCTTCTTTGCCCACATTTATTCCTTCACTGTCTGTCTGGCAGATGTTCCTACAGAATGAATGGGAAAAATAGCAATATTCTGTTTCTGCTTAGGCTTGTGGGCCACGAGTAACCTGTGAGTGGTTGTGTGGCATCCATTCTTTTTAGGCTACCCTCATCTATTTTCTGATACTGATGGAACTGCTTTCCAACCCTTGAAACTTGAAGTTATGTAGGTAGGAAGGAAGGAAGAATAGAAAGAAAGAAAGAGAAAGGGAGAAAGAAAGGGAAAAAGAAAGAGAAAGGGAGAAAAAGAAAGGGAGAAAGAAAAAAAATAAAAAGAAGGAAGAGAGGAGGAGAAAGAGAGAGAATAGAGGGGAAAAATGTGTTTTACTTTATAGTGGCTGTGATTTTGAAGACTTGTTACACACATGCTACCTTCTGTCTGTTCTGATCAGAAAGTTGTTCTTGAGATTCTTGCTCTTAAAAATAGGTTACTTTTTTTTTTTTTTTTTTTTTTCTTGCAAGAGAAAGAAAGTTGTGCAGAGTGAATGCTGAGCTTTAATGGCTGCACCTCTTTTAAAAGAATCCAGTTGTTCATTCCTGGGACATATGTGGAGTCCATGTGGACACGGCAACTCCAAGGACCACACTCAGACTATAGTTCTGATGCACTGAAAGCACCTCCCCATCATGTCAAGAACAACTCTCAAGAAGCACTAGATGTACTGTGTAGTTGCAGGCTGAGTGCATTGGACCTGAATGAATAACCCATTTCCTTCTCATAGCACATGCATTCTCGAGGCATGCACATTGACACATGAGGCAGAAGGGCCTTGATGGACCTTGGGAAAATGTTGGTTGGCAGAGGGTTATTACTGCTACCACTGAGAAAACCAATCCAAGCTGCAACACTCCTGGCTTATGCCCAGCAACCTGAGCCCCCTAGAAGTAAACTGTAAAGTACATGGATATACCACATGGACTGTGCGAAGGCTGCATGTTGCGTAAGATTGCTGTGACCCATTGGGACAGTGCCATTTTGGTGTTTAATAACCATTGCAGAAATGGTTCAGGGATGTGCTGGGATTCTGAAGATCTTGGATTCAGGTGTGTTGCTGACCTATATGTGATAGTAGGTCATTCTGGCTACACTGAAGATGAAATGTGCTTTTGCAGGGTTCTAAGGGCCTTAGTTCCTATGGAGACATGGTGTTGTTACAATAGACTTCAGATTTATCATTTACATGTACAAAATAACAGCAGAATTGAGGTGGTGAGCATCACTGCTATTTTAATCCATTTTGCTTACCCACATCACATGCTGGCAGGCTGCCTTGGAGTGGAAACTCCATTTTTTTCCTTCTTTAAGCCAGCGAAGCCCTGACTCAAAGGGCTTCACTCTCCTCTTTGCTTCCCTTTGAAGAGATGGATTAGCTGAAGTGTGAATGTCGTCTTTGTGGTTTATGAGGATGTTTCAGTGGATGATGAGTGGGGTGTCAAGGGAGATCTCTGGGTGGCCTGAGAAGATTTAATGGATACTGGAAGGTTTGGGGGAGTTGTCTTAGCTCTCTTCAGTTTAATAAAATGCTTAATGTATCTGCAACTTAATATCAGCAGCTGAAAATTGAAATAGAGATTTCCTATCAACTTTATAGAATGTTTTCTTCCACAATTTCATAGAAAACAACAAAATCTATATCAACAAGGCCATTGTGGTCTGTAGTTTTTAATCTAGTTTGTGTCTTTGTTGTCTGCCTTCTGGTATTCTGCTCTTTTAGTGTTATTTCTATGGGAAGATTTTTGCTCTCTTCTTAATTGTTGTGGTTTAACCTGGCCGGCAGCTAAACACCACACAGCCGTTCTAAATCTAAATCTAAATCTAAATCTAAATCTAGAAATGTGTTTTGCCTTTTATTTCTTCGACATCCTTGAAAAAATTGCTTAACTTGTTTTGTCTCAGTTGTCTTTGCTACAAAACGAAGCATATGAGATTGCATTGCAGAGGTATAGGAAGGCTAAACTAATATTTACTAAACGTTTTGAGCCTTGCAGTTGAAGATGCCCTCACTTGGCTTTGAGTTATGGTATTTCTTCCTGAGATGCACTATTAGTGGTGCTTATGGCATGAATAAACATAGCGAAATGTGCCAGAGGGCAGCCAGTTCAATCCGGAGTAATAAATAACGGATCCAATGAAAGCATCAACGTTGTCTGCTTCACAGAAACCTGTAGGCTATTCCACTCTAACTTGATACTTTTTGTTCTGCTTCAAAAATGCCTGAAAATATCCCCAGAGCAGCTTGCACTACAATCTCTTGCTGCAGCTCCTTGCTCTGTCTTCTCCCTGCAGCCTGAAATTGAGGGCCTCTAGCAAGGATCTAATATCAAAAGAAGGGTAATGCCACTACAGGGAGGGGAAAAATAATTACTAAATTTCCTGAATAGTAAACAGTTCGGGCTTGGTACTTTTTTTTTTTTTCTTTTTCTTTCCTTTCTTTTTTTTAGGAGCAGTTTTGGCCCTCGCTGTGCTGGTGGATGTCTCTAGGGCGGTAAGCCTCTCAGCCTGCTGCTGCTGCAAGTCTCTTCCCCACCCCTACCCCACCCACCCTGTCCCGAAAATAGCCACCAATGGAGAAAACAGGTTGGGCTGGGGACGTGCCACGGGAGCTCCGCCGCGGTGGGGCGGCCGTAGGGAGGGAGCTGCCCCGAGGCCGGGGGGCTCAGCGCGGCGCAGGGCGCCAGGGGGCAGCCGCGGCCGCGGAGGGGGCTCGGGGGCGGCGGGGGGAGAAGGAAATCTTGGCCTCCTTCCCTCCTCGCCCTCCTGTGGCTTCGCATGCGGAGCGAGGTGGGGCTCCGAGAGGCACGGAAGCTCTGCCAGGCTCACGCAAGCCCCCCGCTGGGCACTGAGGCTGGGCTGCGCTCCCCCTTCCCCACCCCCCAGGCTCCTCCATGGCCCCGGGGTGTTCGCCCAGCCCCGAGCGTTTCCCAGCGCTGCCAAACGCCCAGAGCCGCCCGGAGGAGCCCAGCACTCGAGTCGCGCATCGCCTTGCACATCCCCTTGTCCGCTCGCTGTTCGGGTGGGGAAACCCCCCGGGGGCTACGAGGTTGACTCGTGGCTCAGGCCCCCTCGCTTTGACTCGCTCCCAGGGATTATTCCCTAAATAATACTTCCCCTGAAGCGAGCCGGAGGCTGGGGAGGATTTCGGTGGCCGAGCGGTTTGACGGCGTGCGGGAGGGGACTGTGCAGGCGCGGTCACATCTGCTCGTCGAAGGTCATTTGCTACCCAAGCACCAAAACACGAGCCGAGCCGAAGGCTGGCCCGAGCTGACACCTCCCTAACGCGGGGAGAGAAGAATTGTGCTGCGCTGCTCGGGAGACTTTTCATTATTTCACGTTCAAGAGAGGGCATTAAATGGGATCAGCAGGGCAAAATACACCTGATCCTGCTCATTTCCACCACAGCACCACGCGTACATCGGCCGATAAAGAAGCACGTCTTCTTTTATTGCGGGACGGACTTTGCTCTCATCCGCGACCTTTTCCTCCTAGCTTTTCTCCTTCCCCGCCGACTAGCTAAAAACTGTGAATAAAACAGCTAGAAGCTGTGCCTTCCCAACAAAAGCAAAGACGCAGGTTTGGGAAAGCCACTTCTGCTCCCGGCCGCGTATCCCAGCCTCAGGGCGATGTTTCTAGCGATGCTAAACCTGACGAGGCCCGGCGCTGCAGGTCTGCGAGCCCCGGCGGGGCGGTGGAGAGGGGCAGCAGCCGGGCGGAGAAGGGCTGACCGGAGCCCCCGGGCCCTGCAGCCCCCCTGGGACCACAGGTTGGCGGATGGGCAGCGGCTGCACGCTGTGCTCTTGGAAGTGCTCTTGCTTTCCAAGCATCCCAGCGGGGAAAATCGCAGCAACTTGCCGACGAGCAAAACCAGTTTAGGGGAGAAAAAGGAAACGGAAAACGGCTAGGCAGGTGTTCTGTTCCGAGCAATGAAGCCCTGAGCGCCTGACACCTTTCCGTGCGCGGTACAGCTCCAGCAGCCGCAGCCACCTCCGCGGCCCCCTGCTGCTTTTCCCTCGGCAGAGCCCGGGGAAGCCCCACGGCTTCCAGCGGCCGCCGCAGGAGCCGGAGCGGTGCCCAGGGCGCTGCGCATCGCCCCGCGGCTCGCCCCGGCCGGGCGCCACCAGCCCCCGGCTGCTCACCCCGGCTCGCCCCGGACTCCGCCGCCGCTCCTCCCGGCGTCCCGGGGGTCGGCCCCGCCGAGCCGCTTTTCTGCCTGCTTTATTTCAGGCCACTGCGACTCCAAAACCGGCTTTTCCCAAGCGTTGCCGTGCCCGAAAGAAGTTTTCCTAGCAGCCGTGTGCCTCCCAAACACGGATATAATCTTTCTGGGCTTTCTTCGTAATGACTTCCATTGAATCAATGCTGCAAAGCTCTTTATCTTGTAGTGCAATACGGAATGTGGCGTTGTACACATATGGTTTAGTTTTTTCCCTCTAATTCTTGCGAGCTGGGCAGTTTTGAGTTGGGAAAGGCGTATTTATAAGAATTTGACTCCTTCCACATTCTAAGGCTTGCGGTGGTGTAGGGTGGTTTGGGAGATCTGTCTGGGCAGAGAGATTAAATGAAGTGTCGGGCAAAAGCACTGTTAAGAGAACTCTGAGGAAGCGCTTCCATCCTTAAGACGGAGTTAAAAATGCTTTGGAAAACCGCGGTTGCTCTCGCGGAAAACAGGCGAGGCACCGAGCAATCGATTGCCATAGCAAACGCATCGAGAATTAGAGTTAAGATCCCGTGTGACAAAAAAACAAAAAAATAAACAAACAAACAAAAAAGCAGTAAAAATAGATGAATAGCAATGAAAGGAAAATAGAGAGGGAAGGGACGCATAAAGCTGCTGGTAACACAGGGTGAGTGCCATGCCGGGGGGGAGCTCCGGGGCGCGCAGCAGGCGGGGGCTGCTTAACAGGGGGCGGGCAGGGGGCAGGCAGGGGGCAGGCAGCGCCGCAGGGCGGGGGGCAAGGTGCCAGGCAGCCCTCCCGCCGCCTCCCTCAGGTGCCAGCGCCCGCGGGCGGCTCCCCGCCCGGGGAGAGGGGTCCGAGGGCAGGCGGCCCCAGGCGGTGCCGCCGGGCCCCCGCTGGGCTCCCCCCGCGCTGCTCTCGCAGGAGCCCGGAGCCCGCAGCGGGGGCTCGCCCGCCTCTCGGCCCCGCGTGTCGCTGCGTGTGTGTGTGCGTGGGAGCGTCCTCCGTGTGCGTGTGTGCCGTGGGCTGCTCTGTCCGTGCGCGGTTGCTGCTCGAAGGCATCCCGGCAGCGCTGTCCCCGGTGTCCCCACGAGCCGCTGGCCAGGCAGAGGGGTGAGTATGAGTGATGTGGCCCCGGGCTGTCACCCCTCTTTGCGCTGTGTCTGAGCCGCCAGCCTCTCAGCACCAGTTTACTCCGCGTCCTCCTTCTCGCTCTGAACTCGCCAGGGAAGTGTTGGTGCGGTTTTACTCTGTGCAAACGCGATATATGTTTCCATCCAAATAAATAAATCCGAGTAAGCTCCGATCTCTGAATTGTGCCAGCCCTTTCCAGGCTGAGCACAAGTTCCTTTTCTTACTTGCAAAGTCTGTCTGTCCCCCTGCCTGCCGGTCTATCCGCTTGTCTGTCTGTCTACCTTTGGGGCTGAACTTCTTGGGAGAGGCAACCTAGGTTAAACCAGTGAGTGTTCAGGTATACGTCCATTCTTTTACCAGCTTGTTTTGGTGTCTCCCTCCCTACCTCCACCCCCGATTCGTTGTTATTTGAGTTACGAAACGTAGAGAGACCCGTCTTATCCTTGAGCAGCTAAGGCCCCCAAACCAAAACCCAATCACAGCAGCCAGAAGTCAGAGGGCCTCCATAAAGGAAAGATATTTGTATTTATATCTCTATACGTGGGCATCGACCTGATAAAAGCTCCCGAACCGTGTCAATGTGTAAATGAGAAATGTCAGCTCTTGGATGGTGTGAAAGGATGTAACATTCGTCTCCCTGTAGGCGCATTTGGAATAGGCTACCAGTTTGATGTTGCTTTTTCTCCGGGAATAAAACACGATCTGATTTCTGAAATAGTTACTTTTTTTTTTTTTTTTTTTTTTTTTTTTTTCCACCGGCATTTCCCCCGTTTCCGTGATGTCGCCGCCGCTGCGAGCGGGACACGAGCGATTTCGCAACCGTGTGTAGGACGACGAGTTAATGCAACCACCCCAGATCTGTTCCTACACAAACACGTTTTGGGAAATGGCCATACCCTAAAAGAAGTCTCTCCACGAAAGGCGTTGAACCGTGAAGCAGCGGCCGGGCTCAGCTCTGCTGCCGCGGACATTCCCTTCCCAAAAAGCTCGGGAGCTTTTACTCGTGATCGGGCGGAAGGTTCGTGCTCCATCGCAGCGAGGCTGGGGGAGCGAGGCTGCCGCTCTCGTGGGAGGGGGAAGCGTGTGCCGAGTTGTTTTCCAGTCCGGGGTTAAAACGAAAAGAAGGCCTTTTGAAGCGTGGCTCGTTGGGACGCGCCGTGCGAACCTGGAAACCGAGCTGTGAAGCCTAAAGAGGTGACAGGGAGCCGTGAAATCTTTGCAACAGCAAGGAGGATTAATCCCGTAACAGCGCGGCTGGACCGCGTCCTCCCGGGACGTGCGCTTAAAAAAAAAATCGAAAAAAAAAGCGAAAAAAAAAAAAA
>CM021765.1:82277689-82296394 GCA_011076525.1 Nettapus auritus
CTTTTCAGCCCCCGGCCTCGGCACCCGGCGGTTTAAGGGACGCTGGGGGAAGGATTAGAGGGGTAGGAAAGTGTCGTGGATCTCCTCATTGGAAATGGGATAATGGGATGGCACCGGAGGCCACTGAGCCCCTGAAGAGGACACCGCGGCTGGCAGGAGGAGAGCGTGGTTTGCTCATCCTCCCTTTTCTCTCGTGTTCAGACCACTTATCCCGAGGGTCCCGCGGCAGACAAATCCCTCGTAATGAAGGGTACAAAAGTCCCTGCGCTGCACCCTGTCTCCGTCCTTTGCATCCCCCGTCGGGCCAACGACGTCTGCTGGTGAAATCCTCCCTTGTGCTCCTTTCCTACAAGTTATTGGGTTACACTCGGCTGTTGTGTTATATGGGGCATGTGCAGGGTTTTTAGAAGCCTCTATAAAAGAATAAAGACTCAGTCGCAGTCCGAGCCTGAAACTCGTTTCCCTACACGTTATAACACAGTCCGCAGACGCCGCTTGGTAGCGGAGGGATTGGGGCGAGCAGAAAGACGAGTCTTGTATTATTTCTATTTGATCGAAAGAAGAAAGCCGTGTAAGGTGTTTCCTGTCTACTTGAGATTTTGTATGGCCCTTTAGGCAGGTTATTTCTTTGGAAAACAGCCACGGAGCCCATTGTCTTTATCTGATGCTTGAAAGATTGGGGAGGAGAGGAAGGAGAAAAATCATTGTTAAAAACACTTTGAAGTTGTGCAACTGTTGCTGCTCCAATTTTTTTCTCCAGTCTCCAGATGCACCAGAAATCTCTACTTTGATCTCACAAAGCAGCAATTTATATTTTTTAATTTTTAAAAAAATGGTTGGGTAGCTCGGCGCGTAATGGCAAACATGCAGGGAATGAGGTCATTGGGCAGCGCTGGGGAGGGGGCGGGGAGGCAGATAGTAAATGCCGAGAGCGCAGGAATGAGGAGGCAGGGAAGGAAGGGGGCTTGCTCTCCAAACGAGCCTGGCTGCGGGAACATCTGCTCAGGGCTAAGTTTTACATCCACGCTTGTTCACAAGGGAAAAGTCTTTGCCAGTGCACATGGGTCTGGCTGGAGCGTGCGAGGGATGTTCCCTCCGCGACGCCTCAGCGAGGGGCGCGCACGTCGGGCTGCCAGGAGCCCGGCACCGTCAGCTCTTGGCAGCGTGGCCGGGGGACAGCACGGGAACGGGGGATAACACGGCGAGGCCCAGCTCCCGAGGCGGCAGAGGGGACCAGCCCCTCTCCTTCAGAGCACCTGGGTGTGCCCCTTGCTGTCGCTGGTGCGTGCCCGTCTCTGTGAGCCCTCCCCAGCAGCGGTCGCTCCAGACAAAACCGTGAGCATCACATCTCTGGCAACCTCCCCGTCCCTCCGGCCAGGGGCAGTGCTAAGCGCTCCCGGACGGGAGCAGGAGACTCTCATTTGCCTCCTCGGGAGGGCCTGGGGGCTCCTCGGGCCTCCCCCTCCCTGCCCCAGGGCTTGGCTCCGGGCACGGACCGACCCGTGCGGAGCTTGGCAGCGGGCGTTTATTTGGCTAAGGGAAATCAAATGCGAGGAAGAAGGGGGGACGGACCCCAGAGACACTGGCCCAGCCACTCTGCCATCTCAAAAACAGCGCCAGCCCCCCGGGCCGACTCTCCGGCAGTGCAGTGCCAGCGCTGCTCGTCTTGAACCCTGCCAGTACGCGGGTGACTTCCCCCCTGGGCAATCTCTGCCCTTGGTTTGCCTTTCCATCCCTAAGGTGTCGGCTCGGGTCAGCCCCGCTTTCCCTGCAGCCCCCTCATGGTGTTTCCCGAGGCCGGTCCCCGCCTGCCCGCCCGGGATGCGCGGAGGATGCTCCCTCCTGGACCCCAGCAGCCCCCGCCGGCCTCCTGGACCGAAGGGAGCCGCTGGCCCCACGAAAACCTCTCTGCCATCCTGCGGCCGTGCGCGGTCCCGTGGCACGGGGAGCCAGGGGCAAGGGTGTGCCCCCCTGCAGCCTCGGTGGGGAGCTGCGAGCGAAGAAATCCTTGGTCTACAGGGGGAGAAGGCATCTCGGTACCGCTAGAGGTGGCCCTCCTCTGGGAAATGGGAGGTGCGACAGGGCTGACCGGCGGGTGAAGTGGCGAGGGAGATTGGGGGGATCTGTCGGGACCGTACAAAACCATGTATTTTTTAAAGAGAGAAGTGGGGCAAGGAGTGGGGGGAGGTAAAGTAGGGGGTGGGGGTACAGCGACAGAAACGAGATGCTGACACAGAGGAGTCGTAGGGAGACATCAACAATTGGTGCCTATAGACCACATCAAAGGACTGCAGAGCAACAATAAAATGCCTTGAAATACTTCTTAATGCAATGTTTGCATTGGGCAAGTCCACAAATGACGCCGGTTTTGCCATCACAGGGGAAAGAAAGCAGCAGATGAGGAGGTTTAGCCAACATTCCTCTGAAACCCGGCTTTAGAGAGAAAAGAGAAGGGAGAGGGAGAGACTTTTATAATCCTGAAAGGCAAGAAGAAAAACCACATCAACGGACAGCGAGCAAATGCAGCAGGGCAGCATTATCAAGACACCGGGGGATCTTAACAAATAGTCTGATCAGCAACAACACATCTGTAAAGAAGAAAACTTAAGTTCCTTGTTGTTACGGGGACATCTTTGACTCGGGCTGTCGCTCAGCCCCGCTGTTTTAAAGACGAGGCCACACTTGTCCCCCCTTACGCGTTCCCCCCCGGGGGAGCTGCGGGCTGGGCCTGTCCCAGCCCCTGGAGAGCTTTTCCCTGGCGGGGCGGCCCAGGGTGCAGGGGGGGAGCGGGGGGCAAATGTGTGTGCTGGCGAGGGAAAGCCTCCCAGTTCCGGTCAGGCCCTGCCAAAGAAGCAGTCACACTCAGATGAGCGTTTAATTGCTATTGTTTTTTTGTTTGTTTGTTTTGTTTTGTTTTCCGAAGGCAGGGCTCCTAATCCCCGAGCGAGGCTGCAGTGTGGCATAGGCTGGCTTTGGCTGGTTGCTGTGCGGCAGCTCCGGCCGCGCCGATCCCGGCTCACCGAAGCCCGAAGTCGGCGGCAGCACTTCTTGACCGCCTGCCATCCACGCACGAAGGATGCGGGAGGCTGAACGTCCTCCTGCACGGACGGCGGGGCCGGGCTCCGCAGCCAGGGCTCCCTCGCTGGGCTGCTCGCCCCCTCGGGGAGGCCACGCCGGTCGGAGCCAGTCGGCCCCCTCTAAAATCGCTGTGCCCCTTCTGTCCCACACAAATCTCCCACCCAGACCTCAGCCAGCGCTCGAGTTCCCCAGCCAGCTGAAGCAAACCTCTCACGGATCCCTCCGACGGCTGCGCCCACCTGAGGCAGCCTCGGGAAGCGCTCCGGGGCCGCCCTCCCGCTGCTGCCCGGGGGGCTCCGCTCTCCCCGCCGCAGGGGTCTCAGCTTTTGGCCCCGGTGGTCAGCAGCTGGCTGCTGCCTCCCGCCCGCAAAACCTTGCTTTCCGAGCACCCCAAGGGCTGCACGGCGGGCGGGGGGGGGGGTCCCTGTGCAGGCTGGGGTCCGTGCCCCCCGTTTCACCCCTCCTGCCCCTCCTCCGCTGCTGCCACACGTCCCTGGTGACTCCGTGCCCCGGCGGCGGGGACGCGCAGGGAGCGCGCACGGGGGCAGGGAGAGGCCTTGCAGAGGGGAGAGTCCTCCGGGGCCGGCCGCACACGCTCCGGGGTCTCGGGGTCGCAGTTTTGCGGTGATGCCTTCTCCTCCGGGAGATGGAGGAGAAGATAAATCCGCCTGTAATACCAATACGGTGATAGAAAGTGACCCGGGGGAAAAACAGCCGGCACCGAGTGGGATTCCCCGTTTGCTGACAGCCCCCGCGAGCGGCCGTGCTGCCGCGTGGAGGAAAGGTTCTCTCTCCTTTCGTTTCAAAGGTTTCGATCTTCGAACCGGGGGAACAAAAATAAAAATAATAATGAATAAAAATCGCCCTGCCAGGCGGGCAAGCCACACTGCAAACGGTGAAGCAGATCGCCCCAGGACAGCCCAGGGTTTCGCCCCGGATAGCCCAGTCCCCGGCAGCACTTTGGTTACTGGAAACTAATAAAAACGGCAATCACGGTTCGCGTAATAATAATAAACCTGGGTAAATTCCGGGCGCGAAGCGAGGGTTGCGGTGCAGGAGGGGAGCCCGGGCTGGGGCCCGGCGCGGCGGTGATGGGCACCGCGGACTTTCCCTCCCGCCCCGTCCCGGCCGGCCCCGACGGACCACGGCCGGCCCGTGCGGATGGGAGCCGGGTTTCTGGCGTGCCTGGGTTACACAGCGGCCGCATTTCACGTGGAGGGAAAGAAACGGGGTCTGAATATCTGGGGTTGTGCTGCATACGTTGCCTGAAGCAAAGGCCGGGGACCGCTCTCTTGTTTTTGCGGCCGTGCCTGGCGCTGATAGCCCGGCGCGGAAAATGCCTATTTTCGACAGAAGAGTGATCACATCCTTCAGCCCCCCGCTCTTTTGAATAGCCCCATTAAAGTCTGCTGGGTTTTAGGATCGACGCTAAACGGGATTGTTTACAGTATAACACACCGTGTATGAGGTAGGGGAGCGCACAGACCTCTCTTGGTTCAAAGAGCTATGCCTTGAAGAAAAAAAAAATAATCCCCTTATATTTATTTTTTTGACTGAACACACATTGAAATGCTCTGCGCAGCTCGGCTTTCTTCCCTGGAAAAGCGGACTTCGGATCCCGTCTCGGTAACAAGGGGCCGGTTGTCCGCCTACGGCGTGCCCCACACGAGAGCCATTGTGTGCGAGACCCGCAGCGTTTCCTGGGGTCGCCGTCTGTTCGGCGTGTGCTAGGTGTGGGGACAGGGGGGGAAGGCGGCTGCCAGGTGAGGGGAAAGCTCGCTTGGTCCGTCCCCTGGCAGCTGGGGCGGCTGCGAGGTGTCGTGGACCCCACGCGTGGGAGAAGCACCGCATCTCCCTACCTACCACAGCGAGTCCCCCGTGCCTGTGGGCTTGGGAGAAGAGGTGTGCATGGCGCTGGACGAAAAAAAAAAAAATAATACAATTTAAAAAAGGCAAAACAACAACAACAAAAATCCACTCGAAATGGCAATAACCTGTATCTCTTCAGCGCACCGCCGTGCAAAATGTTGTTTGCTGCCAGCGTGGGTTTTCCCCTTTTCTTTCCCTCTGCCACGGCGGTGAAGCAGAGCTCGGCCGGGAACAGCTACCTCGGGACAGAAACCTCCCCGCCGGCTGCGCTTGGGCAGCCCCGGCCCCATTCCCCGAACGGGACCGTGTTCAGCGGCGTAGCCGTGCTAAGACCCCGGCCCCTGGGAGATGCCTCTTGGCCCGCAGCCTTGCCGGGGGCCGCCCCAGCGGAAAATCTCCCGTGGCCTGGGGTCGGCTCGCGTGTCCTGGCTCTGATGGTGAATCTGGCTAAAGCTCCTAGGTCAGGATCTTGTCCAGATTCAGCCCCGCTGCCGGCTTTTCCTTTGCTCTTTCCGAGGTCCCCTCACCCTCTAGGCTTTCTCCTCCAAATCCCCGCCAGGGCGGTTTATTTCTTGGGGAAAAAAAAAATACAAAAAAGAAAAAAAAAAAAAAAGGAAAAAGAAAAACGACCAAACAAACACCGAGAACCGTTCTGAGATCTATTTTAGTCCCTTCCCGCCCTGAGTACACCTGCAAATGGGGGGCAGGGGCAGGGAATGGGAGGCCACCAGGAAACCTCGAAGACCCACTGCGGATGGGGTCGGGGGGCCGGGGGAGAGAGCAGAGAGGCCGAGGAGCCCAGCCTCCCCTTCCCCTCTGCGCCGGGCCTTCCTCACCCCGCCGTGCCAGCCCTCTGGGGAGAGGGAAAAGTGTCAGGAAAGTAACGAGGTGGGTGGCGAGCTCGGAGGGGCTGGGAGCTGCGCCGCAGCCTTCCCGGGGAGGGGAGACCCCCGCTTCCCCCGGGCTTGTTGCCCCCGGCCATGCCCTTGGCCTCTCGCCACCCGAGAGCAGCGGCCACGGGAATTCACCTGCCAAGGGAGACCTCAACACTGGGCAGGTAGAAAATCTGCAGAGGAAAGAGTAGGAGGGTGGGAGGATTAAAACATAAGGGGCAGCGGGAGCAGCAGCAGCCACCCCCGGGACGCCTGTGGGCTGGGAGCGGGGTGTCCCAGGAAGAAGCGCCCCGAGGCTGTGCCGGGGACTGCAGAGCTCCGGGAGCGAGGAGCAGGGGAAGCGAACAGGGTTTTTTGCTTGAGAAGCAATAGCTAAAAGCCACGGACACTCCGCGACCCTGAAGCCGAACGAAGAGGGCTTGTAGACAGAAAAAAAAAAAAAAAAAAAAAAAAAAAAAAAAAAAAAAAAAAAAAAAGAAAAATGAAGAAAGAAAAAATACCGGGAGGCTCACTTATCGATCTGGCTTGTTCTGAAGTTTAGGGTGGTAAATACAAAAATGTACAGCTTTTAACCCCGCCTTCGCTGTTCCACGTTAGTAGCTAGTAAGTCAGAGGGCTCCCTGCCCGGGACCTTCGCCTTTGTGAGGGGAACCTGCTTTGTCTGAATTATTCATCGTAATTGCCTATTTTCAAACAGCTCCACGGGGAGGCTCCGAAATGCAATCAGGTCTGATCAGTGCCCGCGAAGAAGCGACGCCTGGAGCCGGAGGAAGTCCGGGGACACTCTGAGCTCCCCATTCCCGTCCCCTCCTGGAGCACGGGTGCCGGGTTGGGGTACGGGGGCAGGCCCGGGGACACCGAGCATTTTGCTGCCTTACGCCCAGGGAAGCTGGCGATGCGCTTCTGCTCTCCTCCTGCCGCCCGGAAAGCAGGAGAGCCAGAAATAATGTTAACGCGCCTTGGGCTGTGGTGCCCAAACGAGAGAGGGAGAAGTCCTGATAAAATGGAGGGAAAGTAGTGGCTGTTTTTTACAACCCAAGTGTATAATCGGATTTTTTTTTTCTCTCCTGATAGAAAGCAGATACATTTATGAAGGGAGAGCTAAGAGAATAATTACAGGGTGAAGGTAGTTAAATTTTATTTCGAGTCCCAAAGGCAAAACCTGACATTTTATTGCAAACATCTGGAAGGCTTAAGAGACTGGCATGGTGTTTGTTTAAACACTAATAGAGAATTTTATTCTGTAAAACACAAACAAAGCCCATTTAAAAACACTCGAGACTGTAAATATTTTGCGGTGGTTCAATTCTCCAAGCCTGAGAAAACCGGGGGAACGGGAGGGGAGGGGAACGAATCCACGGCGTAATGGGGGTATAATTATGAATTAGTTAATAATACGCAACAATACCGTTTGTGCAGACCATAAAAATAAATTGCACGAGGATTTTTTTTTTTTTTTTTTTTTTTTTTCCGCAGTCGCAGTAAATGACCCCGCGCAGCCCGGGAACATCACCTCGCTCGCGTTTCCAGGCGGCCACTCTGTTCGCCTTACACTCGCCTCTTACGAGAGAGCCAGCCCCGAAATCCTTCGGTCCGTTTTAAAAGGACGATCGGCGTTGCGTTAAAGTCCAGTAAATCACTCGCTCGCGTTATCAGACAGCCTTCAGCCCGCACCCGCCGACTGGTTTCAACATTGTTTTCAATTACTAACTTAAAAAAAAATAAAAATAAAATAAAAATCCCCTAGATCTGGCTAACGGACCTTCGATAAGGTTTCCCTTGTTGTGCGGCAGGGTTTGAAACTGGCTCCGCTCAGGCTCTGTGAGCAGAACATCTGGACAGCACTCCCACCCCGCAGCCGGCTCCCCTTATTTCTCTCTTTTGCAAATATTTCCATACATAAACAAATATTTTCAGGCTCGCTCGGCGACAACCGGGAAGCAGGAGTGAATGATTTCTTTATAAACCCCGGGGCCTGGCCCTGCGACCCTTGCTCCCGCCACTTTATTCCAGGGAGCAGTTTCCTGGATTTAATGGGAGCTACCCCTGCGAGTGCGGGTCTGGAAGAAAGGCCAGGCGAAGGGGGTGCTTTCTTCTCCAGGGGTCAGAGCGGGATCTGAGCGTTGCGGCTGAGCCCGGGCCGGCTCCAGGCCGACCCCACATTTCCAGCGGGGGGTCACGGGCACAAATCTCCTGCGAGGGGGCAGCCCCGGCTCTTCCCCGGGCGCATCTCGCCGCTGCCCTTCGCCCCGCCGGCACCGGTAGCGGGCGGGAGAGCCCTGGGGCGGCGGCGGGGAGGGAGAGGCTCGCCCCGGGCCGCCGCTGCCGGGACCGTGGGGAGCTGCCCTCCAGCCCCCGGCGAAGGGCTCTGCTCCCTGGGGGCTCCGGTCCGGGGGCTTGTTGGCACGGGAGCTTGGTCGCGTTTCTGCTGGGAAGCCTCCGTCCGTCCCGGGCGGACAGGCGGACGGACGGACGGCAGCGCCCGGCGGTAAGAGACAGAAAAGGGCTCGGGGCTGCTTTAAACCGTCGACCCGTAAAACCACACTTAAACCCGGGATAACTGTGTTTCTGAGCTCTCACATCAGCCCCCGAATTTCGTTTAAATCGCCCTGCCTTTCCAACACCAATTTCCTCTCGCTAAAACGCTATAAATAATCCTCTGTTTTCTTGGGCTCTCTTTCTAAATTCTCCCTCCAGCCTCTATAAAAGCCTCCCTCGCCGTCCGTCTCCCCGCCGGGTGTTTCCGAGGCTTTCAGAAATAGAGAAACGGGTTTTGTTTGGGAGACACTCCTTCGCCGTGGGACACGCAGCCCAGGGACCGGGGCGAAAGCCGTTCGCCCTTCCCCGATTCTCGGCCGCACCCGGAGCCCGCTTTAAAACGCAGGCTCCTTCCAAAAGCCTTCCTCTTTCGTTCCCCTCGCCCCGGCACTGCTCTCCGGGCTCCCCTCGGCCCTGCTGGGGGGCACCCCGTGCCGGGGGGCCGCCGTGCCCGGCGCCGAGCCCTCTGCGAGCGAGCTGTCAAAGGCGATGCTCCAGAGGGGAGGGGAAAGGAGCTGCGGGGGTGGTGGTGGTGGGGGGGGGGGGGGGGGGGAAGGGGGGCGGGTGATGGGGACGCACAAAACCCGCTCCTCGGCCTAGATAACGACGCTCGGCTTTCCCGGGATCTCCCGAAGAAATCGCTCCTTTCTCGCCCCCAAATCCCTCGCCCCGGCTGGCTGCGTCCGTGCCTGCGCCGCTCCGCGCTTCAGGCCGGGGGGAGACGCCCGGGCGGCTCTACAATACCCCGCAGACACAGTGGGGAGGCTGGGGTAAAGGAACCGGCCCCCCACCTGCCCCCTTCCCTTGTGTCCCTCCTCTGTGCCCCGGCGCAGCTCCGCGCCTTCGGGGAGCATTTGGGAGCCACCGACCCGAAATTATCTCTTCCTCAGCCTGCCGTGCGCTCTCTCCCGCTTTTCCAGAGTCGCTCGATCCATGCTAATTCCTACCCCTTACTATATCTTTATTTATTGTTTATTTTGAGCCTCTCTCTACTCGATTCTCGGGATCGATTTAACTTCCCAGCGGCTTTCCCCGCTACGTTTTCCCTGGACGGTGTTTGGCTTGGCTTCACGTTATTTCTCGGCTGCATTTCCAAATGCAGCCCCTGTTTTTCCTTTTCACTGCGATCCCCCAGCGCCCCGCACGACCCAGGGGTATGCGAGCAGCCCGAAGGGCTTGGGGGCAGAGCGAACAGAGGGAGCCGAAATGAAATGTTGGATACCGGCCAGGCAGCTGCCCGGGATCGGCACCTAGAGGATTTGTTCTCGCTGGAGCAAAAAGAAACGGATAAATAAATAAATAAATAAATAAATAAATAAAACCTCGACCCCCCCCCCCTTTCAAAGGCTCCCCGTGCCGGTGGTGCCGGGTCTGCCCCCCCGCAGCCCGGCCAAGCACCGTGCTGAAGTTTCGCTTCAACACACGCCAAAGTCCCCGCTGCCGGGCCGAACACCGGCAAGCTCTCGGAAAACATGGCACCAAGGACGCTTTAAAAACACCCCCAGGTTTTCAAGCCCCTTTCGAGTACTTTTTGTTTGTTTGTTTGTTTGTTTTTATATATGTTTTGAGGGGGGTTGGTTACCAGAAGCCCCTAGGAAACGTGGGTGCGGCGGAAAGAAGCGCCGGAGCTGTTCCCTCGCTACGTTTAGGGATATGTGCTTCCTAACAGCTTCCCCGTCATCAAAGAGTTAATTCTCCCGGCCGGTGCTCCAGGACTCAGATGGCCAAAATTCCTCGCCCCGAAGCCCGAGAGTCTCCCTCCCTTCCCCATTGGGTTGCAGCTTTTGGGTTTCTCCCGATCTCTCTCTCCGATTGGCCGGGGACATTTTTTTTTTTTCATTTTTTTTTTTTTTTTCCTTGACAGGCGCACGCAGCCTGCCCAACTCCCGGAGGAAAAAAAAAAAAAAAAAGTTTGGATCAAAAATATACAAAAATAAGAAAAACGTCGAGGAACAGCTAGGGAAAAAAAAAAAAAAAGATGAAATCCAGCCTGCAGCCCCTCTGAGCAAGTGCTGGGGACCTGGGCTGTGCACACCCTCCCGGCTCTGCCTACGGAGTATCTGCAGCCTCATGTAGTTCCTTCAGGAGACTGAGGGCTGGTTCTTCTTGGGGGTGCAGCTGGGGAGGGGTGGGGGGAGAAAGAGGCGAGAGGCTCTGCCTCTGGTCCCCGAGCTCTGCGCTCCCAGCCACTGGTTGCTCATCTGCCCAAGGGTCCGGGCTGGGGGATAAGATGAGTGAGAGGCGAAGATCGGCGGTGGCCCTCAGCTCCCGAGCGCACGCTTTCTCGGTAGAAGCCTTGATTGGGACAAATAAAAAGAGGAAACTCCGAGACTGGGAGGACAAGGGGCTGGATTTGTCCATGGAAAGCCTCAGCCCCAATGGCCAGCTAGGGGACAATGAAGACCCGACTCAGTGCCTGGACCTCAACCCCGGTTAGTGCAACTCCTTTCTGCTCTCAGTCCCCCCCAGCCCCTCTCCCTTCCCCGGGCCGGGGCTGCCCCCACTCCGCCGGGCTGCGGCTCCACGAGAACATCCGGGGCTGGGGGGGGGGGGGACGGGACCGGACGGGACGACACGTTTTGCGGAGATTTCTCGGGTTTTGTTATTGTTATCATTACCGTTATATTATTTTAGCTTTACAGGGAGTTTTCTCCACCTCACCGCGGCTCTTTCCCCCCCGACTCCTTGATCTTTCGGGAGCGGAGCGCACCCCCCCGCCTCCTCCTTCTCCCTTTCTCCTCCCTCTCCGGGTCGCGGCCGTGCTTGCCGGCTGTCCCGGGACACAAGTTTCGCCCTGTCCCGGAGCTCCCCGGACGGCTGGGTGCCCGCTGGGTCGGGGGACACAGCCCCCACATCCCCCCGGGAGGGGCCCGATCCTTCCCGCAGCGCCGGGATCGGGTTCGCCGGGGCTGAGCGGAGCGGCCGGAATGGGGCCGGTGGCGACGGGGGAGGGAGGAACCGGGGCATGGGGAGCAGCGCCGGGGTCGCGGACCCTGCGCCGGCTGCAAGATGTCTGGGGGGACAGAGCACGAGACTCCCCTTAAAAAAAAATAATAGTATTTTATTTGAAAAGGAGCCGATAGCGTGGAGCGATCATTTGGCTGGAGCAAAGCCCTACAGCTGCTCACCCCCCCGCGTCCCCTGTCCTTTTCTCCCCCAGCTGCCCCCACCGCCCCCCGGTCCCCGGCCCCGCTCCCGAGCGCTGCGAAACGGGACGGAGCCAGCTGCGCTGCTCCCGCAGTCGTGGTGTGCGGAGAAGAGGGGACTTCAAATATTGTCTTTTTACGTCTTTTTTTATAGTTGGGGTGCGGGGGGAGGAAGCTCAAGGGATTTCTGTTCGCCACCCCGTAAGAGAAAGGGCAGCTGTCTCCCCCACTCGCCCCAAATCCACTCCGCCGCACTCGGAGAAGAAAATACCTTTTATATATATACATATATATATATGCTATTTTATATACATGTTATTTTTGCATGAGATTCCCCGCGACATTACTGTGCCAGCTGCCTAAAACCCGCCGTGAAAAACAAAGAGATCGACGAGGGGAAAAAAAAAAAAAAAAGTATGTTGTAAAAAAATCTGTGAAGTGTTTTTGAAGGGAGTGAAAGACCGGGAACTGCGGAGACCTCGCCCCGCTCCGCTCTCAAGGAACGGCTTTTCATTTTGCTTGTAACAGCAGCAGCTCTTCCCCGTGCCTATCGTAAGGAGATGGAGGTAAAATCTCCCGCCTGACAGCCCTCGCTCAGCCGAGCGTCGGGCTTGAGGGAGAACGGGAAAAAGGGATCAAAACAGCAAACGCCAAATAGGAAAAAAAAAAAAAAAGTTTCAAAGTGTTCCTCCTCCAAAATCATAAATACGCGAACAAAACGACAAAAATCCGCTTTGCAATAACAGAGCAGATAGGCGCATCAATTTTCCTCCTTTTATTTATTTTTATGATTATTATTTTTAGAATCGTTTCTCATCAATTTCCACCCTCTACAGGATATATTTTTTTGTTGATCTAGAAGTTTAATTTTCTAATTTCTCCATTAATTCGAAAAAAAAAATATGGAATGGAAAACTCCCCTCTGCGCCAGACTGGAGGGCGGGAGAGAATAGCTGCTAAAATGCCTGAAACCTTAGAAAGCAAACGTGATGTTTTTCATAAAGCAAAGGAAATCAAGAACAGTTTGAGAAATCATTTTTTAGGAGGTTGATAGACTTTAAATAAAGTTCCCGACTGTAATTTGCGCAGTCACTTCATTAAACCCAAAGCCTCCGCAGCGTACCTTTGCTGCTGGGTGAAAATTGATTAGCGGCCATATAATGGCCACCAAATTCCATCTTTACAAGAACCAATTAAGAGCAAACTTTACACCTGAAGTATTTAAAACTTGCCAAATCTCCAGCGATACACCAAAAATTGGAAAGGGTAGTTTTCCTAGCGTCCCAAACGATCGAAACTCAAAATTGCTGCTCTGGGTAGCGCAGGAAATAGCACAGGGCTGCTCTTTATGCTGCAGATATTATTGGTACGGGCTTGCTCACAGAGGCCCCACGGATCACAGGGACCATTGGAAAAACAGGGATTGATTTTGCCTGGGACAGAGCAAATCGGTCCAGCCCGATTTATCGAACCCTTCCCCAAAATCGGATTTGAGCTGCCGAGGGGCCGCAAAGCCGAAATTCGTTTGCCCCAGGGAACCATTCTCCGCCCGAGGAAGAGGAAGGTCTTCATTTCTTGGCTCCGGGTGTGGAGATTTCTCTCCGGCACGGTTCCGGCTCCTTTGCTACGTCCCGCAGGGGTTTCCCCGTGCCCCACAGCAGCGGGGAGCAGAGCTCTGCCCGGGGGGGCGGCCCGGGAGCCTCTCGGCAGAGGCGAGGGGAAGGTGCTGGGCTGGGGGTGGCTTGGGGAAAGGTGAGAGGAGCGAGCGGCTAAATAAATTGGGTTTGTTTAAAAAAAAAAAAAAAAAAAAAAAAAAAAAAAAATCTCCTGCACATCCGAGTGATTTACGTCCCGGCCGTGAATCTCGTCAGCAGAGCTAACGTGCTGTTTTACGAGGCTCGTTTAGAAAGGAGGATAAAGCCGGATTTTAATCACGAAGCCGCGGAAAGGAGCGCGGGATGGCGGCGGCTTCCCCCCCCCCCCCCTCCCAACCCTGACCCCGTTAAGCGGAGCCCCCCTCGAAGCGCGGCTGCTTTCCCCGGCGGTGGGGAGACACGCTTCGGGGGCAGAGCACAGGTTGGGGAATAAAAATGCACCATTTCTCGCCCTCACGTTCCGCACGAAGGGAGAAACACGGCGGTGTGCACGGAAACGTATTTCGCCGGTCCAGCCTTCGCATCGCGCACCCCATCCTTATCTTTTTATCGCGTGTTTAAAAAAAAAAAAAAAGAACACGCGGGTTACAAACAAACAAAGAAACAAACAAAACAAAACAACAACAAAAAAACAGTACATTTTCTAGAGTTTTATTTTTGTCGGTCTGCGAAGGCTTCGCGTTGCAAATGTTTGTTCGTTCCGTGTGTCGTCTGAAGCGCCGTTAATGAACTGCCGCGAGGCTTTGCAGCGAGAGGCAACAATCCGGCGTGCCGGGAAGGAGCTGCAGCGTGTTTAGCACAGCCACTCATCCATAAGACCAGCATCACGTCGAGGTTCCAGAGCCTGAGCGAGCCTCGCGTTGCTGGCAAGAGCGAGCCCTCCGCTCCTCTCCTGGAGGCTCGCGGCTCGGCCTCGGCTCGGAGGTGAAGCAGAAGCGGCCGTCCTGCCCAGCCCTGCCCGCTCTCGGCTGCGGAGCCCCGCTCCTCCCGCACGGCGCAGAGCAGCTGGGGCAGGAGCGGGGGCCGGCGGCGAGCCGGGGGCGCCCGGAGGTGCGGGGCTGGGAGCGGCCGGAGCCCTCCAGGCGCTGGAGAAGGCAGGCGCGTCGGAAGAGTGGAAGAAATGCGTTTTTTTGGTTGGTTGTTTGTTTAAATAGACGTGCTTTTGAAGGTTCGTATTGAGGAACCCCCATTTTTTGACCAGTGGCTGTTCAATAGGGAGCGACCAGTTTCGGTAGCTTCTCGCTGAAGCTTTTGTTGGAGAGCTCGGTGGATGGGGCGAGGGTCTCAAGAGCTGGCAGAGGGCTTTTTGTCACCTCTTTCCTGCGGTGGGGCGATTTGGCATTATCAATAATACCAAATTATCAATAATACCAAGTTATCAATAATACCAAGTTATCAATAACACCAAATTGTCAATAATATCAAATTGCGGTGCTTGAGACTCGCTGATGAGAAATGCTTCCTACCCCCGAGGTGTAAGTCGAAGACTCCTAGCTTAGTTTTGGGCAGAAATGCTGGAGACGGGGATTTATTTACCCGACGCCTTTCTATCAAACGTGCGTGTGCGTGAATTCACTCCACCTGCTGGGCTTCCCTCTCGAAAAGGGGGTACTGAGGGACAGTATCTGTGCATCCAATGGTAGGAAATGTGAAAACCCGACCCTCACCAACCCACCTGGCCGCAGGGCCGGTGCTTGTGCCCTTCCCGGCCGGGGTCCGGGATCCGGGCAAGTGCGGTCAGAGCTGACCTGGAAGCCCGAGGAGCCACCGGGGGGGAAGGATTTGTCTCTGCGGCGGTGCGCGTCCTGCTGAATCGCTGAACTCCTGCAGCTGGGTCTGTTCAGCTCGTCCTGCTAAGAGGTGGACTGCCCGCCCTGCAGTCGGGCGGCAGGTGAGAGGGAGCATCCCGGGGACAAACCTGGCAGAGCAGCAGAGTACTCGAAAGAGGCAGCGCGTCAGACAATGTCTCCTTCTTTTAAAGGTATTTTATATCTACACCATTCCTGCGCAGGTTTGTTCCATCTGCGAGGAAGGGGAAAGTTGTTATTTCCAAAGACATTTCTTGTCTTTGACAAGAACTTTGGGAGAATCCAAAAAGCTTCTGTTACAAGCAAAAGTCAAGTAATTCCTTACAAACCATCAATCACTTCTCCCTCCTCCCACTTGGGACTGAGCGCTTATATCAAATATCAGCCCGGCTAGCCTCTCCTCAGGCAGAAGTGTCCTGCTTTATCTATGTCTGTCTTTAAGGAAAACTGATGCTTTTTTCAGATGGAAAAGTCGAAAGATACCTTCCAAGAGTGCTACATCCAGAAAAGAGCATTTGCATTGTTTTACAACACAGTCAGTGCCGCTTAAGTCCCTCCTGTTCACAGAGATCACTATTCCTGTTTTAATCAGCCGACTTCTGGTATGACTCTATGCTTGCAGTCTTATGTCTTCAAACTTCAAAGATTTTTTTTCAATGTATTTTTTTTCTGCATCCTGGTCTAGATTAATAAGCTTACAGTAGTTTAAAAATGTACTAAAATGAATCTGAGAGCACTCGGAACATTTCTGGGTGTATCGAGAACAGCTCATATGGCGTTTACATCAATTCCTGTTGTAAGTAAAAGCTGTTCAAGTGCAATTTGAATCACTCCGAGTGTCCGTATTGAGATCTGTATTTTGCATTGGTGACATAAAATCAAGCTCAGTGAAAGAGGCTTAAGTTTTCAAAACTGACAAAGTTTTAGAGATCAATAGTTTCCCAGAGAGGCTTAGCTCGCTAGTGCCTGTTGAGGGAATTACAGGATTTTGTACTCGCTCTTAGCTTTCTGACGTCTTACTGAACAATGTGGTTACTTTGCAGTAATGGGCTGGGAGGCCCATTACTTAAATCTATTTTTATTTATTTAAAAATAAATTTAAGCCAATGCTTAAATCCAGACAGTGAAAGCAAGCTGGATTTTCAGGCAGGTGATCAGGATGTGGCAGCTCTGTCCCCCTGAGAGGAGCGGCGGTTGGCACCTTGGTGCACGGGGAAGCAGTTGCGGGCTCTGCAGTGCTCTGGTGCCCAGCCTTGCCCAGGACAAGGCTGAGATTCTTTTTTTTTTTTTTTTTTTTTTTTTTTTTCCTTCATCAAATAGATTTGTGTAGCTCTTTGCTGCTTAGCTCCAACACAGGTTAGAATAGGTGACACCTCCAACATTCCTGCTTGCTAAGCACCTGCTGTCTCAGAATACAGTGTTTCCTGTGGAAATAGCACACTTTGGTGAGGAGGGCTATGGAAAGATACGGTGGTGTTATGGTAACATTAAATGGAAATCACTTTGGAAGCCGAGTAAAAAATTTTAAAACTGACAGGAAATGCAGTGCCAGTTCAAGTTCCAGCAACAATATTCATGCCCGTGGCATCTTTTAATTGCGCATTCTGCAAGATCAGAATACAATGAATCAGTAAATCAATCCAAGAAGTGACAAAAGCACTTGTTACAATAATATTTCCATTTGCCATTTGCTCAGTTGAGCTATCTATCTGAAAGTATTGCGAAGATGGTGAAAGGACTGTCCGAAACAAACCCCTGTGACAATAAATTGTCAAATGTTTGTTCTATATGTGTTAGTGCAAAATTACAGCTGCTAGAGGGTAGGCTGGACGTAGCAAATGTCTTGGGTGAGCACACACGCTGCTTCACAGCACCAGAGGAATTTGGGGGGGCAATCTCCTGCCGGCAGCTGAATCAATGAAGGATTTTTTGTGTGGAGACTGAACTAAAAGAAAGTGAAAATTCTCTCTCTCTTTTTCTCTTTTTCTCTTTTTCTCTTTCTCTCTTTCTCTCTTTCTCTCTTTCTCTCTCTTTCTCTCTCTTTCTCTCTTCTGTCCTTCCTAGGAAAATTTAAGTTTTGGTCAGTCTTTAAAAATTTATTTTTATGTAATCAAACTGCTTCACATTTCTGAATTATGCAATCATATTTAACATGGCTCCCCAAAACTCCTTGTTTAAATTAACTTTAAAATACATGTAAAAATACATTTTAAAATTATTTTCCAACTGAAGAATATGACATTTTGATTTAGGTAATAATGATATCAAGTATTTGGGCATTTTAAACCACTTGCCAGTTTTTCCTCTTTTGACAATGTTATTTGCCAAATTCTGCATAAATAAGTTCATTTCTCCAAAGACATTTTCTTAGTCAATTCACTGTGTTAAAAAAAAAAAAAAAAGTCCAAGTCCAGCTAAAATCTGGCAGTGTGGAATTCAGTCCCTGTCACAGTGGACTGTTTCACTGGTGTCCATCTGCACCTGCTCATTTTTCTAAGGCTTCTGTTTTTTGTGAAGTATAGAAAATAGTCAAGTATTGTTAAATGGACATTTTCAGTGGTGTCCACACGTGTAGTTCTTGGAAAAGACTTTGGGAAGAGTATTTAACCAGCTGGTTAAGAACTGACACAAATTACAGGAATTTGCAATGTCATAAGACACTTCCAATGCTTTTTGTTCTTAACTTGGCAGATACACGATGAATAAAAGAACAAATGTGGGGTAAATCATGTATAGCACATATAAAGGTGCTATATCCTATAGCACTTTTATTGGAATTCACAGCAAAAATAGTTTAAAAATCACTGGGCCAGAGCACATGGAATAATTATGAATGACTTACAGTTCTGCAACTCCATGCTGTTACTGGACTTACTTTTGACTAGCATGAATGTTTTTCCCATGACCAATGAATTAACAAAACCAAGCCTGTAATTTTTGAAGCTTTGGAAAATAGAGAACAGCCTGATCAGAAATCTACCCCAAAACTGAAGGGGAAACTGAAGACACCAGAATGCCTTTGCTTTTAATGAGTGTAAAGAACTGTGTATCAGAGACATCTTAAGAAGCTACATCAGCTAGTAGCAGTATTCCTAATTAAGATATTGAAAGTGTTGATTGGCTGTGTGGATGCTTACAAACAGAAAATAATTCTAAGGAAATACATTGTAATATTTAGTGATATATGGTGCGCAGGATGAATAGGTCAGGGAGTCTTCAAAAGCAGGTTCTTGTTGTTTTATCCCAGAAATGTCTGCAGAACAGTTCTGTAGGTTTGAATTTGCTGAGGAGGAAGAGACCCTGGGAAGAGACAGAGAGATTCACAGATGGACTTTTTTTTTTTTTTTTTTTTTTTTTTTTTTTTTTTCCCCACCAGTCTGCCCCACTTGACAGTCCTCCATCCTACTGAGGTGATTCTTTAAAAGATCAGTTATTAATTGTGCATAGATGCTACTGTCATGATTTTTATTATCCTCACTTAATTTGATGAAAAAATTATCCCAGACCTGCCTTGCCATCCCTTTGTCAGCTTTGCACTGGTGAAATGAAAATGTATTTTTATTGTGCTTTAAGCAGTCATTCTTATCAGGGTAAAAAGGCAGTAAGGGAAGACCTGTTGAATACTGAGTATTCCCTTGTACCTGCTCAGACCTTGACAGAGACACTAGTGATGTTTTTTTTTTTTTTTTTTTTTTTTTTTTTTTTTTTTTTTTTTTTT
>CM021765.1:82301394-82317284 GCA_011076525.1 Nettapus auritus
TTTTTTTTTTTTTTTTTTTTTTTTTTTTTTTTTTTTTTTTTAAGCAGAATTCATCTATGAAGTCTGCATTCTGCTGCTGATGCCCGATGCCCTAACTTTTAATAAAATGTCATGCAATAATTGGTTTGGGTGATTTAAATTTCTGGTTGATACATCCTTTTGCAAATATGTGGTCTTCCCTGAGTTTGTTCTTTTATTTATCAGGTATCTCCCAGATTATGAACAAAGGCACTAAAAGTGTCCTATGACAGTGCAAAATATAATGCAAAGGTTATGTGGAAGCAGACTTATTAGGCAGCTGCTAAACTAGGGCCTAAATTCTGAAAGATGTTCAGCATCTACATTTCAAAGCACTTTATGGTGCTGACTTGTGACAGCTCAGCTTCTGTGACCTTAGTTTCAGTGGCACGGAGAACGTGCAATTGCCATAGAGATCTGGAACCCTGGGTTGATTCTGGCTCTTCTGCTCTGGGATGCCCGTGCAGGGCAGTCACGGCAAGAAAGCAGCCTCCCCACACCAGGTCTGTCAGGATTAGGATCACTGTGTCTAATGTGTGGGATCTTCTCTTTCATTTGTTGGAATACTGTGACTGTCAAAATAAAATAATTGTGATTGTGAGGTTAACGCCCGGAGGACCATGTTTTCCTTTCATCTTCAGTTTTCCTTCAAATGTTTGATAGAATGAAAACTGTCAGTCTGGATCAGATAAAGGCTTCTGATTATGCCCATCTTTGCAATTTCTAAGTGTTCTTGCCTTTTTGTTGTATAATATAATACAGTAGTGCTCCATACAAGGTGACAAAGCTGTTATTTTTAAACTGAGAAGCTGTCTTTTTGCTTCAGAAAACATGATCTGTTTATGCTGGAGGGGTACAGAAAGACTGGAAAATGTAGAATACAATGCATGGCTGTGGGTGCCTAATGGTTTTTATTTCGCTTCAGAATTTAAAAGATAAATAGAAGATTTATTATGGTGGGATTTTGGGGTTTCCTGTGCCAGGCTCCTTGGAGCAAATAATTAAAAAAAAATCTTAATTTATCATCAAACAGCTCCAGCAAAGTCTCCATCTGCCTAGTGGTAAGGCAGTCACGTTACTCACTTCAGTGCTGCAGAGCATTACCCACACGTGACTGTAACATCAGAGTACTGCTGTGCAGGTCCCTGCAGTCCCGGCTGAGTGGCAGAAAGCTCGCTTTGCCCTTGCAGAGACTGTTGGGATTATTCTGTGCATAGCAATTCCGTTTATTCCAGGACTCAGGAAATTGCGCCTGGGCTGGGAAAAGGGAGGGTGGCCGTGGAGATTGCCAGCAGTGTGCAGCTACAGAAGTGGTCAATAATTAATAGCTTTTGTGGAAATACAGCCATATAATGAAGCTTGAGGAAAAAAACTCCCCTTCTGCTCCTTGGAATGAAAGATTTGATTGTAAGGTGGCATGTTATTTAGAGTGTTTCAGGATTGATTGCTTGAGTAACATTAAGGTGCTGAGCATCATTTATCCAGAGTAATTGGGGAATAATTGATTTTTAAAAAAATGAAGAGAGGGTTGACTGCACACAGGACACGCTAGCAAGTAACCTAGTGCAGTTGTAGCCTTTAACCAAAGAGTGTATGAGTCCCAAAAGGGAATGGATAATGCCTGCAGTGTTTGTTTCCTCTGTCCTCTTGCAGTGTGGCACAAGGGACAAGGGATGTCTCATGCCAGTGAATGGACCTGGTGGTTGCTGTGGCAGCTTCCTTCCAATGGCAAGATACGCTTGTGCATGAGCCTCGCAGGGATAAAATGGTCATGAAATAAGGGAGAGGAGATAACAGGGGCAAAGGAGGAAAAAACGGTAGAAAAAGGGAGTGCTGTTGGGAAGGAGAGAGAGAAACAAGGCAGAAAAGGTCGGAGGAAGAAAGGGGGTGTTCAGGTTTTCATTTTCTACCCCAGCATTTAGCTGCAGCACGAGGAGAAATTAGAGACTTTTCAGACTTACCACTTGCATGTGGGTAGTTTCATGTTTTCTTCCACCGAAATACTGAATGGCATGGCTCCTTGAGAAACAATATACAGTTATGGTCCAAAAGAGTTTCTGAAGGTGTTGGAAAGCAACTGAATACATTATACCAGACAAATGTGCAATCATTTGGTATAGCTTAGATATGTAAGAGGCCCGTGGAAAAAGAGAAAACCTCTCAAAGAGGAAGAAGCTTTCAGGAAGAAAGAAAGAAAGAAACAAACAAAAAACTAACACAACCTATTAAGTTTTCTTCTCATGGTCTTTGTTCTCCATGTTTTGATGTGAAAAAAATCAGGCATTTCAGGAGAAATTAGAGTCTTTTAAATTAAGCATTATTCCTTATAGTGAACTCCATAGGATTTTTATTTATTTATTTATTTATTTTTTTTAGAATAGTATTTTAAATTCTACTCACTACTTTTATTTAGGACTTCATCATTTTTATAATCAATATTGTTTCACATGAAATTATTTTAGGTTTACGTTATCATGCTGGTGCATTGGCTGTACAATATTGATTTTCTTTGTGTATAAAAACCAGATATTTCTGTTCTTTATATTATTCACATTTAAATTATCAGCATACAGAAGAGTTATTAAGTTCCCTTCAGAACGTGTTACTCATTCTTTCAATGCTACTTACTATATAGATAAACCTACAGGCAGTTTATGATTGCTAATTAAATTATGCGTAGGACATTTATTATTGTTAAAGAAGTAATTAAACTTATGACAATCAACTACTACAGATAATTCAAACTCTCCCTCTGCTCTGAATTTCTACTTGTTATTGTGTTTATTTGTGTGTCTTTCCTGGGGGTGAGGGTGGAGGGAGGACGAAGGCATCTTTTTTGTACAGCAGCAGAATTTATTGGAAATGTTGCTCTTTCATGTAGACTGATGAGGGCCTCATAATCTAAATGAAGAATTATGAATAGCAATAAAGTTTTCTTATTACAATGATTTCTAGCCGAATGAAAATATTTAATCAAGAATTGACCCTTTATTATTTTGTTTATGATAATTCAGTCACTTGCTGAGTATTCATGAAAATGCTTGATAGTCCTGAACCAAATAGTTGCTATTCACTATAGTGATCACACAGTAATGTTTGTTCTACAGACAAATGGGAAGGAAAAGCTTATTATTAACATGGTCATAAAATGAAGCATATACTAGTTATTTTGACTTTTTTTTTTTTTTTTTTTTTTTTTTTTTTTTTTTTCTTGAAAAATGCAAGTGTTTCTCTTTACATTTTTTTCCCATTTTCCCCTTCCCTTTTTCTTTATGACAGAGTCACAGTCAATATTTTCTGACTTGTCTGAGCCATGACATGAATCACTTTTTCTTCTATAAATCGGGATGCTTATCTCACATTATTTGTGAGGCAAGAGATGATTCATTGTTAGCATTTAGGATGTTACACATACTTAGGCTGTTGACTCTTTGGAACAGCCCAATTTTCTGTTTTGCTTGCGTTTAACATTACTGTGGAGTGTCAATCCACATCGAGGGCTTTTGGACATTGCAGTTGTAAAAAGAATAATATTTTGAAGGTGTTGCTGGTTAGTCACCTTCCTTTAATAAGACAGCATTTACACCAGCCGTTTACACTGTGGTTGGCTAAATTTTTTCCCATGTACATACTGAGATGTGATCTTCATTTAGTGTGCCAGACTTTGCTGCTTTGAGTACAGCATGTCAAATGTTCTTAACTCTTCCCTGCTATCTCTGTCATGAGGAGAATGGGGACTTCAACCAGAATTTGTCATTATTCTACTTGTGGGCTGAGTTTGACATCATTTAATAAAAAATTCAAAGGGACCCCTGATGATGTAGGAGCAAGAACTCAGAATTCAGCTCAGGGGAAACCTTAAGTGAAGAATGAAGAAATAATGAAAGTACAGATTTTTGAAGTAGAACAGGGGTCTTGTGTTGTTTCAGTGCACAATGAATCATAGGTTAGATCTTCATTTTATAAAGGAATATTCTGTGAAATATACTGGAAAATTCCTGAGATATGTTTCCCCTTAATCTATCTCGGATACTGGGAGAAAAACCCTTACATCTCATATATCTTAAAAATAAGCAAAGGAATAGAAAGCAGTAATTTCTCATTTGTGAATGCAGAGAGCAATCTGAAGCAAGAGGTCTGAGTCTTCAGAGCTCCGTTATATCTTTTTCTTTATGTTCCTTCTTTGGTTAAAAGTAACAGAATTCCCAATTCAAATTGTTGGCCAAAAAAGCTTCCTGATTTAGTAAGAAAATAGCAGGAATCAGTCAGTAATTGAGCCCTGTACATGCAGCATTTTCAGAATTGTAGATCTAACAGTTTTATTCTCTTCAATTAGGCTTTGACTACACTCACATAGATAAAATAGTTCTTTCTTTCTCTCTCTGGCCAATAATGCTTTCTCTCTCTCTCTCTCTTTTTTTTTTTTTTTTTTTTTTTTTTTTTTTAATGAGGGCAAAACTTTTAAAAACTTATTTTAAATTTCTTTTGTTTCTCTTCAGAGGAATTCATAGATACCTATTTTCGGCTAGATTCAGCAAACAGCTGAGAACTCTAGCCCATTCTATTATTGTACTTAAATAGAAGCTTAACAGTGGCAATGACTTTTTCCAAATACCTAATATTACCCATTTTTAGTGAATGTAGTTCTCTCTCTTTCTCTCTTTCTCTCTCTCTGATTTCTTTTTATTAAGAACTGGGAATTCTTTGCAGCGAATAAATTATTGTTGCACTTACCAGTTCAGTAAAAGTGACTGTCCAAGAGTGAACAGCAAATCATCTGGGTTCAGTGAACAGCAAATCATCTGGGTTCACATACCATTTTACTTGTCATACACTTTCTTTAAATTGTGTGCAAGTCTCTCTATATAGGTAGACTTTTAATACTATGTATATTATACTAATAATATTTTGAGTGTATATCTCTATATATATTTGAATAAGATTGTAGTCTAATCATTTTCTGGGCTGACTAAAGTCCTGAACTTAAACTTTTAACTTATTTTAAACGTTTTATCTCTATCTTTTATGTTCCTGTTTTGCACTTACAGTTTACTATGGCAGTAACTATTCAATACTAGTACTATGTTTGATGGCTAGAAGTAGGAGACTCCTACCCTGGAAGAAGTTTCAGGCATTTGGTAATGAAAGCAACTTCCTTTTCTTTCCTGCAATGGCATTCATTTTACTGTGGAATTTGAACACCTGTTTTTGTCTAGGGCAGCAAAGCATTGCCTTGTTTTTCAGTGGGAGAAGCATTGTTTTATCCATCAATATATCCATTTTAGTTTGCAACAAGTAACTAAAGTAAGGACCTAGGACAAGAATGTCAAACTGTCTGCTGTGTTTTGTGGGAGCCTCTCAACAACAATAGTATTCCCATGGATCCAGCAGATACATTTGTGGCAGCAAGGGTTTCCCTCAAGGCAAAAGTGGGGGTGAAATTCTCTCTTAGAAGGGCAATTCAAAAAATTCCCCGTGTTAAACAGAAGTGCAAAAACGTCTTTTAATGAAAGACAGATTTCAAGCATTTGCCTAAGATTATCACTTGGCTAAACTGAAGCAGAGCAGCAGAAATTCCTGCATCATTTACATCCCTTGAGCAAGGCAAGGGCAAAAGCTGGAGGGAAAATATTCAACGGTATGGGAGCAAACAGCTGTGAAGAAGAAAAAGCTATGCTTTTAGTAGCTGAATCTCTTAGCAAAAGAAAATAATAGTTTAGTAAAAGCCAAACTAAGCAAACTGTGCCATGCTATAAATCCTTAAAGGGACACCCTCGACTTGCACTTAAGAAAGCCTGATCTGTTCTGAAATCTTTCAGCTTCCGCCAACACTCTCTTTAAATACACTGGCTGGCATTTAAAAGTGTATTAAACTTTAATTTTCATTCCTGGGATCTTTCCTGCTCCCCTCATTGTGTTTGCAAAGGTGGTTTCTGTTAGCCAGTTTCCTCCTTGATATCTGAGGCCCTGATCCTGCCAAAATGTATTCATGTCCTTCATTGCTGAGAGTCTCCCATTGAAATCACTCCCAGCAGGAAAGGTGAGCTCATATTTATGTGTTTGTAGGATCAGTGCCTAATTGTAGGGGAAATGGAAACTGCACAGAGTTCTGTCAGTGGCACAAATTAAGCAATACAGGATGTAGAGTGAAATATATTTCTTTAATTCTTAAATTATAGAAACTCTAGATGTGATGTGTAACTATAGAAAGAGACAGACCCTTCAGAGAGGAATGTAATTTTTCATCTTGTAAGTGTATAATTTTAAGCAGAACCAGCCATTAAAACAATGTGTATCAAAATGATTGTAGTTGTGAGGTGAGGAATCAGTTTCTTTATTTTCATTTTGTATTTTCCTTTCAACATAAAACTGTTGAGTCCTTATGTTGCTTGCCATTGAATGCCAGTAGGACTTTGATTTTAGTTCTCGTGGTGTGTGATCTAATTTTGCATATTTAACAGTTCTGGTACAGGAACTTAAGTTCATTTAGAAACTGCCTGTTTTTATAAACCTTCCATGGTGGCAGTACAAGACAGAATGTTAAGCAAAGTGAAACTGTGTCCAGTCGTATGTCCTTATTCAGAGAAGTTGTCTCACTGAAGTCATAAATATACAAAATACATCAGATGCAATTTACGTATTTACTTGAACCTGTAAGTTTAAACTGCATCTGAAACTGAAAAAAAAATATATATACATAAACTTTCAAAAATGATATTAAGATTTTAAGTATGATACTGGCATGGATGACCATAATGCAAAATTATAGTCTAGCATACTAACTTTAAATTGTGCTGGAGCTGACTGAGTGTAAACCCACTGTCGTCTGGCAGATTTGGGTACAGACAGTGCACAAAATTCCATCAGACCCAACATGACAAACAGCAATAATAGGGAGCTGAGCTGTTAGATGAGAAATTATCTTTTTTTTTTTTTTTTTTAGTTTTTTTTTTTTTTTTTTTTTCTTTTTTTCTGGGAATCAATGTGAGATAAAAGGTGAGAAAAGGAGTTTTGTTATTACTCAGTTTTTCGGCTCAATTTGCAGGAAATTTATGGAGAAGTGAAGCAATCTTTATGCCCAGTTGTCTCTTCTAGTGTAGTAGTGCAGCTGTTTTATTGGGAGCCATTTGCAGAGCACAGACAAGATGGTAGTATTTAGACCTTGTAAACTGAGCATTTTCTCTGTCTTGGCTTGTCCTGCCTGGATGAGTACACAGAGCAAGAAGCTAAGATGGTCTCTCAGCTTGGGTGTTAATTCGTAGATTTTTTTTTTTTTTTTTTTTTTTTAATTTTAATTTTTATTATTTTTTTATTTGGTTTGATTTTCACAGAATTTGCAGAAATTGTATCCCTTTGAGACCTCTGTCCCTCTGTCAAACTTGGTTGAAGCCAACCAGTGAGTCAATCTGGACCTGTGGGTCTAGAAAATTAAGAGGAAAGGGAAAACTGGCCAGCTGATGGAACCTTGTAAGCCTAATTTCTGAAGAAATGTTACCAAAATATTTGATGCATAGATGAACAATCTCTCCTTTTAAGATTTTTCATTCCAGTGTTCAAAGGAGATGCTTTAGGCTAGAGCTGTTTTATGTGCTTATGAAAGGACAGTGAAAAAAATTTTAACACTTCCACACAGCTTTTGCTATTTGTGCAGATTAATTCTTCAATGTTTAGATCTGAATGCCACTTTAGGAAACAAAACCAATTGCATAGTGCTAATGCACTGCTGGTAAAAGGGTACCCACTGATCCTCTGTGCCCTTTTGCTCCTGACATAGAATTTCTAAACAAATGATTTCCTTTTTACAATATTTGATCTCCTTTTATGATATTTGACAAGTAGAGAAATAGTTAATGAAGTGCAGCATACCATGATTAGCCATCAAATCAGCACCTGAAGATATAAACAAAATGCCCAAACTCATTACTCCAGGTTTAGGTTCTGCAGATTCACACAGATGTCCATAACATGTCTTGCAGATCTGCTATGCCGCTCAGGTTAGAGGAAATTGCACGGCCTGATGACGAGGGTGAAGGGGGGTGAGGACAGAAAGGAGCTGAGCTTGGCTAGATGTCCTGTCACTTACAGGCTGCTTGTCAGCTCCAAGCCAAGATGTTTCAGAAATTTTTCTTTTTGTTTCAGGCTGCATTTGAGCATTCCTTCAGTGATAGATAAATAAATGAGAGATAAGTAAAACTCTGTATGTATGACCCATCATCCTATAACTAAATTGTACTTAAATATGGCAAAATTAAGAATATCATTTGAATGCAGTACTTCAGACTTAATTCTTGCTTTGGGAAGTTCAGTGTATTAAATTTTATCATTAAAACAGTCATGAGTTTTATTGAATATCATTTTAATTGCTTGTTTTTTACTGGGTGAAGGTTTGAGTTGTCACACATTCAACAGATGTACTGTAACATTATCTTAATGTAGATTCAGACAGTCCATTCAGGAATATTTTCCTGGAGATGGATGTGCCTTCACCACTGCCCTGTCCTTTGGGATGCTTTAGAAGCTCCAAAAAATCAGAGGGAAATGTTTCCCCTTATTTGGTAAATGCTAACATTTTTCTAATGATAATGCAGAATGAACTTGCATTTTTTTTTTCCAGTGATTTTCTATAAATAGCTAGATCCCATGAGTGAAAATCTCCCTGACAGGGAAACCCAGATTAAGAACCCATTTACCACATAAGACTAATTTAAACCCTGCATTAAGGGTTTAGTGCAGTTTGTTGGCTCCTCCATGGAGCACTGGATATGAATTTCACCAGAATATTTATAGATACAACATTCCTCCTTTGTATCACCATCTGCTCACCACCTCTGTTTCTCTAGCTGAGCTTCAGGGTCTGTACCAATGTCAGCGGAAGCTTTAAAATCTGCCATTAAAATAGCAACAACAGCAAAGATCTGCTGTTAAAATAATAGCAACAACATCCCTCTGTGGGATGCTCGGGAACACACGACTATGGACAGGCCTGATCCAGGATTCCTTTCCTGCCCTGAGAGCTTTTTGGGGAATAATTTTTTTTTTTTTTTTTTTAAATGCCTGGGCTGGTTCCATTTGTGTATGGAGAGCTGAAATATGGAACTACTTTCTCCCATTGTCCTTCTGGTTGAACACTAGGGAGAGAGTGGAACAATGCATGGAAATGCCACAGAGGAAATGTAAAAAAATGCTCAGCAGATGAATTCAATATAAACAGAGCTAAAACCACGGATAATATTAATTTACATTTTTGTTTGTTTGTTTGTTTTCAAACGACTGTCCATGTAATTGCAACTAAGCCAGCTTCCACACCTATTCCAATTAATGGTAGCAAAATTAAGTTCTAATATTCGATAGCAACGGGACTGAGCTTATGGATCACTTGCCAAACACACTGAAAACACAACTACAGCTCAGAGCAAGAAAGCAGAATGTGAAAAATGAAAGTAATAAATACAAGTAAAATATTTTGGCTTTTTTTTTTTTTTTTTTTTTTTTTTTTTTAACTTGATTATAAGGGAAAACCATTTGTTTGGTCCATGGATTAGTTGTTCTCTTTTTTTGAGGAGTCTGGGTGGCTAATTATATAGAAGAAGTTGAGAAATGTTCCTAGATATCATTTCAGCACATGTAAGTGACTAATGCATTTGTATTGTACTCTCCAACATGACTTCCTAGAGCATTTTAATGTTTGATTAGCAGAACATCAGAAACAGTGTAATTCCTGATATGAAAATAGGATCATAGTGGCTAGTATGAAAGAAAAATATGACCACAGTGATCAGTTATATACCCTGAGAAGCTTTGCTTTTCAAATTGATTTAAAACATAGCATAACACCACTTTAAGAAGACAATCTAAAATACAGCCTAACAAGCCTTGTAAAATAGAAAGAAACTAAGGGCTTTAAAATTTACTTTTTTTTTTTTTTTTTTTTTTTTTTTTTTTTTTAAAAGAAGAATTTAGGAAAAAGGGACTAAATTAACCACAACAAAAGGATGGAAAGGACAGAAGTTCAAGATGGAAGGTGTCTTTGGTTCAGTTCCTATCTAGAAAAGTGCACAAGTGACTTTTAAACATGAGAAATAAAGGTGTAACATCAATGGGGTGTGTCAGGTGTCTTTTGTGGACCTCTGTGGACCTTAACATTAGTGCAAAGTGTCACATTGCCTGTTGAATAGGTTGCTCCCATGCTATTTTGAGCTAGTCCTGCTTTAATCACCATACCCATTAATATGTGTTTGCAGCACTTGGATTTTGATTGTCTGTTAGAAGGAAACTAATGCTAATATTCTTAATAGCTGTCATCTGGGTGGGGGATATGGTAAAGAATTTCTTCTCTGATGCAGCAAAACCTGTGATTCCCCAGCCTTAAAATAAGAAATTCTTTCAATTTACGTGTTGAAAATGAAGGAGGTCTGCTGAATTTATTGCAACTATTTGATGAATAATAAAAAAGAGTTCAGTGTCTTGTTGTTCAGTCACTATGAAGAGTAAAGCTCAGTGTAGGAGGAAGCATAAGAACTAAATCTAGAGGACCAAGACTGCTGTTAGGTATCAGCTGTATATCAGTAATGTGACTTCATGGAAAATATTAGTGATAATTTGTAACTGGTCATTTCAGAACAGCTATTGATGTTCAATCTCTAGAACACTCAAGACCCTTCTTAGTTATTGCACAGTGTGAATAGACATTTGCAGTTTCATGGCATATTAAGAATGTATAATAAATATATATAATATATGTATTTAAGAATTAAATAGCAAAAAGCAACACAAAATGACAGCATTTTAAAGAAGAAATTGAGTAATGCTCTAACAATGGTAAAGAGTAGCAGGAATACCATCTTTGTACAGAAGTCCTCCTGTTGTGCAGGATTTTTTATATTACTCCTACTACACATTCCTAGAGCACAGTTGGTAAAGCAAATACCAGAAGAAGGTGTGAATTGGTACTATTTCTTCTGTAAGAGGGAGAAGGGCTGCTGCAGTTTGTTTTAATCCAAACTGTGCAAGTCTGTCAGCAAAAATAAATGGAAATGAACAAGAGACCAAAACAAGGGGGTAAAGTAAGAGATCTCCATAAGATAAGGGAGCCCAATTTATTATTTTTAATGACAGGCATATGGAAGAGACACTTCTACAACAGTAGTAACAAGAAACAGTCTACCATTTAATAACTGTAGAAGATATCATTTATTTTTATGGCAGGTCAAGAGCCCAATCCAAAAAACAGATGAAACTTTGCTTTCATGAACTCAGCAGGCCAGATCCATACAACACAAGCCACTTCTGCAGTTGGGCCTTTCTTTGAAGTCAGTTGTATCTGCCTTTGCACTACCAGGCACATGAAGTCTCAGAGTTCTAGGGAAAGAAATCTTTAAAAAATTACTGTTGAGAAAACGTAAGATGAAAAGGGGAGTGGGGAAGCAGTACAAAGGAAAACAAAGGCAAAATCCACATTCTTGTGGCTATAAATCAATTCCAGTGACCTGAGTAAATTTTCACTTGTTGATACTATGTGACACTGACCCAGAAAGACAGAAGTATGAAAGCAGTAGCCAACTGGGCAGAAAGCAGTGAGATAGGCATTATCTGTGTAATCTGAGATAAATTCCTTTTATTTTTGTTCAATAAAAGCAAGAATTGCACAGTGCAAGCCATACGGATGAGGTCAGGCTATGCAGCATCTCCTCTGTGTGCCTATGACTTCCTGTCAGTAATCTAAAAGAGTTTGAGACAGGACTTTAATCTGACCTTGCACATCTACTGTATTTTAACTTCTTGGTCTACTAAGACAATAAAGGATCTCTTCTACTCACTCTGGGGGTTAGCAGAGAAGAAAAATGGGATGAAATGCCCAGCAAATGGTTCCTGGACAGAGGTATCCTTTTTGTCAAGGATGAACCTGCCTGGCTAGGAAGAAGTATTAATTATTAAAACAGACAGTTTATTTGGTCTGCTCCTTTGTGCTTATTCCTGGCCAATTTAAGCTTCTTTCTGTTCAGCTGTTTTCCTAGTATCTCTTCCCTAGAAGTCCAGCGTCTCCTTTTTGTTTCAGATGTCCCTTTCTCTGCTTTTTCACCATACTCTTAGACCATCTTGCCTACAGCAACATTACTGTTGATAATTCTGTCCAGATGTTGTCTGGCACATAATCTTTAGGCCATTCACTTTCTAAGCTATTTACCTTCCATTAAACAAAAACAATTTTTTATTTAGACAACTAAAAACACCACACCGAAACGCAGCTACAGCAAACAGAAATTGCAAAACAGAATATTCAAGCTTCATGAAAATATTAGCATGATACAATTCACACAAGGTAAGAATTATACCTGTTAACAAACATCAAAACACATACATGCAAAATGAATAATTTATTTCTTATATTATATTTTATTGTGCCTATATATAATAATTCATACATAAATAGTATTATTCATTAATGGCCAAGAAAAGAAACTGCTGGTTAGGGACTTGGACTCGTTACCTGGTGATTTTCTCTCTTTTGTGTAAACAAAGAGTTAAAGTTGTATTTACAACCATCTTATTCTGACTCCTTTCTAGAAATGTGACTTTGATGGTGTTCTCCATCTCTCTTATCAAGGTCTTCCAGAATTAGCAGGCTGCAGCTTTATGCGGGAAAGTACAGTGCTGGTTAAAGGAGGAGAAATGGTATCTTCCACATTTTATCACTTCACACTTAGGGTCTTGTAACAAGAGGAATATCTTTTCCTTCTGCACAAGGTGCGCTCCATGTGAGGAGCAGCCCAGAAGGTCAAGGGGTATTGCTTCCTGCCACAAGGACTAGGGCTCTTGTCAGGTCCACTCAGAATATTTGGGCTTTGGTACAAATCAGGATGGCAGAAAAGAATCTTGTCTCTCAAGAGGTCATCCAGTGGGAAAAAACACCATTACAGAATATATGTTGAACTGTTACTGCTTCAATGCTGAACTATATTTAATTAAAGTTTTCTTTGAGCAAATCATACTGTCAAGATTAATAGCCTATGTGTTCCCCCACTCTCATTCTCTGTGCTGATGTATCTACTTCTTCTTTAGAATTACAAATATTTTCTAAATTATTCATTTTTTTTCCTTGAGCTCATATATGGCAGTTACTCAGAAGGGCAAAAATGCCAGATGAGAGCTCTGATGTGGTTATTGCTGATGGCTATGACTGATAGAAAAGAGGAATTCTTACTTTATCACAAATCTCTTCATAAGATTTGACACCCTTCTCAGAAAGAGTTAATCTAAATGGGTGACAGCTGTCATAATGGAAAGAGATATATACATTAGATGGAGAGTAGAATGGTTTATTTCTAACCAAGATGGTAAATGTAGAAAGATGAAGGGAAACTTTTTTTTTTTTTTCCTATTTATCTGTGTATACCAAGGTAGGCCAAATAAAGAATTGACTTTAAATTTTTTGTTGTTCTTAATCTCTTTCTTATGCAGCAGTGATCTCAGAAATCTCCTCATGCTGTTCTCATTCTGTATCAATCTTTGAGTATAGCTTTTTCCACAAGTATAAAACGTACTTCAGCTGGGTTCCTTATTTCGACTGAGCTCTGAAATAATATGCCACACTTTTAGGCCTGTAAGACTTCCCATTGTGGGAGGCCTCAACAGTACCAAGCTGTTGGGTTTTGGCTCTGTATATTTCCAGATGAAATTCATGGCAACAGCTTTTCAAGTCTTTAAAGTGATGTCTGGTACACACAAATAAACAATGAAACAGGAAAAGAAAGTGAGGGAGTATATTCGTTTTCACAAGTCTTTTTTTTTTTTTTTTTTTTTTCTTTTTTTAGTCCATCTCAGAAATCTGTTCTTGTCCTATTTCGTTATGCTTTTTAAAAAGTCTATTTTAGTTTAAACTTCATATTTTGGACCACATTAGTATACCATTATATTTTAAAAGATCTGAGCCATCCAGGTATCTCACTGAATCTTTAATGCCCAATCATTTTGTATCTGAATTTTTTTGGGGGGGGAAATGAAGAAATGCAACACTTTTATCTTTACTAACAATTTTATGTATAGAAGCTGAGCTATACCTGCATGTTTCAAACAATTCTGCTTATGAGGCATCCTGTGCAGAAATTTTCACAAAAAGTTATCTCAGGTCCTGCCTCTGATCCATTTTCTAGTTGTTTTGAGAATTTCTGAGAATTCTGATTGTGACCTTGTGGCCAAAGCAAGCAAGTGTGAACTTTTGGCAAGACTTTGTTCAACTATCTTCTCCTTGAAGACAACCAGTCCACGAATAGGCAAGCTGTAGGATCTTTATCGAGCATAATGCAAATCCTCAACATATCTTCAAAATCATAGTTTTAATGATTTGACTATAAATTCCCATTCTATTTAATCAAATACACTTCTATACCCAGAGATAAGATGTCCAACCTGTACCATTTCTAAGCTTTTCAGCTCTCTATGTTTTATTAGTTTGTTCTGGAATATGGACTTTACTTTGCACAATCTTGATAAATAGGTTTAATGACAGTATTTGGTCATAATCCATCTCTTTCTGCTGCCTCTTTTTTTCAATAATGTTACTCCCTTCCATCTGTTAAGTGGGTTATCCAAGAATTCTGTATTTATTTTGTGATTCTGTGGGAAAGAGGTCTTTCAAGTGGTTTAGAAGTTGTTGGATTTTGGAGAGTTGACCTGTAATCAATAACTGTTTTGGTCTCAAATTACCCAGTGTCTCTTGTCTCTTCTCAACATGTTACCAAATATCCTTTGCCATCCCCTTTTGAAGAAACTGTCATATTACTTTTTTTTTTTTTTTTTTTTTTTTTTTAATTTCTTTTCCACCAACTTTCCCTTGCATAGCATTTATTATTATTATTATTATTATTATTATTATTATTATTATTATTATTATTATTATTTTTTATCTTTGTCTTTAGGTTGGTTCTGTTTTACAGATTTGTGGGAAATCCAGTCCCTCCAATCCATCTGGATTTTTTTCACAACACTTTTTAGAACCTTTCTGCTTATCTCAGACTGAAAGGGATACATTAGGACCTCTTCTTCACTGGTTCTTGGCTTTACTGAATTTTTACTGGTAACTTTGATATTAATCTTTGCTTTATAAATGTGCTGCAGATTTTTCTTTTTTTTTTTTCAATGAGCTTTATATTTTCTGCTAGATAACTGAAATATTTATTTTCTGGGGTTATAAGCAGAGCTGTATCCAATTGAAGTTAATATAATTTGTTTTAAAATTCAGTCTTTAAAATCTAAGCACAAGGACTGCGGATATTTAATGACTACTTCCAGAGAGATTAAGGTAACATTATTTAACAAGATTTTGGTGACAGGGAACACATCGGTGCTGGAACATGTATAACGTCATTGATGATAGTAAGTGGGGTTACACACACCCTTACTCACTGAATTGATACCAATGAACTTTGAGCATTACCACCTTCCAATATTATCAGAATCTAACAAGGCGACTAGCTTTGTTACCTTCTTCCGAGCAAATCCTGATCACTATGACCTGTTAAGGGTTGGATTCATGAACCAACTAAAATTGTCTGTCATAATTTTAGTTTTATTAAATATTCTTAAAAAAAAATGAAAACAAAGGAAATTGAAGGAAGGAAGGAAGGAAGGAAGGAAGGAAGGAAGGAAGGAAGGAAGGGAAGGGAAGGGAGAGAAAGAGAAGAAAGAGAGAGAGAGAGAAAAAGGGAGAGAAAGAAAGAAAGAGGGAAAAAGAGAAAGAGAGAAAGAGAAAGAAGGAAAGAGGAAGAAGGAAAGAAGGAAAGGAAAGAAAGAAGGAAGGAAGAAAAAGAAAGAAAGAGAAAGAAAGAAAAAGAAAGAAAGAAAGAAAGAAAGAAAGAAAGAAAGAAAGAAAGAAA
>CM021765.1:82320311-82334394 GCA_011076525.1 Nettapus auritus
TTATTTTATTTTATTTTATTTTATTTTATTTTATTTTATTTTATTTTTCCTGATTAGCTAGGTTATTCTACTGTTTTCAACCACTAAATGATGCTAACTGCTTCCTTTACAATACAAAGCAATATCCACCATTTCTATATTTGCTATTATATGGCATTAGGAAAAATGCATGTCGAACTTTTAGTTAATATATTCTTTCTTTATTTTATTTTTTTCCTTTAATATCAAGAGGGTTAAAACCTCATTCAAAATAGCCTGTGAAGCCTCCTTGAAGTCATCATTGTTGTCCAAAGCCAACAACTTCTTCCTAGTTTAATGCTTTAATACAAAAGCCTCTAAGTTCAATGAGTTCAGGGGCTCATAAAGAACTGAGATGCCTGTAGCTTCATGGTATCTTAGTGTGGAATAAAGTATGGTCTTTGGCCCTAATGGCTTTCTTTGTTACTTTAATGAAAATCCAAGGAGATGTACCTACCTCCTAATCATAAGAGAGAGAAGCAGTCAAGATGCATAAGGACCAAAGAGACCATTAGATTATTTCATTACCTTTCCATTTATATGGATTGCAATATCTTAGTCACATTATTGTTTGGCTAAAGAATGTTTTCTACAAAAGCACATAGGCTTCACCTGAAAACTTCAGAAACTGGGCATTTCAGCACAGCCTGTAGCAGTTGACTCCAAGAGTTATCACCCTACTGTTAGGACAGGTGTCTTCTTTCCCTCTGAAAAGGGCTTCACTTTTCTGCATTGGTTCTTGCCATTCCTGCCTCCAGGAAATGAAATAATTATCTTCTATTTCATGTTTTATTCTGTAAACATATTCCTGCACTGTAATTTGTGCACAGCACTGCATACAGAATTCCAGAAGTGGTAACACTGTACTGCATTCAGGATTAAAACTACCTTAGCTTCCCCTTTCACACTTTAAACATTGTTTCTTGGTTTTGGCAGAGTATTGCATTGTGTGTCTACAATGTGTTTCTTGTCACTGTGACCCCAAACTCTTTCCAGACACAGCACTGTTTAAAAACACAGTCTTCACTTGGCAGGTTTGGCTTTCATTCTTTGTTCCTAAATATATAATTTTGCATTTGCCTGTTTTAGCATTCCCTATTTGACAAGATTTATGTTCCATCAAATCATGTGATTTAGCTTTATTTATATCTTCATTCTTTGGTTGTTTTATGAATGGGACCCCTTACCAGCTTTAGCATTCTTCTGCCCAGAAGTGATACCAGGCTCATCATCAGAGATGTTCCTCTCATCCCATTCACTGAATACCAATGCTATACTAGTCTTTTAGCATTCCCCTGCATTTGCAAGATGCATTCAAGTCCATCACAGTAGGACAGAGATCTCTTCAGCCAAATCATTTAGAATTGTTGTGCACAAGTGGTCTCAGCCTGCCAAGTTGAAAATACTTATTCCTAGGGGACCGATCTGAATTTATCTAGCATCCTCCTCTGTTACTAATAAAAATAAATGTTCTTCATCATTCTTAAATGATGTAGCCTTACTTCGGAGTCCCAGGCATAAGCAATTGTTATTTTATATTTATAAGTGTATCTGAGTGTGTTGATCTTATTAATTCAACATTCTCAGTTTTATAGGCTATCAGCTAGTATTTATTGCTGTCTTCTGGTGAAGAATGTTATGCCTGTAAATTCCCTGATACATTTAACACTTACTTACTAATGCAGACTTCCTTGCTGGTTTTGGCTAATTCACCCTTGACTCATTTAGATAATTTAAAACTCTAGCCAAAATCACCTCCTTTGACCACTGCTTCACTTATGCTATCAGTTCCTATGGACTCTTACTTTTTTTCTGTGCAAATCCAAATTGTACTGGGACATTGGAATGAACAATTCTAAACACAAATACCTGTTCAGTTCCAACCACATTTCACTCATGCCTGAGAACTTAATTTGACCCTTAAACTATTAACCACAAAAAGTGTTAATCTTCTCCATGTCCCTCAAGCAAACTATTTTTATGAAAGTGATTATCTGGATGGAAGCAGTCACACCTGCCATCAGGAAGATTTGGTGCATGCTAAGAGTTTTCTGTAATACTAGAATTGCAGCTGCTTCTGGACCAGGGGCTCTCGGTCTTGCTGTCATTCATAGGGGCACAGGGCTTTCATTCTTTTCTCCTGCACACGCACTGGTGACCTGGGGCTGGCAGTGCACATCACCCATGATGTGTGTGAGGGTGCAGGCTCTATCTGCAAACTCTGGAGGAGATCCTGATGTTTGCTCAGTTTGCAGAACCAGAAGAGGGTTCTGTAAGTTTGAGTTATTCCTGAGTTTGCTGTTTCTGCCTGCCTCAGTGTGTCACAGAGTACTACTATAATTGCATATATTTATACACCTATAGGAGGGAAACATTGTTCTTGAGGATCAGTGTTGGAGGAAGATGACAGAGGAAGAAAAGAATTAGGGAGAAGGTTCACTTACAAGTGACAACCACCTGGGGGATGCATGTTCATTTTGGTCAGCACCCCACCAGAAGGGGAAAAAAAAAAAGAAAAAAAAAAAAGAAAAAAGAAAGAAAAAAAAAAGAAAAAAAAAAAAAAGAAGAGAAAAAGAGTTTCAGAGCAACAGAAATTATTTTTGACATTCAAAAGTCCTTAGAAGCATTGAGACTGGACAATTGCAACTACTCAGCTTAAAGAGAAAATATAATGGACAAGATACCAAAGGAAAATTCTTGGTTCTAGTAACAGCTTCTGGTAATACAAAAAGAGGGAGAAAAGATTTAAGAATAAAATTCCTGGTGCTCATAGCAGAGGTCGTGACTGAACTGAGAGACCCAGGTAATTCTGCAGTAAAAAAAACAAAAAATGTGCATAAAACATGACAATAGTTTTTGTTGTTGTTGTTGTTTTCCTACAAGAATGGGTTTAAAATGGGGATATGTAATTGTATGAAATGTTGTATTATATGAATGCTTAAATAGGGTAGCATCCTGATTTCTACTGTAATCTTTGAGTGAATTCTGAAATTCAGTGTGCTTGCTCTTAGCCCAAGGGCAATTTTCTTTACTTTTCAAAACTGGAGGAGATACAGTTCAGCTGTTTGTATGGGCAAGGTGAGGGTTCAGTAAGCAATCTGCAGGTCCTAAACAGCAGAAACAGCAGTCTCCCTCATCTGGAAGATGCAGCTGCAGCAGGGGGAAATTACTGCTGGTTCTCCTTTTCATAGGAGAAGGCAAGATCTAGAGTAAAGGAAATGGGTGATACCAGAGCATCCCTTGCATTCTTTGGTTTGAATGAGGTTTGTGTCACTGCATATAAATTTACATACATTTATGTGTGCACAGAAAAACAAAATACAGGGAAACAATTAGATTATCTGAGTTTGTTTCCTTTGCTTCTTTAAAAAACAAACACTTCCCAGTTCTCTTTCATGAAAAACACACCTCAGCTCCCCCCCCCAACCCCCCCAGCTTTAGAAATAGGCATATGGCTCAAATTCATGCATTTCACCTTAGAAAACAGAATAAACTAAAACAAAAAAAAAACACTTTTTTTTTTTTTTTTTTTTTTTTTTTTTCACAACACACATCAGCATTTCCTCATAAACCATGAATGACAGCACAACCTAGATATTTTCTCATCTCCCTTAGCCATTATAGCCACTTATTGCAGCTATAGTGTATAACTCCTATAGTGTAAGAGACAAAATCTTTATACTATCAAGAAAACTTTAAAGGTTCCCAAGTCTGCCAGAGTGAGTAACAGTGGACAACAAGCAAGGCAAAAACAGCAAGAAAGGGACTGAAATTCTGCTGTGCTGTGCTTGGGCTGTACCATGTTTCAGATAACTTGTGGTTTGCCCCAAACTTCCTTTGAAATAGTGTGCAAGTCTGTGTGATTACATAGGCTGGAAGGGAAGCTGCATGGGCAGACACAGATCTGCCAACTTCAATGTGTCCAGCACCTGAAACTTTAACAATAGCCCAACTCTTTCCACATACACTGTTAATATAGAGATAATTTGGTATGCAGGGATTATGTTCACAAGGTGGTAAGAGACAGTCAAAAGAAAGCAAAAGATGGCAAAAAAGATCAGGAAAAAAGTTGGATGTCCAAATGTCAGGAGTGCGGGACAGCAAACACAAAAACCTAGATGTGGATTTAGTGTGATGCATGGCCAGGCTAGTCTCATGACTTATGTACAAAAATCATGCAGGCACGATGCATGCTCAAAGGGACTAGGTATGTGGGAAGTATTGCAGAAGTGGTAGCCCGTTTCATGGAGTTCATTGACCATATTGGGACCATCAGAACATCTAGTGATTCTGTTAGGAAATCTCTCCCTGCTGTTGCATTTCCAAAGATCCTTGTGACCTTGGCAAGGAGTGAGTAGTGGATGGAATGACTTATCTTGGCAGCTTACCACCTGCAGTCTTCTTTGACCTGTCTTCCTTCTTCCATCCTATGCATTTAGCTCATGTGGCAAATGGGCTTCTGATGTGTGGAAAGAAGTTGAAAGTATATGTAATCACTACCACAGGTGACAGAACTTAAGGATTCTTTGAAATAGTCATGGTTAAAACAGTGTATTTTTGTTACAGTTTTTGGGTTTAGTTTGTTATATATTAACTAATTTACATGGAAATCTCGTGTAAATTATCTTTAGAGGTACAGCAACTAAAATCAGATCAGGGGCATCCTAATTCTCAACCCCATAAATGGCTTAATGAAGCTTAGCAAATTCCCTTTAAATTAACAACTTCATTTAGTTCAGTATAGTTTCTCTTCGATGTCTCTGTGATAGTTCCTTGTAGAGGAATTCTTGTAAAGATGATAAGTTTTAAAGCAGCGTGAATATATATATGTATGTTTTTTTTTTTTTTTTTTTTTTTTTTTTCCCAGTTTAAATCAGATTTCTTGAGGTTGGTTTAAAAAATAAGGAGTAGATTTAGGGTAAAGTGAAATAATATACTCTTTACATACATTGGAGAGATCTCTGTAAAATTTAATTTTGCCTTGTTTATTAACATTAGTTAAATTATTCTTTCCAATAAATCCTTTCTAAATCCAAAGAAGGAATTCTTGTAATGCAGATCACATCCAGGCAAACTTCTGGCAATAAAAGAGGGGCTAATGCAGGCAAGATAAAAACCTCCTCAGAATGCATTGAGGCTGGAGGGAGGAGGATAAATTACTTATCGGAAAGCCCTTCTTTTGAAACTGCAGTTTACTATCCTGATAAAGGATCAGAGGCATGAAAATCACTATAATTAACATGTACAGAAGTTTTCATAGTGAAAAAAATAAAAAACCCAAACAATTCATGTAGAGGGGTATGAAAAATAATATAGCCAAAAATATAGTGGAGAACAGGGGGTTGAGAAGATGGCAGAGCAAAATTACTTCTGTATGAGGAAAGCATTAAGAAGGCATAATTTGTGTCGTATTTACTATATAAGAGTGAATTACAGAGCAGAACTAAACCTGAACTGGAAATGTGTTCTGTGTTAACTATACCAATAGTTGCTGATGTATCTAAACTGCAAGTCAGTTTTAGCTAATATGTTGCTATTTTTTTTCCTCATCTATTAAATTGTTTTTCATTTTCTGGTGCACTGAAAATATCTCTGAATAGGACCTTGCAAGTATATGAACTTTTACCACAAGCTATGCGGGTGGTGGTACTAGGACTTCTGGAGAAAATTCCTTTTGGCTCGAGAGATTCCCAAGACAATGAAAAGCTTCTTAATAGAAAAACAAAACCAACAACAACTCCAATAACAACAACATCTCCGCCCCCCCCAAAAAAATCAAAACCAAAACCAAAAAAACAACCCAGGTTTGACTTCTGTTTGAGGAACTGACAACAGTACCTGGTTATGGGACTCATTCCCCACAGAAATTTGGCCAACATCTCTCACTGTCCATTCACAACGTGCAGTGGAAAAGGGACGGGTATCTTCTCACTGGCAGCAGTGTTTGTGAGGAACACAAAGTGTAAGCAAACTGTCACAAGTTGCTCTGTAGGATGAAGTCACTGCTCCAGTCTTCCAAGACAGAGTAGAAGTTGACGCTGAAATCCTTCTGTCCTCTGGAAGAGTAATAGTATAAGGGAGAGCCTGCCCCACCACACTTTAGCTGGGGAAAACAGTATGCTGTTGGAAAGATAGGAAAGAGTTGAAGGCCAGGCTGTGCAACATAGTGCTCATGTAGATTTTCAGAACAGAGCCTTTATTTGTCTGCATGCACAAAATAGCTTTAATTAGGTGTACAAGCTATTTGGAATAACTGCTGTAAAGAAACTGAAATGGGCAGAGGCTTAAATCCATATTTAGCACCTGGCCTGAGTGGTGAGTGGGGAGAAATGAAGGGAAGAAACCCTGGGGACTATTGTGAAGCTTCTCCTCTGAGTCCCCAGAGCCTCTTTTCTAGCAAGCAACATCTGAGGAGGCCCTGCTGGCAGAGTCCCTGTTTGTTCTCCATGCCACCTTTGTCTGCTCTGCCACAGGACCCCACGAAGATCCGGATTGTGCACGTCTCCTCTTGGTCTCCTTTTGCACTGAGCAAATCCAGTGATGGCACTGGGTGGAGAATTTTGCCCTCAAGTCATGAAGCGTGACATTTGTGGTTCACCAAGTCCTTCTGAAATCAAATTTTTCTTCCTGATGCCTCTCATTGCATTAATTCTTTTTGCTGCTTTTCTGCTTCAGTTTGCTATTTTCATTTGGTAACCTACTTAAACCAGAATTTTGTCAGCCTAGATAATATCTGCTGTATCTGTCCTCCGTATGATATTCTTCCATTGTTTTGTGTCTTCTGGTTTTCACCCAGATGTTCTCCAAAATTTTATGGAAGTTGAACTCCCCACCTTACACACACTAGCGTTCATACATAGTCCTGAGGTTTCCCTTTGGAAACTGAAAATTGAAAATGTATGGCAAAAAGCCTCCTTAGGAACAACTTCCTCAATCAATATATCAAGGTGTACAATTTCTGAAACCGCCTGTGTGTTATTTTGGAGCAATAACCTGAAATGCTTCATGTGCATATTTGAGTTGCATTGTGTTTTATACATTTCTCATTGTTTGCATTAAAACCTTGTTTTAATTGAACACAATCACAAACAATGTACGGGCAGAACACCAGTTAGACATTAAATCCTAACTTAGGTCTGAGCTGCCTTTGCATTCAGTTGGATGAATTGCAGTTGCAAATAATTGTATAGCCAAGACATTGTTCCATACTGAGAATTTAGACCACATACTTCACCTCTCAAATTCTCCCTTCCTTTGGTAAGAAAAAAAAAACAAAAAAAAAAAAAAAAAAAAGAAGGAAAAAATTGTGTTGCTAAACTACGCCTTGCTTCTAATGACATTGCTCCAGCTGCAGGAATCTGCTCAGCGAAAGAGGAGGAGGATGGCTGCTGGCCATTTTTGTTTTCTAACGTGCATGGGTTGAAGAAAGAAGAATCCCTCATGGGATTTGATTTAGATGGTTTTGGCAGCTGTAAATTACTCACAGCATGCTGCAGAGTTTGTGCTATGAGATATTTTCAGTTCCGTTGAATCTCATGCTAAAAAAAACCCTCACTAACTCAAACAAAAATAAGGCAGCAGTACAGGAGATCGTCTTTGGGCTGACTTGTGCCTGCCAGCTCTATAGGAGTTGTTGCTGGATTCTCTGGATTCTCTGCTTTGGGAACTCTGAAGAAATGACAGTGAATGGCACTGAAATGCTGATTTTTGCTGCTAATGGCAAAGAAAATGCTTTTCTTCAGACTTTGGGCTACATCAGTTTACCCTTACAGAGGGGACTGTCTGTTTATCTCAAGATTATGCTTTCATACAGGTTTTTACAGGAATTGGGGGGTAATGATTTGGTACTTTCTGAATTGCTGTTTACTTCTGTGGTTATGCCATGAAGGCCATTTCAGTGTGATTCTTAGTCAGAGGGCAGAGCTGCATCTTATAAATTGTACCTCTGCAAATAAGCAAACAAATAAACAAAAACGTGTGCTAAAATTGCAAAGCTGTTGTAATTTGAGGAGCACTGGGTTCAGATACCTCTATTTTGTGGAGAACCACTTTTCTTAGACTAATTTCTGTTTCTTAAAAAAAAAAAAAAAAAAATTGTTTTTGTAGCTTCCTACTTCTGCTGCAGGAGATCTGTTATGAGAGAAGTTAGGGAGGTTGCTTTCCACCAGGAAAAGTGTTGCTGCAATTGCAAGAATAAAATCTGTTTCAGTGGAAGGAACTCAGCTTGGTTCTCAAATCCCAGGCCAGATTACAAGGTTAACACCCCACTACCACCACCACCAAAACCAAGAGAAACAATAACAAAAAAACCTTCCCAGATTTGCTTTGCTAATAAATTGAGAAATGTAATGGATTGAAATGAGGAATCATTGAAGAGTGGGGAACACAAGTGCCCTTGCTGCCTTTGTTTGTGTTAGCTTTTCAGAGAAGTCATGTTCTTTCAGGACATTTCACACTAACCAATGTGTGTCCACATAGACTCCCTGTAGCAGAGCAGGGTACCTGCAAAATCATGTTATGGAGGAAAGTAAACAAGACCTGCTCACCTTTCCCTCCATCTGCAGGATCGTTTCTAGTGTCTATTCTTACTCCACAGTGTTGTTGTCTTTCCTACATCACTGTGTGTAGTACTGAGTAAAATATTTTATTATGTGGGAATACACAAAACATTTCAGGAAAATACATGGAGATGATAATACTGATATTTTTGCAAATGTCAGTACAAAAAGGGATGTAATCTTCAAAATGAAAAAGGTAATTTGACATATTTTCCTTTATGAATAATAATTTTAACTCCATGACAGGCTTCTTCTTTTAAAAAGTTGCATTTTCTGAAGAAACACTATTTCATTAGCATTTTAAACCACCTTCTGTCATAATTTCATTTTACCATCACTTTACTGTGTGGACCAGAACAGCAAAGATTCAAGTAAAGTGCTGACAATGTGTATTAACAAATTAGAGTTCAGGAATCTCCAGCCTCCCCATTGCCTTCCTTTTCTCAGAGGACCCTTTTCTGTAGTTACAAATGCACACATGCACAAATCTTTGTGGTTGGGCAGCAGCCAGCCAGCCAGCTTCTTGTCTTGCTTGATGACAGGAACTTTGTGTCATGGTCCACCAACTTTGTGTCATCGTCCATCTCCACCTTCCTCTCCAGGCAGCAGGAGGAGGGACTGCAGGAGAAATGTCACCTGATCCCTGCCTAATTCTTCCCCAAGCTTAATGAAAAGCTAAAGAGAAATCAGATGTCTGATACTTATCTCATATTTTCCACTCAAAGGGAGGGCAGGACTTCTGAAGTTATTTTGGTACTGTGTTATATGGGTAGCTATGTGGAGTAAGCAAGACCACTGCAGTTCATGGTTGCATGCTTCTGCACCATGCTGAAGGTACTTGAATAAAGAGATCATTTGATGCATCCTGGAAATTTCAGTCACTATCTCATTTTGCAAATCCTCCTAAACACTTCTACTGAGAGTTCCCAGCTGGTGCAACATGAAGGTGTGGGGGGCAATTGTGAAGCCTGGTAAGGCAGCATGGTTATAGGCTTCTCTTCAAGAGAAAGATGCTTGAGGACCATGGGTCCTAGACAAGCCTTCTCCTGGTAGTCCCTCAACCTGTTCACATTCAGCACAGCAGAGGTCAGTTCTGAGTGCCAGCATGGTGCCAGTGGGCTACCATGGACCATGAGGGAACCCTTCTGAATTGCTCCTCATAGTTCTGGGCATGGAGGTTACGGAAGGGGAAGGAACAACATCCAGTATCCAATACTTTCAGACCAATGGTATGGCAGTGGTTTCATGCTGTCATCTGTTCTCTTGCACCTTTGCTTTGTGTATGTTCCAAATAAATCCATAACTGCTTCTACCTGAGCTTCCATGGGGCAGTAGCTGAAGTCTTGGCTTTGGCTGAGTAGGTTCTCTGCAAGAGCCTGCTAACTTGAGACTGGATATTACACTGGAGAGCTTATTGTCCTTTGGTTTGCTGTCTCTTTAACTGAGCTATGACCTGTGCAAAAAGACAGCATGATGGAGAATGATTATAAATCTCTATTGTCACTGCAAATGAGGAAAAATGTCACCTAAATTGACATATGTAACTGTTGTGATTCAGAAGAGAACTGGAATTACTTCACACTGAGTTAAATTTATACAGGGAAATACAGTGGTGGGTTAAGATTTGAGATTAGAGGAGTTTCATACGTTTCCTCCATAATCCAGCATATGTGGCTTTATGTCCACCCTAACGTTGTTGCATGTATTGTGCAATGTGGGAATCTCACAAAAGCATAGAGATTATACTTGGGGAACTCTGGGAAGCTGTTTAAACCATCTAGCAGTGTCAGTTATTTCTCAATTTGAGCTTCCATAGTTTATTCCCCCTTTATGTTATTTCTTCATGTTTATATGTCTTTCTAAGGTCATTTTCTTGTCTTTATGTTTATTTTTCTTCCTTGTTTGAGCTGAGCTTCTGTAATGTTTTTCTGTAGAGATTTTTGTTTCTTTTCTTCTGCTAGTGGCTTCTTTTCCTGATATCTGTAGCTTTCTTCCAGTCTCTTTTTCCTGTGCTTTTTCCTCTTCCTTACTTCTGTGCAATCTGCTGTGTTTCTACCCATTTCCTCTGAAAACCTCTAGACTCATGAAGGTCTCAATAGATTATTTATTTATTTATTTATTTATTTATTTATTTATTTATTTATTTTGTGTGTGTGTGTGTAAGCCAACAGATCTCTTAGGGAAACCTGTAGTCAAATTCTTAATTTTGGTAAATAGAAAGTATTGTGTCTTCCCTGTGTGGGAGATGTGGCTCCTAACTTGTTTAACTTGGCTTCCAAGCCACATAGGAAATTCTTGAGAATGTTTTCAGTGATTCAATTTGTTGGTTAGCAAGTCTGCAGTTATTGAATTATTTTGTGTATGTGTGGGCAGATTTTCTCTTTTTGCTTTACTTTTCTCTATTCCTTTCTTTAATGATTTCTTTGCCTTTTTATTTTCTTTTTCCCTCCCTTATATTACTTTTCTCTCCATAGCACCACCACATAATCTATTTACATCTGCTATACCCTCCAAGGTCCTTTTCATCTTGTTTCTTCCACCTTTTTTCTCTTTGTATTCTCCTTGCCCTTGTTGTTATACTTTGTTTTCTTCACTTAAAAAGTGCTCTAAGAAGAAAGTCACAGGACTGTAAGGAACAGGTTTTTAAGACATTAAATATCAAAGTGAAGCATTCAGTTTAGGAAGTCTGAAGGTTATTTTAACTGAGACTGTAATTGTGTTGGACCTAAAATTCACCTGTGCTTCTGCTGTAATGGCCCCTGCTGGATGCTCTGACTTTAGGAGCAGAGCAAGTAAACTTAATTTCAACTGTGGCTTTCAGATCACTTTCCCTTTGGATCTTGTCTTGTTTTCACACCCAGGAGAGTCCTGTGCAGGGCAAGACATCCTGAAAATCTGTGGATTCAAAAGGTATTGAGTTGGTGCCAGCATTAACAAGGTGAGGCTCTTGTGTGAATATATGGCAGCTCTATCTCCTGCGATGTCAATAGTGATTCTGCAAGCATTGAGAAGGTTGTGCAAGTCCCCAGGTGTTGTCAACAAGCCTAACTCTGCCTTCTGTGAGGGTTTTGAGTTTACACAGGAAAGCAGTCTGGACGATGGTGAATGTTAATAGATTTAATGTTATTTGGGAGGTAGCAGCTGTGAATTAATCATAGCCCCCTGTGAGGGAATGGCTCAGATTTGAGCAATTCTGGTAAGTGTGATTCAGCTTAGACTTCTTCAGGACACTCCTGACACAGGCAAAAAGAAATAGTCCGGACTGGGGTTTAAGGTCACTGCGTGGAAGTAAATGTGTCTGTTTTTGTGCTTGGGAATGTGAAGCCCTAGTGGAAGTCCTCTCAAACCAATGGTGGGCTATAATAAGTATGAAACTGCTTGAGCTCATTGAAGAAGCCAGAATATAATACTTCTCTGTGACAAATTCTGCGTGGAATTGCTCTAAGTTGTATGCAGAAATTAAAGCACTTACTGGAACCTGCACTAAAACAGTCTGTGTTTCTACAGGGGTTTTTGCTTCATCGTGGTTTATACTATCAAGGCAAACATGTTGCCTATAAAGTTTGAAAGCTCTGTTCATTCTTAGGCAGACTGTGTTGGCCTGTATGGCTGATTTGTATGAAATTTCTTCTCAAGAGCTGTACGTTTCTGCCAGATTTGAGTGCCCTGCAAACCATTGAAATAAAAAGCTGTGGAGTATTTGAGTGCATAAATAAATGGGAGGAAATCACAAGCAGTAAATCACCAGGAGTGCACAAACTGTGTAAGAATTGTGAAAGAAATAAAGTGTGAAATAGCAATGATACTGTTAAAGATATATAACAAAATCAGAAAAACAGTAGGTCAGGTGCTAAGCGGCATGAAGGCTGCTTTGCTCTACTCCAGCAGCTGAATATAGCAGTTAAACAAACATTTTATAGGTGGAGGTACACATACTCTAGTTCCTCTGAAGTCGAGTGCTGTGCCACTCTTGCTGTGAGTGTGAAATAGTAGTACACAGTCCTTTCATCGGCAGTCTACAGGACTTATTCAGTGGGTCAGTGTTTGGAGATGGGACAGAAGAAGTATTCACTGCAGTAAGGTTTTCGTGTTTGGAGTTACAGCTCAGTTCCCAAGCTCCTCTGTGAAGTCCTGTATAAAGACAGAGTGGGGAAACCTCAAAAGGATGCTGAAGTCTGTGGAGCATCTCCTGACTTACTTGAGGCAACTCAGAATTATTCTCATCTTTTAAATAAATTGCCTCCTGCAAGAAAATAGTGGTTTTACATCAGTGGAATATTACAGGGAAACAGGCGTGGAAGGCAGAAAATAAGAGTAAAATCTTTAAGCTTGGTATCAGCTCTGCCCCCTGGTGCCTGTGCATTACAGTGTGACCCCAGAATCACCACTTCACTTGTCAAATGATGAGATGAGGTTATTACATTTATTTTTTTTTCTTTTCCAGCTGATCTTATACACTTACACTTGCTTGCATGTGTATGTGTTTATGGAAATGACAAGCAAACTAGGCCAAAAAAAGACACAGTTGTTCTTGTGGAAGCATGGCTGTGTGTAGGACTGTGCTGAGATAACTTTAGAATATAATTACAAGTGGTATTGTTATGCCAGAAGACTTGCCCCATTAGATGACACTGATCAGTTCAGTAGGTGATCATTGTGAGCACAGGGGTACTGTAACTAATCTCATGGGTTTCAAGTTCTTATGGTGTAGTCAAGTCTGAAGGAAGAGCTAAAGGGTGAGTAATGACCTGGCTGTGCAAATGTTTCTTCCCCTGTGCAAAATGTGTTTTAAGAATAGGCATAGATGTGCTTGCTGAGACCCGTAGCATGCTGGAAATAAATGCTGGCATTAAGCCATTTAATGGCTTCTGTGGATATAGAGTGAGGACAGAAAAGGTTGAGTAAGTCCTTGAGAGGTGAAGATTTTTCACATTGGTATGGTGTTATAGAAAAGAGGAGTAGAGTGAAGAGATGGGATGCAGTAAAGGGATCAGGTGACAAATGGAAGCTTATCCTTGCAGTGGTGTTTTAAACAAATGTAACTGTGGCAAGACTGTGTTAGGTCCCAGGAAAAATGATTTTGTAATAAACAAAATGCCCAAACTAAAAAACCCTATGAATTTATCATAAAAAAGGCACAGATTTTGCTCATGCAGCATCAGTTTCACAATGCAGAGAAAGGTTACTGATGGTACTTTTTTTTTTTTTTTTTTTTAAGAAACAAAGTCAAAGAGAAAATACTGCTCAGAACCTTGCAGAGAAATGTATTATGCTGGAAACCCAAAGGAAGCTCCAGCACTCCTTATGAGCCTGAGTCTCACACCTCTTGCTATGAATAACCTCTGGTAATGGCTCAACACATATCTCACAGGCAGGGTGTGAGAAAAAAATCATTTTTCCTGGGACATAACACAGTCTTGCCACAGTTACATTTGTTTAAAACACCACTGCCTGTGAGACATGTGTTGAGCCATTACCAGAGGTTATTCATAGCAAGAGGTGTGAGA
>CM021765.1:82343828-82360700 GCA_011076525.1 Nettapus auritus
TTTTTTTTTTTTTTTCACAAATGATTTTCTCTCAGTCTCTCTCTCAGTCTCTCTCTCAGCCACAGAATCCAGAAAGAGACTGTCCCAGACCCAGAGCTTGTGCCGGTTCCCATCAGGGAGGGGCCTGATACAGGGCTAGGATCTAGTTTCAAACTCCTGCACAATTTGTGGTTATTTAGGGCCAACATTTTGGTTTAGGCTGGTCTCTAAACATGTGTTGTATGGTTTTATTTATAAGAATAATGACTCTATGTTTACAGGCTGCAGCATATAATCTATCTAATGCCTGGTCTATCATGTTTTTAGCTCTCCCTAACTTTCAAGTGCATTTTCACTCTTTAATTTTACACAAACTCTTGGACATTGGCCAGAAAAATTCTTTGTAGTGTTTGCAGTTCAGGATCTTGGCCAGATTAAAGTTGTCATCGATTTCACCTCCCTCTTCTTTTAATAATCCCACTTTCTCCCTAGTATTTCTTACATTTTTTAAAGTTGCCATTCTCTTTGTTCCGCTCCTCTGCATTTTATTGAATTTTATGCTCTTTTATTTTATCTGTTGATTTAGCTGAATCCTATTTCTTTCTATACTTTATTTTTAAAATTTTTATTTTATTTTTTTTTTTCCATTTTATGAATGGCCTTTTTGCATGTTTGCTACTGAGCAGTCTTCTGTGAAGCTGTGCTGGTTGTTTCAAGGAAATACTGAGTGTCAGCTGCAGAGAATCTCCTCAGGGACTTTTAGGATTCTCTTGGATTCTTCTATATCGAAATTTCAAATTACGTTTTCTTCAAAGATAGTCTGAGATACTGAATACCTAAGCTAATTTTTATTTTCTGGAAGACAATAATACAACAGCATATGCCAAATTCAAGTTTTGTTACTTACTACTGTTTGTTCTCCTGATATATGTTTGCCAGAAACCTTTGCTGGACAAAGGTTATACTTATGAAATACTTGCAAGTAAACAAGATAGCTCAATCTGGAGATGGGAGAGTTCATAAAACAGGCTTTTTTTTTTTTTTTTTTTTTTGACATCCATTCAGTGGGATATTTTGCTTGTAATGGACAGTCTAAAGCATAGACTGATGAGTTGTTGGCAGTTTTCTTAAGAGAATTTATTTGGATTGGGTGAGAAGTATTCAAAGGAATCCTATGCTGTGACACTACTCAGAACATTCTTGGTCACCTAGTTTACACTTCCCTAATTAGAATTTTTGACAAGGATGACTTCAGAGCCCAGCAGCCAACATCTCCATCCTTAGATGATCAAGCTTGAAATTGGAGCTGGAATTTTTACTACCTGGTCCTAAACTGTATGTGGGCAAAATATGCAAGTTCCCTTTATCTCTGTATCCTAAAAAAACAAACAAACAAAAAAAAACATACAAACAAAACAAAACAAAACAAAACAATGGATTGTGAGATTAAAAATCACTTTAAAGTTTAACTGTGACTGATGTTCCTTTTACTGGTGGGAGTAAGAATTAATTTTAGAGGGTGAAGCCCCAGGGCTAAGTGTACTAGTAAACTTCAGCTGCTTTGTACTTCTTTGCCAATACTGAGAAGCCATAAACCCAATTTAACTTGCTGGTTAAACCAAGTTTACAGTTGTTTTGCATTGCTGGAGTGTAGTAGAACAGTCAGACCATACCAGTGAATCACGGTGATTTTTTCTTCATTGGGGCTTTTATCCTTTTTTGAGTCTTAATTGGAATAAGCCAAGGCAGAGGCAGTCTGTTCTTGACAGCATAAAGTCAAGTTGATGCAAGAATTGTTTTTAGAGCCAAAGCCACTGTGGTTTTTGTCTTTGTGTTTGCTTTTATAGTGTTCTACTAGTAGTGTTTGCCATAGATAAATGTATATATATGTAATCATTCCCTGTTATGCAGGCCTTATACTCAGCCTTTATTTCAGTAAGGAGAGACATCAGCTTCAGTATATCTCACAAGCTTTGCTGGTTCAGGTCATCTTATGAAAACACCTTTTAAAATTATGATTTAGAAGGATGAAGAAAACTTTAGGGTCAAAATGCCAGAGGAACTTTTCACTTCAGAACGAGCTTGTCTTTAATTGTTTTCATTTTTGACCACATCAGGTTTCTATTTATCTATACCACAGTTTCCCATCCATACAATGAAAAAATAATTCTGTCTTCTAGCTTTGACTGTGTGCTTTTTTGTGTGCCTTTTTTTTTTTTTTTTTTTTCCTGATGTTAATGCCATTTTGTCTTGCTGTGGTTTCATAAAAGGGTCTTATGTTGGAAATTAATTACTTGAATACAGTATTAGGCTTTCTGAGATTGCAATGTAGCATTAGCATCAATGAAATTCTCAGTTTGGACATGCTTGTACTGCCCTCAGACTGGTAAATCCTGAAATTAATTTCAACTTGTGATCAATAATGTAAAAAAAAATAGTATTATCACTAATAAAAATGTTACAAGTTCTAGCTGCATGTAGTTGATAGTGAGCCTAAAGCTCAAAGAAAGCACAATTAATATGGTAGGGGAGGTGAAGGACTGGAAAGCAATTCAGGGGGATAAGACAAAATGTAAGGACACCTGCAGAATTATCTTTGTGTTATTTGCTTAGTGCATCATGTGCATATGGTTTAAATCACCCAGAAAGTGTTTAGAATCATTTGCCTGCAGCATGACTGGAGTGCTGCAATGACTGGCTATAAACTCTTCAGAAGGGACAGCACAGAACGGGTGGTGGTGTGGCTCTCTATATTAGAGAGTCTTTCGATGTTGTAGAACTCGAGGCTGGGAATGACAAGGTCGAGTCCCTTTGGGTTAGGATCGGTGGGGCCAACAAGGCTAGCATCCTGGTCGGGGTCTGTTATAGACCGCCGAACCAGGATGATGAGACAGATGAGGAGTTCTACAGGCAGCTGACAGAAGTTGCGAAATCTTCAGTGCTTGTTCTCGTGGGGGACTTCAACTTCCCTGACATATCCTGGAAGCACAACACAGCCCAGAGAAAGCAGTCTAGGAGGTTTCTGGAGAGCGTGGAAGATAGCTTCCTGACGCAGCTGGTTGGTGAGCCTACCAGGGGTGGCGCCCCGCTAGACCTTCTCTTCACAAACAGAGAAGGACTGGTGGAGGATGTGATTGTCGGGAGCTGTCTTGGGCAGAGTGACCACGACATGGTGGAGTTCTCTATTCCTGGCGAGGCCAGGAAGGGGACCAGTAAAACTGCTGTATTGGACTTCCGGAGGGCTGACTTTGTGCTGCTGAGGACACTGGTTGTTAGAGTCCCTTGGGAGGCGGTTCTGAAGGGCAGAGGAGTCCAGGAAGGCTGGGCGCTCTTCAAGAGGGAAATCTTAATGGCGCAGGAACGGTCTGTCCCCACGTGCCCAAAGATGGGCTGGTGGGGAAGAAGACCAGCCTGGCTGAACAGAGAATTGTGGCTTGAGTTTAGGAGAAAAAAGAGGGTTTATAATCTTTGGAAAAGTGGGCAGGCCACTAAGGAGGACTATAAGGATGTTGCGAGGCTGTGCAGGGACAAAATTAGAAAAGCCAAAGCTCATCTGGAGCTCGATCTGGCTACTGCCGTTAAAGATAACAGAAAATGTTTTTATAAATACATCAACACAAAAAGGAGGACTAAGGAGAATCTCCATCCTTTACTGGATGCGGGGGGAAACTTAGTTACAAGAGATGAGGAAAAGGTGGAGGTGCTTAATACCTTCTTCGCCTCAGTCTTTAGCGGCAATACCGGTTGTTCTCTGGATACCCAGTTCCCTGAACTGGTGGAAGGGGATGGGGAGCAGGATGTGGCCCTCACTATCCACGAAGAAATGTTTGGTGACCTGGTACGGCACTTGGATGTGCACAAGTCGATGGGGCCAGATGGGATCCACCCGAGGGTACTGAGAGAACTGGCAGAGGAGCTGGCCAAGCCGCTTACCATCATTTATCAACAGTCCTGGCTATCGGGGGAGATCCCAGTTGACTGGCGGCTAGCAAACGTGACGCCCATCTACAAGAAGGGCTGGAGGACTGACCCGGGAAACTACAGGCCTGTCAGTTTGACCTCAGTGCCAGGGAAGCTCATGGAGCAGATTATCTTGAGAGTCATCATGCAGCACTTGCAGGGCAAGCAGGCAATCAAGCCCAGTCAGCATGGGTTTATGAAGGGCAGGTCCTGCTTGACGAACCTGATCTCCTTCTATGACAAAGTGACGCGCTGGGTGGATGAGGGAAAGGCTGTGGATGTGGTCTACCTTGACTTCAGCAAGGCTTTTGACACCGTTTCCCACAGCATTCTCCTCAGGAAACTGGCTGCTCTTGGCTTGGACTGGCGCACGCTTCGTTGGGTTAGAAACTGGCTGGATGGCCGGGCCCAAAGAGTCGTGGTAAATGGAGTCAAATCCAGTTGGAGGCCGGTCACTAGTGGCGTCCCCCAGGGCTCAGTGCTGGGGCCGGTCCTCTTTAATATCTTCGTCGATGATCTGGACGAGGGCATTGAGTGCACCCTCAGTAAGGTTGCAGACGACACCAAGTTAGGTGCATGTGTTGATCTGCTCGAGGGTAGGAAGGCTCTGCAGGAGGATCTGGATAGGCTGCACCGATGGGCTGAGGTCAACTGCATGAAGTTCAACAAGGCCAAGTGCCGGGTCCTCCACCTGGGACGCAATAACCCCAAGCAGAGCTACAGCCTGGGAGATGAGTGGTTGGAGAGCTGCCAGGCAGAGAAGGACCTGGGAGTGATGGTTGATAGTCGGTTGAATATGAGCCAGCAGTGTGCTCAGGTGGCCAAGAAGGCCAACAGCATCCTGGCCTGTATAAGAAACAGTGTGACCAGCAGGGCTAGGGAGGTGATCGTCCCCCTGTACTTGGCTCTGGTGAGGCCACACCTCGAATACTGTGTTCAGTTTTGGGCCCCTCGCTACAAGAAGGACATCGAGGTGCTTGAGCGAGTCCAGAGAAGGGCTACGAAGCTGGTGAGGGGCCTGGAGAACAAGTCCTATGAGGAGCGGCTGAGGGAGCTGGGATTGTTCAGCCTGGAGAAAAGGAAGCTCAGGTGTGACCTTATCGCACTCTACAGGTACTTTAAAGGAGGCTGTAGAGAGGTGGGGGTTGGTCTGTTCTCCCACGTGCCTGGTGACAGGACGAGGAGGAATGGGCTTAAGTTGTGCCAGGGGAGTTTTAGGTTGGATCTTAGGAAGAACTTCTTTACCGAAAGGGTTGTTAGACATTGGAATGGGCTGCCCAGGGAAGTGGTGGAGTCACCATCCCTGGAGGTCTTTAAAAGACGTTTAGATGTAGAGCTTAGGGATATGGTTTAGTGGATGATTTGTTAGTGTTAGGTCAGAGGTTGGACTCGATGATCTTGAGGTTTCTTCCAACCTAGAAATTATGTGATTCTGTGAAATATTATTGCTGGACCACCTGTGTAAAATGCAGCCATGTTAATCTGATTAGTTCTGTTGAACCCCAGGACTGCTTCACCTCTTCTGCTCCTGCTGTCTTTGCTGTTGCACAACTTCTAGTGGAACTTTGAGGTTACTTGGGGCTTTGCCTAACTTTCACCCAAGTGCTAGTTATCAAGGAGAAGCCATCTATATATCTGAAGGTGTTGCACCAGCAACCACCACACCATGGCCAGGCCAATCTCCACTCTTCTGGACTGTTAAGACTTAGTGTTTCTACACTTTCACTTCCATAGGATTGTGACACTTTGTATCCAGATTCCAGTAATTTCATACTTCTATATGCATGATTCCCATGCTACCGACTTTGTTGGGTGGCAGCAGCATCTGCAAGAGCAAAGCTCTCTAATATTTCGTCTGAGTTCATAGAAAAAAAGTGTCAAACTCCACGTTTTTTCTGGCTCTGCACGTATGGGATTTTGTACCATCTCTGTAGTCTGCAGATCCTGGTTGCCAGAAAATTGACTGCAGGAGTGAGGGAAGGGCCACCTGTTGTACTGAATGTTCACAAACCTTGCAAACTAAAATAAACAGTTGAAAAAAAAAAAAAAAAAAAAAAAAAAAAAAAAAAAAAAAAAAAAAGAAAAAAAAAAAAAAAACTCTAACAGCTTGTAACAGCTGCCACATTCCACTCAAGAGAAATCTTTATGCTAATGGAATTTGACAGGATCTACATCAGATATCTACACATAAATTTGGGAGGGGGGGAACTGAGAGAGAGAGAGAGAGAGAGAGAGAGGGAGAAAGAGAGGGAGAGAGAGAGGGAGCGAGAAAGGAACAGAGAGAAACAGAGAAACAGAAAAAGAGAATAAGACTTTTGGGCTTCTCTGGGTAGTTGGTATTTTATAAAGTTTTCATCATTGTTCTCACTCTTGTAGTTTACATACTTTGATACCTTGGAGTAAAACATGTGCTGAGTGCACGAACTGCTTGATATAGTCAAGGACTAAACTGAACTCTTCATGTTTTAGTGGTTAAATATGGGGTACAGTATCCCTGCTGTGTTCCAGCTGCAGAGAAAATTCTGCTGAAGATCCAAGTATGAAGTTGCTTAGAAAATTAATGTCTTTAATGTCTCACATACCAGTTTGCCTCTTGTACCAGACTGATGAAAATAGGGGGAATTCACATGAGAAATACTAGGCAGCTGAACTGTAAAAATAAGGCAGCCAGTAGCGGCTTGCTGTTCTGTATAAGATGGATTTTATCCCAGGACGCATAGTGTTGGTGCAGGAAGCTGGTTGAGGTTATTGGCCATCATCTTGGGACACTCAGTGGGGATGCTGACCTTAGTGTCACTATGCTTTTGAGAATGGTGTTTTCCTTCCTTTCTGACAAAAAGAAGCCTGGGAATTTGTGGAACAAAAGAAATCATGAGCTGAGGGTTCCCAGGGTGATCTGGAGATAGCAGAAATGGGAAAGGGATTAAGAAAGAAAAATCTGAACTGGCTATTCCTATATAATCTCAACAAAGTATCCCTACAGTCTCTGAAAGTGACCCTAGGGTCTAGATGATAGACTGCAAGTTGCTGAAAGTGCCAAGAAATTTCTGTTCCTCTAGGCTCATCACTATTAAACTGCACCAGCTGGATATGTGGTTAGTGAGGTAAAAAGAGATAACAAGAAGTCATCCAGCAGGGCAATAGAAAGGGAACAGCCTTCAACACAGTGGCAGTGAGACAAAGCTATGCTTCAGGTCTTAGAAAGTTATTTTGAACATTTCCAAAATATGTGAGTCTTCTCCCCTAACTTTTTAGTAGTGTCACACTAAGTAGTTTGATGCTCCTTGAAATATAGTGCCTGCTAGAACCTGTCTCTTTTTTGACAGATCAGGCCAAGTCCCACAATCAAAACCATCTGGTCAGCTTGTTTGTACAGCAAGCTGCCTGTAATAAGGGGCAATATTTTATAAACTTTACTCTGTATCACCTCTGGGGAGAGTGATATAGTCTGGAGGGGTTGATCATTGGCATTCCCCTGTGATCAGAGGATTGTTCTCCATACAGACCAAAATGTCTGTGTTTTATTCTGGGTACATATCACTCCACAGAAGAGCAGAAATAAATGACAGAAACATCAGAAAAAAATAAAAATAAAAAAGAACAACCAGGAATGGAAATGGATGGATGTTTTTGAAAGAGATGTATAACAAGGGGAAAATGAAAGTAGTGGAGTGATGTGAATTGTTCAGTCAGCAGGAGCTTGGAGAAGGTGTTCACCTCAACAGCTGTGGGGCAGCAGGAAGGGACTTCCTTCGAGCATTCAGGTGAGAGGGAGGAGCTGGTAGAGAAAGGTATGTAATATCAGAAGGTGGAAGTTCATGGATGCCCATAAAAGCAATAGGGAACATATAGACCTGAGAATATTTCAGTTGAAAGTCCAGTGTAATACTGTAGCTTTAGAAACCTCAGCTGCATCTACTCCCACTTTTGCTAATTACAGTCAAAGGAAGAGCTTGGCTTTGGGGCATCCTTTTTCATGGACTGTACTGTATCCTAGCAAGAGAAAATGATATAACTCTTTTAAATGCCATTTCCCTAACATATGCCAAAAGTGACAAAGTTTGCAACCTAACACAGCAACAGAGAATCAGAATTCCTGTGGCAGCAGTCAGAAGAGGTCTCCTAACTCTGAAGGGATCTGATCCATGTTGCTTCTGCATTACCCTATGGCTAGACTTTGGATTCAGAATATGGGCTTTTTTACAAGGCACTTTGTTAAGGAAAGTCAAGGAATATTATTATGTCCCTTTGGAGCCAGAAGAAGCTATAGAAATTTTTTCTCTCTCTCTCTTTTTTTTTTTTTTTTTTTTTTTTCTGTTTGTCCTTCAGTTGGACACAATATATAGTACCAGCTACAACCTGTTCCTCAGTGAGTTCACAGACAATTTCTTAATTATATTTTTTTATTTATTTTTATTTTTATTTTTATTTTTTTAACTTCAAGAGCTATTTGTTATTTTCCCCCTGCTTACACCAATATAAAGTAGAAGTAGTGCCTCTGAGTTTAGTGAAGTTGCATCCCACTGAAACTGATGCATGAAGAAAACTAAGCTCAAAGTTTGACTGTCAGAATGAAACTCAGATCTTCTTCCTGTCCTGCTTTATTGCAAGTGCAGAAGAGTGGCTTGAGCTGTGCTAGCTGCCAGCCACCACAAAGTATTAGCCATTGAGATTGGTTCACTCTGCACCCCTCTGCATGTTGCTCACTTACAGATGTTGCTACCTGTCTCTTCATTAATTTTGAATCCTAACTTACATAGAGACACCAGTTAAGAGCCACAGAGCTACTGAGACTGAACTAAAAGCAGCAATGCTAGAGATTCTATCTCTTTCATTTCCAAAATTGGAGTAAAGAGGGGTACTCACTGTTCTGAGCAGTAATTATAGATCACGTTTCAAGGCAGAAAATAATCAACATTGGAACAACAGAAGTTTTAATTAAGTTATTTATTTATTTATTTTCTCCTCCTGTGTGTGGTACTGCACGGTTGGGTAGATATTGGCATATTAGTAAATAGGCAATCCTTTTGCAGTTATTGACTTGTGCCAACATGGCAATTCATATACAAGGATGTGCCTCTCATTTCACTTCCATCATTGTCAAAAAAGTCTCCCAAGACTGCTGAAGTCAGTTTAGTGATATCAGCATAAAGTCAGTGAGAGGGGATTTAGCTCTGTGATGTTTAGTTTTCTGTGGCATGCAATTCAGGGATCCCTGAGACTTCATCCACGTGCCCATTTTGAAAGGCTGTCTGGGAAATGCTGAAATGATTCTGGGACAGCATCTAGCCAGGTGCCATCTGTTGGCCATTTACTATACTGCTTCAGAGGACGTACAGCGTTTGTGAGTTCCTGAACCAAGCACAGATGGTATAGCCTAAAACAATCTCTCTATATGTAAACCCTCATTGCAGGAGGACTCCATAATGGAAGCTTTTCCCTAGGTTCAGTCTCTTCAGACCCTCATGGTAGTTTACCTTCACTTTCTTAGGAGCTTAAAGAAGATATAAGACAATTGTTAATGGTTCATTTCATGAATAATCATACAAAAAGGTCTTAGAGTGATTTGAGAAGTATTATCTTGCTTCTTCTTAAAGGATACAGTGATTAATCATCACTACAAAAACTAATGTCCTTAGTGCTGTGATACATACTCAGGCTTATGCCCTCCAACCCTCTTAGGAGGAATAATTTGAGCTAGAGGAAGCAGGTAAGTATCACTTTTCTCCTGCATCACTGGGCTTCTTATACAGGCACCAAATGTCTTAATGCCTCCTTAATCTCAGATTGATCCTCTAGCTTGTGGGCACAGAACCCCAGCAGGTTATCTCATACTATCTTATCTTAGATTGTGTCTTTGATATCAGTTGTGGATGGAGTGCTGGTCTCCATGTAATAGTCCCCTCTTGGTTGGCTACTCTTTTAAAGGGGTGGACTTCTTACAGCTTTAGATGTCAGTGGGAGACATAAAGGACCACATATTCAAAAATGGATAGAGAGCAGTGCATACCAAACCTTTCTAATGTCCTGTAGAATTTGTGCATTATACATGCAGAAACTTCTTGTCAAAGTTTACTGAAAGTGTCCTTCAAGGAAGTCCATTATTCAGTGTCATATTCTCCTAGGACTCTCTAGAGGATAAAGGCTTTCTGGTGGAACTTGGGGCTTTAAGTTTCTCAAATATCTTCAGCCAAACATTTTATGTCTATGCCATTGCAGCAGTACAAATTTTCCAAAAACATTTCTACATGGCAGGAGTTGGGGCTTGGGGTTCTGCAGGTGACATCTTCACCAGCTTCTTCTTAACTGTGGCATTCTTCACTGGTGTGCAAGCTGCTCCAGGAGATACTGTCTCTCAGAAACTCTGTAAATCTGAGACCCAATCTGCATGACATCATGGTTACTGGACAGTAACCATGATACTTTTTTGATATGGAAGAAATTTTAGCTGGGGTGATTTCACCACATTTGTAACTCAGATTGTTACTTTTTGTCTCCCTAAGTTTCCATATGATAGCTGTTCTATTCATTCACTGTGATGCTTGTATTTAGGTGATCAATGAGGACATTCTGTGGCATTTTTTCTATTTTTGAAATCCACAGAGCTCTTCTTGATCCATTTGACTGAGCACTTCATTTTATTGTTCTGTCAATCTTCTATTTGATACTGGTGCCAGTTTGTTAAAACTCAAATTACAAATGTAAGCGCATTGCTTTGCAGAATGTATTGTGAATAATGATGTAATTCAGGTGGGCAGCCTCTTGCAAAGTAACATTACTATTTGCAAAACTCCACCGTAGCCCTATCATATGAGATCTAGGGCCATATATATATGTACCTAACACCTATCTAAAATATATATCTGAGAGATTTTGGCAAAGAAATGGCTACCCAGCTCAACATGCCTGTGCTTTCACACTAGTCTGACCTCACTTTTTTTGTTTGTTTGCTTATTTTTTAAGCAAGCCTTTCTCTTCTTCTCCCCCATAAAGGGAGGTGGTTGTCTCATGTGGTCTTTTATGTGGTTTGCTTCAATTACTTTCCTTGGTAACATATTCCATATGTTTACTATATTTCCTTTTTGTCCTTCAATAGCCTAGAGCATTTTCCTCACCAAATGCTGCACGGTTATTTCCCAGGAAATGTCATTTTTCAAAAAAAAAAAAAAAATATAAAAGCAAATAGAACACATTTCCAAAATGGTATTGCCAAATAGCAAAATAGAAAATGCTCATTATTTTTGATGACAAGAGTATTAAAAGGGAAAAAATATTTAAACATAACTAATTTTTCAATAGTAGTGTGGGAGGATTGTCAATTAAATGGAATGTAGTTTTCCAGTGAGACAATTTAGTCTTGGATTAAAACTATGGGTGGAATTATTTTTTTTTCAGTTTTTCTTTTTTTTTCATCTATATTTTGTGCTCCATTCCAGGCATTGTGGTGGTATTTGTTACTATTTATATTTTATGTTGAGGGTCTTTTTTCAGCTGTTTCTAAAACCCTATAAAAATGCCAGATGTCATGTTGGAAACCCAAAGACAAAAATCAGATCATAAATCACAACAAACTATATATATTATACATATATATATATATATACACAAAAGCCAATTGTACCATTCTTTAGCACTTCCCTTACTGGCTTTCCTCTTCCCTCTCTTTTCTACTCACAGTAGGTAGGACCACAGTGTCTTACCTGTTATGTTTATTTTACAGACTCAGAGCAGAGCACTGGGTCAGACACAGAGGTCTTGGCAGAAAGGACATCCTGTTCATTTGGCTCCCATTCTGACCTTACATCTGGTGGAACAGGTCCTCAGCCTCCTCCACCTTCATCCATGGAAGAGATCCAGGTAGAACTGCAGTGTGCTGACCTGTGGAAAAGATTTCATGACATTGGGACAGAGATGATTATCACGAAAGCAGGCAGGTAAGATATCTGGCTTTCTGTCTAGCTAAAAAAAAAAAAAAAAAAAAAGTAAAAAAAAAAAAAGTAAAAAATAAAACAACAACAACAACAAAAACATTTTTCCTTGAAGAAAAAAGAAAGATTTTTTTCTTCTAGATACGGCCATAGAAATAAATACGGGGGGTGGGAGTGAGTGGGGAATGGTTGTCACATTTTCACAGATGTATGTCCTACCATCTTTTTAAAGATAAAATAGTTCCATATTACTACTTAAATCAGTAGCTCCAAAGGAGAATTGGCAGCTGCAGGAAGTAGTTGAGGATAGACTCTCCTCAGAGCAAATAAAACAGGAAATAATCATTGTGCTGCTGGCTGTACTGAATTTTAGATGAGTTATGAATTGGGAGAGAGCCATTTGATTTTCCTTTCAAGTTTCCATAGCACTTCATGAGCCAGTTGATTTAATCTCATGCATAGCTTAATTCAAATTCACCTTTGTGCCAAAGGAATGTCTTCCTGCAATTCTAAATAGATAAAATGCTAATGACTTCCTGTATCAAAAATGTGCAAGTTTAGTGTTTCCCTCTGCTCTTGCAACTAATCCCATGCCAGATGCAGTTAGGAAGAGCCACTAATAAGCCAGATTTTTTTTTTTTTTTTTTTTTTTTTTTAAATAAAACTCACTCTGCCATGCTTTGCTGAGTATAGCATCCACATAGTTCTCTACTATTAAATGACAGAAATCTGCTCACCAAAACACACCTTGAAAAAAAAACAAAACAGAGAATTTTTAGATCCCTCAAGCTATTAAAGATCCCAAATTGTTAGGCATGTTTGCATTAATGTAAAGATCCTTACCTCCACCTAATGAGATTTTAATTCCTAATAATCTTGTTATGAAGAAAGTCAGCACCATGGACAGGGCTGATTAATAAGAGCAAACCATGTGGCAATCACAGGAGTTTTTCTGCCCCTTCCACAGAAATGAAGAAGGCAACTTTTCCATAGTTTTGTGGGGAAAAACACAACCTCAGTATTTGATTGTTCATAATTAAGTTTCATGTTAGTGGTCTCAGAATTTGCCAGAACTGCTGGACTTGTTCTTTTATGTTCTTGTGAAGTGGTCACTAGTGTTCAGAAGCCCCAGGAAGTTCAGTTAATTTGAGGAAAGTTTTCTTGAACAAACAGCCCAGATATCCCCAAAGATTATGAATACCAGATTAGCTCCTGGTTTTGTATGTGCCATCTCATTATCAAATGAAACATTTTGAATCAATATGGAATGGGCTGCTGGTTTTGCCTCAAATGGAAAAGGCAAAGTAACAGAAATGATAACACTTGCTGTTATCCAACATCTTTTCACTAATAAAGTCAAAACAGAAGGGAAGAAAACTACTAATTTTCATTTTTCTCAGAGCGGGTGAAATTGAGACCTAAAGAGGTTAAATAATCTGTCCAGCATCATTAAATATGACACTGGAAGAACCAAATTTATTGGTTCTGAGTTTGTTTTCATAGAATCATAGAATGGCTCAGGTTGGAAGGGACCTTAAAGATCATCTAGTTCCAACCCCCCCCACCATATGCAGGGATGCCACCCGCTAGATCACGCTGGCCAAGGCCCCATCGAGCCTGGCCTTGAACACCTCCAGGGATGGGGCATCCACAGCTTCTCTGGGCAAACTATTCCAGTGCCTCACTACCCTTACAGTGAAGAATCTCCTCCTAATGTCTAGTCTAAATCTATCCCCTTTAGTTTAAGACCATTCCCTCTTGTCCTATCATTATCTACCCGAGTAGAGAGTTCATCTCCATCTTTTTTTGTAAGACCCCTTTACGTATTGAAAGGTTGCAATGAGGCCTTCCTTGAGCCTTCTCTTCTCCAGGCTGAACATCCCCAGCTCTCTCTGCCTTTCTTCATAGGAGAGGTGCTTCAGTCCTCTGATGATCTTTGTAGCCCTCCTCTGGACTTGCTCTAATCGGTCCACATATTTCTTGTGCTGAGGGTCCCAAACTTGGGCACAGTTTTCCAGGTGGGGCCTCATGAGGGCAGAGTAGCAGGGGACAAACACCTCCCTCCTTCCTGTTGCCTGTACTACACTGCATCTGAAAATGAAAAAAATACATTTTAACCTGGTGGATTAATTATAGTTCATTCTCTTAAATGGAGTGGATAGACTTAAGAGCAGCATAAATATCTCAAAGCCCATCAACACCAGTGCACAGCAAAATACCCAGAATGGTTGAGGTTTGGAAGGGACTTGTGGAGATCATCTGGTCCAACCCCCCTACCAAGCAGGATAACCTAGAGCACATTGCACAGGATCACGTCCAGGCAGAATTTGAATATCTCCAGAGAAGGAGACTCCACAGCCTCTCTGGGCAACCTGTTCCAGTGTTCTGTCACCCTTACAGTAAAGTGTTTTCTCATATTCATCTGGAACTTCTTGCATTTCAGTTTGTGCCCATTGATTCTTGTCCTGTTGCTGGGCACCACTGAAAAGAGTCCAGCCCCATGCTCTTGACAGCCTTCCTTCAGATATTTATACACATTGATAAGCTTCTCTCTCAGCCTTCTCTTCTCCAAGCTAAACAGGCACAGTTCTCTCAGCCTCTTCTCATATGACAGATGTTTCAGACTCCTAATCATCCCCTAAGATGACCTCAGCAGTTCAGCAGTTCATACATTTCTGAATGAAGTAGTTAACCTTTCTGGAATCTTAAAAAGCTATATGCTATCTACAGTTTATTTTTTATTTTATTTTTATTTTTAAGTAACCAAAAAAGTTGAAACATCAATGCCACTGGAGTTTTACAAATTGTTCAACACATCTTCTCTCAGAAGGCTTGAGAGTATTTGCAGAGGTTATAGAGAAGGAATGATTTATGGAAAAACAGACAAACAAACAAACAACAACAACAAAAAAACACTGAAATATTCTGGGGAGATACCAAAGAATTAAATTAAATACTTTGGATCACTTAAAAAAAAAAAAAAAAAGAATTTCTATTAGGTCTTATTGGTACACAAACACACATATATATATAAAAGATTATATATTTTCTTACAAAGTTTTTAGAAAATTGCAATACTGAATAAATTGCTGTCTTTTTGTTTTTGTTTAAAAAAAAGCAAAAACATTTTTGTTGAAATTTTTCTTCTGCTGTCTTCAAACTATAAACCACTATTTTGTTGCTTGGAACAGTCTCAAGTATGTATTTTCACTCTTGTGATATAAAACTATTGTTTTGACATTTATGAATTGAAACGTTTCATGTCAGCAATGGTTCATGGAACGTGTCACGCATGCTGCCTTTCTGTTTGACAAATACAGTTTCCCATATTGCATATCATCATAATGAACAATAGATACATATCCCTAATTGCACAGTAATAACAGGAAGCTGATCAAAGATTATTGTGAGATGTACTTAGTTCCTTCCATGTGGGAACATGATGCAGCTGAACAACAGATCCAGTTAACTGCAGTTCTAATTCCATTTTCCCCATGCCAGGAAAAATGCTTTAATTTAATGAAGAAGCATCTTGCTTCATATTCATATTCACTTCCCCTACCAGTTTTTTTTTTTTTTTTTTTTTTTTCCCTTCATCTAGTCCAATATAAGATACTTTTTTTTAGTTTTCTAAGTTTTTGGCTCAAATATTTTGATTTTCTTGTTTTTGAAGAGAAGTCTACAAGCTCTGGGGAAGGCCTTGTTTAGTTGCATTTTCTGATGAAATATCTAAGTCTCTATTTTAGCCACTTTTCAGATAAGTTTAACAGCACATATTAAGGAAGACAGAGACACTAACTTTATTTTAAGAAGTCCAAAACAATACATATATATGTAGGTAGGGAATAGATGCAGGGAAATATGTAAGAACAGTAAGAAATATTTATCTTTTCAAGACTTTTTTCTTTAACACCATTAATGGCATTCTCAAGTGCCAAGCTTGAGAGAATTTGCAAGCTCCAGTCTTGACAATTTTTCCACTTACAAAAAAAGCTTTTAGCACAATACAGAGCTTAACTTACTGAGCAAATAATATGTTAATTACAATCCTAAATCATATTCTTTCTCCCTGAAAGGAGATGTTTATCATTACTTTAGTCCTCATGGACATCACGCTCATCACTGGCTGCCCACACAAACTTTATGTTAGCTACTAAACATATATATATATTTCTGTTTGATTATATTATTCTCCAGAGGTTAGATTAACAGCATGGGAAGGGATTTTTTTTCTGCAGACTATGTTTTGTATTTAACCATCACAAAGTTTAATGATTTCGTTACTTAGTTTATCTATTTATTTGTGACAGTTCTTATAGATTAAAAAACAAAAACAAAAACAAAAACAAACAAACAAAAAAACCACAAGTTAAATGTTTAACTTTTTTTTTTGTTAAACCTTCTTTCAGAGCGGATGTCTCTGTGATGGTTGAGAGCTGTCTGGCAGTCCTGTTTCTCAATATGGGATGCATGATACATGATGCATCCAGTAGATGAGATTGCATGATTTCTGGCAAAGAGAGCTGAATTGTTATCTCCTGAGGATTTCATATTATTTATTGAAATAGAGAGAGATGTGCAGCTTCTTTGCAAATTTATCCTTCCAAGGGAACATTTTTCTGTTCTTGCCACTTTCCCTACAGAAACCTTGTATGAGTCCTGCAAGGCTTTCTTGTTTTGAAAGCCTTTATAATTACAGACTCAGTTGCCTATGACTACAGCTGCTTCTTAATTTTGTGACTGGTAAGGCATTGTTTGGCTCCTGCCTGACCTCACATTGTCTTTTTACTCTTACTTTTTAATGCTAGTTTCTAACCTACATTCTCATTTCAAACATATTTCTAGATCTATATCCTGCTTATGACCAGCATACTACACTTTTTAGCTTTCAAACTTCCACTTCCATCCACATTTAATTCTGCTTCATTTTTTTTCCTTGATGCTGTATTCATAGATGCCTTTTTCTTTTTCTTTTTCTTTTTCTTTTTCTTTTTCTTTTTCTTTT
>CM021765.1:82366697-82396878 GCA_011076525.1 Nettapus auritus
TCTTTCTTTCTTTCTTTCTTTCTTTCTTTCTTTCTTTCTTTCTTTCTTTCTTTCTTTCTTTCTTTCTTTCTTTCTTTCTTTCTTTTTTTTTTTTTCCTTTTTAAAATTGGGGATTGAATCATAGGAGGCTCACATCAGTCATGCTTGCACCATGTCTCCATAATGTCAATGAGGTCATAGCCCTGCATAGCATGTGTACATCTCGAACTCCTAACACATGACATAAATGATTTATTCACCATGCTGGTCGAGGAGTATAAAATGGCATCTATATTACTGGCAACCAGAGAATTTTGAAGAAGAATAAATTATGACATAGCTACATCAATACTGGTATATTTTGAGGTTAACATTGTTCTTGGCTATTGTCTTCTGAAATAATTGTCTAGCAACACACACCTCTGGAACAGTGACCAATACACAGCACAGCTAAACTTGCGCTTAGACAAGAAAGGGAAGGCTGGAAACTATTTTTTTTCTGGTGAAAAGTTTCATAACTTACCTATCAGGTGAAAAATCTTAAGAAAGAACTGGATCATATGTCACAGAAAAGACAGCACTTACAAAAGATTTTTCACAAAACACTGACTAGACTTCAAGGAAACCATAGTGATAATGTCAGTGTTTTTGTTAAGTGTGAAATATAGGCCTAATAAGAAGATTAATTTAAGGGACATTTCTTTTAAAGTATCTGTAAGCATAAAAGCAAGAGGATCTTTCAGGATGATGGTTTTGCTTTCTAGCGCTATCAAAGTCCATACTGAAATGTGATTTTCTCAAAAACACAGAACAAAAATGATCCTGCATTTAGTATGACATGAAAGCATAATTCTAGATGGAAAAGCAGCACTCAAAATGTATATTGCCCATCTATGTACTGAAATACCTAGAGAAGAGGCATGACCTGAGGGACAATTTGTGTGGAGTATAGCAGAGCTGTCTGCTAGGAGTCAGGATCAGAGCTCAACTGGGAGTGATTTATTGTAACCCACATGTTGTTATCCTGCTATTCCTTTTCTTAAATGCAAAAAAAAAGTGTTTTTTTTGTTGTTGTTGTTGTTTGTTTGTTTTTTGTTTGTTTGTTTGTTTGTTTTAAAAAAAGATGTGTAGCACCACCAGCACAATCTTTGCTAACTACAGCAAACCCAGAGGAGTCATGCCAAGAAGTGGGTTTTGTATAGAAGCATTCTCCTGGTGTCAGAGGGGTAAGAGCCCCTTCAGCTTCTTTATTCACTATTTTCTTCCTTATTTCTACTCTTTTTTTTTTTTTTTTTTTTTTTTTCCTAGGAGAATGTTTCCAGCCATGAGAGTGAAAATTACAGGTTTGGATCCCCATCAGCAGTATTATATTGCCATGGATATTGTGCCTGTGGATAACAAGAGATACAGGTAATATTTTTAGGTGTAAAGATAGAAACATTGTGATGGATCAGTGTCAATGAAAGCATATGAAAGACATGCCATTACACACTATTGCAAAGGTATGCTGGAGGACACTCTGTTTACACCATTAATTGATTTGACCAGAATTGTAAGACAAAAAAACAGAGGTTTAATATACTCTCTTGCACATTTGGACTGATATCTGAGACTGATACACCTCTAGGTGGATAAGGAATTGGCTGGTTGGTCGCACTCAAAGAGTTGCAGTCAACAGCTTGATGTCTAGGTCTTGATGACCTGTGAGGAGTGGTGATCCAGTGATCCTTGGGGTTCTGTACTGGACCAGTGCTGTTTAACATCTTTGTCAGTGACACGGACAGTGGGATTGAGTGCACCTTCATCAAGTCTGCTGACAACACCATGCTGAGTTGTGTAGTTGACACACTGGACGGAGGGGATGCCATACAGAGTGACCTTGATGGACTTGAGAGGTGGGCTCATGCAAAGCTCTTGAAGTTCAACAAGGCCAAGTGTGAGGTCCTGCATCTGGGCTGGGGTACTCCCAAGCACAAATACAGGCTGAGAGATGAGTAGATTGAGGATAACCCTGCTGATAAGGACTTGGGGGTATTGGTGGAAAAATATGCTGGAAAACTCATGGTGGTCTGCATCCCAGAATACTGAATATAATCCAGACAGAGGTGTTTTATCTAGACTCATTAAAAGACTCTTGAGAGCAAATCTTTTCCCCAAATAGTCTTTACTGTACCAAACTTCAGATATTCAAGAACTATGCCTCAAATGCCTTAGTGGATGAGGGAAAGGCTGTGGATGTGGTCTATCTTGACTTCAGCAAGGCATTTGACACTGTTTCCCACAGCATTCTCCTCAGGAAACTGGCTGCTCTTGGCTTGGACTGGCGCACGCTTCGTTGGGTTAGAAACTGGCTGGATAGCCAGGCCCAAAGAGTCGTGGTAAATGGAGTCAAATCCAGTTGGAGGCTGGTCACTAGTGGCGTCCCCCAGGGCTCAGTGCTGGGGCCGGTCCTCTTTAATATCTTCATCGATGATCTGGACGAGGGCATTGAGTGCACCCTCAGTAAGGTTGCAGACGACACCAAGTTAGGTGCGTGTGTTGATCTGCTTGAGGGTAGGAAGGCTCTGCAGGAATATCTGGATAGGCTGGACCGATGGGCAGAGGCCAACGGTATGAAATTCAACAAGGCCAAGTGCTGGACCTGCACCTAGGGCACAACAACCCCAGAAAGAGTTACAGGCTGGGAGGTGTGTGGTTAGAAAGCTGCCTGTCAGAGAAGGACCTGGGAGTATTGGTTGACGGTCGGCTGAATATGAGCCAGCAGTGTGCTCAGGCAGCCAAGAAGGCCAACAGCATATTGGCTTGTATAAGAAACAGCATGGCCAGCAGGTCCAGGGAAGGGATTGTCCCCCTGTACTCGGCTCTGGTGAGGCCGCACCTCGAGTACTGTGTTCAGTTTTGGGCCCCTCACTACAAGAAGGACATCGAGGTGCTTGAGCGAGTCCAGAGAAGGGCTACGAAGCTGGTGAAGGGTCTGGAGAACAAGTCTTACGAGGAGCATCTGAGGGAGCTGGGACTATTTAGCCTGGAGAAGAGGAGGCTCAGGGGCGACCTTATCGCACTCTACAGGTACTTTAAAGGAGGCTGTAGCGAGGTGGCGGTTGGTCTATTCTCCCACGTGCCTGGTGACAGGACGAGGGGGAATGGGCTAAAGTTGTGTCAGGGGAGGTTTAGGTTGGATATTAGGAAGAACTTCTTTACTGAAAGTGTTGTTATTCACTGGAATGGGCTGCCCAGGGAAGTGGTTGTGTCACCATCCCTGGAGGTCTTTAAAAGACGCTTAGATGTAGAGCTTAGAGATATGGTTTAGTGGAGGACTTGTTAGCATTAGGTAAGAGGTTGGACTCAGTGATCTTGGAGGTCTCTTCCAACCTAGACTATTCTGTGATTCTGTGATTCTGTGATTCTGTGATTCTGTGAAATGCTAAATATTACATTTTGCTCTCTGATCATCCAGAGGGTTTCTCAGGAAAGTTATTTTCCTGGGAGGTATCAGGGTGGTGCCACCAGACAGGTTTTTTTTTGTCTCTTCTCTTTCAGTATGGTTCAGTGCTAAAGTTGAAAATGTATATGTTGTCTTATACTTTGTTTCTGTCCTTGTTACTTATTCAGCCACATCGAACACCCTAGCACTGAAAGGAATGGATTTATTTCTTTGCATTTCTTTTGAAAATACAGGAAATGAGTCACTGTTTGTAGGTAAGGACTGAAATAGCTTCATGGAGCTGAGTAGAGACCCAAGGAAGGGCAGCATAGAGCACGACCTAGAAGTGTTAGCACGACTGTTTGTGAAATACCTTAAGCCGAAGGAGCCACGGGACAGAAAGAAAAACAAAATCTCCAGAAAAAGCTCTAGGAAAGTAATCTATGACACATACTGGATCATTAGGTCAGGAACACAAAAGATCATTTATTTTTTTTCCTCTAATCATTACTTTTGCAATACTAAATGGAATTTCCTATTTTGTAACACTTTAAATGAGAAATTTTGTCTTATCAGTTGTTGTTGTGGTATTCATAGGATTTTGTCCTGTCTGGATGAACACACGTGTTTTATACAGTCTGGCATGGCAGCCAGTGCAGATTTCTGGAAATTATGGGGCATTTATTAATATTTTCAGAGAGGACATTTTTTACCAGTATTCTCTAGCCTCTGGCTCAGAGAGGGTTAAGGAGTTGAGAAGGCACATGTGGCAGAGTTTTACAGGGAAAATAACTGCAAAGGTGGTTTTAATAAGGAATCAGGTCTGAACAAGTGGCTCAGGGGTAATCTGGCTTTAATTTAGAAGGTAGGAGGTTGCAATAAAGCACATTCCCCCCTGACTGCAAATGAGAGCTTGAGGTGTGTGTGGTAGGGTGGCAGGGGAGGAGAAGCCCTAAAATTGTTCCTCTAGTGAGTGACAAGTTTCCTTAGCCATCACCCTTTTTTCTTTCAGGTATGTGTACCACAGCTCCAAGTGGATGGTGGCTGGCAATGCTGACTCCCCAGTGCCTCCAAGGGTTTACATCCACCCTGACTCGCTGGCTTCTGGAGACACCTGGATGAGGCAAGTGGTCAGTTTTGACAAGCTCAAGCTGACCAACAATGAACTTGATGATCAAGGCCATGTAAGTTAGAAGCTAATTTTAGCACCTCCTGCCCCAGCCTCACTCATCCCAAACTGAGAAGGGTGTTGCTCTTGCTCTAATGCTCCTCTGGCCTGATGGCCACGCATGTCTGTAAATACTCTCCATGGCTGAGTTTTTTTCCCTATTTCAGTGCTTTTTTTTAAAATGTTGCTTGGCCCTCTAAAGCAGTAAATTCTCTTTATTTCCCAAATGGTCCTCTTTGACCCCGCATCTGCACATAGCATGAACTTTATCTCATATGTACTTGTAAGACAAGAGTAACTTCTTTTGCATTAGCTCTTAATCTTCCCCTGCTTTCTCATACTTCCGGATGTAGTGCAGAAATTTTAGAAAAACAAAACAAAACAAAAAATCCCACTACTTCTTCTTCCTCCTTTTTTTTTTTTTTTTTTTTTTTTTTTTTTTTTTTTTTTTTTTTTTTCCTTCAGATAATCTTACATTCAATGCATAAGTACCAGCCCCGTGTTCATGTGATCCGAAAGGATTTCAGCAGTGACCTTTCTCCTACAAAGCCAGTTCCTTCAGGAGATGGGGTGAAAACCTTCAACTTTCCAGAGACTGTCTTCACCACTGTGACAGCATACCAAAATCAACAGGTAAAGTTGTGTGCCTTCAAGCTCATTTTGTGTTGGGTGTTCAAAAAGATATCAGTGTGTTCTTTGTGTTTGTGAGACATTACATTTTTCTGAGAAATGTAGCTCAAGAAGTGAGCTACACTGTCCACTTCACAAGCCCACTGTGTTTTTCTGTACAAAGAGAAAATGTTTGCTATAGAGTAGTCAATAGACATGAAGTATCTAGCCAGAAAACCATCCTGGAGGTAAGGTGACTGATGTTTCTTCTGCAAAATAACTGGGTGAGAACATCCACAAAGTGGTGCATTGTGTTCACTTTTCCTTGCTGCTAATTTTCCTTGTGATACATACCCCAGTGTCCTGATTGCACTGCAATTTTATGGCAGTACCACCAGTCCAGATCCATTATCTCACAGAAAAATATATATTTTTTATTATTATTTCTTTTTTAAATCAGTGAAGGTGGAAGTTTTAAAGAAGAAGAGTGTCATCAGTTTGCTGACAAAAAACCCTTTGAACATAAGCAACAGCAGTCTATCTATTGCACATTAAATGAAGTTCTCATGCATAATTCAGATTTGATTCTGATCCTGCACAGTTTCCAGTGGAGAGTGTTACTGTTGACTATAGATGTAAGGAAAAGATATTGCCGCAGTGGGATCCTATCTGCAGAGGCACTGTCTACTTATCTTTGTGAATGACCTGCCCTTTTTCTTGAACTAGACTTCTTTGCACCCAAAATGTCAATTTAGTCCACACTAGCATTAGTTTACAGAATTCCCTGTCTATCCCTACCTTCTCAAAAGATACATATCCTTGAGAAGAAAACAATTGTCAGAAAAATGTGGGTATTTGAAAATGCACTAGCAAAGAAAGAAGTTTGGGAAATGGTTTATGTGAATTACACAAGTTTATTCCCTCTTTTCCTACAGTGGCCTCTTGAAAGACGTCCTGGTCTTTGAAGGACATGGCCTGCTTCATTGTTTCTGTAGGAATTGTACATGTTGAGATATTCACATAATCACACATTCCCTCTGTAAATTTTCCCTAGCCTTCACACCACCTCTGCCATGCTTTGGGCTCAGCATGCTCCTCTTACCTTGTTTGTGCATGCATACTCTCTATCTTATCCTCAGGTGAGAGGTGCTGTGCACATCCCATTTTTCTTTCCTGCCTCCATATGGGAGGGTGTGACAGCATTATAAGGTTTGTGTAAAGGATTTTTTTTCCCAGCCATTTCAAATAAAATCTCAGTTGATGAAGCTTTTTGCTGAGTTAATAATGTAGTGTCCAGTTTGAGAGCACAAGGTATTGTCATGAGGCAGAACAACGGTGCAAACCAGCTTAGAAGAAAAATAACTTAGGAAGTTTGCTAGGGAAATATACAATTTTCTGCCACTAACTCCACAGGAGTCTTGAATCAAAAACAGGGAGGTAAATGTTTCTCCATGACAGCATCTGAGCTTCTGGAGAATGCCCTCATGAGTTCGGTGGGCATCATTGTACTTGGTATTCTTTGACAGAGCCATGTCAAGTGAGCTCAGGGCAGATTGTCACATTTAGTCAGGGAGTTGTTATAGAGTTTTTATTTTGTTACATATAAGAGAGAGCACACATGCTTATGGTGCTCCTGTGACTGCTTCAACCTATTCCTAATTTTTCTCAGTCCCCTTGAACTGACTTTAGTCAGGATCCAAAATGGAATAAATTATTCAAGCAGAAGAAAAAAATACTGCAACGGTAGGTTTGCTGTCATTGCAGCACTTTGTAATTTTTTGCCCCTCTTCTCCTATCTCTGATACAAATACTGAACAAACTCTTAATTGTAGACAGACATGCAAAGAGGATAGAGAAAGGAGAAAAAAGGACAGCCTTTTAAAGTCTGTAATTATTACCTAATAACCAGACCTATAAGGCAAAATTCACAGGCAAGGGGTAGGAAGCTAAAGGAGGAATCTCTGTAAGACACCTTATTGTAAAAAAAGCGCTTTTTTTTTTTTTATTTTTTTTTTTTTATTTTTTTTATTTTTTTTCAAAAAATATTTTGGGGTGGCATTTTTATAACATCAATAAAGGAGATTCTGATAGGTTGGAAAAACTATTTTATTAAAAATAATTTTAAATCCCCTGAATCCACATGCCCTCCAGTGGTTGTAAAACTTTGTCTTACTGGGAGAAGTGTCCCTGGAAACAGTCATAAAATTTTAGCAAATCCACCACAGGGATTCCCTCTGCTGTAATTCCATACTCCACAGAACATATCTGTCTCTGTACACACGAGTCCCTGGACAGCTGCAAAGTCAGGCTAGCGGAAATTAAGTTCACAAATTAAGCTTCTGCAAAAATAGGAGCTGCATTCCAGATCTGAGGCTAATATACAGGAGTAAGGGCTTTATTCTGACAGAAGCAAACCACCTGCAAGTCTACTTCAAATCAGTCTGTATCAATCTTTTGAGCAGTTTCAGCAAAATCACCTCCAATGCAACATGATCTGGGGCATCTTGGTCCATTTTCACCCCAGAGGCAGAGTATCTGGGATGAGGTGAGGTTGACACAGAGAAGCTGTCATGCTATAGTAGGTTAAGCAGTGGCTGAGGAAGAGCACAATAGCACAGGCTGCAAGCTCAACATATCAATACTATTTTCCATTCTTGCCAACATCGAATTTATGTTAAAATATAAAGCAGGAAGGAAGATTCCCCCCAAAAAAGCGCTAAATCTGGCCATCTTCTTTGTTTAGAGGAGGAAGAAAAAATGGTTTCCAGACCAGAAAACTCTTGAAGGGCCACCCAGATACTGAGCAGAACAGCAGCTGTGCACGTGACCAGGTGGCCAGCTGCTGTCTTTTGGAGGCTGTAGCCTGTGCTTTGCTTGGCCTTTTCTCCTCAGCATTGTTTGAAGGTCCATGAGTGCATCCAGCTGCTGGGATCTGGGAGTGTTGGGAGTGCTGGGATATTGCAGATACTAGGCAAACATAAATAGTATGCCTGCTAACTGAAACCTGTGACTGTTGATGGGTTGTAGCTCCAAGGGTTTTGTCCTATGTCCCCTGTGCTTCTTCCTCAGGAACAGCTTTTCATTTCCAGCACCCTGCGGGTTCTCAGAGTCCAGAGCAAAGACAGGTTTTCCAATGTGGCACCACTCATTTTCTAAATGGATAATCTGCTCATGCACAATGGAAGGGTGAATTTAACATGAATCTGGTGCAAAAAATGTGGAAGATAGTTGTGCAGATGGCTTCAGAAAGAGTGGTGATGATCTGTAATCTTTATTTTTTGAAGGAAAAAAAAAAAAGAAGGGATGAACTAATTATATTTTTCTTCCTTTATAGATTACCAGATTAAAAATTGACAGAAACCCTTTCGCTAAAGGTTTCAGAGATTCTGGGAGAAACAGGTAAGGAGAACTTGCGTGTCCTTAATGATCTTCTTTCTTTCCCCTGATTATCACACATGGAATGTATGTAAGGCCAGGGAAGGTGTTTTTCAGTACTAAGCCAGTTTTAGAGGAGCAGGTTGCTATAGACTTGTTCTTAGAAGAACCGGAAGAACTGTTTCACTTTGTCTAACTGTCAAAACAGATACAAGATATAGCAATGGCTTCCTCAGAAAATACTTTTCAGGTTAGCCAGCTGAACTGATCTGTTTCTCTCCAGAAGTCTCCTCCAGTGCTGCTCTTCTCTCTGCCTGGAAGCAGAGGGAAATTTTGTACCTTTATTCCCCAAATCCCAAGAGAATATTTTAGATACTCTTAAACAACATACCTCTCAACATAGCATTGCTGTCTTGCTTTACAACATTGTTTTTTTCTGTGACCATGTATTTTTGTTGTCAGATATTTAATTAAATGTTCACTTTTACCTCTATATCTTTTCAATAATCACTACTATTAAGGTTATTTTCTTCTGTATATGTTTTGCTGATTTTTTTTTTCCTAGTTTAATAATGGATTTATATATGCTCATTTCTATTATTGTCATGTTCCTCTGACCTTTTCTATTTGTTGTTTAGAACATCGTTAAAATGTTCTTTAGCTTCTCTGATAAGCTATTAATACATGTATTACAGGTATGGCACTACAGTACACGTTATTATAGCATTAATAAAAATGAATGAACTTGTGAAGATACTGTAGGTAGTGCTTCTCAGAAATTTTTGTTGTTGTTGTTAATAAAATAAAGAATAGAGGTGGAAAAATGGGGGACCACAGACTGGAAAAAAAATAGGTCTCAAGATAATACTCTGCAAAATATGGAAAGTCATAGGAAAGGGGTTCTACTTTTTTTTTTTTTTTTTTTTTTCCTTTATGCATAATGCTGGCTAAAAGGCAGATTTATATGTTAATTTTCACAGGAAATTCCCAACATTGGAGCACAAATTCTTACTTTATATTAGAAGAAAAAATAACTTTCTGAAAATAACTTTCTGATAGGTTTGTGGGATAAAAGGGCAACAACGTTCTAGTGTTGAACCATTTCAGTTTTTCTCTTGTGATGTCAAAGTTTTTCACTTTGTGTTTCTTAATTTTGTCAGGATTTTTATGAAAAGATTAAGTGGAATACCTTAAACATTATTAGAATAATTTGTATTTTAATAACACAAAAGTAAAGCAGGAACTTTAATTGAAAAAGCTTTTGTATTATTAGAAGACATTATGGTGTTATAAAAAAAGGAATAAGAAAGCCCAAACAAAAAGTTTCAACCTTCTCTGCCATTCATGACTCCAAGAGTGTGCAACAGAACTAAATATTTCAGTTTTACAAATGTTGTGGGCATCCTTTAAATCAGCATGACAAAGCCTTTAAACATTAAATTAATGATGAAATTAGGCATATTTGACTACATTACAAGAACACTAGGGTTGTAAAGCAAGGCTCTGAGCATGCAGACCAGAGTGCAGATTGTGTGTGCAGCCTTCATTTGCTGTCCCCATGGGCATTATAATTCAGCCTTTACTTGCATGGTCCTCTTGAGTGCTTTCACCAGGGCTACTACCTCATTCATGGTTTGCTATAGGAAGCCTTCAGTGAGAGGGCAATTCCCCACAATCACCCATTTAAATAGTACACTGTCCATGTTCACAAAGAGAATGTCCTACTGACCTAGGCAACTTCCTAGGTCAGCCCTCTGTTCTCATCTGAAAGCAGCTATGTGAAAAGACATTACAATCCTTATTTAATCCCTGCCATATTAGTTCTGATAGATCGGGCACATGTGCCTTTTACTCTGCTCTCCTTCCCTGTGTGGGGGAAGTAGCATGTACCCCCTGTACAACGTCTTCCCTGTGTGCAGATGCAGCTGCAGTGGAAGCTGCACTTAGAAGAGGGATTGATGCAGTTCCAGGTACATGGTGGGCTAGATGAACATGGAAGGCATTAATAAGGTCCTAGCCCAGTGAATTTGGACAGTTTCCTGAAAAGGTTGGGAATTACTGATCTTTGTAGCTCACTGATTTAAGAAAGGGCAGGAAATTGCTACATGGCTGCAGCTGTGGGGAGGGCTCAGTAAGGCTCTCTGCTGATGTAAAGAGGAATTAAAATCTTTAAGGTATTACACATCAAAGAGAGAAGCCTGAGGCTTTCGGAAGAAAAAACAGGCCAAGGTATTTGCAAGCATATATAAGCAGTCAGACGCCTGCCTCACAAGCAGTGGTCTGGCTAAGGTTGCACTGCTGCTGTCAGCTAGCAGAGGACACTAACATTCAGCTGCTGTCTTTAAAGAGGACACATGTACGTAGGTGTACACATAGGAGGGAGAAAATCATTAAGATCCAAACTGTGTGTGGAAAGGCTTCACTAAATGGGATTTTTCTTAGCTGTGCTGGATGGTTCCTCTTCCTGTAATGAATTTTTAATCTCATCAGAATCACTGGTCAATTACAGTAATCATCAAGATGCTCTGCATCATCCTGCATCCTCAAAACTTTGGTCAGCTACAGAGCATCAGACTGTAGCTGGAAAAAAATACCACTGAAAGTGTAGGCCTCCTTTGAAAAAGAAACAGGGTAATCTGAGAAAGGGACCATTTGTGAAGAAGCAAAGTGGTGTATATGTCCAGAAGGTTTTCTGTATAAGCTTAAAAAAACAGTGTGGCAGCAGTAGGGGCCACAGAATACCTGAGACTGCTCCAGGGCATCCTATCCCATCCACATTGGTTTGCTGAACCTGAGCCATGGCTGGCGTTTGCTGGCAAATTAAAAAGAAAATGCAAGCACTGGGGAAAAAAAAAGCATGATGGGAGAAGAGGAACTATTGAGCCATTTCTTCCCTAAGACATTGTTTTTCTTCTTTGTGGTGAGGCTTTTCTATGAAACAGAGAGGGATGATTTTCCTTCACTCATTTCTTATTCTGATATTGTTTCACTGTCATAGCCTGATGCAGAAATTAAGGGGTCGTACTGTTTATAAATCTAATTAAGACTAACAACTGTTTTTCAGCAACTTAGCTGTCAGTCTTGGTGGGTTAGGGAGCTAGCCTGTGTGAGAAAGCCTAGTATCAGTTACTTCTTATTAGATGAGGCATATGTAAAAGTAAAGCAAGAGACCTGGACTTGGTGGTGAAAGTATACCTAGATAAAAGATACTTCTTTAAGGGGGCAATGTACTTACAAGCCAGGTATTACTTGTTTGCTTTCCTGAACTTCAAGAGATTGAAAAGCAGTGTTTTGTACACATGGAGATCAGCTAGCCAAATGTTTGGGTAGTGGGGGTGCAGGTTTAATGCCAGAGCCTATTTTTGGAGACTGAGTAAAGTTCATTTGAAGTGGGATGCTTAGGGGGGCTCCTTATCCAGGAGGAAGCCAGAAGGGGCAACAGTCTGGAAACCCAGCAGGGTGATGGGAGGAAAAAAAAAGTAAGCTGAAGGCAAGCAACAGAATTTTCCTTTCAGATGTGGGCAGCTGAGGTGAATAAAAGTTGTTTGTGTTGGAAGTGCTTTTAGAGCTTTTGTCTAGGGTAGGAGAGTGAGGAGGATGCTTGGAGCCAATCTTTTGGCTTCCCTACTGAACTATGAAATGACTTGAATCCTGCATGCAGCAGGAATGGCAAGGTCGGCCATATGGGATGGATTATGGACATGCACAGATAGCTTGTACATCTTTTTTCATTTTTCAGACAATGGAACTTTTTCATTTATTGCCTATTATTAAAACTTTATAGCACTAAAAATAAATAAAAAAAATGAATGAATAAGAGAGCAAATTTTGGATACCTTTTAAAGGACTGACCTTATTAAAGTAAAGCTGGCAGTGAGTCCTCTTCTGATACTTTTTTACTTCCTTCATAAAGATGGTGTGAGAGGGGAAGCTTTATGGTCTGATAGACAGTTTGAAGTCAATTTTTCAGTACAGTTCTTTGGAAGAGAAAGTGGATGCCACATGGATAATGTTCAGTGTACTTGGTACCAGCAGCTCTCACCAAAGCCCAAAAGAAACTGCTAAGATTGCTGCTGAAGAGTTGCAAAAATAATTGTGTTAAAGTGGTGTGCACTCTCACCCAATAAGTTTTTGTGCAGCTGCGCTTTCCTTTGCTGCAAGATTCCATCAAATGGGGTGATAGGTGCATAGCAGGTCAATATATGAGTCTGCTGACTCTTGGATCTTGTCTGATCCATGGAAGAATCTGAAAGTTCAGTATGTATGTGTTCTGCTCAGGTAGTATTTCAAAAAACACCCTCAACACTTCTGCACAAAAACAAAACAAAACAAACAAAAAAAAGATAATCTAGTTATAGAGGGGCTTAAATTTTTGTGTAGGGAGAATTGGACATAACTTTGAGATGTCACCCACACACTTGGGGTGTTTTGTCATGTGTGTTCAAGATGTACAATCCTGTGCATGCTTCTGTGGGAGCGAAGGGCTCTCACCTGGGGAAGGAAAAGTGAAGAGGTGTCTTTAAACCTTCTGTGGAATTTGGCAGCCTTTTTTCAGATACTGGTGGTTGTAGAGCTGCCCAGAGCATTGCAGGGCAAGCTATGAATCTGGTGAGGCTGGCAGTTACAGAGGGGATGTAGGGGGCCAGGAGCCATGTATGTGGCACAGGGGCTGTTTTAGACCTGCTACCCTGGAGGTCCAGGGTTAGGAGATGGGTCCCAGGTGGCATCCCTTTCTTCCCTGGCATCCTGTGCAGGAATAGAAAGAGTGCAGTCTGATCCCTGAAAGCAGTATATTATTTCTCATTTATTCTTTTCTCTCTTCTTTTATTATCTCCTATTATTTTTTTTTTTCCTTTTCTTTTAGAAATACAGTTCTCTTCTGAGAACTGTATTGATACAAGGGAAAGCTGTAGACTGAGAGCTAGGAATTTTAAATTTGAGCTGTGAATGATGCAGGCTCCAAGAAGAGGCATGGGCAATAGCTTATTGTTTCCCTAATCCACAGCCCATGGAGGGGCTTTTTATGGGAAGGAAGCAAAATCATATACTAGAATTATTTAGGCTGAGAAAGACCTTCAAGATAATTAAGTCCAACCATTAACCTGGCCAAGAAGTTTAATGGTGTTTGTACCTATTTTTTGTACCTATACCCAAAAGAGAAAGGTGTATTTATATCTCCATCTAGATGAGACCAGAGCTAGAAGTCAGCTGCTGGTGCAGTGCTAGGGTATGAGCACAGGGATCCATGGTTGAACCAGACTGTGCAAACACTGGCTTTAGTGAGATGGCCTCTCTGCTCCCCTGCACCACCCCTGTGGCAGGTGCAGAACAGCTGGATTTGCAGGGCTGGAGCTTACAGCTTGCATTTCAGGACAGATTAGTCATTTTTAACCATCAAGGCAGATTCTTTCAGCTGTCAGTCTTGCTACATTGACTTGCTCAGGGCATTTTATGCTCCGGGTTTATATGGTACCAGAAAATTCTCCCTCAGCATTTGGGCTGGGGTTTGTTTCAAAAGGATGCATATCGGTACCTGTCTCTTCCTGGCTGTGCATGTCGAGAAGCAGCCAGAGCTTGTGCATGTTCAGCTTCCTTACTTGGGGAGCAGAAGAAATCCTGGAGGTGGTACTGGTAGTCTGAGAGCTGCTTCTGCACACAGAGCCCAGCTTAGCAGACAGGCTCATGCTCTGCACTGCCTTGTTGTCTCCAAGCTCCATGAGCTGGCAGAGGACACTGTATTAACTAAATAGTTTTGTTGTAATGTGCTCAGTGCTAGTGTGAGACTGCTATGCAGAGATGTCTTCTGTTTCTACTTCTAACAGCTTAGCAGCTAATAAACACCATGCAACAACCTCACTTCTAAACCTCCTCTTAAAATACAGAGTTTGGTTTGCCAACCCCGATGTATTTAAAGCATCTGAGCTTCCGGGGAGACTTTGGAAAGTTAACTGAGTGAGTAGAGGCACGTGCAGAAAGACATTTTCAGAAGCAAAAGGCAGCTCCAGTATCAGCTCAACATCTGATGAGAGGCTCTGGGGATGTTAGAGACTTTTGCATTGAAAGAGGATATGTTCTTGCATTTGACAAAGCATCTCTAGTTGTGCTAAGCCCATGCAAGAGCTATAACCTCCTATGGGAAAAGATGCAGGGAAAGGCAAGGAATGGGAAACAGAGCAAAATCCAGTGTCTGCAGAGAATAACCTTTCCCTGGAAGAAGAGACAGTGTGTTGTCTCATAAAGAACATGGGGATCTTCTGGTAATGCACCTATGTCCTCAGTGAGCCTGTGGAGTTAGACACTTCCAGCAGAGCTAACGTTCTGCAATGAAAATAAAACCAAACATGAGACCCTGAACCTTTAAGAGAAAAACTTGTTCTCACTTTATTTTTGGCTTTTTCTCTTTGGTACCTTATCTACAGTGAGTTAGAGACCCAAAGAAGAGATGCCACCAACTTTTTTGTAAAAAGCCTCTTCATTTCCATTCAAAATCCAAAACTAACAAGACTCCCTTTTGGATGACTTCCAGTAGCACTTCAGAACAGTGTCCAGAAGTGGGAAGTGACAGGAAAGGCCATTCACAAAAATACTCTTGGATTCTGTAGGCTGAATCCCCGATCTCCCACATTTGCATGTATGACAGCTTCTGTCCATAAAGCGTGGAAGCCAGTTCTGTGACAAAGTGTGCTGTGAGGAGCTGGCTGTCACCTGCAAAGCAGAATGAAAATTTAGGATCCTTTTAAAAATGAAAAAGGCACTGAAAGACTGTTAGGAGCTTTTGAAATCTTAGACTGGGGAAATGTTTTACTCTAGCAGCCAGCACCCGTGTGGGAAGGCTTGCCATGGTGGATTTTGGTGGCCACTGGCAGCCTGTCAAGCAAGATGAGAGCCCTCCTTCCCCGGTGCCAATATCCTTGCCAGCTGATTGATGTTCTTCTCTCCTTACTTTATTTCCATTCCACAGGACGGGGCTGGAGGCCATCATGGAGACCTACGCCTTCTGGAGGCCCCCTGTGCGCACCCTCACCTTTGAAGATTTCACTACCATGCAGAAGCAGCAAGGTGAGCGTACAAAGGGCATGCAAATAACTGCACAAAGAGCTGCAGAAAGAGCAGAGGAAGAGGGTGCAAGAGCAGTGAGCTCTCTTTGTGTTGGGGGCAATGGGTCACACACCTCATTGAGCTCTTGATGGCTGTGAAAGGACACAGAGCAGAGAGGATGGATGTGAGCTAGGAAACACATGAAAAGCTGTACATTGTAAGGTGTGATGCAGCTGCATCACCTCCCTAATGTCTTCAGAGCTCAAACATGGAGCAGGAGGGAGCACAGTGTGAACCAGTCCACATGCATGGCATGAGTTGAGATAAGCACAAAGAGCAGAGAGAGACAGAGGCAATGTTCCAGCATGTCAGGCATGTTGTTCACCATTTACAATTAGAGTTTGCCATTTGAGTGGAACCCAAGGGGAAGGGGTGTATGTCCTCTGGAAGCTTCAGGAGACCAGAAATGTGCCCTGTACCCATCCCCACAGGATCACACTGCCTCGCTTTCAAAACCTGGGGGCCTTGCTGGAAAGACTGTTAGTATGAGGCTGGGAAGAATTATTGGGTACGCCAAGTATTTTCCAGTTGTTCGTACTGTGTCTTTTCATAGCTTCTGCCCTTTGTATCTCTCATTTCTTAAACATGGCTTTCATCTCTAATTTCAGGCTGCAATACCATTTTTATTTTGTGCTGATAGGATTTACCCACTGACTTCATTGCAGTTCTTTCTAGTTCAAAACACAGTCATCACTGTGAGCAGAGTATTGGTGCAACATATATATATATATATATATATATATTTTCCCCTGGTATAAATGCAACAAAAGAAACAAACCCAAAGTGTCTTTAGATGTGACACCTGTGAGGTTAAAGAGTCAAAAATAAATGGGTGTCATGTGTAGCAGAGCACATTCTGCAGCCTCTTCAGCTGGACATCAAACTAAAGGTTCCCTCCAGACCTTGCATCCACCTGGGGATGACGTGGTCTAATCCAGAGAGAGCGTGGGGGCTGCCCACTGGGCAGCCAGGATCAGGAGAAGATCCAGCACAGCATGGGGCAAGAGATATTTTGCAGAAACTCAGGGGAATGTGTGGAGAGGAGCACTTCTGGTGGGGTGTGCGGTCAGAGATGGGTTAAAGAAGGGATTCAGAAAGGTTTTCATCACCCACCTAAATAGAAACATAACAGCCTCTCCTCCTGATCACCCTTGCTGAAGCAGCCTCCCTCCTCTGGCGGCTGGCTGGCCTGTCTCACCTCCTATTCGGGCTTGTACAGCTCCCCTCCCCTCCCTTTGGTTATCAGATAACATCCTAGTGGCAAGTCCAGCTCTTGCTTACGTGGTAAGGTAATATTAGGAAAGGAAAATATTTAATGTATTTTTAGCTTGTTTTAATATAGTTTGGCAGCTGAAAAACCAGGAAGCAAGCCAGTACCCTGTGACCAACCAGAGCAGTGCAGACCACCACCAACACTGCACTACAGGCCACTAAGAACGGGGCAGCCCCTAACTAAAGTTGTGTCCACAGGTCGGTCTCAAAACTTAATAACTTAGTACAAAACAGTGCTCTTGAGCTTTGCGTTTAGCCAAGGAAAAGAACCTTAAGATAATGCATCAGAAATACTCCCTGCATCATAGCGCTCCCATCTCCTGTGACTGCTGTGCCATGCTGACCCTCGGTCTCAGCAATTGGTGCAAAGCCAAGGTACAAACACACCCTATATTAATACCTGACTGCTGGGACAGCCGCCAAAGGCCAGCACAAATACATGAAGCCTAGATGTGTCTGTCCACTGCAACTCAAGAGGAGTGCATGCTTACTGCAGTGAGTCAAGATGAGAGCAGTAAAAATGGCCATGTGCCTAGGAAGAAACATTACCAATGAGGAGCAAGTCATGGTTGTTCGGGCTGGAGAGGGGGTGGGGGAGGACATCATAGCACTGAAATAAAATGCTGCCTGTGATGGATAGAAGAAGAAGTAACAGGCTCCAGTTACATGAAGGCTGGTGGAGTTCTGGAACAGATTCCCTGCAGGGACTCTGGAATTCAGCCCTGATTTTCTATGGAGAGTCCCCGTTACTGTGGTAGGAAAAGTGACACTTTCTGGGGCAGAAGCTTGGGACTTATATAAATATGTGTATAAATATGGTGACTTTGCTGCTTTCCAGATGGATTTTTACATGCTGAGGATTGCTATGGATTCTTATCTTTTCCCCTTTTGTATTTTTTTTTTTTTTTCATGAAATAAAAAGTGTTATCTGCCTTTTCTAAAACAGTTTTGTCAAATAAATATGACTTATTTGATTATATGACTTGCCTGTTAGAAATAAATGGTGTGAATGACTTTTAGAGAACAGTTAACTTAATGCCACATGTGACAGCTTGGAAAAGTTAGCATTAGTGTATTTGAAGAAATGAGTGGCAGGTTGATCTCAAAGCTGATGATAAACACGAAAACACCATCCAGTGAGGACAGTCCCAGTGTTTCTCTGCAACGACTGTTTCCTGGACTAACTGGTCCAGAGCCAAATAAAACTGGATTTGCTAAAAAGTACAAATCTCATAAAGACTGCAAAGTAATCAGTAATGATGAGGACAGGGGTATGAAGAGCAATAGGGATAGCTTGGTAACCTGCACATATTCCAACAAAGCATGGTTTTAAGTTCAACCAGATACAATATCAAGTGTCTAGGAACAAAACGTAGGGTGTACATATCTACTGAGTGTGTGCTGGAAAGCATTGGCACTGACAAGGATTTGGAGGTCATGGTGGATAAGCCACTGCACAGGCAAAGGGATAATGTATGTTACACTGTGATAAAAAGGGACGTGCAATCTTTGGTGTAGAAGGAAAAAAAAAATTGGGAAGTGGTTGGGAGACAATTTTCTGGCTGGGAACTAATGTTATAATATGGTCTTCTACCGTTTGAATTTTTAAAGGATGGAAAGAAATTAATTCAGTGGAAAGAAAGGTAGAATAATGTGTTGGCTAGAGAATATGCCTGAGAATGAAAGCTCACTTTGCATAGTTAATTAAAAAGATCAAGAGCTAAACCCTCATGGCCTGTATTATCTTGCTGAGTAAAGAACATGTGTTGGCTGCGTATCACTCATCCTTGATAGATTCCTGTAACTGAGGTTTCCATGTTTTTATAGCACAACTTTGGGAAACACTTCGTTCAGGTGACTCTGATTTTTTTTACTGTAATTGAATATTCATCCCTTTTTATGGAATGTAATGAGATAAGCAGAATACAAGTTCTTTCCCATCCACCTTCTTAACATAATTAATTGTTTTATAGGTTTTTATATCACTCTTCTGTGCTTCTCAAAGTGAATAGAGCCAGTCATTTCATTTCTCTTCCACTGGGAGGTTTTCCAGGTCCTTAATAGTTTCTTTAAAAACAAGTCTGCACAGAATATTCCAGATGCAGCCACATGATACAATTATCTAAAGGTATTATAATTTTTTCCACATTACCCTTTCTCTTGTTAAACATGCATCCTAGTGTTTTGCTCATTCATTTGGCCTGAGCTATATGTTGAGCAAGGGCCACAGCGACACAGAGAATTGATACTCAGAGCACTGTATGCAGCTGTTTCGTACAAGGATTAAATAACTTTCTAATTTACACAATGATAGGTTTCAGCTGCCACACAAGCTGGAGAGCCTGATACCACAACCAGTAACACAGATGTCTGGTGTGGTGGGCACTAGTGGTCCACAAATTTTATTTCCATTTCTCATTGGTGTAGCCAAGTGCATCAGCAAGCCTTTGCAGGTCTGTGGTTGTCGCAGTCACTGTGTTGCCCTACCAAAGAGGAGAACATGTCATTTCTGTCAGTGAACCCTCCTGACCTGAGCACCAAACCTCTCTTTTGGAGCATGCAATGCAGAAGTCATCACAGGTTTACTAGAACAAGCACCATGTTTGACACAGAGCAGAGCTGCAGCCAGTCTATATAAAAGTCCCCCCAAACAAAACCTTACAGATGATCAGAAAACAGCAGTTCAGGAGAGGCTGACCTTCTAGAGAATGATGTCACCCGCTCTGTAGTCTACTACTTATTACTAGGGAAAAAGGGGGCTTGGGATTATTGAATACACATGGCAATGAGATGTGGGGAAAGCCAAGAATCTATTAAAGTCTTTAATTGGAATATATTTTCAAAATTTAGATTGAACCTCATCCAGATTCTCATTATTAAAAATATGTGGCTCAGTTTCTTGATTTTAACAGGGAATATTAAAAAAAAAAAAAAAAAAAAGAGAGAGTGGGAAAAAAAAAATAGGAGTTCCAGTAACTCTGGTTTGTGTCACTTTCGAAGAGTAAAAAGAGCCATCGCTGGCTCCTATATGATATACATTTTCCCACTGGATGTTGAGATGAGCATATCACTATCAGTGACTATAAGTTTTGCCAGGACATAGAGACTAGATAGACACTGTGATAATACTAGAATAGTGATCAGCATCCAATCCTTCCTATGAAAGCTGATGACTTGGGCAAAAAGTAAAATTAGAAGTACTGGTGAGAAGAACTGCATCTTAAGTAGGACTTCAGGACAAGTATGAGAGTCACATGATGTGGTATATCGACAGGTTTACAGAACATGAAATTTAACTTCTCCATTAAAACACTGTTTTGATACATGTACACCAAATCTACGAGAGTCAAACATCTTAGCTCCAACTACTGAACTCTCAAAGCAGCTTTTCTTTCAAGTGGGGTTTCCTCACTTGCTTTTGCTGATGTCTCTCTACTGCTTGCTTTCAGTACATTCAATCTGTTCTCCATCAAGTTGAGCATCTCCATTGATCTTATCTTGGAGATGTCAGGTAGGTAGGCCACCCATTAGGCAGTCTGTAAAATCATTATGGTTGTTGAGCTTAGCATCTAAAGCTTGAAATATGTCTAATAGGGCAGAGCAGAGGCAAAGGGGGGTGTGCTCCTCTTTCATAGGAGAGCTCTTGATGTCTCTGGTAGGATACAGCAGCACATGTGTACAAACTGGCATTTGAGCACAGCTCCTACTGTCTTCCTCTGAAAGAGAACATTGTAATGCTGCAGTCTCGTGCCAACAAGGGTATGCACAAAAGTCTCCCTCTCCTCCATGTGGAAGAGGTTCAATTCACCTATTTGCTTCTGGAAAAGAACAGTATTTTCTTGTAGCAGTGGTCAGTTCTGACAGATCTTAAGGCTGCATGATGTATTAGCTGATGGGAGACAGATAATCTGAGCTGAGGTGCTGCTGCTTTTCCAGCTTCTCTGTCTATAAACATTACCCTGTTTCTGCAGGCATCACCGCTGTGTTGCCAACATTTGTCTGTACTGCTTGTTACTCATTTCTGCTTTGGTATATTGTTCTTGTTTGGCGTAGTGTTCAGAGAGCTGCCCTGATTGCACCCATCTGCAAACAATACCACGAATGCACAAATGTGTGTTGGTGTAAAGTCGAGGTAAGCCTGAGCCCTCCAGAACTTGACATCAGAGGTACTTCAAGGCAGAAAGATCTTTTTGGCTTTGTCTGAGACCCCAGATCTCCAAAATAGTGTCTCCCAAGAGAGTGGAACTGCTGATGTCAAAGGAAGCTGAAGAACCCATGAATACATCTGCTTGGCCACTTGCCTCCTGACTGCAGCCATCAGTTCTTTCAGCAGTGCCACCAAGACAATCTGGATGCTGCTTCCTTCTTGAAATCAATTGTGAATGGTCTAGGCTATTGGCAGGGGTCAGATGTATGGGTTTGGTCTCAATTATCTTCTTGATTCTTTTGACCTTGAAGAGGAGATTGAAAACAGCAGTTGTTGCCAGAGTTATTGGGATGGAGTGCTGGTTTTTGCTGCATACTTCACATGGCTAGTAGATTGCCTCACTTAAACAAAGCAACGGGGAACAAATGGTTCCAGCTCTATCTTGGTAGAAATGCAGACAGTTTTTCTTTAGGGAAAGGGTGTTTCTGGTGCTCCAAGATCTCATTTTTCACAGTAAAAATAAATTAAAATACCTTCCAAGCTGTGACATGAGTGTCTGTGAGTCAAAGACTGCGCTACTCCATGATGACCTGAAGGGAGCCTGAAGCAATCTCTTATTCCAGAGAGGTGTTTACCCTGAAGCCTAATTACTGATGCCTAAATCTCTGTTATTCCATGAATGTTGATCACATTTCACATGAAACTAAGGAGGACAAAGGTAATTTGAAGGTTTGCACCATTTCCTCAGAGTGGCACGTTCTTTTGTTAAAAGTAGAACATGGTATGTGCTTTGAGCTTGGCACAATGCCATGACATTTTTTTTTTCTCTATTCAGAAGTTTTGATCCACTATGCTTCCAGTTTTTTTTTAATTATTATTATTTATTTATTTATTTATTTTAATTGTCTAATGTGCTGGAGCTTCCAAGGCCTATGCTGGACCAAAGTGGACTCCACCCAGAATGAAGGAAGAGGTTCTCAACTGTTTACTTTTGTTACCACCAAAGAAATCACCATGATGTCAGTTAATCTCAGCTGCAAAGTTGCAGCATATTCTGCAAAGTTCTTTGCTACTGTAGTGATTTTCTGAAAGGTGTGTGTCATAAGGAGTCCTTTTCATCATCCTTTTTAATTCAATGATGTTTTCTGGGGTAGCTTCCATTCTGTGACTCACATACCAATGTCTGTGCTCAGATGATAGTTGTACAGGTGAGAGGCAGTGCTTATTTATCACTGGTGAGCAATTTTCTCTGCTAAACTGGGGGGGCTCATCATTCTCTAGTCCTGATTTGTCTGAATCTGAAGAAGAGAAACAGGAAATATTTATATAGGAACTGATGTTCAATTCACAAAAATGGTGTGTATGCTGCTCTAAAGCTGTCTGTGCACAAGACAAAGTCACATACAGCAAGTCCTCTGAGACTGTGTGGAGCTGGCCCCACAAACTATATTTATATGAGAAACCATTGTGCTAAAGTTAGCCTGTGGGGACTTGGAAGGGGATGTTGTCTCTCTTGGGAAAACTCTCTTGGTGCTCTGGATATAGATGTGAATTGAAAACAGAAATCCTAAATTGTAACTTTTCATAGTGTTTGTCCACATTAGAAAAAAAATGTTGGTTTTCACCATTAGATATTGAAAGGATCTTTATCTTGGAGAATTTCTGAGTCAAGTCTTATCTCTAACTTGTTGACTGGTCAGTTTGTATTGCAGAATCCATAACAGCTAAATTCCCATAATTTGAGGCAAATTTATTAAAAAATTCTTCTCTATGATTTACTGAACTTAAAGTTTCCTTTCATTCCTGACTTTTGTGTCATATAATACATATTTTCCCCTTTAATTCTATTGCTGTAACCATTCATTCTGTGAGTTATATCTCAAAGAAGTACAAAGCAGTCTTTATGTTTTCCCTACCAACACAACAATTTAACGTGCAAATGCTTTTGGGTCTCATTTGAGACTCTTAAAGATTTTACCAGCAGTTTCATAATTTGATAATTGGCCAAAGGCTCTAGAGAGAACAAAGGCAGCTACACTGTGAAGACAGAAATATCTCTCCTTTCCCTGGAAGAGAGAAGTTTTCATTCCTTGATACTGGAAAAGAATGAAAGGAGACTGCAGCATGTCATGTACCAGGTGGCCCTGCCATTCCTCAGTGAGAGACCTAGAAGGAGACATCAAAGTTGTTAGTTTTCCAAAGTGGTGTCAGGGGAACTCAGAAAGGGTAGTGGTGGCATAAGAAGGAGGACCTTTCAGTCCTCTTGAAGGTTTTAGATTGGAGTTCAGGAAAGACAGGAATGGGAGGAAGATCTCAGAGCGTCAGTTATGCTTGCAAGACAAAAGTTGTCAGGAAACATAGGAGTAGGAGTGACACCTGATTTGGTGGTATTTAGACACCTGGAGATGCAAGCAGGCATCAACCAGGACTGAGGCATGTGCTGCATGAAACAGGACTAAATCCAGGCTAGTGCTAGGCCTGGATTTTAAAGGACATGAGATTAGTTGATTTATAGTAGCTCCCTCTGGCCTCATAATCTATCAGTCTGTCAGATCACCTGGCAATCTGCACAATCTCTCCTTTATAACAATCTCGGATTTCCATCTTTGGACAAATAACTTCACTTTTGTTCTTCCACCAAAGGTACAGAAACTTGGAAGATGAAAAGTAAGATTTGTAAGCTATACTTAGAGTGCACGCACACATGAGTACACAGAATGGGAAAGGAATTTTACTTCTTTGTTCAAATTTGTTTTCCTGCATGCATACCACCATATTAATTTACTGCTGTGTCCAAGAGTAGAACACTGTGAAAACCCATGAACAGTTGGGTTCTCCTATGCTTTAGAAAAACTCTTATGTATATGTACATGTCCAGACATTTCAGGAGTAACTTAGGGTACATCTACATGGGCAGGCTCCCCTGTCTGTGCTCCATGCTGGCCAGACACATGCCAGCTCCCAGCCAGCTCCATTTGGAAAGCTGGAGAGCTGTATTAGCATGGCTCTGTGCCCAAGTGAATATAAGCTGCCTCTCAGGAGGGCTTATTAGCTCAAGCAAAGTGCCAGGAGGAGAACTGTGGGCCAAATGAATGACTAGTAGCTACAGCCCCTATCCTGCAGCATCAGGTGCTCAGGCACATGCCTATCACATGGTGAAGATACCAGCAGGTCAAGTGTGTGTCAGAGAAGGGGCTGTGGTTCCTCTAGGGCAGCACTGATGGCTCCCAACTGTCTGGCCCTCAGGCTATGCTGTGCTCACAACTGGGGTGAAGAAAATGGTGGGGTTGAGGCTGTGTGCCAAACACTGTCCTGGGCTGAGTACAGCCTCCAGGCTTTAAGCTGGCCATGCTGAACCTGCCACCCGCATCTGTAGACCTGCTAGGCTAAAGTAGCTCATACGTGGAAGCATGCTGAGCTGTTTAAGAAACATTTGCACTCAAAGAGAGAATCACTTTCTACATGAAAATGTAAAATCCTAAAGACAAAGCATCTTGGGGTACCCACCCTTGTTAGAAAGTTATGGCACAGGGTCTGTGCCTCAGCCATACCTGTCCTTACAGAGACAGGGAATACTGAATTACGTCTGTCTGAGCCCAACCATACCAACAGCTGGAGGCAGCCAATACAGTCAGATAATGGCAGTGATCAAGTTGGACTAGAGGACTGAGAGGCTAACTCAGCTGAGATGAGCTGCAGCCAGGTGCTGCATAGCTCACTGCGAGTGGTGCTAAAAGGAAAGCTCTTTACCCAATGTTTAGATTTAAGAGTTGTTCATAGAAGGCAGGCTAAACTGACTGGGTTCACTTGTTCTTCTAACCATCTGGGCATGTGTGCAGTTACCTGCAATTGGCTGAAGGGCAGTAATTTCTCAAACTACTCTAAAGCTCTTCTGTGCAGTTGTCTGATGAGACTCAGCTGTTGTACAGCCTTGATGTAGCTTCAGCTTGTGCTTGCTCACCTCCTGTGCACTAAGTAAGGACTTCATGGACTGAGAGTCCCTGAAGGGAGGAAGCTCTGCAGATGATGATAGCAACTGATGTCTGAAAATATTAGCAAGGAAAGTACACTGTGGTGGAGTCTGAAGTGTGGTTTATTTGCACCTTTCAGACAAAGGAGGTTGGGATAAGTTGTGGGTCAATTGACTAGTGTGGTGACATTCATATAAGAAATCCCAGATAATTTTCCATGAGCAATTGCTTCAGACTCCCTTGGCATTGATGTTCTCCCTTTTACCTCCCTCTTGCCAGAACTAAAACAGTCTTCATAATGAAACTTCTTATGTAGGGGCACACATTCCCTTCTGCCAACCCTGTTGCAGTTTTGACCACCTGTAACACAGAGACAGGGAAAACGGCTGAAGGAAGTACTCTCTTAACCTACCACAAAAAAATTAATCAGAGATTGTCTGCCAGAGACTTTAACCAGGGAATTGTGTTTTTGTAATCAATACACAATTAGAAACACACAAAACATCTTTGAACTCTGGAGCTGTAATGCACTAGCAGGTTTGAGCATTTCAGCATTATCAAGAAGAGAATATAGAGAATTCATGATGATATTTGAAATTTGAAAATTTCTTTTTAATTCTACCAGAGATTTGACAAAATATTTATTTTTTAGGCTTCTGACAAAAAAGACAAAAGAGTCATTGGCTTAGCAATAAGTATTAATCCCCATGGCTGGTAATGGGAATGACTACTTTTGACTTAGAAGCACAGAAACTTGCATTTTCTTGACGCTACCTGTGTCACTACAGCCAGTTCAGGCTGTGCTTACCCAAGGCTGCCTTTCTTCTTTTTTACAGCTTTTGTTAAAAAAAAAAAAAAAAAAAAAAAAAAAAAAAAAAAAAGATTAATTTCTCAGAGCTACATTTTTACTCTAATGACCCATTAAGTTTTATTCTAGAAGTGTTAGAAAGAATCAGATATAATTCTCACCACCATATAGTGACACAGAACCTGTCCTTCTAGTGCATCTCTTAATCATCCCAACCATCACCCCGTCTCCTTTCATTACACAGCATTGTTCTCAGTTCCTTCCCCATTTTGCATCAGACCTACACTGGTCTCAAAATCCTGCTTTGTTTCCAGAAGGCAACCCAAGATAAAGTTGCCCCTTACTTTGGACCATCAATGTGCAGTCTCTATCTTGGTTAAATTTCAGTCACCCACTCTTTTCTAATCCCTTAGTCTCTCATCTGTCATCTTCTAGCCTTTCCAAAATGCTGCCTTACCAGCTGTTTTCCTAGTTACCTTGATACTACTGATCCACCAGTCAACTCACTTCACCAGAACTTCTTTGCTCCTTTTACAAGAACCTTCAGTGTTAGTTGCTGTAATGCAGAAATGGAAACTCATGCAAAGAAAATCATTCAACTGAAAAAAAAAAGAAAAAGAAAAGAAAAAGAAAAAGAAAAAAAAAAAAAAGAAAAAAAAAAAAAGTTCCACACCAGAAATCATCATTCCCTTAAGGAGAGAGCTGAGTTTTCTGGCTGACCAAAGAAACTTTCTCTAACTCATAATCTTGGCTGTAATAATCTCTTCTCAATTTCAGAATTGTGACATCAGCTTCTTCATATCACATACCTTCCATTTGTTACTGGTGGTGTTACATCCTATTGTTTTCCCCAAGAAAGAACATGTGAACATCCCTGCTGTGCAAAATAATTAATTCTACCATTTGTAACAATAATAATGCATTTTTTATATATATAGAAACCACAAACAAGCATATATATCACTATTTTTTTAACATCGGTGATACATCATATGGAATCCATTTTAAAGTTAAAACACGAGTGAAAATCCTGACACATCCCCTTCATTGACTCTGTGGAACAGGCTATAGCTTGAAACCGCCTCCATTCATTTTAGTGTTACTTCTGGCTTAAATCAGTACCGCTACACCATGAGCCATCCAAGAAAGCTGTTGAACAGTGTAGAGGTCCAACATGTTTTCAGCCACTTCCTGCCACAAGCCCCCAGAGCAGATGATAAAGCATGTTTGTAGTGGGGCCATATAGACTGCTGACTGGTGGTCTTCCTGGAGACCAGAAGAGGAGACAAGGCAGATCTCTTGACTGATAGAGATATACTTCCTTGCAGATTTCCCCCCTGCTTGCAATGCTCTGTGGCTTGCTTGCTTCCCTCTCTTATTTTACAAGGAAAGAAAACCCCATTGAAAAGCAAAATCATAACAAAAAAAGCAGCAGGAAAGACTAAAGGATGCTATTAATAAAATGAAGACCCTTGCCAAGAGAGCCTGAGTTTTCCAGCGGCCATTTTACCACCCTTGTTTCTTTATTAAACTAAGCTGTTTCTTAATGAGACTGTCCTGTTTTGCACATGTGATCCCAGGCTCTGAACATACTCCCATGTGTTTTGTTTTGCAGGAGGCAGCACAGGCACCTCCCCAACAACCTCCAGCACAGGGACTCCATCACCCTCTGCTTCCTCTCACCTTCTCTCTCCATCCTGCTCCCCTCCAGCCTTTCATCTGGCCCCAAACACTTTCAACGTTGGCTGCCGGGAGAGTCAGCTCTGCAACCTCAACCTGTCCGACTACCCCCCGTGTGCCCGAAGCAACATGGCTGCCCTGCAGAGCTACCCGGGCCTTGGTGACAGCAGCTACAACCGGCTGCAGAGCGGCACTGCTTCTGCCTCACAGCCCTCCGAAACCTTCATGCCTCAGAGGACTCCATCTTTGATCTCAGGAATGCCGACTCCTTCTTCCTTGCCCAGCAACAGCAAGATGGAGGCCTATGGCAGCCAGCTGGGGTCCTTCCCCAGCTCCCAGTTTCAGTATGTCATGCAAGCAGGCAACCCTGCATCCACCTCCTCCTCCTCACACATGTTCGGTGGCAGCCACATGCAACAGAGCTCCTACAACGCCTTCTCCCTGCACAATCCCTACAACCTCTATGGATACAATTTCCCGGCTTCCCCAAGGCTGGCGGCAAGCCCAGAGAAACTTACCACTTCCCAAAGCACTTTACTCTGCTCTTCCCCATCTGGGGGGGCCTTCGGAGAGAGGCAATACCTTTCAACAGGGATGGAGCATGGGATGCACATGATCAGCCCCCCCTCTGGCAACCAACAGACAGCCAATGCCTGCGACAACAGACAGTATGGTGCTGTTCAGGGCTCCTCCTCACAGATGTCTGTGCACATGGTCTAACAAGCTGTGCCTCTGCTTGGCATCGAAGGCAGTTGGACCTTCATTGTTTCCATGGGTATACCCACCCCAGTACCTTTTTGCCTTCAAACTTATAGAGGAACTGATGTTGTAATGATAAATAAGAACACAACCATCTAGATATGCACCACCAAACCTTGTGGAAAGCTTCCACTGACAGCCATTGCAGCTTTTGTAACCCAGGGCCTATGGAGCTGCCATGGAGCCTCTGCTCTTTCTGGACATTGCAGAGAGAAGGGCACGACTTTGTGAGAAGCCGGAGTGAAACAACCAAATATACAGTTCATGCATTAACTCTCAGCTAGTGTGAGCTCTTGGTGTGGAGGGAGCTGTGTTGTCATGTTGCCTTCTCTGGGTGTTGAACAAAGGCAGTCTCCCAAGATTTTGTCCTCTTGAAGCACCACTGCTCATGAGGGGCCAAAGCTTTAAAGGCCTTTCCCTTCCCGAACTGTCCTGCACTGCTGGAGCCGCTCAGCCTGTTTCTGAAGCCATCAGTGGCCCATGACCCCTTCTCCTACTGTAGCACAGGATTGGCACTGCTGAACTGGAGCTTCTCTTCCCAAAAAGGTTTCTGTATTTTCATGACAGCTCTGCCTGACCGCTGGTTTCTTTGTGAAGGTCAAGCCTACCAGCACCCAGCCTGCAGACAGAGATGGGAAAGAGAGGAGAGAGAACAGTTGTAACTTCTAAGTGAACCTCAGACATAAGCAGAGTTGGAAGCTTCACACAAGCATCTTTGGAAAGATGCACAGGGGGAGAGAGAGTTCATCTCTTGTTGACATTACCCAAAGGGATGCATCCAAACCAAAAGAATGACAGCCTCTGTTGGGAACATATGTCCTCTAGCACTCAATTCAATGGGAGGAAATTCTCCAGACTGAGCTCACAGGGAAGAGCAATGAGAAACAAGAGCTCTGCTCTACAGCAGTACATCTGGCCTCCCTTACCTTGCATGCAAGAGTTGCCATAGAAAACCATTAGCATTTCAGTAACAATGAGGTTGAGTATTCTCCAACCTCCTGCCTGCCATGTGACCTCTGTTTAACCAAATAGAAAATAGATCATTACCTTTTGACAACTTTCTTTTTTTTTTTTTTTTTTTTTTTTTTTTTTTTTCTTCAAATCCTTTAAAAATAAGAAACAATTGTAGCTTGGTGCAAGCTATGCATTTAAGTTGTGTGAAAATGCAAATACCAAGTAACAGAATACAGATATTATTGAGATTTGTTGTGAGGTGTTGTAGATAAATGTATTTATATGCCTAGTGGGGGAGTCAATGTTATGAATATAAAAGAGGGCAATAAAAATGGTATGTAAAATATGTATGAAGAAAAAGGTGTATAAAGATTTGCCCTATGCACGGAACTCTGTTTCTAAGTGCCAAGCACAGAATGCGCTAAATAAATCTTTGCAATTATTCCCTATGTGTTTTTTTTTGTTTGTTTGTTTGTTTTGTTTTGTTTTGTTTTTCCTCTCTGTGAGGCTTTCTTGGTGGTCTTCTAAAGACAGACATTTTCAAAGTACTGCCATGCATGTTTACATCACAAAGGAAATGGTACAAAATTATGAAGTCCTGGTACAACATTCAAAGGGAGCACAAGGATGTACGTGGATGTGTGTTTGGGAAGTTGTAAGCCGACCACTCAGGAGAAGTGTGAGCAGTCAGAAATACTGCTCAGCAGCTACCATCCCAGAAATCTGTTTACTGGGAAGATTTCACTAAAGCCATGATACTTTTCACAACTGAAACCCCTGATACAGTTCACAATCAGAATTCTTTTTAAAACAACACTTTTCAGTGATCTGATCAGCTTCAGAAATGAGCAAACATTCCCAGGGAGCTCTATTACAGTAAAAATTCTGTCTTATTTTATTTTATTTTATTTTATTTTATTTTATTTTATTTTATTTT
>CM021765.1:82396888-82442061 GCA_011076525.1 Nettapus auritus
TTATTTTATTTTATTTTATTTTATTTTATTTTATTTTATTTTATTTTTATTTTTTTTTAAATCCAGTGCTTAGGATATGTAAGGTGCTTGCCTTCACAGGAGTGTTTCTTAAGGACAGCTAGAATTTTTATCTTGATTGTTAAACTCTAATAAAAAGCTCTTTAGAGCCATTTTTCACAGTTAATATATAAAGATAATAGTTACAAATAATCAGATTACTTTTATTTAATTTAAGATGTCATTTTGGGATATTTGTCATCTTTTAATTTGCATTGCATTTCTAACATGAGATTGAGGCATTAATACTGAAAGCAGTAGGGAAGCTGAACCCCTGGCTGTAATATTTATGACTGTAGAATTTACAGTTTTCCTTGTGTCAATAAACATCCTTTCTCAATAAAAAGAAATAAAAATAATAATTAGAAAAAACAAAACAAAACAAAACAAAAAAACCTATGCCAGGAAGGTAGAAAGACCTTGAAAGATAAATTCTGCAACATTTCTTCATTTTTATTTTTACAGGGGAAAGTAAATATACAAATACCATTCCCAGTACTGTGCCTAGTCTGTCTGACTGTATGGTGTTTTTTACTTTGTCTGGTCTGGGAGGCTTCAGAAAAAAAAGCTGGAGAGACTACTTATGAGAGAGAATCTGTCCCTCCCCTTGCTGTCTTCTGTTTACTCCCAATAATTGACTCTGGATTTAAACTAGAAACAGGGTGTTTTAAAACTTTTCTAAAATCCTTTCAGAATCTTTCAGAAATACTCTTCATCCTGCGCATTGATTTTTTTGAACTGACTCCCTCTGAACAGACAAAAATAAAGAAAATTTTAGATAGATTTATGAGGCATTTGGTCTTCTTTTAGTATCCATTGTTTTATATTTATGTCATTACAATCGTATTACCTGTTCTCTTTGTTTGGATTAGTCTTTCAGAGCTTTCTAACAAATTTTGCCAAAGCTGACTTTCACAGCTTGGTTTCTCTTACAAGTGAAATCAGCTGACTGAGCTGTTTGCTCAATTCTTGTTCAAGTGGTAGAAGCATTTTTTAACTTTGAAGCTGTTTATGTAATGACCTGATCTCCAGTGTTAATGTTTTGCTGTGATCAAAATATGTAACAACCAACACCAGCATGCTGCAGGCAGCTTATCACTCAAGTGCCTTCCTTACCCCCATCTGATTCACTGCCTTTTTAAGTTAGCTTAAAAACTTTCTCATACATCTGGATGGTGCAGCCTTTTGGGTATCAGGGAAAGAAATCATACTGTTCAAGACCAAAGTATTGCTTTTTCTTATTTATTCCCTTTAAGTCTTTATGAGTGAGCCTGTCTTTCAGCTAATAACAGAATGTGATCTGACCAAATTAAAATCCTTCTCAATATCAAAATGTATGTTTCTAATATTCATTAAAACAAAGAATGAATTCCATCAAAAATTTTCACTTAAAACACAAAAGACAGATGGAGTGCGCAGTCTTCAATACTAGCATGAAGAGGTAGACTTCCAGTTTCCATGCATTTTAATAGGAACCCACTGGGAGAGCTTTGAAATTGTCACCTAGACTCTTCAATGATATGATCCTTCAAGGTATTGAGCAGGCTGTCCCTGATCCTACCAAGCTCTTCAGCATGCTGAGGTAATGTTACTCTGTCCAATTGCTTTCAGTACAAAAATTACTGACCTTAGGGTCAGTGTTTATTGACTGTATTTACAGCCTTTTTAAATTTAGATCTTATATAGCTATGTGACATATTAAAAATAAGACAGCTTAGTTATTTTTTCATCTTAGTGTATGGAAGATGCGTTTTGCTGATACAGGACCAGAATATTCAGTATCAAGACTGAAACGGGATAAGAAAAAAAGCTGAGCAAGAGTTGTATGTTCTGTGATGTAGAGTTATAACACAAATATGATTGTGTGTGAAAGTTACACTGACTGTCTATGAGGATTAAAAACAAGCTAACATTGAAATGGGGAAAAATGTAATAAACTCCTTGGTTGTCACTGAACAAAGCAAAAGTAGAGTAGTGTTTGGAGTGCAGCATCAAAAATAACAGGCTAAAGCACATTAAAACAAATTACCTAGTGTTATGCACAGGTGCACAGGTGAAATCCTCTCAGCATAACACTCTCCTGAATAGACAACCTGCTCAAGGCTTCATCTACCCCCCAAAGAACTTGCATGCATCCCCACCAATTTTCATTTGGCATATGCATACTGTTAGACACCAGAGGATCTACCAAGAGGCCAAGTACTGCAGAAACCAGAGATCTTTATTCCACTGCTCCTGGGCTCATTTTTTCTTAGCCCATGCAGGCTTCTGGCTTCCAGCACAGAAGGGAAGTGTGTGCATCTCCCAGTTAGGTGCTGCAGATTTAAGAGGCAAAACATGTTGTACCTATTGGAAGAAGAGCCCTTTTCTAAAAGTCCAATACAAATGCCAAGAAACTTAGTGGAAATATCCATGATAGGAGATTCTTCATCCTATAGCACAGGTTGTTCCAAATGCTAACCTTGCAAATTGTTACAAAAATGAAGAGGATAGATGCAAAAATAGTCGAAGCGGGTTTGTAAGCAAGCCTTGAACACTTATTTAGCTCTATTCCTTAACACACTGACAAGCTCAGGACAGAAATATTACTGTGAGCACAGTCAGTGCAGCTGTGAACATTACGCTCCAGTGCAACATAGTGTTCTTGGAGGAAATGTGAGTGCTGTGTACTCAAGCAGAATACTTAGGATACAAATATCAAAATAAATTAAGGTAATGTGTGACAATAAATTAAATATATTGTGACAATAGATTAAATATACTATGACAAAAATTACAGCATATTATCTGCTAATGCAGTTGATTTATTGCATACCTATCAAAGCTTTACTGATGTTGGTGAGGGATGACAGACAGTCATTTGCCATAATAATAATAAAAACATATTCAGCTTTTTTTTTTTTTTTTTTGATTTTGTTTTATTTATTTTTTTTTTATTATTATTATTTTTTTCAACACAGTTAGAAATATTCACCCAGAACATTTTAGACCATATTCTGCACTAGCGGATGAATTTTTTGGACATTGCTTGTTGGACATCATTCTAAACAAAACAACAAGAACATGAAAGTGCACCTGAGGGCTAGGCAGAGGAATTCTTGAGCATGCCGATTATATGCTACAGGAACACTAGGAGTGCAGCTGTAAGAGCAGTGAAAGAACTTTGTGAGGAGGGTGCTGGTGTGGTTAAGGGATTATTTACTATAAATAAGCCAGTTCCACCCAAGGAACAGCTGGCTCCTTCAGCATTTTTTCTTCTTTAGAGAGACAGCCTCCAGGCCCAGGCATTTTGGCCAGGTCTTTAACCCAGTATTTTGAGTCCATTGACAGGACCATTTCTAAGACAATCACAAATACATGTATTGCTCTGCTGAGGAGGGATTTGCGTAGCCTGCTGTTGGCCCACAAAACTTTTGCTGGGGTTGTGGTTCACTCAGTTTTCTGACTGCTCCTTCTAGTTTTTCTGTAATTGTTATCTAGGAACCTGTATAGAATACAGTCAGGATCCCTGAAACTCTCACATAGTTGGTGTGAGCGATATGCTACATACACCTCTTTAAATGCAGTTGCCATTGTTTTGTGACAGCCCAGTGATGAGCATTGCTCCTGTGCTGGATAGTGGTCAGCATCAGCTGATTTAGGGAGGAGCAATAAACCTCCACATCAGGGTTAATTGTGCAATAGTCTATCTCTGGAACACTGAGCTAGTCTTTTTCTGTCTCAATATGGAACTCATTGCATGCTGTGGGGGAGAAGGATTAGGAGCCTGTGTAATTTTACACTGGTTGAAGTTCCTACAGATGCTGTTCTTATCCCAGTAATGTTCTAAATTTGCAGAGCATTTCGAAAGCTCTGCCATTCAGCTGGATAATACCCTGCTGATATTGAGTGACTTCTGTGGGCTCCTCTTGGATGCTTTCACAAACAGGGCTCTTGTTAGTTCATGTATCCCCTTGAGCATACTTCAGGGCATTATTTCCAGCTGACTGCACTCAAGAAATACTGCAGAGACCAAGAACTGGCCTATCTGGGGCTGTGAGCAGAAAGCATTAGCCCTGCTTTTAGGATGGTGAGGAAGGTGGTGCTGGTTCAGGAAAGGCTTCCTGTACAAGTTCTTAGCGTAGGTGCCTTCACTAAAGAATAGGTTTTCCCCTCCAGATCACGCCAATGACAGCCCTTGGGACATACTGCAGCACTCACTGCCTTCCCAGTATTTCCTTTGTAAGAATCAGGATGTCAGGAGGGGTGAAATTGTCTCTAGTTTCTCTCCTATCTGAACTGTTCTATAACATTTCCCTTAATGTGCATTCAGGTAATTGCACATTAATACCATTGCATTTTAAGATGGTGTTACTGGCTCAGAAATGAACATAAAGAAGAACTGCAGCCAATTTGATATATTAAATAAATAATACAGTCTAGTAATTGGAGGCTTGATGTAATTACCTGCATCTGCCTCGCCCAGTAAAGCTGGAACAAGTTGTGGTGCAATTAACTCAGCATAAATTTAAGTACAGCCTGCCAACACCATCCAAATAAGGGCCAGCACTGTACTCCACAGTTCATATTATGTTGCTATGCAAAGATCTGTATATGGAAATTATAAGATTAGTTAAAAGAAGCATGAATGCAGATGTGTGTATAAAAAAGAACCAGAGAAGTACAAGAGCACAGATTCAGATAATGACCTATACTAATTGCCAGGGACATGATCAACAGCAGTGAAACTGGTAAACACTGAGGAGTGTGTTGTTTTCACCAGCATTACAGCACCAATGACTTAACAGCAGAAAACCTGCAATCCAGCCATGGAAGGATGGCAACAAGACTACTGCACACTGTGAGTGACTTTTATCTTCCTGTAAACCAACAAGAAGACAAGCTTTAATAGCAAGCTCCCCAAAATGAGGAAGGAGAAGACAAAGTGTGGCAATGTCATCTAAGATTTATGATGGGCATGGCTTCTGAAAGGTGTAAAAGACCTGTCCAGAAGAAAGTCAGAAGATTCAATGGTAATCAATGGTAATGGAAGGTTCAATGGTAATCATCCCTTGTATGCAGGTGATTCTGCTCATAATACTTGGAGGTGCACATTTTGGAGCTCATGAATTTGGTGTGTGCGTTGGCAGTGTTACCTCCTTTAGAAAACTAAATAAAAATCACTTCCACTTCCATACACTTTTGAGCTCAGTTTTGTAACATGTATGTAAGAATGTAAGAATGATAAAGAACTAGTTATGCACACATAGGAAAAGTGACAACATAGAATCTGGAAAGATGATCTGTTAGTAGCTCAGATATCTATGGATAACACTTAATAAACTGCTCTTCCTCTTGAATGGAAGATATGAACTAGTCCAAAGGAAATGGTAATTCTTCAGCTTCTGACTACAAAAATAAAAATCAGCAAAAAAAGTCAGCCTTTGAAAGCAAACATTCTCTCTGTGTTCAAAAAATACAGTTTATTACATTTGTTATATTAATACTCTAAATATTCAAAAATAGGAAAGAAAGAAATAGATAAAGAAAGGGAGAAAGAAAGAGAGAGAAAGAAAGAAAACAAAAGAATGAACAAAAGGAAGGAAGGAAGGAAGAAAGAAAAAAAGAAAGAAAGAAAAAGAAAGAAAGAAAGAAAGAAAGAAAGAAAGAAAGAAAGAAAGAAAGAAAGAAAGAAAGAAAGAAAGAGAAAGAAAGAAAGAAAGAGAGAAAGAAAGAAAGAAAGAAAGAAAAAAAGAAAAGAAAATATCAAGTAAAGTAGCTTGACAAGCTGAATTTAGCTGTGGAACTGTCACAGCTCTAAAGCTCAGGCAAGTACTGAGTGGTCCTGGGTGGTCTGTGAACTAGATGCCCAATGCTAATGCTGTTTTCCACTTCTTAGTCCAAGAATTCTACAACAAGGAGCAATATATAGCATCTCTGACTTGTTCCTAAGCAGAAAAGTGAGGACTTCACAATTTCTCAGAGCAGCTGAGATGCAATTGAGCTTGAATCCAAACCTAAAAAATTCTCTAGGTTCATTCATCCATAATATCTATGTTTTTTCTCCCCTCAGCTGTTGCCACAATTGTGCCGCTGGGGGGTTCTTTAATTCAGTTCTCCACTGCTTTTATCCATGTTTCCCAGAACACTAGCAGCCGCAATATAATGAGATTATTTATGATTTCTAAATATCATCTTATAATGTATCTCCCAGGCCAGTAAAGCAGCAGCCCAGCAAAGCTCACTGAACCAGAGCTGCCTGTAGCAATCCCACAGTGTCCAGCCATTCATTTCCATTTCCTGGCTTTTCAGATTTCCTTCTGGATTTTTTTTTTTTTTTTTTTTTTTTTCACAGAAATAACAGAAAGAAAAATGTTATTGCATGCTGGTGTTCAATCCCCGAAGAGGTGTACCAGCAGGAGCCTCCTTTCTAGAACTGTTTTGGTGGCACTAAGCAGAAAGAAGTTCTGTCCTTGATGTCATCCCCACACGTGGAAAGTGCTGTAAACTATGGTGTTTCCTGACCCAGTTACCATTGAATGACAGTCTGCAGTGACAAGGACGGATGTGGTCCCACAACCTTCTGGCCTGGTCTCAACAGCTATCACTTCTTGTGGCATTTGTGCACTTTTCTCATCCAGTCTAGGCCTTGTTCTGACTATTCCATGGCAGCACTTTCAGATAAGTACTTACTTGAGGGTTGTTGTGGTTTAACCTGGCCAGCAGCTAAACACCACACAGCCGTTCGCTCCCCCTCCCCCTCCCTCTTTGGGATGGGGGAGAGAAATGGAAAAGTGAAGCCTGAGACTTGAGATAAAGACAGTTTATTAAGATAGGAAACAATAATAATAATAATAATAATAATAATAATAATAGTGTGTATGAAACAAGTGATGCACAATGCAATTGCTCACCACCTGCTGACCGATGCCCAGTCTATCCCTGAGCATCATGGCCCCACCACCCCAGCTAGCCACCCCTATATATTGTTTAGCATGACGTCAGATGGTATGGAATACTCCTTTGGCCAGTCTGGGTCAGCTGTCCTGGCTCTGTCCCCTCCCAGCTCTTGCTGCACCCCCAGCCTGCCCGCTGGCAGGACAGAGCAAGGAGCTGAAAAGTCCTTGGCTTGGTATAAGCACTGCTCTGCAACAACCAAAACATCGGCATGTTATCAGCACTCTTCTCATCCTAATCCAAAACATAGCACTCTACCAGCTACTAGGAGGAAAATTAACCCTGTCCTAACTGAAACTAGGACAAGGGCGAACACATTTCTAACGCTGCAAGAGCAGATTGCTTCTCCTTCAGTGCAAAAATGAGTTGACTGCTTTTCAGCAAACTTGTTCAACATTCATTTCTTAATAAAGATTTTCCTATATCAAGAAAACAAAATTTCAGATTTTCCATTAAATTCTATTTTATGGTGAGTAACATTGTAGAGGGTTTTTGCTGCTTTATATAGACAGAAAACTAACTCCATCCTCCTGTTTTCAATAGTACTTGAAAATTGATCCTCTGCTTTCCACAGTCATAGCATTTAGAGGTTTTAAATAAGCAATCTCTGCATCTCCCTTTCTTGTCAAGGCAGTATAGCCCATTTTACAGACCATAGGAACAGAACAAAAGATTTGCCTAAGGCCATGTATACCCTGTGCCAGTCTCTACACCATTTCTTGCAAAACTAATCACTGGTAAAAGTGACAACAAAGGCTCCCCCTCTGCCAGTTTGGTACAGCATTAAAAGTAATGTTGCTCCATTTATACTTTAAACATTTAAGTCAATTGGGAGGAAGAGCATGTCACATGCTGCTTGACACCACCAAGCATCAGTAGTCCAGGCAGTAATTCTCAACAACACCCAGATATGCAGGTTTAGTGGGACCAAGCCTAGTTTTTTATCACTGACCCATGGCAAGGCAATGGTGAAAGAGTTTCCAGATAACCCTGAAAAGGCTTTCCACATGCAGGAAAGCTTGATCGGTGTGTGCTGATCCAGAGCAGTGCTGCTGCTGTCCAGAGGAAACATCTGGGGCTCAACACCAGTCTCTGGAGTGGCACCCAGAGCTTAAAGTGCACCTCTGGAAGCAGTACTTGTGCCCATGGTGTTCTTCAATATGGTATAAAGACCTGGGGAAAAGGCACGTTTGAAATGTAAAGGGCACTTACATTAAAGTAAGGTGTGAGAGCTATAGGAAGAGCCAAACTAAAAAAGAAAAAAAAAAAAAGAAAAAAAAAAAAAAGAAAAAAAAAGTCCTTTAAGTAGCCAAATTAAATAAGACAATGGGGGCTAGTTTTGCCTCCCAGCCATTTCATAAACCCACACCCCCAAGTCCAGGACTTGCTGAGGGGAGAACCATGTGTCCCTCCAGGTCTAATTTCACTTGGCCACATGTAAAGAACTTTAACTCTTTTGTGACCTGCCTGTTTCTACAGCACTCACATCTTCTCGTTTTTTTTGCTTTGTTTCTAAGTCATTTTTTCCTTTTTTTTTTTTTGGGGGGGGGGGGGGGAGGGAGGAGGTGTTGAGTTTTAAATGCTTTTGAAGACAAATAGCTTCCTTCTATTTAGAAAAATAATCAGTAGATGCAAAACATAAAGTCATTTCAGTCATAGTATCTTGGAGGAAAACAGATACAGTATTTTGGAAAGAATTTGAAATGAAAACACAAAGCCTGATGGGATTTAAATGTAGAAAACCAAAAATTCAGTCTCGCCCCCTCTTTTCCCTCCCCTAATTCATGAGGTCACCATTTCTCATCTCTCTGACTATGGCATCTTGCCGGGATCCAAAGGCAGCCACCAGAAAAAGTGTTCTTGCTGCTCTGAGCACAGTCGAGGCAGGCTCAGACTGGCCAGGAGAAAATAATCAGAGTGGTTTCTTCGAGCTACAGAGAGAAACTTTGTAGGACCAGAAAGAAACAGATGTCCAGAGAATGCAGATGACCCTTCTTGTCCCCTCAAAAAATGGATGCGTAAGTATTTGAGAAAAGGGAGACCAGATTAAAATATGTGAAATAGTGAATGTGCACTGACATTCAGCGTCATTGCTTGCAAAAAGCTTACTTGTGTGTGTGTACAAAGAATGAGAAGTAGGAGAAAGTCCCTGCATGCTTGGCCTGAGCCGGGCCTCCATTCAATAAGCTGAACTTGAATCGAAAGTGCTTGCAAGCACTTTGCTTCAGCAGGTTGGATCTCTGAGGAGGAAAGGCTGACACCGCTGACATCTCAGCTCTATTCCTACTTCTCCAGCAAATTATTTCTCTTACAGCATGATTCATACTGTCACAGCTCAGACCTCCTCTGCCCCTCAGGAGGCAGATCGTTGTTCAGCCCTGGCCCTGGGTGAGCAGCACCTGAGCTTTGCAACCCATGTAATTCTCAGCCCACCTGCAGAGGAAGTGGTCACTCTGCCTCTGACACTGCATTGACCTTGTTTAGCTGCAGATAATTCCCTTTTTTAGAAACAAGTTGTGATCCAGTTTGGGAAATCAAGAGTGTGAGAGTAGTAGGGTTTGTGAATATTTTCCTACCACTGCAGATTTCTGTCTAGAAAGTTGGATCAAACTCCAGATAAATCCAGTGCAAACCTAAGCTGAAGATCCAGTTCAGAAATGCATCCTTGTGACAATTTCCCCAATACAAGAAAGAAGGAGAACTTAGTTACAAAGATAAATTTATGCCTGTTAGAAGGAATTTTTTTTGTTGTTGAATTTTGGCTTTGGAAGTAAGTTGCCTCCAGAGAAAACTGATGACATTAAGGGTTCAGAGTCAGCTTGGCTAGGTAGGATAGTCTGAAATAGCAGAAAGGCTTTAATGTGTGTTCTGCATCAAGCACATTCCTAATTTCTGTCCATATTAATAGGGATGTCCTTATGCCAAAGCCCACAGCCAGACAACTTCTTCGGCTGAGTAAAACCACATCTAGTACCCCTGGGCATGTTTTCCTCATCTCATGCAGCACCTTCACAGAATCACAGAATCACAGAATGGTTGAGCTTGACAGGGACGTCTGGGGACCATCTGGTCCAACCGTCTGCTCAAGCAGAGTCATCTAGAGCACATTGCTCAGGACCATATCCAGGCACCTTTTGGATATCTCCAGGGAGGGAGACTCCACAACCTCTCTGGGCAACCTTAGCTTGAAACTGTCCCATACACGTTCTGAAGCAGACAGTGGTCTTTTTATCTTGGTCTGCAGCAGTTCCCAGCATCTATGAAAGAAAAATCCTTTGTTCTTTATTCTTTTCTCATTCTCTGCTGCTACTTTTGTTTGGAATCATATGGAGGTATTCAGGCCTACAGTGACAGTATTTTCCTTACAGCAGTTGTGGGGATATGGGGATGAGCACAGAGTGTCTGGCTCTGACACTGACAGATCTCACACTGCTCCCAGGGAGATGCCCAAATGTTACAAAGATGAACCATATGGGCAGCCCCAGCACTTGAGACCATTAATAGGAATTTTTAAGCAACTGTGATTGATGGGGTAGCTCTTACAAGTCTAAGATCAATGAAAATGCAACTTGATCTTTTGAACTCAACTCCTTAATTTTTTTTGTTGTTGTTCTTTTTTCTGCAGAGAATCCCATAAAACCATTTCTGTGCAGACAAAAGCTGTCTGGGACACTTCTTGTGGATTTGTCATGCATTTTCCTTTTGCTCCCCCCTACCTTCATCCTGTTTGCAGTTTCACATGTAGTTTGGTTTTGAGTCTTTCTCCGTGATTTTCACAGGTATTTCAAGATCAGATTTTTCTGTACTTGTGATTGGATATTGTCTTGACTCATTTGAGACTCGTTATTTTTTCTTTCTTGTTGATTTAATTAATTTACCCCACATTATAACCTAAAAAATAGGGAGGAAAAAATGGTAGGGAAAAAAAAAAAAAAAAGAAAAAAGAAAAGAAAAGAAAAGCAGAAGTCATCAGTTACAGAGAAAAGAATGAACAACTTTCAGGAGAAAGGAAAGTGGGGAAGGCAAGAAAGGAACAGGAAAGAGGACACACCCTCTAAACATATCTAACGAGTCTTGAATTATCTGATATTGATATTTTCCCCTCAGGATTTGCTGACACAAATCCACATTATACAGAACGGCTTCGTCTTTCAGCATTTTCTATCAGGCTCTCAACTAACAGAGCAGTCATTCCCAGTAACTTTGTATTGAGCTGGTCCTCAGCCAAGATGTCAATAGTCTTCCAACAGCCAGATGCTCCCAGAAATGAGAGCCCCCAAGAGGTTGGCAGGCTGCTTAAAGATACAGGAGAATGAGGCTGGAAAGGTAGAGGGAAGGGGCAGGTTCTTGGAAAGCCAGGTAGGGAATTAGGGAGGGGAGTGAGAGTGGCAAGGAGAGTTGTTGTTAGCTATAGTCACAACTGGGGATTAACAAGAGAGCCCAGGGCATATGAGGGAAGTGGATGCCAAAAACAATGCAGTGAGCTTGGGTAAACTTGAGGGAACACAGAGAGAAACATGAGGCAAACAAAACAGAGAGCAGAGTGGTCCAGAATGAGGATGTGAAAGTCAAAGAGCTACCGAGGAGAGGAGGAGAGCACAGCAGTAAGGAAATTTGTGGAAAAGGCTAAGGAGGATCTATGAAGAGGTAGGGATGGATGCAGTGTGAGCGGGGTAAAAGCACAGAGACAAAGCAGCAACTCCTCTCTCTCTAGGGAAGGAAAGAGCAGGAAATGGAGCTCTTGTTTTACGTGGGATTGACAGATGTATTTTGAACTTGAAACAAGCACATAGAAGTCAGGAGCTGGGAAATTGTCTCTTTGGGCAAGAAAATGAAGAAATAGGAGAAAGCAATGAAAGCTGTGTGTTAGTTACACAATGCTTAAACCAACATCAGTGCAAAGAGGATTTGGAGAAGGAGTTGTAGGGGTGTTACAGACTCCTGGAGTAGTAGTGCCTGATGTGGGATATTTCTTCCCCTCCCCTGACTAGCTGTGGGCCCACACAGCTTAGTGCATGGCTCAGAGTAGTTAAGTTCTAGCACAGTTTTGGGACAGGGCAGGAAGAGTGATGATCTGTCTCCAGAAGTCCCTGTTTGAATGCATTTTCAGGAGCACACCAACCCTTAGCTGAGTAACACTTTACTAATAGCGAAGTGGGGAGAACGTTTTTGCTTGGCTGCTTGGCTGTGGACGAGACAGGCCCAATACACTCCTCGAGCTCCTACAGACTTCTGAGAGAGGGGTAAGCAGCTGCTAAGCAATGGAAAGTATGTGTGCACTCTCCAGACCTCAAGTACCGGAAAGTGTTCAAGTGCTTTGTTACCTTCTGGTAGTAGGCATACATCCATTTGCTGTTTTGTGTAGTCTGGATACTTTTGTCTTTAAAGGAGGTCTTCAGTGGTGTCACACACATCATTGGGTGAGTGACTGTCAAATCTATCCCTTCTTTAGCTTCTGGAGAACCCAAAACTCTATTTTGCAGTTCATACGTGACAATGCGGTATCCTCTGAGATGCACTCACACAAGACAGGTTCTTCCATTAAAAGCCTTAATGTTTGCAAAATGCAACACTCCCTCACTAAAAATATTACATTCATTTAGCTGATGGTAATGACTCAGACATGCCTTAGGCTCTGCAATGTGCCAGTAACAATGCTACTAACCTGAGTGGTTTGGACTGTTGAGTCTTTTCTTTGTAACTAATACATGTGATTAACATTTTCCTTAAAAAAGGTCAGCAGAGCTGTGAGACATTCCATATTGGCAGTGCTAAAAATTGGAGTTGTGTCTCCAAGGAACAGAGGCAAGCTAACCAAAGGCAGGACCAGCTTCTCATATCCACACAGGGATCTGGCCACACAGCTTGGCCTCACACAACCTGGAGTGACAACTTATAGAAGTGAATGTCGAGGTCAGTCTCCATGACTTTCTCAGATGCTGGCTGCAATTACTGTGGCTGCCAAAACCACACGAAGTCAGCCAGATAGCATCACCACATGCTGGCTAAGCTTGTCTCTTACAAGCATCTACCAACTGGAACCCCTTTCATTGCCACCCTGCTGCTTTTCCAGGCCAAATACAGTGCAGGGCTGAGCTTTAAGAAGAGACCCAAAACAAGCAGTCTTTGGCCCAGCTCATCTCCCTTTGCAGCTTTCCTCAGCTGGGCACTCTTTTCCCCACGTGAATATTTGCTTTATTGAAACAGCAGCCTGGTCTCGCAGAAACTTTGTCACTGGTCACACATAGGTTTTCCCCACTGTGAGCATTAGGGAAAGACTAAATGATTGCAGGGAAGTTCCTTTCAGTCTTGGTCTCTATTAGCTTCTGCTTTTTTCTTTCCTTCCTATCATCTGTTCTGCTTCTAAAACTCCCTTGAAAATGACACTGACTCTTCCAGTTATAGTTGCTGCTCTGGGGCTCAGTCAGCCTTGTTGATCCCTGCTGCAAGTGACAACACTTCTCACTGTCTTTTATATATCAGCTTAACAGCCTGATAACAACTGGGCAGGAATGGATATTCCTGGCACTCTGAGTGAGTATACTGTGCAAGGCTTGAAGTATGGCACTGGCTGTATTTTTCTGTCTCTTGATCTTGAGCTGTTACCTTCTGATTGCTTCAAAATTACCCATGAGTTCCATATGTTCTGAATTAAGTCTACAGCTGAATGCTCATGGTGCTATAGATTACTTAAAGGATTTTAGACAGAATCTTAACTTTTTCCCATGTGTCTACACTCTTCTGAGACATTTTAGCAGGAAGTGAAATGCAAATTTTGCAAACTACAGAAATGTTTTCATCAGCTGAGGATTTGAATCCCACTTCCAGGCTCTTCTAATACTTTTTGCAATACACTTTGGGTGATGTAGCTGTAGAGCAATGCTTTTGTGGAAACCTTCAGTCCCTCAGCAACTTTTCTCCATTTTTGTGCACTTGTTCAACACTGAGATTGTTCTGCATACCATGGAGCATGTTTACAAGGTGATTCTTAAAATATATGGTAAGCATCTCATGGGACATTATGTCGGGTTCTATAAGTTGCTATGTGTACACAAATACCCATTTTGAGCTCTGCCTGGCAGAGTAAACTCTATCATCAGCAATTTTTTTCCAAACCATCCTAAGAGTTTCTCTACAGCCCCTATCCCTAATCTCAACACCCCCACATTTGCTGTCCTGATCCTGTGTGCCTGGTCCACCATCTCTGCTGTCCATCAGAGAATCAATGCTTGTGCATTCTCCAGAGCACATTTGGTGAATTGCTGTCAAATAGCTAAATATGGGTCCTGGTATGCAAACAGCTACTACACTTCTAGTCTGAACAGTACTTTCTCAAGGCAGCAGCAGCTCCATTTGACAAGAATGTAGGTGACACTAAAAAAGCAAAAAGTATAAATCTTGGTTTCTCTGTTCCCACTGCCCTAAAAACCTGACCTACCTACTGGTTTTGGGAGCTGCACTGTTGGTCTGAAAGTCACTCTTGCACCCCAGATTTTTCTGTGCAAAAAAAAACTTTTACCTTTTCCTAGGTCTTCAGTCTTTTATGCTTGATGCCCCAGTATTCCCAAAGGGTGTTCAAAATGCCTCTAGCCTTTGGATTCTCCATTTTACATTTTGGCAAAAGCTGAAGGGTTTGCCAGTGGTTTTGCTTTCCCGGCATGAGCCAAACACGCCTGCCAGATTTCTCAAGAGGGGATCTAAGATTTTCCGATTTCTAAATAGGCCAATGAAGCATAAAAATATCAAAACATAAAAATAAAGTGTTTTATGAAAGGTTTCTCTGTTGTCAAGAAAGGAAGGCTGGCAAACACCTGAAGATGCCAGGAACTTTTCTTCTCTGTGACCTGAGGCTCTCGGGAAGTGACCGTTACCAGCCGAAAGGCAGAGGAATGCAGTGGTGCCAAACTTCCCCTCCTCATGTTGTGGACAGCTTAATGGAAAAAACTGTAAATATTGCAGAATGTTGGGAATAGTTACTACAGATAGAGACTTGTACTGATAACTCTTTTTTTTTTTTTTTTTTTTTTTCTTCATAACAGTTAACTACTGTACAACAAGGAAAGAAAAGCCAGAGGTGTCGTGGTTACAGGAAGTATATCGTGTCAGTGGATTTGCATAGTATTTAGAAGAGTTAGAGTTACACTGCAGTGACGCAGTTCTACAGCACTTGCTAATTCCCTCTTCTTCCCAAATACTTCCTTCTGGCTCCCACTGTCATTTGTTTGAACGTACCCGGTCTGTTATTTCCTTCTCTGAGTGCTGTGCAGTTAGTGGACAGTTGCAGCTTAACACTGCATTGAACATCCTGAAGCAGATCCTAGGCTGACAGTGTGTCCAGATGAGGGTCCGCTGTCCGCATCCATTATCACCAGACATGGTAATCCAGACTCTTCCAGTGGTAGCCCTGGACTTCTCTCTCTTGCTGTCAATTTCCATCTCTCTTTCTATGTGAAAATGTTGCTCTTCATCTGTGCATCTATTCCAATAACTTCTGTAAGATGGGTCTTAAAATCCCTCTTGGTTGCCTAACAAAGCTGATTATGAAGCATTCCTAGGAGAGCTCACACCATGGTGATCTCCAAGTCAGAGGCAGGCTCTATATTTGCTGAATTTCTATCCAGAGTTCAGGTTTCACATGGATATCAACTCACATCCTTACACACATGGCAGCTTGTTACTCTGTGCATGATCAGTTAGTCTGTGCATGATCAGAAGAAGCAGAGCTTGTATCATCTTCTGCTCTGATTCTGGTACAAGAGCAAGCCTTACATGAACCATGCAGCAGCAGTGCAAGGACGACCCTGGAAAACTCCCTGGGAATGCCCTTTCCTCTCTCCACCTTGAGAACTGGTTTCAATTGCTCCCTTTTCATGGTAAATGGGAGTAGAGGTGGTGACATCAGGCCCTTCTTGGCAGCTCCCTTTTCACAAGGAAACATGCATTCAATTAGAGGATTTTAATTAAAATACTTTTCTGTAGCATCCTGTTTCCAGGCCCTGCTGTAAATTTAACTTGACATTCTCTCATTTAACAGGTGGGTGAGATTATTCTGAGAGCTGCCAGATGGAAGAAAGCAGAAACAGGGCTGGCTGTTGAGACAGAATAATGATGAGAGGAAGAGAGAGAGCAAAAGTAAGTAGAGAGATACATATCTGCTGCATATCTGTCAATATTTACTGTGTAACACGCTATCCCTTTCTGTGATGGTTCTTCACTGCCATGTGTGTGTGACTTCTTAAATTTCTTTTGAAGGATAAAGGTTGCAAATCCGGGATCAGCACAGTTGCATTTGGTTTCCATTCCTGTTGAGTTGGAGCAGTTCAGGAGTAACCACTGAGTTACAGTTGATGCAAAATTCAAAGTACCCCCATCCTACCCCACAAAAAGAAAGAAAACACCCCTCAGCCTTGGAGTTGGGAAGCAGTGTAGCAGCTGTAAGGTTGCAGCGGTAGCCATAAGAGTGGGCAGCTTGTTAGAGATCTCTGCTGCGGCTGCAGCTGTGTCAGCATCAGCCTCCAGATGCGATGGGTTAAAGGATATGGGAGAGAAGAGATTTTTTTTCAAGAGGTTAATACCCAGCAACTATCAGAAGCAAAGATGAGGAATGTGGAAAGCTGCTGGCTGGGAGTCTGTGAGGTAGAAAGTGGTGACAAGTGATGTCTAGGAAAGAAAATGAAAACAAGTGAGAAAAAGGAGAAGGACAGGCCAAAGAGGAGAAACCTCAGAGAACAGGGAAGGAAGAGCCACTGGGGGTAATGGGACATAGGCAGAAGACTGAGAAAATCATGAAGGGTACAAGGAGAGGAGTAGGGATGAAGGGGAATGAAGATCATTATACTTTCTTTTTACCCTTGAAGGCAACAAAACATAAAGGAATTCAAGACCAAATTGCAAATTAATGCAGGAGGGTGCCTGCACTTATCTCCTTCCACAATGCTGTGGAGGACTGTAGCAGTCTGCCCCATCCACTGCAAGGTGTGTACCTCCAGAGCGCAGCACAGCAGACATTACCTGAGCCAGTACAGAGATGTAGTGCAAGCAAAGACAGTGATTTAAATCTGCAGAGGCACTGGGCACTGCTGTCCTAACTTACAGCAGTAGTGCATCTAGTCTCACTCTTTCATTGGTGGCCTGGACAAACTGCTCTCAAAGGTAACTTTTGCAGAAGAAGGTTTAGCAGTTAAGGTGCTCCTGAGGAAAAAAAAAAAAAAAAAAAAAAAAAAAAAAAAAAAAAAAAAAAAAAAGGTAATAATAAAATAAAAAAAATCCTGGCAATCTCTGCCTTTCTCATTTGCATTTGGTAAAGGCTGGTATAGGCTCCAAATTTAGAGGTCCGTAGCATTCAAAACTGTTGAGTATCTACTTAGATTTTCTGTTCTAACTCTAAAGGCCCACTGAGTGAATCCACATCCTGTGTGAGTTGGCTGTTATGTTGATAAACTTGAAATTGCCCAGGTAAGAGCTACGAGTCCTTATGATTCCCCATAGGATAGGATTTCAGCCACAGATATGGTTAAGTCCAGCAAGGACACAAGAATGTTTTGTGGAGATGCAATCCCATAAAAGACCTTTCCATAGCATGGAATAGAAAAATACATGAGCATATTTCACCTACATTTCTGAAGAGGTTTTGCAGTATAATGGGCAAGTACAGCTTTGCTTCAGTTTAGCAAACTGAAATATTTTGATAGAGACCAAAACCAAATCAGATGTTTTAAATTCTCCAGACAGGAAAAAATATTGTATAAAACAAAATCCTATTAAAATATATATATATATATATATATAATTGTTTTTCATTGAAAATTGGTTCAGTGGAAGGTTTTCCACCAACAGCCATAGCCTAGACATTGGTTCAAACTGAAGTTTACATCAGAAAGTTGCCACACAAAGTCAAGTGCTTTGGCCAGCAAACATGCCTTTATCAGTCATGATGTAATCACTCTCTAAAAAGAGATCTTAATTTTTTCCAGCAGGATCTGCTCTCCATATTATTGCACCAATAGTCTTTAATTGCATCAGTATCCTTTAATTATTTACCAGTCATGTCTCATACAAGTCTTTCCATATTTTCTCTCTGATTCCAGGATAATGTGCCTGTGTTTGCTTGAGCAATACTATTTATCCTCCTGAACATAGGAACAACTGGCTTTTTCTAGTCATCTGGAGCTGTCTCAGTGTTCCAGGACATGTGAAATATTAACAGGAATCTCTCAGAGTGCTTTTCAGCAAATCTCTTCTAAGCTTCCTTGCAAAATGTACATGGTCTGTGGACCTTAACATGTTTAATTTTAGTAATCATTTAAAACCTTCTGAAGTTACTCTGGAAAGCATTTTTGGAGATTCACAAGGAAGAATGGCCCACCTGGATGGCTGCTGAGACCTCCTCTTTATCACTGATTTGCTACATGTTGCCTGGCTACTTTTGCATGAAGTCCCACATCTTTAGCCAGACTAAAGCCAAGGACAAGCCTCAGACAAATCCTGTGCCAGTATTTCTCTGGTAGCCAGGAACTGATCTACACACACAGGTGACAGCCCTGCAAAGGGCACTCTGTACTGCAGAAGTTGAGACCCTCTATAAATCTATGCCAGTGTGATCTTAACAAAGTCCTGTTTGCACCTCAAGTCAGTGATCTTGAGCAAAGCGGCACAAGATATCCCTAGGCATCTAAAGCAAAAGTGCTTTGGAGGAGAGATCAGTTCTCACTCAAAGAGTAGTCTTTGACTATGGGTTGCCTCTCAGGCTTTATGAAAAAGCAAAGCAGGAAAAAGTTACTTCCTTCCCAAAAGCCAGTAATCACACCAGTCACACCAGAACATGTCTGGTCAGCTCAACACAGAGGAAAATTTTGTTAAATCCCAAGTGAAAGAAAGAATTTTCTGACACTTCTAAATTTCCCGAGAATATCAGGATTGGTGAAAAGAGTATGATTCAGGAAGCTCCTAAACTACTTCAAGAATCTTCATTGTTTAATTTAAGTAGTTTCTGTCTTGCACCCTCTTTCACTACAGATGACAAACTTTTTACTCCATCTATATATCGTATTTAATAAAATCCACTCCCTGCTTTTTTCTCTGTAGAACTGAAATACAAAGGGAACTGAACACCTTTGACTTTCCTGTTTTGTTAAAACTACCAAGGGTTTCTTTTCCTTTATTTATTTATTTTTTTCCTAATATGTTTTTAAATATTCTCTTTAAAGCCACTGGTCATTGACTTGTCTTTCACATATTTTTAATGTATAAATTATATTAATCACCAGCTACTTCCTATGCTTTCTTCATGTAACAGCTTGTTGTTTCATCACTGCTTTCAAACAGTGTTTTAGCCAATTTGATTTCCATTCAGCTATATTTCCATCCATATCCAACAAAGTAGCATTTTATGGGTGCACACGAAGATGTGAACATTCATCTGGTAAGAGATCCACAAAAGACTCCAAAGCTTAGCTAAGCTTTTCCATGTTTTCTAATCAGGAATAATTACAAGCATTGGAAAATGTCCTTTGGAGTTTTAAATAAAAGTTTAATTACTCTTTCATGTGATTCTGTTCATGCATAACAAATACACTTTTGCTGTCATTGGTGTTCAGGCAACCAGTAACCCTTAGGTTAGTTATTAACTCATGGTCCAGCACAAAAGTTGGTACTGAGTTACCTCATTCCAGATGTGGGTTAGTGTGTGTAAAGAAATTACCACTTATTATTTTTAGAAGCTCTCAGAGGTTTTGTCAATAGTAACATGAGTAGCCCAGCAAACACTCCCAAAGTTCTTCACAGCCAGATGTCTGTCATTCTCTGTCCTTAGTGAAACTAGTTAGACATTTAGCCCACATACATTCAAATTTTGTGATTCTGAATCAACAGTGACTCTGAAGCACATACAGATTCTCTGGTGTCTGGAGACACAGTCTCTTGTCTGCTACCCCAAGTTATAACTATAAACCGTAATGTCCACATGGTAAGACAGTCATCCTGGTTGTAAGGTCTGCTAGTTTTTTTGGCTCTAGAATTTATGTAGCCCAGTTTGGTGATTATCTCATAAACAGGTGGACCACATAAATATTCCTTTCATTCATGCACATAGTGGTATATTAGAACTTGGACCCCATCAACTGGTTAAAGAAAAGTGCCTCAAGGTCTTTACAAGTTCATGCTACTACTGAGTGCACAGTCATCTCAGGACAACCATAACGATCATGGTCCAACTTCACACATTCACACTCATCCCTCTCCTTTGGAAACAGATCTCTCCCTGTCACCAAAGCTCAAGTAGACATGACTAGGAAGATTTTCTCTCATTTTTAGTGTATGTATGTGAATTAAAGTATTATTATTTTAATTATGTGAACACAGGTAACTGTAGCAACATGACCTATAGGAGTAGTTACCCACAGGGCTGCCCACCAGGCTGCCCACAGACTGTTCTTCAGGGTATGGACTCTTTTTCCTGCTACAGATCCCTGCAGACCTCTACAACTCCCACAGCCTTGTTTTTTCTAAGCAAAAAAAAAAAAAGAAAGGGGGGGGGGGGGGGGGGATAAAGTGATTTAAGAAGAGTTAATGCCCCTGAACAGATGCACCAGTAAGAGATGTGACAAAATGTCAAGTGGAATGTGCCTGAGGGCTTGGAATTTGGCCGTGGATGTAGCAGATGAGTCCTCAGGATGGCATGTCCCCCAGAGGCCCAGCATGCTTTGGTGACAGCTGTGATTTTTATGGCCCAGCTTCGATGACAGTTTGGGAGGGGGCAGCTCTGCTCTATTCTGACAGGAATTTGGTTTGTCATCAGATTCTAAAATCCCTCTGATTTACGGCATCAGCCACTGCTGGCGTTTTACTCATATGCGTGTCCTCTCCCCATTCCCCGTGAAAAAGAGACTGGCAGAGGTTAAGGTGCAAACACTAATGTTCAAATTAAACTAATTGGGAGGAAAAAGTAACTGGTAGGTCATGAGGTGACAGGAAGCACTGAGAAAGAGAAAGCTCCAGAAATTGTTCATTAAGAGCACTGAAAATGGACAGCTCTTCCACAGTCATCTGGACACCAACTTTTCTGCTATCTTCTGTGGTCCATAATCTGACAGACCTATGCATGATGCAGGGAATTAAAAGATAACAAAGATCTATCTATTGATATCATGAATGTCCCTTCACATTTGCCAGTAACAAAGTTACCTCCCAGAAAGGTGATCTGTGAATGTACTTGGAACAAGAACTTTAGGAAAAGGTGTCAAATGCCTCGAGCTACATAGGGTAAGGGCCATGTCAGCACAGCAGTCCTTAGCTCCTCAGCTCCCATTTGGTTTGACCTTGGTGTGCATTTCTGTGGTCACTTAACACCCAGCAGGGGACCCACGTGGCACTTGCAGACAGTCATTTAAGGTGCAGGTTGCTTCTGTTTCCCTTGTCCCTCCTGGATTTTCTGACCACTTGATTTTTTTTTTTTTTTTTTTTTTTTTTTTTTTTCATGGTAAGACACAGATAGCATAAACAGTTCCCCTGCTAGTCAAGAGCCCCATTCCCACCAGCATCAGCATTTAATTCACATCTAAGAGAGGAGTTTACAAAATAAGATAGGTCCATTCTGGTGGACCACATCAGTAGTCTTCACAAACTCTTCTATAAATGTGGCTGCACAAGCCTGGAGACTTCAGGGATAGCTTTTCTTGGAGATGACAACTAAACGTTGGAAATTACTGGGTAGTCAAGATGTGTGTGCTCTGTGGGATCAAAAGGAGTTAAGAGGTCAGGATTCTTAGTATGGCACCTGGGACTTTTCCAGCAAAATACATGTATTTCCTGCTTGGAGCATGTTCTGATGCACCACCATTTTTACTGTTCATCCTCTTATCCTTGGGACTTAGGCATTTGCCTCTCTCTTTCCTCCTTATATTCTGCCACATGGCATTTTTAGCAGCCTGATAAGAAGTTTCTTCCATTCCCACTTACTCAAGTTCTTTGTATATTTGTAAAGGCACATCTTACTAATTCTTCAGTGGTCTATTTTTTTCCAGGAAAAAGGTGTGAATATACAATCTTCTACTGTAAAATTCTAAAGTGGGTAAAAATTAAGAAAGAAAACAAAAACCCATTTTTATCAAGTGTGAAATGAATTAGTCCCACACTTATACTACTCATTGAAAGTTATCTAGCCACAAGGTTTTAAAGATAAATGCACTTATTTTCCCACAAATGGCTAAAGAGGTTTTACATTAACCTTCTCATAAAATTTGCTTGTTATTTGGTGAGTTTTTCTTTGGACAGATGGGAGAGAAATGCAAATATTCCCTGAAATAAAAGAAGCAATTGGAATTAATCAAGCATTTTTTTCACCAAAATGAAAAACCCTGGGAGAATCATAGTGGAGAAACACCAAGAAGTAGCACAAATAAAGCCCTTTCCAGGGAAGATTCAGGGGACTCAGAGGGTCCCAGGAGGTCTGTCACAGCTCCTGGGGACATGGGGGCAGAAATAAATACCTAAATAAAAAGCTGAACTAGCCCTGAAGTCAAAACATTCCCATTCAGTTTCATAAACCAGATACAGTTTGAGTCTGTTGAAAAACTTCATCTCAGTGAGAAATGTCAGACAGAGGTCAGTCAGGACATCTCAGTACTTCTGGTGTGGTGGTAAAGCTTAAAAGTTTTGTTATGCATCCATCAGGATGCAAAATATTTTTTAATATCAGAATTTTCTGGTAAGCAGGTGCTACAAATTCCAACAGAAATTATGTAGAATCATTTTCTTGTTCTCCATTTGCCATCACAGCACTCTAGTATAGCACTTCTCACAGGTTTCTTTATATGAGAGAGATACATGAATGGCAGTAGAAATCTAATCCCAAGGAACTGTTCTGCTTCCTTTATGGCTATTTTAGTTTATATTTCAGTTGTCATCCTAATCTAAAAATGCCTAATCAGATAGTAAGTACTCCCTAAAGACCTTGGGATCCTGCATGCAATTTGGGGACAGCACCGAAACAGGTAAAGTCAGTGCTACATGAAACAGACGAATACATTTCTTATTAATAGTATAAATATTTTTCCTCTGATTTCCAAGTGATGAGATAAGTAGGCACAAGCCATCTGTTTCCTTATTTAGAGCAGTAGCAGTGCTGAAGTGCAGACTTTGCGCAAGATGACTGGCCAATTAATTGCAGGGAAAATAAAGGACCAGCTTAGTACAACTGTTAACAAAATCAGAAGGTATGAATCACTGGTCTTAGAGCCCGAAAGACTTCTGAACTCCACATCCACTTGAATAAGCAATCAGAATTTCAGTACCATCTATCTGCCTCCAGACTCTGCAACACTTTTTTTTTTTTTTTTTTTTTTTCCCAGAGAAATGTTTTCCAGATTTCCTTTGCTTTTACTTCTTGCCAGTGATACAAATACCACAAAAAAAGTCTATCTCAAAGTGTTCTGGCAAATAATTCAGGTGTTGGCTAGGACTCGAATGCATATTGGCTACATTAGGCTTTTATAATGTGTCAGCTAACCCCTGATAGCTACCATGTGGTGATAACGATTATTCAGTCCAAGCCCTAAACAAGATGGAGAAAGCGCATGTGTAAAGAGGGAATCCATCTCTGCAATGATGTTCTCATTCTTACGCTTGCTGTAATTCCTGGAAAAAGGATGAATTCAGAGGCCTGGATTGTTAACACTGAAATAAGTCCCACACTTCCTTGCCTCATATTTATGGGTTCATCATCACTATTTGTTACCACTATGTCTTTTTGTTTGTTTGTTTGTTTGTTTGTTTGTTTGTTTGTTTTTTCCCAAGCTTGTGGACTTTGAAGAGAGCCTAGCACAATTCACACTTCTCTGTACAGGTAATGGTCACACAGTTCACTGGAGAAAACTGATTGTGTCACAGTGAATGAACTGCTGCTGGGCTGATCAGCCTCACTGAAGTCAAGGTTTGCACTCAAGTGCCGCTAGTTTGGACTTAAGTGTCAGGTATAATTTAATACTAGGAACCTAGAAGTTTCTGACTGGGCTTTGGACAGAGCCTAACTACTCTGTTCTGCATGTCAAATTAACTACCCAGTAGTGAGCTCCCCCAGCTAAATGATCACCCGTTGGCCAGCTGCCACACCACAAAGCTCCCCATACAACCGTCTCAAAAATGGAAACTTGTTATTCTGGAACTGCCCTGTGAATACCCGTTCTGTCAAGGCTGGAGGGAAATATTTGGGGCAGGCAGGCTGAGAAAACAGAGAGGTGTTGGGTGTCAGAATTGATTTAAATGGGCTGCAGCTTTGCAGAGGAGCACTGGAGCTCAGTAGCCAGAGGATGGGAGGTAGCCAGGGCAGGGGGCTCAGGGACAGTAGAAAGTGCACTAGAGATAAGCCTTGAATGCCCAGGAGCTTCATTTGTTTGAAACAACAGAGCATTGTCTGTTCCCACATGATGTGTGAGGCCTTCCTAATTTTCACAGGCATTCACAGGTAGCATCTGCATTTACTGAAAGACTTCCTGTGCACTGCTGCTGGTAAATCAATAGACATGGCTCCCTGGGGGCCCTTACAGTCTGAACTGCCAGGGGACCTGGTAAGTATGAGAGTGACAGATTCAGCCTTTATTTGAGTCTGCAGAGGAATTAACAGTGCCCTTTGCTGCACAGGCAGTGACTGCTCATGAGTCCTCCCTGAAGATCTTCTGAGGGTGTTGAGAACTTCTGGGTGCTTCTCTGCCAAAGAGACCCCTGTGTCCCTAAAGCCTCTGCTTTATCCAAATGAGGATGTGTAGTGTAACCTCTTTTGCCAGCCTGTCCTACTGCTTTACTGCCCTCACTGACTGAGCTTCAGCTGCCTGAGAGGTTTCCAATGCTTTTATGCCACCAGAAGGCAAAGAGGAAAGTGAACATATATAGGAGAGATGACAGAAGGTGCACCACTATAAGTCAACTGTTTGTTCTATAACCTTTTAATTGGCCACAGGCCACCCTAATCAAATCACATCATATAACATAACACAACAACTTTACACAAGATGTTCAGACTACTGGCTGCTGTCACACAAATGCCATGAAGCAAACTCACTAACTTAAATATATGGTGAAGTGTAGGTGCTTATGAACTGTTAAGCAAAGAAACTCTCTTCTTGCCATGTCCATTCTTAAATTCCAAGGGTCAGTCTAGGGCACGCCACCCTGTTCCATGCTTTCTTCCCTCAAGATGCTAGAAATAGACCATTCAATAAGTCATTCTGGAGAGAATGTCTTTCCTGCTGTATATCCATCACCAAGAAACATCACTCTTCCTTTATTCTCTGAAAGCCACATGCTTCACTAACCCTACAGGTACAAGCGCCTGAACATTAGGAGTGACTCTGATGATGCCATACTGGAACCAACACAATCACAGGAAAAGCTGACCAGGTCCACAAGAAACGTGGAGAGATTGGTGCACACATGAAACCACATTGTGTCATGATGAGCTAAAGCCTACAGGGGTGAAACTGAACCTTTGTTCTTCTCCTCATGGTGTGCTGTCCAACACATGGAACAGTCAGAGAGATATTCTTGGAAACAGATACATACACATGTCATTTTTTTCAGGTGGACTTGACCTATATGACTATTTTCTTAGCCATAATATGATACTAATTCTTCATGTTTTCAAATTGTTTTACTTCCCCAATTTCCAACATCCGTTGAATGTCACCTGCAGCCTATGATATTTAATCTGATCTGAGACAAGTAACAGGAATCCCAGATAAATATGTTATTTATAATTAAATTTTCTTCCAATTATTTTCTGAAACTGTTGCCAGGCTTGGAAAAGTTACCTACATTAAATTGCTTCTCTGCTACCTTGCATCAAGCCATTTCCTTCCTACTCAAACTAGCTTTCCTATTCTGCTGCCTGTTGTTTGAAGTGCTTAGCATTTTCTGGAGGCTTTCTGCCTTACTCCACCTCACAGGAAAGATCCCTTGCTGCATTTTCTTTCCCCTTTTGATATCCAGTAACATTCCACATAAGAAATCCTTCTAAAATCCATTTTGTGTCAAGACACTGTAAATCTAGTTATGCATTATGTTATATGTCACTGTTATATGTGTGTATTTACTTGCAATAATAAAGATAAGTTTATCGTAATTTATTTTACTCTGCAAATGCCAACATGCTCAGCTCTCTGTTAATAATTTTGCTGGGCACAACCTAGCATAGGACAGTCTGTCACCCATAAACAGTTGAGCTGGTTTAGTCTTTTTTGTTGCATAGAATTTTTAGCATTTCTGATGACCTTGGTTCAACTTTTTCAAACATGTCACTCTGCAGGGTCTGTGAGTCTACAATAAGAGTGCCATAACTTGTCAGATTCTCAGCTTTAGAGATGCCCATCATTCCAGGCTTGATGTGGCATCTCTGATAAATAGTTTGCTCAAAGATTTATTCTGAACTTGGATATAATACACAGGTGTGTATCAGCATTAGCAACTTCTTAATCTGGTCCAATTTTTATGCTTGGGCTGGCAGGGTACTCAGAAAAGATGCCCACATATATTTATCATCCAGGGCCTCCAGAGAATGTGGATGGTCAACAGGCTTGATAAGACCACAGTATTAAGCAGACATTGCACCGGTATGTAGCATGCAATGGATTTAAATCACATCAGAGGTTTTAATGGTCTCTGACATCTAAGAGATCTAGATGTCTTTATTTCTAATGAGAAATTTGTCTGTTGGCAGAGATGTTAAAAGAAAGAGGAAAAAAAAAAAATCTGTAGCTGAAGGGTGTTTATCACCACTTCTTTCCAGCATTTGAGAAGCATTTTCATATTGATGAAGAAGACCTAAAAATAGTAGACTTTTGTAAGCCTACTGAAGGTACAGACTTATCCCTAACATATCTTGAATTTCTTTGTGTTGCTCATTCTGCAACAGGAAGTCTAATACTACTTACAAAGGCATTTCCAAAGTATTAGGGCATTTATGCATGTTTTTAACTATAGTTTATAAGGCATTTTTGCTTTTTAGAAAAAGCTTTGTTATTTGCTGTAGGCTCAAAGGGATAGCTGACTATTTGTTGAGATGTTGGATTCACTTGTGCATGTTTTGGAAAAATAAGTTCTCTAATCTCAGGGCAGGCCTGAAGGATTCAGTTAGCACTGAAGGTATGCCACAAAAAGGCTGATAAGAATTGCATGTTTAAGGCAAGAAGGTTGTAGGGTTTAGCACAGAACGGCAAACACATTTCACGTTATGTAAATGATGTTGAATTTTTGAAAGTTTTGTGTAGGACTTCTGTATGATGGCATATCCATCAACAAGGTTAAAAGAGAAGAAGCGAGAATTCTGCTTGTTTGCAAAATGGTAATTTTGCATTGCATGTTAAAAATGTTTTTCTTGTAGTTACTTCTGTAAGAATATGACAATTGTCATGCCTGACCAAATAGGAGTGAAATGTGTCCTCAATAGTCATGTCTTCAGAAATACTGTGCATGTGTATGGACATAGAACAATGGGAAAAGCTCCTTCCTAACTTATTCCAACAGAAGACAACTAGTTCATACCATCCCTTTTAGAATGATTATTTTCCACTGTAACATAATCATTCTCATTCACCATGTAAACATCTAAATACTTTTGAGTCTCATTTAACCATTGACACAATCCTCAGCTGTCAGAGTGACCACTACAGATTCATTATAAACCATGTAAAAAAAAAAATAATAATAATTAGGTTTACTTTCTAATTTGATGCTAGCAATTTCTAAAATTCACAGATGCCCTTTGCTCTTATAGCTTTTCCCCTCTTCCAACACTCCTTTCTACACTGAGCAGTTTTGGTCTTGTGATGCATATGGAAGTCTGTCATTCTTGCAATCATTTTTGTCACCTGACACAAGCCTTGTTCCAGAAGTTAGTTGGAGTTGTTCTTTACCTGACCAGTTCCATTTGTGTGGTCACAGCCCAGGCTAGGAGCATGCAACTAAAACAGTATCCTACCAGATCTGAATTTGCTGCTGTGACAGCCATGCCATTACCAGCAAATTCTCACATTGTTCATTTGATGGAATTGAAATGCAAACATTGGAAGACATTTCAGAAATTGCTTGTGAATTTTCTTTTGCAAGTGTGGAGTATAACCTATTTTGAAATCATAAGCCCAAATACTGCAGAATTCAATCACTGTCAAATTCGTGCAGCCAAGCTATATTGTGTGTATGTTTATGAACTTGTCACTGAATTGCATTAAAGGACTGGCTACATCTCTGCCTGGAAAATCAAATCATGGTATTGAAAAAAAGAATAATTCTCCACCATACCCCCAGCTTGAAGAAGAGCAGGTGAGTTTCACGGGCAGGTCAAGATCACTGTCAAAGTGTGGCCTTTCATGGAACATTATTGGTCAAAGATCACCTCCTTTTCCATACTAACAAAGCAGGCTCCCACCAGAAATCTGAAGACTGTCAGCGCTGTGTTTGGGTTTCAATATATTCTTTACAAATAAAGATCCTATGGGACATTAAACTCAATCTCCTAGGAAAATTGGAACTGAATATTATCTGCATTACAGTTGGCTTTTATAAAGTATGTGGTAGGGTGAAAAACTAGATGTATTTCTGTCCTTTGTGAAGGGTTTTGGTTCAGGTAGTTTGCATGCTCAAGAGATAGGGGAACAATTCTTCCTTAACTATCTATTTATCTGTTCTATCTTAACTACCTATCTGCGTTAGAGTTAGTGTATTTCATACACTCAGCATTGGTGCAGATTGCAAATTCAGTTGATATATTTTGTAAAGTAACTAGATTACCCTACACACCTGCTCCTGCCACACAACAGGTACAAGAGTACCCCTTCCCTGAACCACCACCTGGAGGTGTTCAGTCCTCAGACACAGATCCAGAGCATAGTTGATCTTCACAAGGCAGAACCAAGGACCTTTACAGAAGCCTCTGTTTCTTTCTAAGCTGGCAGATCTCTCACTCCAGCACAAATGCAGACCTAAAGTACACCCATCTGAGCAATCAGGAGATGTCCATCAATTTCCAATGCCACAAACTAGCAAGCTTTGATGACCCATGCCTTTATGTTCTGAGTGAAACAAGAACAGTGGCTACAACATAGTCTGCATCTTCCACACTGACAAGTGCTTAATAAGAATATACTATGAGTTGAAGTTTTCTGATGTCTCCCAGCATCAGGAGTGCGTTGTCCAGACCCATGCAAGGGCAGAGAGAATCATAGGCAGAACTAAAAGGAAGGTTTACATTCTTCCCGCTTGGCTGCCAGCCCATCCAATGCTGCCTCTGATTCCCCTGTAAGCTGTTTAAACTTGGTGATGGGTACCAAACACCACACCTGTCTACAGAATGGCATATACACTCCTTCACCCAGCCTCCCTGAGTTAACTAGCATTTCTTTTTGGTTGTTTCTTCCAGACTTCAACCTCTTACATCAAGGAAGGAGCTTAAGTACCCTACTGAGCCTGAGTAAAGGTTTGTGGAGCTAACATAAAGGGGCCACCAAGTTTCTTGCTATTCAAAGCAATGGCCTTAGTGGTTGCTGAACTGCTAGGCACAGTGTAGGATGATTTCGGCTTAGAAAGGAAATGTTCTATTCTGTAAATCTGATGCCTACTCTGCATCAGTACTCCAACACAAATCTATCACCAGGTCTAAAGTTCTTTAACAACTCTGTGATAGGTGAGGAGACAGAGATTCACACACAAGAAAAACATTGCTCCGAAGTCTCACACAAAATATTTTGCATGCCTATTCCTTTTTGGCCTCTTAGTACCTATCACCAGGATGAGTAAGGTGGCTAAAGGCTGACAGTTTGAATCGTCATATCCCTACTTCACAGATTTCTGGGGGCCATTGTATATCACATTGGTCTGAGAGTAACAGAAGATCCTTTCCATGGTGACATTTATTTGAGGCACAAGCAGAACCTTCATGGCCTTCCAGCCTAATCAATATCTTTAATGCCTGCTGCCCTTTCCTTCCCCCAGAATTTCCAGGATCTGTCCCTAAGAACATGAGCTTCATCCAAAGACCACTTTCCTCTTAAAGAAATAACAAGGCTGAAATTGTCTGTTGCTGTGATCACTGAGAAGGCATTCTCATGGCTACCTTCCTGACTAACCTGGGCAGAGAGCTCTTCTCAGTTTACCAGAAGAAAGCCAACCAGTTCATGAGTTTCTTTCAGGGATATGATGTTTCTGTGTGACCTTGTACACCACAGAAATTTTCCCATCATAGAAGTTTCTCCAGAGGTCTAACTCTAAAATAACCCCTGAAACAGACAAACTGCTGGTGCTTGGAGAGCACTTCACAGCCCCGCCATGCATGTTCTTGGGATTCACAGTGGCAGTGCCCCAGACTTTCTCACGAGGACCAAGGTACCCATTGTCTCTGTAGCCTCCCTGCAGGCCTTATCTGGTCACATTTCTCAGTCTCCTCACTCTGAATGTCCTTTCCATAGCACATTTCCCCCCCTTCTTTTCCTTCTTTTTCTTTTTTTCTTTTTATTTTTCAGAATGAAATCTCCTATCTTATAAACATCATCTGGACTTTCTTGTTCTTTCATGTGTTACTATGCTGCATATTTGGATGTATTCACATATATGTTTGACTCTTTCCAGCCTAACAAGTAACCCAGTTTTCTTTCTATCCATCAGATGTACCCATCTTTACTTACTATGCTATAAAGACTGTGTGATGAAATAACAAGATAATACAAGAAATACTTGTACTTGCTCTGAAATCATCAGCACAAATATTTAACAATAAGGGTCTAAAATCAGACTTCTGTGGGACACAGATAGAAAAATACATCCCTTCACTGAAGAGTCCCCATTAGCAAATGCAATTTTCAGTCACTTTGCTGGCTTCTAGTTTACTTATATGTGCAATAGTGTCTTGGCACAGCCCTAGTTTTTAATCATAATGAAAAATATTTTTAAATCACATCTTTCAAAAGTTGAACTCTACATTAACACAATTAGATTTGTCAGCCAGGAACACAATATATCAAATGAACAATGTAATTGAATTCCTTTTCCATGAATTTCATTGACTCATATTCTTTAAATTTCTGTACTTTGTTCATTGATTCTGTACCACTTTTATTCCAGCACCAATATCACCTCAACTGACCTATAACTTCCCATAATAGGACATTTATCTCTTTAAAATGTCAGCAGACTAGCTTTTTAGTATTTTGCTGGAATTCTTCCAGTTCCTCAAAACTTGAGAAATTAAATCCAGTGCCTCAGAAAGCTTCCTGATCCACTTAAAAAAGTATTGACTGCAAGTTAGCAAGATCTTCTGACGTTAAGATACTTCAGCTTTCATAGCATTTTACTCAGTTATTACCAGACCTTGGCACATCTACCCATACAGTACCCTAACAGACCCTTTTTTGAGCTACTTTCCCAGGAAGATACTTCTATGCTCCTAGTATTGCACAGGCTTTTGTCTCCTTTTCAGAGGAAGATAGTGTTTTTAGGTTTCAGAGGTCTCCACATTTTGGTACCTAGTAAAATGATCATGACCAGTTTGACAGACATTCTTCTCATGATGGTCTTTTCTGCGCAAAATCACAGCTACAAGGTTAAACATTCTCTAAGAAAATTCCACATTCTGAGGGGAACATGTTTAGCAACACATCAAGAGTGAGGTATGTTTCATATTTTTTTAAATCAAGGATAACATTTTTTTTTCTGTGTTTTTATTTTTATTTAGATTTTACTTATAATCAGCTGACAGAATGTAGGTGTTTGGTACTAGCAACACAAATACTCAATAAGTTAATCTGCATAGGATTTCTTAGATTTTTTAAAACAATCCAACTGTCTGTAATGTTACTGTTTTTGTGTATAGTACAATATAGGTATCTTCCATATGTGCTAATCAAGTTTTTGTGTGTGCATCTATTAAAACTACGTCTGATATCAATATATTTTGCCTGCTTCATTAATACACTATCCTTAATTTTCTCATTGTCCTTTATCTTCTTTTCTTCACTGCTAAGACACGACAAGTTTGGGAGACTGATTCTATATGCCAGCCAAAAAATAAATAAGTAAATAAATAAATAATTTCCTTTATTTAATTTAAATAAACTTTTTATTATTTATTTATCTATTTTTTAAGGAAAAGCAGTTACAAGTAGATATATTGTTATTCTTAAATCTCTTATACATGTTGCCAACTATGTATGCATCTATCCAGTTTGTCTTATCCATCCTCAGCAATCCTTAGTGGTCTACTTGATAATTGTGGTTAAGATCCCTTTTCTGACTAAAAGATCGGAAAATGTAAGTCATTCCTATTCCTGCTGTGCTATAGATAGTCCATGAGACATGGCCTCTTCCTTAAAACTAGATGAGGAGAAGAGAACACTCCCTTTTGAAAAGTGTAGCAAACACCACCACTCAACTATGTCAAGGTAAAGGTCTGTATTTTAATGCTCCATTTTTCAAAGTCTGGTAATTGGGAGTTATTGAAAGTATTCCTTAAAATTGCCTTTTTCATAATAAGCATGCAAAATTGCAGAGCAGATGGAACATCCGATTAATTCCTTGAGCGGGTCAAGCAGTAAGTGCAGTGCCTTTTTTAACCATGAAGGTGACGTCCAAGAACCATGACATTACCTTGTATGCTTCAGCCTGTCTAATGCTCTCTCAGCCTCTTCCTCTCTTTTTGCAGTTGTCAGTTCTGTGCATGTAACAGGACTCCACTGAAGCCATGCAGCACTTTCCATTCTCCCCAGCAGCATTATGCACATGCTCTACTGGCTCAGCTAATCCCCGTATTTCTCGAGAATGGAGGTCATCTACTGAGAGAGGAGTGAAGGGAGATTCCTCCTTCTCTGTGGAGATGCCAAATACAGCAACACATGGAGCCAGTTGGTGCGAGTTCATGAACAAACTGTGACACATAAAAAAGGATCTATGTAAAGGATGTTCCTTCCTGACATTTCCAAGTCTGTTAAGTACAAAGTGACTATTAAAATGCAAAATGCAGACCTATGTAATTCTAAGGCTGCTACGGGGTGGTAACAAGATGAGAAAGAGAAGGGAGTTTTCTGTATAATCATTTCTGATTCTAGGACAGATCTTCTTTCCTGTTTGTTTTCACATGATGTAGTACAAAGGGGAAATGACTGGCCTCCCCTTAATCTGGGTATATGCAACTGACTTATTGGCTTCCTGTATTAGCAGCCTCCATGATCCCTTTCTGCTCTGACAGTGTTTTGGGAATATGTCCAGAATGGCTTTCCAGCATTTTTCATTGAAGTCCTCTGGGTATCAATGTCAATGTTGAGATAGTCTTTTAAATAAACACAGATACAGACCATCCAAGGCTTTGACTTGAGAACAAAAGTTTGAATGAGGGGTTATCTGTGGTGTGCTCAGCTAGAGTGGTTTGGGTGCATCAGCAGAGAAAGAGGGAAAGGCATGAAATTGACTTCAACTTTCTTGGATCTGATGCTGACATGACCTTGAAGGGCATATGGTCAATATTCAGAGAAAAGGGGAAGCAGCTGGTCTTTTATGTCAAGATCATGAGCAACATGGATAGGTCTCTGTCTCTGGGCCAGCTGAGGGCAGCATCCAGAGTTCTCATTAATTTTGTTACTGTAGACCTCACCACTTCTGCTGGTAAAACGAGTCTCCTGCAAGGTCTTCTAAACATAGGCCTGCAGCTTCACTGCAATCCTTATGGGTACTTAATGGGACAATTGATCTAACACAGTTCTCAGTTACATGTAGTTAACTTCACTGTAACTAGAATTGTTCTCTCAAGGACATTTGCTCTCAGAGAAGAGCAAAGACTGGGTTGAGGAATTCTCAGCCTGAGCTGTATGCATTTTCTTCTGGAACAGGCAGTCAGGTGTTGTGCATAACCTTATATCTGCTTTTGTCTGAAGTCTGGATCTCCATAGTTTTGTGACATAGACCTCCTGTTCCTTGACAGCCTAATGAAAAAAAAAAAATCACTTAAGTGAAATGTCCCTTAAACCTAAACCAAAAACACCATTCTGCTCTTTCACTATTATTCAACACACTGCAAACAGTGTCTAAGCTTGTTATTTTCTTAGTGGTACTGGCTGCTCTTGCCTGTTCTCTCTGCACTTGCCGGAGAGCTAAGCTTGGCAGAAACCATTGTGAAAATCTGATCTTAGACCTGTCATAGCACTTTCAATAAAAGAGAATGTCTCAGCCATGGTGTCCTAGCTGAAGGCCAACCCAGGTAATAACATACTAGATTCTTGTAGTTCCATGAAGTTTCAACTGGAGTCAAGATTCTTCAGTGCTGCTGCAAGGTTTTATGCCATGCACTCTGACACCCAGATCATAACAAACGATATGTTCCATCATTGCCTGAGCACCCTCTCCATAACAGTCTCTGCCTTCTTTCAGCATCACCCCAAAATATGTCACTTTTCTATACCTGAAGAGATTTAATCCAGGACTGTAATGTAAACATTTTCCAAACTTTATGTCCTGTGTTGTGTGCTGATGCAATTAAAGACCTTACCAGAATGCAGCTAGCAGGCATTGACTAGTTAAAGCAATCGTGGCTCTGAATTTCCTAATATTTTGAAATAAAAGTATTAACTTTCACGTTATATCATTTACTTTGTTTTCCTTACTGCCACAAACATATTTTACAACCTATCTATTCCTGCACTTCAGTTCCTCTGATCTACCATTTCTCATGCCCTTGGTGAGACAGGGAGGTTTCAAGCTCTTAGTGAAATTCACCAGATTCCTCTCATGCTCCTGACCCAAGTCACGGCAAATAATTCTACCTAAATGGCAGGTCACCAGTGGTTGCACTACATTAGAAACTGTAGACAATAGTGTTGTGTAACAGAGGGGGAAAAGCATTTAAAACCTTCTAGGTAGGACTTACTAGACAGTAAAATTGACACAGTTTAGATGTCTTGTTCTGTAGAAAGTTCTGATATCAACATTTATTTTGGACCCACATCTGGACAAAACGTTGGAACAGCAATATTTTTACTGAAAGCAAACTTGTCCTTTCTGAGAAAAGTTTAGCTTTAGCTTGGTTCAATATAACTCCGTGTCCCTTGGAACTGCTGCAGTGCCTCATGAGGGTGATACATCATTTATTTCAGTTAACGAAGTTCCCAGCCAGCATCCTGTGATGTTTTGTGGCCACTTGACTCTCAGAATACATTGCAAAAATTTAATGAAAGAGATGATTATGATGCATTATGGGAGTAAGATGTCTATAAATTACAATGTCCACAAGGCTCATAGTAACTCTTGTGGACATAAATTAAAGCTGAGCTCCCCCATCATGAAATGTTTTAATTCAGTTTGACAAAGCAAAGTATTTCAATTTAGGCTGAGCTAATTCAAAACAAAGCATTTCATTTTTTCCCAATGGGGAATAAATAGTTGAGCAAAATGCCGTGGGGAAATTCAGAGTTCTTGAAGACTGCATTTCCATTCAGAAAAAAAGATATTCATGGGAAATATCTGACCCCCTATAATACATACTCCATTTCCATATATTTATACAGATATATAAATATATATACTGTACCAAACACAGAAATATAAGCCAGGTCTGTTAAATATAGCTTAACGTGCTTAATATACACTTGGTGATATATAAATCACAGTTTGATGTATAATACCCAAGTAGCAAGTCAGACAGAGGAAGTCATAGACCATTTTTTTCTAATCCCTGTATGGTTGAATCAATATGCGGCAAGCTCAGCTCACTAGAAGTTATTTTTCTTAGTTTCTCAGGAACAGAGAGTAAGAGAATGGAGAGGAAAAGATTATGCATTTCACCCCAGCCTTGATGTGTTCGCAGCACTGACAGGCCCACTATTACTTCATTATTGCCCTGTAATACTCCTAGCAATTGGGAAACATCTCATTAGTTTTGCGTAGTTTTCTGGTTTCCCTTTTTACAAAAGGGATTTTTTCATTTTTATTTTTTTCCTGAGACAGAGCTCTGTTACTGCATTGTGGCAGAAATTTAGTGTTTATATATTGTTGGCAGAGGTTGAAGTACACCTTTTGTATTACCATTTATTAGGAAAGATTTAACTTAAAGGAAGCTGTAAGTTATTTCACTTGGGTTCCTAGCAAAATTATTTTCTTTTTATTTTCCCTAAAAATTTGTCTCCTGGAGACAAAATTTCTGTTTATGCCCCAAAATAGAGTCCTGCCCCCAGAAACTGTGGCATCAGATGTGGAAAGATGTGAAATCCAAGCATCAAATCCAAATATCTCATATTTTTTAATGAGATATCACCATGGGAAAAGTATATTACCCACTTGTTTTAATTCAGGAGCCATAGATCTTTGTAAACTAGTTTTGACACAAAATGTGGCTAAGCAGCTTTACAAATTAAGGGTAACTATTCTCACAGCAACACTGCTGGCATTTGGAAAATGCTTGTCTCTCACAGATTCACTCTGGTTTCTGTAAGAAATGCATTGCTGGTGGTAACCTGGCTTGTAATGCAAAAGTGCCCATAGCTGCATCATCAACAGGATCCTGCTTCAAGCAACAGTGAGGGGGACTATGGGAGGGGATATTTCTGATGCCATGGGGGTTGCAAGCAGCAAAGGTTTTAGAAGACTTTGTAGATACAGAGAGTTCATTGACAGGGGAACACAGGGAGAGTCATGGCCAACCTTCCCTCATCCCCAGGTTTTTGTCCACCAGCTATTTGCTTCATTCCCCTGTTCCACTATGCAACCATTTGTACCTGAAATTTTCTTCCTTTGAATGCCATAACCACTAGCAGCTCTGAGAGGTTTCTTGATAAGCAAACAAGGCTGCCCATTTTCCATTCCTCATTTTGCCCATTCACTTACAAGGTCTGACTTACTGCTCTGTCTCAGCCATTTGCCTAATTATCTACTCCTGTGACCTTCTCAGAGTCTCTGCTTTCCAGGATGCGTGCCCAGCCTCCCCAGGCTGGAGAGAGCTGCTGTTCTGTGATGATAGATGCAAATCTTTGCATTTGGGTTAATTCAAACTTACTTTTCCTTGAATGCTCATGCTCTACCAGGTGATCTGGACTGCACTAACAGTCTGAATGAATGCCCACTCTACCTATCCTCCATAACACCACGAGTTTTGCCTTGTCTGCAGACTGTATTGGCTATGACTTTGTGCTTCTCACAGTGTCCTGAGAGGATACACTTGCCCCTCTTTGCCAAGACTGCAGGTCTGGTGATTCCACTTAAAAGTATCACTGTAGAAAATACACTGAAGATAAACAGGATAACAGGTGACAAAAGAAGCTGGAAAATACTGCCTCAGGAAGAGGAACAGCAAAATGCATTGGACGGTAAAACACAGGGAAGAAACGCTCCAGGAAGTATGTTTAGCTTCAGTACTTAGTCGATGGTCCTTCCAGTTTTTATATATATAGTGGTAATGAGACTCTGTGAACCTTCCAGGCAGATTTCAGCATCTGGGGAGGGACAAGCCTGTGCAGTTCAGGTTGTCTTTTCTTGGTGTCCTGAGTCCTTTCTACATGACAGCATCACCATCTGTAGCTGCAAATTTGAGCTACAAATAGCATGAAACATTTTTTCCTTCCTCCGTGCCCGCTATGCCATTCATGACACCAATGTCCTGCTGCAGATCCATCCAGCCCTTATCCCACTTACACTCCTCCTCTCCTATATTTGTGCCAAACTTATTTTGAGCCCATTTATACAAGCCATTAATCATAGCATGGTTAGTCATTTAAAAATAAAAAGAATTACTGGTCTGTGGACGTGACAAGTCATTTCCAGCTCCTGAACAACTTGGCAAGGGATTTTTTTTTTCTCTTTGGTTGAAAATACTCTAGATATGCTGGAGAGGTTTTTTTATCTGTGTGTATAAAGAGAACATGCAAATGTGTCAGAGGGGGTGAGATGGGAAACAGCCAACTCGAGCAGTTGCTAAAAGATGACACTTTGTAAACTATGTTGATAACACTGTGGGAGGAATAGCAAAAACTTAATTAGTACTGAAATATATCAGGAAAAGTCTTATTTTTAAAGTTCAGGAGGTAGCCTGCAGGGACTTCTTGCTCTTAACATTTTGTGCAGAATTACAGTGCCTTAACTCCTTGGGAAGGTGAGAAGCTTGACACTGAATAAAGCGACCTTCAGTTTCCTCTGACTTAGCTTTATTCAATCCATGCAAGTTTTTCTGACTTCTAGGAAGGGCAAAGATCAGACTTGTACTTTCTGGGATCTAAACTAAAAAGAAGTATATAGTCTTGTCATCTGGAAAAGGACCTCACCTAGAAGATGACCCAGCTCAATCTGCTCCTTGAGTAATCTTGGGAAAATCATTGAACCATTTTGTACTTCATTTTTGCACTGGCAAGTGGCAATAGCAGGAGACAATTGCTTTTCCACCTTATCAATATTTTTGATTTTAAAAATATTTTGTTCTTTTTGCATTGAGACATTCCCAAAACTTTTAAAATTACCTACAGAAGGACAAAGACAGCAGATGGAATAGCTGGTAACAGCATCCTTGGATCATTCACCCAGCATGTGAGAGGCTCAAGACCAAGTCAAAAGTCTGACTCAGACACCTGAGCCAGACTCTTCTTCTTTGCACATTAATACCTTAGTTACCAGGCTGTTGGTTATTCTAGGTCAGAACAGATTTGTTCTAGAGTGGAAGAGATTCTTTCAGATAAAAGTTTTTCATTAAAAATAGCTCTGCCCTTGGAAAAAAGATGCAATTTCCTGAGAAGAAGCTGTTCTACTCAAATATTCTTACCCATTCCAAATAACATTTTGCAGCTTTCACTTTGGGCTGGTCTCATCTGACAAATGGGTATTTCAGTGTTGCTTCAGTTGAAGTGAATAGGAAATATACTGCAAACCCTTTCTTGGCAGTGGCATTTAGATATTGTACTTACCTGAGCAGATCATTCTAGTTAAGGACCTCCTTGAAGGAGAAAGGACCTCCTTGAAGGAGGCCCCTTGGTTTTACTGAAGAACACAAGAATTAACAAATGAATAATAATAAAACTGTATAGTGAAAGCCAGTTGTTGAGAGCTGTATGGGAGCATAGCTGTGGATAAACATAGCTTTTCACTTTCTTCCACAGCATAGCTGAACAAGAAAATATGGTGAGCAAATCATTATATAGCATCATAGAAAGAAGCCTAAAGATAAACCAAATCTCCTTTTTCCATTTATTTAAATAAATTATTGTTCCAAGGAGAACAGACACTTTGCAACCTCACAGACATATTTATAGGAGGTGGTAATAATTTGCAAAAATGGTGCAAGCCTGGGGTGGCAGGGTGGGGGAGGAGGTAATAGATCTGGATGGCCAAAACAGATTGGCGATGAATGATTTAAACTGCAACATGGTGAGCCGATATTAAATAACTGGGAACTTCATAAAAATGTCATCTGAGCAAGAGAAAAGGCTTTGACGAGGTGTGAAGGATTCATAGAGCTTGCACCACATCAAGTCAAGGCTTTTGATCTCTCCCGACACAGGGCTTCTCCAGCAACACAAGGCATCAACACAGGGGATGTTTGCAGCCCTAATGGATACTAAGGACATGTCCAGGCTACTCTCACTGATGATCAAGTTCTACCTCACTGCACAGCAGAAAGAGGAATGGCAACACCGTGAGCAAAAGAGACTGTGGCATTCAAAATGCTTATGCATTAGCTAGTATAATGCTCCTGAGCCACAGGTGTGGGTATGGCCTAGATGACTGTCTCTGTAAGAAGAGCTGAGGAAATGACTTGGGTATACCCAGCCAGTGTCAGTGCTATATGGACAAGACTAGTAACAGCTTTGCTGTTATCTTCAGGAGGATCTGTCCCATCTTCACCATGTACTGAGCCACATGGAAAGTTCTTCTGTATTGGGATTCCCAACTTTGCAGCAAAACCACTTCAGTAAACAAGACAGAAAGCATGACACCTCTTTGTGGGTATCCTGTTCCCTGGAGCTTGGGTAGCTCCAAACCTTTCTCATCATAACAAACCATTCCCTTCTTTACATTGCAGCCTAGAAGATAAATGAAGCAAAAACCAGCCATGCCCAGGGAAAGGAAGTCCACAAGAAGTTTTGAATATAATTGAAATATAACTGTCAGTGTACCATACAAGAAACACTGCTCTAAGCTATATACATCTGACTCCCTTTCAATTTTTTAAAGATCTCCCTTAGGCCAGCTGACAGCACTACATTTTAATAAGAGACACGTGTTGTCAGACACTTACTGTTCAAGAAAGAGTGCTGAAGAACCCATTAACTCTAACAAGCAAGAAAGTCTTCTTATATGATGGGAATCATTTATTAAGATGGAGAGGAGGCTGAAGACAATTTTAGCTATAGCTTTAAAAAACCTCCAGTTTTAGAAGAAATTGTTGCTGGAGCAGAAACAATATTTTAAAACCTGTAAAATTTTCTTCCCTATGTTTTCATGCTCTCCTGCTATACAGATTGGAGAGAGAAGAAAGTTATCAGGGATCAAAGCACATCAAAAAAGACCATCTACATACCTCCTGCTCCCTCTCAAGGAAACCATCTACATATCTCCTGCTCTCTCTCCTTATACCAGTGATTGAATTCTGTCTCTTAGAGAATCTCAGCCTCTCCCAGGTTCCATGGCTATCTTTGTTAGAGAAATTAAATCGCCACTGTAGCTGCTAGCTCCTCCTTCTTCGTTTTCGCTCCCAGTCACTGCTCAGGGGTGGGATGAACAGGGGTAAATGCATACATTCATCTTCATAGCCATAAAGGCAATTTAAAAGAGATACAAAGGTGCCATACTTGAACCACACCATTTCTCATGCCATGAACAAGACTGCCAAACCAGATGGCCAGGTCATTCTGAGAAGCAGCTGCAGCCAGTGATTTGAGAACTGTGGATAAGGTGGCATTTATGTTTGCTTAGCTGGTCCCTCAGAATACCACTGCTAGGAGCAAAACACTCTGAGATTTCCTGCTGTATAGTGAAGGGAAGAAGGCAGACAAGAAGTGTATTCTTTGTTTTAATTGGAAAGTTCCCTGCACCCTAAAAAAGGACAGTATATAGATTCACTTACGGGAAAGTGTGCCTTCCAAGACCAGTAGGAGAAACAAACTGTTGTGGATTTCCTGTTATCAATGAACTATTAATCATGTTTGGAGTGATATTCCCAGCCTGTGCATAGCAGATAGGGTGTCCAGTTTCCACTTGGACTTCTGAGAACCCACTCTGTTGTGGCAAGCACAGGCCATGATTAGTGCTAACCGTACTGTGAAGTGGTTGCGAGTTGAATTAAAACATGTCATATGGATAGCCACTAATGTGATTGTTTGGGGTTTTAGAGAAGTGAGTGGATAAAAGATCAAATACAGCACAAGGGAATCCCTGAGAGACAGAAAGACTCAACCATTTCTATCTCCCAGCTGGAAAGTTGAGTTGTTGAAAGGAGACTGTGGTTTTAAGGAAACTCACTGGATAAAATTTGACAGGGTGATAAAATAGTTTGTATTTTTATTCCATCTCCAGAAGCACCCATGTTATTTCCAGTTTGGTCATGACTTAGGTCTCAGCCTCCATCTGCCTCCTTATGGGAGGTCATTACTTTGAGTCAGCTGTCTCAGAATCACAGATGTGGCTGCTAGGCTGCTGCAGCAATCTTTCATGCCAGCACTCAAATTCATTGATATTTCTTTATCTTTATCTGTGTGACCCACTCCTACACCTTCATCTACTCTTTGCCCTACTTTCCACAACATATGTCTTTACAGACCAATACAGTAGCAAATGGCATCACCCAGGGCTAACCTCAGAGACAGCTGAATCAAACTGTTAGGGTAGGATTCGCCATGTCTAATTTCAAATGGCTGCACAGAAGCACTTTATGACTCAGTGTGTTGCTTAGGGTAATTTTACAGTCACAAATATAAATAAACACTTTTAGGACATGATCTGTTCCACTCATTTTAGATGGCTACATTACACTGAGGTAACTAGCACTCTGTAAAGGGAGACTATGCACCCTGACATCTAAATCAGAGGAAGATGCCCACATCTGGTCAATGGCATCCCACCAGTTGTGACTAAAGGGAGAAAGTCTATCATACATGCTCCCATTCAGAATTTACATTGTTCAAAGTGCTCCGCTGAAGACGTAAAGACTCTTCATATGACGAGGCTGTATTCAGTGTTATGTGGTTCTGAGTTAGATCCATGAAGAAATCAGAAACTGTAAGTGCAAGGAACTCTTTAGAGCAACGTTAATCTTATACAAGAGCATCTTTGGTACATGAAAACCCAGCTTCCACTCATGGCTTCTGGCACATGTCTCAAGGCCCTTATGAAATAATGATGCATAAAACAAGGGAAAAGATAAACAAAGAAAGATTTGCTAGGAAATGTGCCCCTAATTGTTTTTACTAAAGCACGAACAAAAGTTTTGCTGAAGCAAGACAATTTAAATCTACAGTTGCTGTCTAAAAGACCTAAGTGACTAAACAGTACCTCACTCATCAAGATTGCAGCTTGAGGTTACCGGCAACTGGTTGCCTAGAAATTGACTAGAAACAAATATGAAGATAGAAAATTTATTTTCTTTGCATGGAGCAAAAATGATTTTATGTGAATCAGCTGAGTTTCTTGAAATTCTTCCATTTCTTAGATTATGAAGTTGTATTTCTAACAACAACGCTATTTGTAAAAGTAGGTAGTTTTGCTGTAAATTTGCCTAGAAAGTTAACAGGAAAATATACCTATACATAATTTGGCAGGGAGGAAATTTTCTGTCTTCCATGAACCCTGTTATTTCACTTGCATTTGATCAGAAAGAAAAAGCCACAGAAGACAGAACTGACTGAAAATTCACATCTTCCAATAGTTATATGGAATGTTTCTAGATGCTTATAAATCTGAGCATCACATCAATGTTTTAAAAGTGAGGATTTTGATGCTATTATGTAACTGTTGGTTCATTCTGGCTTGTGGCACCAGATAGTTGTGGTCCACTCTGGTCTAAATAATGGTGCCTTCTCTCCATCTTGATTTTTTTTTGCTGTTGTAATTTTTATACTGTTTGGTAATTGTGTGGAATCATCAATATTTTAAGCCCTGAATAAACATGCCATTTATTTATATAGTGGGCCTGATTTTGTACTATTTCTCACCTGAATGTGATGCAGTCTCTTTGCAATGGAAGGAACCTGCAAATGACACAGTCACCCAAGACAGCTCCCCAGGCAGGGCATGCTCCCACCCACATGAATGTGCTTCACAATATAAAGGAGAAAGATGGGCAGTCCATACACGCTGCACACTAGCTGTTGATAAGATCATGGAAGACAAGACATTACAGATGACAGTAAATTAGAGCTGAGTTTAAGTTTCCTGTGAAGTGATACTGCACAGGATAGAGGCTTGATAGCTGCAGCATGAGACTCTACAGGACACAATGGTCTCAGTCTTTAGGGACACCTGTGCTCCTCTCTGGCTCCTTGATGCCGCCCTGGCAAGGACCATGCTGTCTCTGTTGGATTTGCTGCAGTGGTGCCAAGCAGAGAGTCCCAGAGCCACCACACCCTCCTTCAGCCCCAGACATGGGGAACCATGTGCACTGCTGAGTCAGCCACCAACTTTGGCCTTTAGCTTAAAGCCCACAAAATTAAAGGGCTCTCTGTGGTGTTGACAGCTGAATCCATTTTGGTTATGACTGCCCTCCAGCATCACACTACTTTTCTGATTATTCCAACTAGACGACGCTAAACAAAACTCAGCTGAATTTTTCAGACTGCAAACAGCTTTTTGAAACAAGAGTGCCCCTGCCACACACTCCTGGGTAGCGACCATTATTCATTCTCAAAAGGCAGCTTCAAACAGAACACCATCTATGTTTGATACACCCTTTCTAAACATTAGGGCTTATTCTTGGATGAAAAAAATACCCTGGGGCTGTATTAAAGAACTCATTGTTAGAGCCTGCAGGCCTCAATAAATATGTCACAGTGTTCAGCTTGTGATTTAAAAAGAAATAATGTTAGCCATATAGATAAAAGTAACAGAAAACTGCCTCACACTTCATCTGCCCATTATGAACACACTGCAGTGAGACTGGAGAAAGGGCACCATCCAGCCTGGCTGTTTGGTAGTCCTCTGTAAAGGACACTCATACAGAAATCACTGTGTAATGCTCGGTGTTGCACTCTACTTCTCCGAATGCCCAAGTATATGGGGAGGAGTGACACAGCTGCTGCTTCCTCACCAGTGCATCTCCCTGTGGAGATTCATGCTGAAGCTCTCTTTCCCCATCTTTGACGTCTGCAGGAAGCCAGTGTGGGAGGTCTTGGTGTACTGCAGAAGAACATGCCTGCTGTCTGCATTTATTTCTTGAACTACCTCTGGCTTTTGTTCAGCCAGCTCCCTGCCTGGTGCAGACAGGCATGTGGATGTGAGGGATAGGGCTGAAAATCAATTGCAGCAAAGTGTGCTAGGGAGAGCACTGCCACAGGAAAAAGGGAAAACACACCAAAGATGTAGGGAAGTAGTAGAAGAGTGTGTTTTACTGAGAGAAAACCACTGACATTCTTGAGTGGGGTAGAGGCCTTTCTAAATTGTTCACAGCCTCTTAATACTGGCACAAATAGCCAAAAGTCTAAGGCAGTTATTATCAGACCATGACCCAGGAATGAGATCAAAGTCTTCAGACCCAACAGAAAAAACTTCTTGTGGTCTGTAGTGATCCGAAAAAAAAGGACCAGCCACTCTTGGAGAGAGCAGCTTACCTGCTTATACACACTGGAGAACATCATATTTATACTTTACTGACTTCTTCGCTTATCTTCGAACACTAAGACTTTCAGGGTCTCACATCTCAGTTTTAATAGATTCTGTAATAACAAAGAAAAAGACATACTGTAAGAACCATTGTCATCTCTCTCCTAGGTCAAAATGGCAAAAAGCAGCTTACGTTCTTGGCAGTAAGGTATGGATTTTGCAGGAGATGAGAATTGTCCCATATGGAGAGACCTTCAGAAAGAAACTCATTTCTTTTGCCTGCCTTGATGAAGAAAGAGAAATGAGGGAAGAAACAGAAAGGAAGGAAGGAAGGACAGAAGGAAGGAAGGAAGGAAGGAAGGAAGGAAGGAAGGAAGGAAGGAGAAAAGAAAAAGAAAAAGAAAAAGAAAAAGAAAAAGAAAAAGAAAAAG
>CM021765.1:82442871-82480048 GCA_011076525.1 Nettapus auritus
AGGAAAGGAAAGGAAAGGAAAGGAAAGGAAAGGAAAGGAAAGGAAAGAAAAGAAAAGAAAAGAAAAGAAAAGAAAAGAAAAGAAAAGAAAAGAAAAGAAAAGAAAGGAAAAGAAAAGAAAAGAAAAGAAAAGAAAAGAAAAGAAAAGAAAAGAAAAGAAAAGAAAAGAAAAAAGAAAAAGTACTTCTTTTGAAAACAGAAGTTTAGATGGGTATTTATTGGGCACACACCTATTTAAAATAATGATTTGGCTGACAAAGCACGAGACCCAGGAAAAGAGAAGGAATAAAGTCAAGAACTTTTAAACAAAAGTCCTTGAAAAGCAAGAACTCATGAAACCACAATGAATCTCAGTAAATATCATCTGAATGTTGATTTTTGCCACTGAAAAAGCACAATAGCATCAAGGAAAAAACATGCATGCTTTAAACAGACAAAGAAAAACACTCCAAAACACCCCAAACCCTAAGCCATCCTAGAATACAATTACTAAGAAATTTGTATATATGCTCCCAATGAGCTGTGTTTATTAGTCACTGGGTGATTATATTTTCTCAGATAAGTAAGTTGTATATGTCCGACTTTCTATCACTCTGTAAAAACAAAGTTATGTAAAAGCTGTTTATTTGCAGCATAACCTTTCTAAAGAAACCTCAGCTGATATCAGGTAATTATTTGTCACCCGAATCTAATACTTTCTGCCCTGTGCCAAGTAATTTTCATGGGATCTGCACAGTGTGATGTGGATCAGAAATACCTTCACCATCCGTCACTGCTCAAAATCACTGGGGCTGGATCCATCTGCCTGTGTTTACCCAGCAACCAAAGTTGCGTTGCTAATGTGAAGGTCGCCCCATGTGAACCCATCAATCAGCAAGCTGGCACTTTCAGCCCCATACGGATATCAGAAGTAGGTTCAAGGGAACAGCTTAACCCTTTCTTGTTTTAAATGGCTATACACATCTATCCTTCATAAGAGTAATTTTCAAAATTAAATCCAAAGTGACTTTCAGCATATCACTTAAGAGCCATACCTGCAAGATGCACCTGTGACCTGCACATCCAGAACTGTAATTTTTGTAGTGAACACATCACAATATAGATAGTGATATTATAGCTAATTGAACTGAAACTGCTGCATTTAAATTTTCAGAACATTCCTTCTACTGTACAATCAGTTCTACACTGACTATCAGCTACACCGAAAATATAATTGAATTATTTCAAGTCAAAACACGTTACATTTAATGACAAATAGCTTTGATTTTCTGTAACGTTAAAGTGGTTCCTGTATTTTTATATCCTTAATTTGATTTTTTGTAGGTCTATATCAAGGTTATAAATTTAGTCAACTACTCAGTCATAGTTTAGGCTAATGTGCTATTTGTTTTGTATAGACCTGTGTTTCTGTGATTAAAGCTAGACACACTAATTAATTAAAAACAAATCTATTCCTAAATTTTCTTCAGACAGACTTGGATTTCCATTAATTTCTTTCTTGTCTAAAATTATTAAATTGATGCTTTGTTCAAGCTTTCCTCAGGCTGTAAACTCTTCACAACAGACCTGCAATGACTGATACAGTCATACCATATACCCAGAATCAGGCCTGGGAGAGTAATGTGTGTGTTGTAGCCCTGAACAAAGAAGCAAATATTTTGAAATTGGTATATAGTACAAAGATTCACAATTGCAAGATAAAAATATTTTATCTTGGAGCTTGTGGTAAATAAACATGTCTAAAGGAGATTCAGTACAACTGAAGTGAATTCATCTCTGGGCAATAGTTCATAGCATTTTAATTTTCGCTGATAGATGAGGCCAGAAAGTGAAAAATATCAACTGAAACTGAGGAACTTAATGTTATTGGGGTCAATCTACCTGCTTTAATTGGAATCTAGCCTGCATGTGGACTTTACCAAATTTTATCCCCATGAAAAAAAATACTCTGAATCATTTAGTTCAGCAGTTGAGATAATGCAGATTATAGCTGGAGTTAATAAAAGCTGGTCTTTTGAAAAGTTCAACTCTGTTGTGTGGGAAGACAGTTACCTTTGAAATAATACACAGCGTATCTATATATGTCCTAGATTATGTCACTGCTTATTTATTTATTTGGCTCCTTTCATTTTTAAATAAAACTGTTTTAAAACATGTGATCTTAACCAATATTTAAATGCAAAATGGAGTGATCAATTAAAAGTTACCTTGTTTTGAAAACATAGTGGTATTTTTAGGTGATGTAATTTTGTGAAAACTTCCTAGAAATATGAGTTTTATGGCATATTTTTGCAGCTACTGCCCTACTGAATTTGCCACTTGTATTTGAGACCATTATTTTACATGGATTCTTGTCTGCATCATTCCTCTAACGCCAATAGTGTTAGAGGGGAATGGTTTTGGCTTCTTAGGTGTTTTGTTGCTTACACAAAATCCAGTGACAAGTCACCAGAATGCTTGTGATGAGAGTCTCAGCAGCTTTCTGCCGTGACAGGGATGACATTGTGAGGTGCTAATTCAAGTCAGTGATTAATGAGATACAAGAACTGAGATAGATTAGGTTGGATTAGGCATACATATGCTTCATTTAAATTAAAACAGTCACACAGAGAAAAAAATGTTATGTTTTTTTGCCTTGCCAGAGATCGAAGTCACTGTCTGGCTTTTCAGTGTCAGTGAGCTTTCATGTGAAAGGACGCAGAGGATCATTAAGAGATTATGCCAGATTATGTCAGAAATCAAAAAATCTGAATTCTCCTCTCAGCTCCCTTTCATCTAATTCTTTGATGGCCAGTACACCACTTACACCACTTACCTTCTGTGACCTTGGCCAAATTGCATGTTACACTTATGTTGGGATTTAAAATCAGACAACCCATGAAAGCAGGCACTCCTGGTCCTGTAAAAATGTGATTTATATCATGTTAACTCAAGGTAATAAAAAACTTTTTTTTTTTTTTATATGAATAAATATTAATCAGTTGAGAATAATCCATGCTGTGGAAGCACCAGCAGCTCAGCATAGTACTAGTAAAACCAACCCAAATTCAAGTAGTGTTACAGATGTACTCACTGTACCTCATTTTTGTCTTGAAAAAGGTCTACAATGCTTAGCAGATTTTGTAGTTTGTAGAAACCTGTGGAAAAGATTGTAGGACTCTATGGTTATGTGTTACCATGCATTGGAACATCAAAGAGTGTCCTCATTGTAGTCTTTTCCAGTTTTTCCTTCCCACTACAATAACTCTCTTACAAGACAGATTCTCCTATTAGCACATTGATCTACTTCCACAATGACAGTTCCATGAAAGCATGGTTTAAGCCACCTCTTCCTCCATGCAACAAAATGCAGTAGTAGTTGGGAATTCCTATGATTACTGTGGACACCTTAATTTGAAACACTATGAGTTTTTATTTAAAAAAAAAAATGAGAAAAAAAAAAAAAGAGAGAGAGAGAAAAAAAAAGTTCTGTGTTTTCTTTTTTGTGCTCTCATACTCTCATACTCTCATCATACTCTCCCCTTTCTTCTCAGTGCTTAAATAGCAAGTGACTTCAATGGAATTGATAAGGACTATGGAAGATTAGTGTATTGTCTCAGATGTAGTTCCTCACATGAGCAAGAGCAGTGTGCTTTGGCCTTTAGATATTTTTTTATTTGCCTAGTTCAAGGTTTTGGCAAATCATAGCAAAGACAGACCCTTCATATCCAACAAGCTGTAGTACAACGTAGTTTGATACCTCAAAAAATACTCAGAAACTTGTTTACAGAAACCTGGCTCAGCTAGAGGAAGCAGCACATCAGTAAGCAACTTTTATCTGTACCATGGTTAATACAAAGAAGTTCTTGGATGTGGACAGGATCACACCTGCTCTTTCAGTGCAAAGACCGCACTGACAAGGCTGTGTGTGAGAGTTGGAAACAAACCAGCAGTCAGTGCCATGTATCTGGACCATAGCACTGATATGCTGCTAACTCTTCAGCAAAGGTCTCCAAAGTATTTTACCACAACTAGAAGGAAAAACAGAAGTATTTGCAAATGCACAACTGCTGAGCTCCATCTCACTGGTGGTGTGGTCAGAAGATACACAGAGATGTCCAAAGTGCATCTTGGACAGATGCACATGTCCAGAGTGCCTCAGAGAAAGAATGAAATATGAACTCCACCTTCTTCTGCTCCAGCATCTGTATTTTAACCTGGAGCTCTTCACTGCCCTTGATTACCCCTTTCCTGGACAGCTGTAATGGTCACAGTGAGAGATGCCTGGGATGGAGATTGCACTGTGGTTCATCAGATCAGTATGAAGGAACCTCAGCAAAGATGCAGGGCAGACGTAGAGCGAGGTGCTGCCATCTCCCTAGTCTTACTATGCCCTTTGCAGTTTGGAGGGAAGAGGGCAGCAAAGGGAAGAGAGAGAGAGAGAGAGAGAGAGAGAGCAAAAGGAAAATTTAGGAATGAATTAGTTAAAAAGTTACTCTCCATGTGAACCTGTCAATCTTCCATAGAGGATTAGGCCCACTACAGCAAGGGAGCCCAGGCACAAACACACACTCACACACACACACACATTCACATGGTATCACTAAGGCCTTACAGTTAATTATAGCTCTGAAACCTGACAGAGAAAAATTAGAGGGGAGGAGGACAGCTGCAGGATCCTGGGGTGTAGGGTCTGATTTCCAAGTAATCTGTGGCCCACCAAAGATCTTCACTTTGGAAAAATAAAGTTCAGCCATTTCCAGTTCCTGCCTGCTGCTTTTCCATTGCCTCATGTGTGTTGTGAGCCTCTGAGCTCCTAGCAGGGTCCCATAGCGGCAACCTAGCCCATGCTAAGCAAGGGTGTCTTGTGCCAATGAAAAAAATAAACAGGAATGGGGACTGCTCAGACCTCTTTCTTTTCTTTCTAACTTTGTTTTCTTTATCTTGTTGCAGGAGAAGAATCAGGAAGACTAGTTTCTTTTTTTCCTAGCTCTGCCTTAAAATCTCTCCTAAACATGGAATTAAAATAAGGTTGGCAAGATATTTTTCATATCATGTGTCATTTGGCTTTTCTGGCCTCCACAGCCAGAGCCTTCAGAAACAATCCTGTTGATCCTTTGTTTGGAAATTAGGAGAGTACAACGTCCATGTATTGCATCTGTCTGCCTTTGCAACATGGGAGACTTCAGTGGGTCTTCCTGCCCTTCCTGACCTTGCTTACCTTTTTACACATAATGATCCCATACTAAAGTAACAGAGACCTCATAAGGCAGTTGCAACATGAGCTGGAAGGCTGAGTGTAAAGATTACACAAATCTAGGGTCACATTGTTTAAGGTTGATATCTATGGTCTGGGTCACCTTGGTTTGAGAGTTATTACAATGTACACAGGCAAATAATAACACATCAGAGGTCTCAAGTACAGTCAGGAGTCAGGACAGGGTCCTCACTGCATGGTCAACTCCATTGTTGGATACAATGGTAACTTGTAATGTATCTTGGAAGAAATAAGTTCCAGTGAACTGTAAAATGTTAGAAATGTGCCAATGCTTGAAGAGTACGTGTGGTGTCTTGGGGAAATGTAGGTCATTTTTTTTTGACAACCACCCCAGGAAAAATCATGGACTGGCTGATCAGAAGATGGAATTCCTAAGTAATTTTAATAACTTTTTAAAGTTAGAAATTTATCATAGCAGTTCCTTGTTTAGTATTACCATTGTTTACCAATATTTTGCAAAGAAGACTAATTTAAAACATCCGTAGCAGCTTAATGCCTTGCTGTACTACCAGACACGTACTAAATGCAATTCATCTTCAACATAAGAATAAAGTGCAAACCTCACACAAATCCAGACCCAAGACTCTGTCAGAGCTCATTCGAAATTAAAACGCAATACAAAATATTATGTTCCTTTTGAAATCTATTACAAACTATTTTTAAATAGTCTAATGGTGGTTAACCAAACTCTCATTTCCCCATTCATAGACACTCATCCAGGATATACTATAACCTCTCAGAATTCTTTTGAGTAACAGATACATTCAGTCATCTTTGGCCAAGCAGAGACATCTTCAAGACATTGGTGAAAGCTGAACACATTTTCATATCCAGTTTCTTCAACCAAACTTTCAATGAAGCTCAGCTGGCATAGCATGAGCCAGAGCTAATCTGCTGTAATGTAGGTTAGGCAGGTCAGTAAAAATTACCTTTATCAGTGATTTGAGCTATAACAGTCTGACTTTGCCCTAACACAAAGGTCATTCACACAGTCTGGTTTGCCAGCTCTCTGGAGTAAGCAGCATCTTGTAGGCAAACCTCAATCAGATTGGTCAGAGCCTTTTACAACTGTGTTTTGAAAACCTTCAAGGGATGTAGTCTTAGAAAGCCTAAGGTGACATTTCTTCCCCTATGGCTAGGCCCATTACAAACTGCCTGTTCCAGTTTGGAGAGAACATTTCTCTTGGCCAGCTTCCTAAGACTAAAATCCTCTGCACTTCTGAGTTGATTCACAACCTGTGTGAATTTAATGTTTGTCTTGCATAATGATTCCATTCCAGTTAGATGCATGTGCAGGGCATTCCCCAGGAGATACAGATATGGAAATCTAACATCACCACCCACGTGGACTTTGCAGATCCAACTGGATGCACACATTGACTCTGGGTCAAAAATTTTCTTGCAGCTGATAACTACAAAACAAGAAGTCTTATAAGTGTTCCAATTCTGATTGCATAGCTAGGTGATGGTGGATGATACACGTCACCTATCCATACAGTTCCAACTTTAACGCAGTCATGATGACAGCTAGCCAGCTAGGTGGTTTCACCTCTCAAGAATGCCTTGGGTTTGCCAGACGGAGGCTCTAGTGAAAGCCAAAGTACCATAAGCCTGATTCTCCACTAACTTATTCCTTTGTATAATTCAAGAGAAAAGCTGCTGAAAACATGAAGACAGACTAAGCAAAGCAGGGAACCTCATGCTGTAGGGTTGCTATCAGGACCACTGAGCAACCAACAGGGAGCCAGCATTCCCAGAAAGCCATCTACGATGTGTCTCTGGGCACTGCAGCCACAGCACTTGCATCAGGGCTCTGCGTGGCTTTGCTGCTGTACTGCATTGAAACACTTCTTTGGAGGCCTAAGTTAGTAGGCAATGCTGAAACAAGGTCCAGGTGCTGACAGACCCTGTAGCCACAAAGCTGCTTAAGCACTTGCTGTTTTCTCCATCAGGACAGAAATTACTCCCTGCTTAACTGTTTACACCACAGCCTAGAGAGAACATAGTCTAAGAAATTACTGGGTACTGTAACACCTTAGTTATCCCACAGTTCAGCTGTTCTCAGTTCTGACTCTGTTTCCTTCCCTGCCCTTCAGCCCCTTCATTCTCCTGGGTTATCCACCATCCATCCATTTTCTCTGCTTGGTATTTTTTCCCCATGCATCCTTTTTACTTTCTTCCCCCAAACCACTTCTCCTCCCCTCCCCCTGCCCTGCATTTTCTGGCAGAGTCTGGGACTCTGAGTTCAGTTTTATTCTTCCCTGGAGAAATGACTTAATGCCTTGGCTCTAATGAGCAGTTTGCTAACTGTGAGCCCTTGCTGCTTAGACTGTGTGGAGATGTGTGTGCCAGTAATTGGGAGCCCCATTTTTCTTCTGCTTTTCTTTTCTTTTCCTTCACAATCCTGTTTCTTTCCCCTAGTCTCATTTAGCCATATGATGGCTGAAGAGAGCAAAGACTCAGACGACTTGGTAAGACCTTTTGTATTAGATCACTGCTTTTCAGGCACTCAAGAGAACAAGCTCAACAGCTCAGGGAGCACGGATTGCAACTGGAATGAACCTCTTGAGTGTATATAAGGTTTCCCCTGTGGGGATATTTTCCCATTTATTTTGCAAGCAGATTAAGCTGCCTGTGGGTTGCATATGCTCTGCAGTGTGGACACTGCTCTGGGCTGCCATCTGCAAATGAATGTGTCAGCTGAGCCCTGCTTTCCCAGAGCTTTGGTTAGCTGAAGCCATTCTGTCTACCAAAAACTTTCCAATGTTCCCAGCTTTGACCAATTCCCATCTACCTCATAAACACAGGATTTCTCTGAGTTTTAAAGGCCCTCGGGTACCCTAACTTGATCTGTTCCGTTCAACCATTTCCTGTAAACAGACATTTATGGTAATTTTAGAGGCCACCAGGGCCCCTTCTCTGTTCAAAGTGAATCTTTGCTCCCAAATGTCTAGACTTTGACCTTCTCTCTCCTCAGCTTTCATGCTCAAATTCGGCTATGCTTCCCACTCTGGAATTTGCCTCTGAAGTGCCTCATCCAGCCCAATGGTTCATTTTGCTGATGACTTTCTTGCAGCCTTCTCTCATGCTGAACACTACTTGTGAGATGTGAGAAGACACCAGCAGAGTGGTATTTGACAGGAGTCCTTGTGCAAAGCAGTCACAAGGCAAATCCCAGCAAGAGGCAAAGCTCCAGTGCACTGCAGCTCCCCATAAAACATGGCCTGAGAATACAGAAGTGGTCTTGGCTGCAGATGGCAGAAGGTGACAGAGTTCTGAAAAGTTAATTTAGTGCTTACAAGAACACTAAGTTTCATGATGAAAGAGTCATCTATGTTTCTAAAACTGCAGCTCACATGTCACTGAACCTCGGAATTAGCCACATTCCAGAGGTACCTGTATTTCTCTGGGATGCTCTTTTCAAAGTCTCCTAGTGACTGCTGTCCTGTAATGAAGAGCATGCTCCTGACTACTTTCTTGGGATCCACCAGGACCTAGCGCCTGGTGAAATATTGTGTGCACCACCAAGATGGTTGGCCACTGCTGTTTTGTCAGCAGCAATCTGCAAAATCTAGCTTTCATTCGGTCATTGCTGCTTGCCACATCATGGTTCCATCCAAGTCCTTGATTCATGGTCTAATCTGGGAGCCACACGCAAGATGTTTTTTCTCATTCCCCACAGCTGTACATGACAGTAACCATTATTTTTTTTAGTGCACAGCCAAGACTGTCTGTGTTGAGAGCACAGTTTTTCCCTGTGTCATTCAATACCACAACCTCCCTTCCATGCCACAAGTTAATCAGAAGACCTAAACCCTGTAATTAATAGAATGCAGAGTTATAAACATTATAATCAACCTGTTGATTAAGAGTGGTCAGGTCTACAAGGCGCTAAGGTTCAAGGACCTGCAAGTGTAACCAGGTTGTCAGTGACACTGATCTCAGGAGACAATTCTCGCTCTACTGATGCCACATAACTTCAGTCTGCTGTTGCCCACCTGAGCTTCTCTCAGGCTCATTGCTCTAAATCTGGCTCTCTTTTGGAACTGAATAAGGTGAATACTGTCCTCCCACAGACTCAGTCCATCACAGATGATGAGCTCAAATCATCATGGATTAACACATGATTTTCAAGATGTGGAGGCAGTTTCCAACATCATTAATCCAATCTTTTTTTTCCTTCTTTTTGCCTTATCATATTTTCTTTTTCACTTTGAAAAGTCTTTAGTATCTCTGACATCAGCTTCTAACAGTTTGGGCTACTCCTGGTTTTAGTTTTCTTCTCAGTAAAATATCAGAGAGTGACAAGCCATGCTGACAATCTGCAATTTAACAGAGTTAAATATGGATCAGAGTCTGACTAAGCATTCTTCCATTATTTTTACACCATTTCCACCCATCTGTTGTACTGGGAATAATAGTGATTAGTAGTTCACGTCCAAACCCCAAATTCACTTACAACTGTTGAACCCATGGCCACAAACTGACATTAATTTATCAAACCACATTGCACCAGGAAGACCATGTAGAAGAAAATTGGATTTGACAACTGCTTAAATTGCAATAGCATACGCTAAGTGTATATTATGTTGGTTAGAAGAGTAATGCAGGATAACTGTTTCTGCAAATAACACAAACAAACACCTGCTTATTTTCCCTGTGGAACAATTATTCTTTTACCAGGGTTAATATCTCCTACTATCTCCTACTCTTTTATACTTTTAACGACACGGTTTGTTTATTTTTCTCTGTAATACATCAGGACTCAACAACCTCACAAACAAAATTCCACCTTGTAATGAGATCTTACCCTCAAACTGGGGGGGGGCGGCCGGGGGGGTTGTCCTTGCATTATCAACTAGCAATTTGAAGAGTATCCGCAGCTGTAGCTCTAGCACTCACAGTCCATTTGAGAGTTGCCATGTTTTTGTTTTCACTTTGTTTTATTTTAAACCAGATATCGTATAAGTTATCTAGTTCTGAACTTTGTTCCACTGCCCTTCTCTTTAATGTTCTAAAACATCTCTGAAACCATTGAATCTTTCACAGATTTGTCTTTAATCTTAAAATCGTAATCTTGTACCTAAAAAAGAAATGTGTACTGTACAACATGAGAGGTTACTGAGTCCATTCTGGCAATGCTTGTAGAGTTTTATGGTCAGTTCAGCTAACACTGTCCTCCCATAAATAAAGATGTGAAATTTTACACTTGTGGACCAGGGCCAAAGCCGCCTTCTCTATTTGAACATGCTGACACTCTGTTTTTGTTGGTGTGTGTGACATATAAGCCACTGGTCTCCAACTTCGACCACACTGGTATAAGAAAGCCATACTGATACCCTACTTGGAGGAATCTGTGGACAACTTGTTTTTGCATTTACTGTTACAGTCTCCTGAGACTCCAGTCTCTTTCATTAACTACTTCAGCTTTGCCAGCTGTTGAAAGGTTGCACTTCTGGTCATCTCATGGTGGCCACTTCCTTCATTCCTTTCTGAGCTTCATCAATACATCACCATTGCCTGTTTTCTCTGGGCCTTTCTCCATTGCAGGGCTTTGTTGATCGGTCACACTTTGCACACCTGTGATCTACAGTCACTATTTCAAGCAAATGAGCTAGTTGCAAACTTCTGTATGTGCTATACTGATCCAAGGAATCTCCCTGTGTCTTGCTAGTCTGTTGGGACAGGTTTATTGTTTGCTTTTTTTCTGATCACCCTGAGATATGCATTAATGTCTTGCTGCCTTAACATTTCTTCCCCCCTCCTTTTTACACTGCATATAATTTATATTTGTGATTTTGTTGTTGTTGTTGTTGTCCAGCAACACTGACTCTTTGTAAAGATGCCTGAGGACCCTGGTCATGTCTCTTATGTTTATCCCCAGAACCTGGAATAAAGCACCTGGAATAGTAAATAGCCCAAATCACAGCCTGCAGAAACTGTCTCCCAAAGTGTGTGTTGTACATGTTCAAACATATGCTTTGTATTTTGAGGGGCTACTGCCAGAATCCTGCTGGGGCGTCTAGAACAGAAACTATTTGGCTTCAGAAACAGGCCCCAGTATTTTTCTTCCTTCAGGTAATGGAAATCTTGCCTTTTTACATTTTCAGTTCTTTCAAGGATCAAAAGTTCATCAAATGTACTAGCAATCTCACTTCTGTCACTCCCAATATGATTCTCAGCATGGCTTGCTTATCCAAGATCTTCTCTGAGCCTCCATTTAAAGGCAAAAGTATTTTTCATGTTGCAGAGAATCGTACAAAAGTTGGACACTTTCATTCTTATTTTTTACTGTGCTGAGTGGCTTCCTTATTTTCTTGAAGATGTTCTTAAACTCTTCCTCAGTGTCTTGCTCTCTCCCTCCTACAATAAAGGCAATTTTCTGCAAAGACTGAAAGATCAGTCCATATTTAATCCAATAAGGGCTGTTCTTCTTTGCACTTGTATTTATTCAAGACTTCCAATTTTTTACATACGTAAAAATCTACATCTTAACTACACTGTTCAGTGTAAATAAAATCACTACATTTTTACCCTCTCTTATGTGTAGATAAACTTTTAAGTTAGTGTTCAGTATAAAAATATGTTGCACTGGTTATGGTTTGGAGGGTCTTATCTTCTTGAGTTACAGAAAGAACAGCATTTGATCTTATGAAAGTCATCTATGTACTCTTATTGTTATCTTCTCACCACACTGTAGATAGTTCATTGGAAAGTACAATGTTTAGCAGAGTGATAGGAGCTGTTGCATTTGCTTTGTTTTCTCTTCTACCAAATAAACACTATCACAGTGTGCAGCTGATGTTATTTGGTTTGACTTCATCTGAACTCTGCATGTTTTTACTGCTCCTCAACTTTTTCTCAGTGTAGGTGAAATTTCTGTCGTGTTGCATATCCAAGCACTGTCTACTCATCCTAATGTCTATTCTTTGTGGGGAGTGGAAGAGAGAGATTTCCACTGTGTGGTAACTCTTAAATTATTTGACAAAGGTAATTAAGCAACTTCCTGTAAGTGCTATCTAAGATTTCTCCAAAAGATTTTTACCTTCACCTGGCCTCTTTTCAGTTATTCAGGACTTCATGTGCCCAAAAGGGGGAAGTTATAAACTCTTTTAGATTTTTTTTTCTGTACTATTTGATTATTGAATACTTTATTTTTTTTTTTTAATTAACATTTCAAAATCTGTAATTCTATGATTTCAGAGTTATTTTCCTAAATTTAGCCAAAACTATGAAATTCATTAAGTGTTGTTGAAGAAGCCAAATGTAAAAGTAAGGTTATTTTCCTACTGTCTTCTATTTAACTAGCATTTGTAGCTCAAAATGCTGTTTGTACTTTTTACATAGGACTCTGAAATAACCAAGAGTTTCAGAATCAGTGGTATTTTTACATAATCCATCCTTACACTCAGTGCTTGACTGCTCTTTCCTCCCTTCCTTCTGTCCTTTTGGTATCACACTGCTTTCCTGTATCATCTTCTGCACATGCATATTGTAGTGGGTTTACATGGGAAGGTTTTGGTAGCAGGGGGCCATAGGGATGGCTTCTGTGAGAAGGATCTAGAAGTTGTCTCATGTTTGGTTAGGGCCCCACTGCTGACCAGAGTTGAGCCATAAGTGATGTTGTTTTGCACCTCTGTGAGAGCATTTTTAAGACAGGGAAAACAAAAACAAACAAAAAACAAAACAAAACAAAACAAAAAAACCACTGTGCCACACAGCAGCTGGGAGAGTGAGAGGAGTGAGGAACAGCCCTGCAGGTGCCAAGATCAGTGAAGAAGGAGGGGGAGAGGTGCTCCAGGCACCGGAACAGAAGTCCCCTGTGGCCTGTAGTGAGGGCCATGGTGAAGCAGGATGTCCCCCTGCAGCCCATGGAGTACCACGGTGGAGCAGGATTCCACGCTGCAGCCTGTGGAGGAGACCATGGTGGAGCAGGTAGACCTGCACCGATGGAGACTGCGGTCTCCTTGGAAGACCCCTGCTGGAGCAGATTCCGGGCCAGACCTGTAGCCCGTGGAGAGGAGACCACGCAGGAGCAGGTGACCTGGCAGGAGCTGCTGCCTGTGAGGGATCCAGGTTGGAGCAGTTTGCTCCGGAGGGATGGACCCCATGGTACGGACCCATATATGGATCAGTTCTTGAAGAGCTGCTGCCTGTGGGAAGCCCACTCCAGATCATTTCAGCAAGGACTGCATCCCATGGGAGGGACCCCACAGCCCAGGGGATGAGAGTGATCGAGAAGGAGTGGCAGAGAAGAAGCGCTATAGACTGACCATAACCCCCATTCCCCTGTTCCCCTGTGGGGGAGGAGGTGGAAGAGGGCGGATGGGGGGGAAGGTGTTTTTGGTTTCTTTCCTTTGTTTCTCACTTATCTAGCTTGTTAGTAATAGGTAATAAACCTTACTATCTCCCTATGCTGAGTCTGTTTTGCCCATCACAATAATTACTGTGTGATCTCCCTATCCTTATCTCAACCCTTGAGCCCTTTTCATCATATTTTCTTCCTGTTCCTCTTTGAGGAGGGGGAGTGAGAGAGAGGTTGTGGTGGAACTCGGCCACCCACCTAAGTAAAACCACCACACCGGTACAGCCTGAACAACCTGCCTGGAGCGATTGTACAGTTGTCAGTGAAAGATTGCTGGTCTGAATTCTACCTTCCTGTTTTCTACATGCAGCTAATTATGTTACAGGAAATATATGGATAAAAAAATCTCAACAAAAATAATAAAGAAAGCCTTCTTTTATCCACAAATATTTTTGTTTTGTATTAAATTGCTTGCTAGATACTTCTGCCACTATTTTTCGTCCTGAAAATCATTTTGTTTGCCATCTCACTTTCGGTAGTCTTGCTCACTTAACAAGGATATTTCCAATCTCTGAATGATTGACTGAGGTTTTATAACTAGGAGGGATAGCAAAGCAATTTCAAGGTAGAGAAACAAATGCTTCTAGAAAACACTTTGGAACTAATTTCATGATATGTCAATCTTTCCTGGACTTGGTAACTTATCTCTGGGGAGCTCCAGACTTATCTATGCATAACCCTTTGTCCAGCATTCATTGTACTTCCTTATTTCTTGTTATTTTTTGTAATGGAATACATTACAACTTTAATTATATTAGCCACTGTTAAGCATGCATTTTTTTTTTTTCCTTAATAATTTGGAAAATTTAATTTAGCTTTTAATATGACAAAATCAGCTACAGGATTACTAATTGTGAATCAACTTTTTAGATACAAGAAGTTACATAGCTATTGATCACTTAGTATAGCCTTGAAGAATAATGAGAAACTTTCATATAGTAGATAATTTTTAATCTCCTTGAACTTTATGGTGTATAATTGCTGACCTCAACCATATCATGCTGGATCTGTTTCATGACTACACTGAGATTTAAAACTTTTAAAGATGGTATAAAAACAAGAAGAATAAAATGAACCCAAATCCAGGCACAATAGATGTTTTAAACTAAATATAATTATTTTTAACACAGTTAGCATTTATTGAATGCCTAGACTTTATGCTTACTTACAAATACAAGTACATTAGCAAAGAGTCTAATGATAAGTTAAACTGAACTGAGCTCTTGTCTTATGATTTTCTAATAGGATTTGTCACTGCTCTGCTGTTTCCTAATTGATTTTCAATCATCAGCTAGCAAATGAATGGTTAAAGTCTCCTGGTCTCATGTGTTCTCAAACATTGTTCGTATTGCAATGTCACAGACTTTCATGCACTTTTGTTGGAAAATTCTCATGTCTGAGCAAATCTAAGTAAAACTTTGTGGTGCCTGAAACAGCTCAAAGCAATGCTTGTGCCAAACAGAACTGAATCCTGTCTAATTCCTTTAAACTCAGGCATTAAATTCCAACTTCTGAGCAGCAGTGAAGATGGCAGAATTACATCTGAATGTCCCTCCCAGACAGTCCAACTTACTGTGGGACAACTGGAGCATTCCTTCATCATGTCCTGATGATTCAGAGCATTCTCAATTGTGCAGTGTGCAATATCTATTGTCTGGTCACAGCTTCCTTTCCAATCTACTGTCATATTTGATAATCAGCCAAATTTCACATTGAGGGTATGTGAAGACGTCTGCCTTTAACATGCACACAGTTTAAGATTTTTAAAAACCATGACTCCCAACTACCTCAGTATTCCTGAAACTTTTGAGAAACAAATTTGGAACAGATTTATAGCTACTGCAGATAGCAACATGGCCAAACTAAAAAACAATTTCTATAATAACGTTGCTCTAATACATTCATAACTCTCTCAGATGTTCATTCAGTGGATTGATGCATACCCATACTCAGTAAGATTCATACCGAATGCTTTTCATTCTTCTATGTTTTTGGATAAAAGGGAGGAAAAAGGAGAAGCACAGGTCCTTCTGTTCTTTCTGCACATCAAGAATTGAGCCCATGGGTACACTAAGGGCTACCTCTAGACGAACTGATATGCTGAACAATTATCTGGTTCAACCCATGTCATTTAAGGCACAAACAACGAAGCTGGCAGAAGGGAAGAGGGGATAAAGTGGGGGAGAGGGGAAGCAAAAGGGGAAGCCTCTGTAGCAGTTAATCTGCAATTCAACAGTGCACACTGTTCACTACCACACTGGAGCTATGGAGCCAGAAGCATGCCCAGAAAATTTTGTATCTTCAGGAGACAAAGCTGCCAGTGTCCAAAAAACTCCTGTTCAGGAAGCACAGACATACTAATTTAGAGGTTAGTGTGCAGGTCAAACTTGGAAGAATTTTCATGGCTATGGGGAAAAGAACATCTCATATATTAAGTCTCCAACCCTATGCCAAATCTTAAGCCAGTGCTTAAAAGCTCAGGGTTTCTTAATGAAGTATCTCTCCCTCTCAGTTTTTGGAAACTGTTGTTCCAGTTTAACTGAAACAGTTGATAACCATCATCCTAAAATCATCATTAGGTGGACATTTGGTATGGAAATCTTCCATTTGTACTGTTTGTATTTGGTAGAGCATTTCATGGAGAAGTGCTTTAAAAGAAGATAGTTCAAGAAAGTGTAGAACATTACTAAAAGTGAGTTGTGTCCAGCCATGGGACATGGAAATTATGCAAGGATCTTCATGAGCCTTCATGGATTAATTTGCAAAGCAAGGGGGAATGACCCTGAAAGCATAAACTTACTTGTTCAGGATTATAAACAGAATGAACAGAAGAGTTTTGAATAGAACTGCTGGGGATGGTTTCCCAATCTTCTGTCCCAAGGTACACCAACTTTTATGACTAATGTCTCCTCATCTGGCCTTGCTTCTTAGTCTCTAAGACACATTTAGATGGACAGCTGTTCATGTTTTTGTGACTGCAACTGTTATTTCTGCATTTGTATTCACACATCTAGAAGGAAGTGATTTCTGCTGAAGGTAGAAATGATGAAGGAATTTGACACTGTGATGGGGCTTGCCTCAACCCTACTTACATCCATCAAATCTCCAGTTGTCTGTTTGGGACCCCATACTAACCCTACTGCTACCTAAGGCAAGCTCTGGAACTGTGGCACAGCTGAGTTGACAGTAAAGTGGACTGAGAACAGGGTGGATGGTGGAGCTCAGAAGGTTGTGTTCAGAACAGTCTAATTGGAGGCCTGTAGCTAGCAGTGTCCCCCAAGGGTCAATACTGGGTCCAGTCTTGTTCAACTTACTCATCAACAGTGTGCAACAGAGCCCACCCTCAGCAAGTTTGCTGATGACACAAAGGTAGGAGGAGCAGCTGACACAACAGAGGGCTGTGCTGCCATTCAGAGGGACCTGGACAGGCTGGAGAGCTGGGCAGTGAGGAACCTCATGAAGTTCAACAAAGGCAAAAAAAAAAGGTTTCTCTCGTCACCTCTAGTCTGGCTCTGGCAAGAGCTAGTTTTCAGAGTTTGCTAATGCTGCCCTGATGAGCAGAGGTGTACCACAAGGGACGAAGTAGCACATGTAGGTAAGCCAGCACTGTTGGTATTGCTTTCTCAGAGTCTGGAGAGAAGAGACAGAAGAAGAACAAAGCTTTCAGAGCACATGTTTAGGAAGCTGCATTCACACATGACGTAAAGTGAGTGGTTGTGATGGTGAAGAAGAAAAGAAAACCAAGCAGAAATGTAGACTTAAAGAAAGGCTGAGCAGGAAAACTGTGGAGGAGGAGATGGTGAAGAGAAAAATTTTGAAAACATTGGATTCACACAGGTCAGGAATAAGTGTTTCTATTTTAAGAAATCAAAAAACTTAAGACATGCTGAAATCTTAAATATAAATATGCTTTCTGACAGGCATGCCTTGCCTTGCTTTCAATCTCCTCTTTGCATGGATTCACAGGACTAACATGACAGTGCACTGGTGCAGACACACAGCTGGGTGCAGGCGTTGTGGCCTTTGCCAGTATCTGCAGGAGTCTGCCTAGGTATTGTTCCAGAGAGTCCTGTCATTAAAAGCAGTCATATGGATCTGAGACCTTCTCTTGTCTTACTTTACCTCAGTCTTTGATAGAAAAGATAGCTCACCAAAGAAAAAAAAAAAAAAAAAAAAAAAAAAAGCCCAAAATTACAGAATCTGCAACTTCTGCCATGCAAGGTGAAAGTGTCCGAGGAGGTTAACTCATGCAGCTGGCTACCATGGTGCCTGGAGCTGAAGACTAGGACAGGCAAGTGTTGCCTCATGGAGTAATGTTGGAAAAAGCACACACTACTTATTTCTTTTCTTCCACTATTTTTGGCTCTTCCTAAGCTATAAAATCACATCACTTAAAGAAAGAAAAAACGCAGAGCACCAAAAAATGGATCCAAACTGACTTTCCAGTCACAAACAGGTCAACACAAGCCAACTGGCATGGCCACTGTGCAGTTCCCCATAGCTCTAATTAGATACTTTTTTTTTTTTTTTTAATTTGCTCAAGTGGTCCAATGGCAATTCTGCAAAAGGCAATGCAGGGAATTTCTTTCCCTGTGTAGCTATTTATAAAATGTCACCTCAAGCCTGATTGCAAATGAACCTCAGTCTGCACTGAGTACAGCAAGGGTGATTAAATCTTGCCTTAACCTCCTCTTCCCATCTGTGCCTGTTGGTTGTCAGGAGTTTGTTTATACTACTTGTGCCTTTTCTCTCTGAAGCTGAAACTCTTCTAAATGTGTTAGGAGTATGGGAAAACACAAAAGGAATTTCTCTGGCCTGCAAAAAGTGCTAAGCTTAACACAATAGTATCTAATAACAGCAATGCCAGTGTGACTGGCAGCTGGCCAGGGTCCATACTTACTTCAGCACTAAACACAGCAACACATGCTGAGGCCTCTTTCTTTGGCTACGTCTGAAGACTTTTGCCTCTCACCCAGCACACATTGCACTTGGCATGAATGAGCGGGGAGACACTGTGAGGTCTGGACATAATGGGAACTCCGTCTGCAAGTCTCTTTCTGCACAATGACCCCCCTCTCCCTCCATCATTCTTCTTTTCTGCAGATTTAATTTTCCGTAAAATTCACACTTTCCATCTCAACAGCCAGGATACACAAACGTGAGCTCAGCCTCCACCCTTGACCAAAAGAGAAAGGTCTTCTGTTATTGTTGTTGTTGCCAAGAAAAACTTCTCAGACTGGGAGGAGTCAGACCAGGGGGGACACGTGAATGACCATCTGTGCACCACTACCTCTGACCACCTCTTCCAGACAGACTCCCTGAGCGTGGTGAACAGGAGTCAGAACAGCAGTCAGAAGGTGACAGTGACCTGGTCTGGTTTCAGAAAAACAAGTAATTTGCTTTCAGCAGATCCCTACCTTCAGGTAGACCAACACCCCCTGCTCTGTCTCAAGGTCAGAGCCCACCACTGTAAAATGCCCTTGACATTCGCCCAGTTAAAGCATTTCCTGCTCCTGGAGGAAAGGAGGAACAGTCTTCTTCTCCCATCCTCTGAATGCTTTCCAGTCAATGAAAAAGTGCACACTACATACAGTATAGTAATGGTGGAAAAATATCGCAAGTGCTTGGAAAGGAGCTAAATGCTCCTTCACTTTTGCCAGGACCAACAGAAGAAAGATGGGCTGGAACTACAAAATTTGTGACCCAGTCCTTCCAGATACACCAATGAATAAGAGATGCCCCTCCACACAAATAGACATTTTTGTTTTCAGTCTGGCCGAGTCTCTTCCATAAGTAGACAAGACAGTGTTCTCCCCAAGGCTAGTGTGGGTCATGCATTGGGGATAGCTAGAAACCTAAGTAACTGATTTGAGGCAGATAGACTTAAAGAAACCAGAGTTTCAAATCCCAGCAGAACCTATTAAGCAGTTTATCCTCGGACAGATAAAATGCAATCATGTAGTTGCTGCGCTCAGATCTTTTAGATGAGGCCTCGGAGACTGAGCTCATTGCTGGGCTTTGCGGAAAGTAAAGACCTCATGATGCTAGTGGTAAGAGCAGAAGTTTCCCTCAGTGGCTCTGATTAAGTTTTTTTCCAGACTCCCTTCTGTGCAGTTGTGTGCTATCCTGCGCAGAAGTTTTTTATGGCAGTCCAGCCTACGGAGTAGTTACATGTATATGCTGTACTCTCCACAGTGGTCCTCTGAGATGAATCCACTCCAGAAACATACTGTGTATTTGTAATCAGATAAAACAGAGAAGGTGTTGTTTTAAGATTCAGAAAGCTTAACAGAGTAAAGGTTTCCTGGAAAAAAATAATCTTTCACTGCAGATCAAAGGAGTAGAGCTGGAGGAAGTTTCCTTGATGAAAAATACACTTTTTTTTGGTCAGAAAAGTCTCTGCCTAGAAACAATCTAACTTTGCAGATGTATTTTTAATATGCAACTTTCCAGATGAAGTCAGTGTGGCCATTTTTTTTTTAATTTTTATTTTTTGTCTTTTAGTGTGTTTGTTTTCTGTGAACTTCTTTTATGGAATTTCCAGGTATTAAATAGTTAAATTGTCACATCCACCTTCCTTCCTCTTTCTTCTTCTTCTCTCTTCTCTCACCATTCTTTCTTCACCGGAAAGACTTTTTAATAATTCAAAAGCCTGAGAAAGTAGAGGACAAGCATTTTGACATATTTATTTTCTTCTCCTGGAAGATAATATTAATAATAACAACAACAATATTAATAAAACTTTGACACATTTATTTAGCTTTTGCCTTCTGTAGCTTTTTTTTTTTTTTTTGACAAAAATAAAGTCATAAGAAAGATTTATCCTGTGCTTTCCTGCATTTTTCATATACATGTATTTCTCATTTTCCTATTTTTTCTCTTCTTGCCTTTTTGCAGAAGGAAGGGGGAGAGAAGAGAAGCAAGGAACAAAAACTAAAAATGTGTTTCTTTTTAGGAATCAAAGTTAAATGAAAACTTCACCATGACATGAAATAAAACAACTCATTTTATTTTGATTAGAATTTTTCTCCAGAAGATGTTGTATGAGAACTTAGAATAATTTTTTTAAGGCTTTTCACTATATAAAGTGGCCTTTTGAGCTAATGTTTCTAAGCACTACAGCTGGCAACAGGCAGTCTCCAGGACACATTTCACCCCTACATTTACAGTAGGAACATATTTTATCAGAGCAATTACTAGACATATAAATCTAACATGGGAGCTACTATAAGTCACAGCATAGACATTAATTTATGCCAATCAATAATAAGTAACTGTTTAAAGCACAAGAGGAATTTACCTTAAATAAGAGAGACAGTGTGAGGAATGAATGATTTTATTTGAGGAGAGATGACAGATTTACCATCATCAAACTTTCTGAGTGCAAACAAGATGGAAAGATTGCAGTTCCTTGCATTTGAGAGTCTGTAATAAAGGCTGAGACATTCTCTATAGGAAGGAGATGAAATATTAGCAGTCGCTCTTATTAAGAGAACAGATGGTTTTACACAACTGGACTCACAGCAAAGCTCAGCAAAAGCTGAAAAAAATAATTTTGGCTAGAATTTGTGTAACTTTCCAAATTAATTCACTGTGGCCATGCTTATACTGCTTCTTCATTTGTTTCCCATGAACATCAGAGTGATCAAATTTTACCCACACAAATTCCTGCAGAAGGCATATTTTCAGTTTGCTTCCTCACATACTCAGCAATGATGTATTTCAATATTGTCCTCAGAATTTACAGTCTGATATGAAACTGGTCCTGGCTTAAGAAAAGCAGGAAAGTGCTTCCAAAGCCCTCTATCAGACCCATGATGTTGCAGCTTTTGAGCTTATAAGTCCTTATGTTACCTCTTGAAATAAGGATCCACAATAATTGTAACACTGTGTGACTGTGATCACAGAAAAGAAAAAGAAACTTTGCACTTGTATCCTAAACTTCACAGGCAGCAGTGTTTGCTAGACAATTATGGTTAAGTCTGGGTCACCCAGGAGGGAATTTTATTTTATTTTTTAAAATACTGTACACCATGCTAGCCTGAATTATCTGCTGTCTTTTGCCAAGATGCAGCAGCTTCTTCTAGCCCTCCTTAGTGATAGGGACAATTATAAATTTTGAAATTGAACATAACTAATAAACAATATTTCAGTTGGGATTTAATTGATAGGAATGCAATTTCTTAGAGACAAAGAAAAAAAAAAAAAAAAGAAGAATTTTGAATGAGGTGTGCTTTGCAAGGAGACTACAGTCTGTGAATAAATAACCAAGAGATTGAGCAAGAAGGAGGAATAAATCACTAGGTAAGCTCTCATTTGTAATTATATGAACAGTGTCTCACTGGCATATTTTCATGACTTAACCCGGGCAGTCCTCAGGATCAATGAACTTTCTATGCAACCTCTTTATACAGCAGGGGCTAGGAGGTTTTCCTGACATTCAAATAAAAAACAGCAGCCTAATTTTTTCATTGCAGTAAAACTTTGGAACAACCCTATTACAGTACTTACTGTGGCTTAGCTGAGGGAGGGCAAATAGTGGATGGGGAACACTTTCCCTGTGAGATTTTCACCTGTATCATGAGCCAAGTACTAAAAATGATGCACAAGTAAGTGATAGAGGAGACATATTGTAAATGCTCCTAGACCCCGAGGGAAAAGACTGACCAAGTGCCTGCTGGTATTTCCTCATGCTATGTGGAGCAAAAAATGAAGAACAAAACCTTCAGCTCTCTGAGAAGATACTCCCATATCCTTCCAGGACAAGATCTCTGCAAGATCCTAATGTTCCAAAGCCATGTCACATGTCATCTTTGAGCACAGTGTCATCTCACCTTCTGTGGCTGAGCCTGGGTTGGCCAAATGTCATGCTAATTTGGCAGCAGACTAGGTTCACAGCCCTGCAGTAGCTGCAGAGGGTGGCTGCAGAACTGATCTCCTGCAGTCCCCATCTCAAGTCCCTCAGGCACCACCACTTGCCCTGACACATTCAGTCCCCAGCTAAGCTCGCCTAAACTTAGGCTGCAGCTGGAGCTACTAAAAGACTGGTCCTCCTCAGACCACCCAGATCCAGTGGTGTCCATCCTCATGAGGTGTACTGGGGGCTTTGAAGCATATCAGTGCTGTAACCAGAGCTGAACAACCTTTCAACCCCATCCCATCATAGGGCAGAAACCATTTGCCTCTATCATTTTCCATATTTTTTCTCATCCATAATCAAGAGTGTCCTATAAGGGTTAAAACCAGTATGATCAGTGTGTGCTTTCACTTCAACCAGCCTACTACGTGGTTCTCCATCTCAGTTTCTGTTGCAACCAAAGATGCTAAACACTTCATTAGTAAGGAAGTTAGTCAGTTATGTACCTTGGATCTCAAAAGAAAACCCCACATTTAGACATCCTTTCTAAACTGAAGAGAGATCAGTTCTGCCAAGTTCTTAATTTTCCTACAGTATGCCTACATTTTAATTGGTGGTGAAGGGTGCCAGAAAGTGGAGAAGTATGAAAATCAAAGCACTAGTTACACCTAGTGCAGCAACAGCAAAATCCCCCAGATACCACCTGTGCCTGAGCATTTCGTCACTTGCCTGGTGTCTCTGCCAGCCCCTGGATTGGAAACGGGGAGTGACAGCAGCTTTGTGCACTACTTGTGCTGTGTGAATTTGAGTACCTTCAGAAGGGGACTGCACACCTCAATCTACAGAATACAGACCCATGAGAGCATGTGCTCAACTGCAGCCTCTAGCTAGTATGAGCTTAAGGTGGATTTTAAACCATAATCTCAGGGTGAAAAGACATACATTCCAGTAAACATTCCAGGTCTCAAAGAGCTGAGTTCACTGGGAAAAAATCCTGGATCAAGCCAGCATTAAAGGGATCACTTTAAAAAAAGAAGGAAAATAAAGGTTTAGCATCAGGAAATACATGCTAGCAGGGAGCTTTGTTCAAAGGTGCAACTTTCTCCCAGAGGAAGAGATGGGGCTTCCATCACTGTGGTCAGTTAAAACTAGATCTGACAAAACCCTGAAGAATAATTCACTTGAGGGATGTTTTAGCTGGGATAAGAAATCTTTTTCCACTTTTAAATTTCAATTATTGCTGTGTGACCTTCTTTTTTGTAGGCTCACTCCACTCAGCTGGGTACATGCAGGAATGGATTGCCTCTAAATGCACAAAGAAGAGTGGAAGAGGCACAGAGCTTGCTCTGAATCTCTGGGCATGTCCAAATCCAGGAAGAATATAATTATTTCCTAATTTAATTATAAACTTAAACACTTAAATGCAATAGCTATCTGTATATACTGCAGTGGTCTATTTTCAGGCACTATCTGCTTTAAAATTGCAACTCTAATGCTGTTAGCAGATGGATGTGTGTTATTGCAGGATAGGGAACTGGAAATTCTCCATATACCAAACTATAAATATTTCTTTGACATTTATTATCCTCACTTGAGTTCAGGTGCTAAAATACTTGGACTGAAGTCTTGTTCATAACAGAAAAAGTCAATCTTGGATCCTACCTTGTTGCTGGCTATATTATTAAGAACAGACAAAGACAGCAGGGAAAGGGAGTCCCTTACTTAATAGAGGTCATGCAACCTTTGAATCAAATTAACTGGAGTTTCGACTCATTTAATGATACCAGTTCTCAAACACTCCTGCTCAGACAACATGATAGATCACTTCACCAGGGTTTTTCTTATTCTCTGTCTCTTTTTTTTTTTTTTTCTTGTCCTTAGTATGTGTGCAGTAGGATTGCATTTGTGGTCATGAATCAGAATCCTGGTTTTGCCAGCTGCATTGTATTGTAAACTCCAAGTCATATGAATCGCAGTTTTGATTGCCCTAAGGGAAGTGTTGGATTATATAAACCAGGAGATAATAGCCCTTATAAAATCCCTCCAATAAAATAAAATCAAGGTGTATGTGTCATGGTGGATTAACAGGCTTGCCTTTCCTTTGATTTATTATTTTTTTTCTTTTCAGGCTCCTGCTTGTGGTTGACTAGAAATCAGTACCACAGGGGGAAAGGGAGAATACTACTATCATTTGTGAATCAAACAGAAATGTGTGATAATCTTTAAAATGGTAAGCCAGTTTCCTGTGGTAAAGATTAAATTGAAGAGTAATGGACATTTGCCTCTGCTGATGTTTAAATTCTTGTCAGTAAAGTGGTTGAGAACTCAAAATTTATTCTGAGTTGAGAAGACACTTTGGAAAGAGTAAAAAAGTTGCCAAAACCAGAAAGGACAGTACTCAGCAGCTGCTTATGTAGCAAAGAGCAGATATTTGAAACAGCATGGGAACGTAGGGTAGCCAAATTAAGTTGCTTGACTCGGCATTTGTCAGGACAAAATAATGATGATCTCTGCCCTTAAGAAACTATGGAGGAACTTCTAATAGCTAAACCTCAATTTTAATTCTAGCAACCAAGAGTCTCACCCAACAGAACATCTTGAATAATACAAATTCCCTCAGCTATTTACTGTGTCAGAAGCATATTGCTAGCTTATGCTCACTGTCATCTTCCATGGTACCCTACTAACAGGAAGCCATGCACAAAGGAGGACTACGATTTATTATAGAATAGGGTCAGACATGGATGGGCTTTTCAGCTGTTTTTACACAAACTGAACATGTTGAGCATTAGCAAAAAGGAAATGCTAAGCAGCCCGAGGAGCTGCAATTGTGGTCTCCAAAACTTTGTGTCTGGTCTACAGGAGTCCCTGCACCTTCAGGTCTATGCTGTGGCTCTGGCACCCTGCTCTGAGGACATGGTGCAGTTGCAAGTCTTACATTTCTGGGCCACAGGCTGGCAAGACCAGCAGTAAGTAGGTGTGGCACCACAGGAACCCATAAATGCAGATCAATGTTAATCCAAATGTATCAAAACATATTGACTTATTCAAAAGGAAACATTCAGAATTTATTTTTTTCCCACACAAAATTTCAATATCCCATTTTTTTTTCCCCTTTTGGCACTGAAAAACAGGTCTTCCTTTCTCTTTCTTTCTTTCTTTTTTTCTCTTTCTTTCTCTCTCTCTCTCTCTCTCTCTCTCTCTCTCTCTCTCTCTCTCTTTCTCTCTTAAGAAATGTTCAGCTGCAAGTTGTTGGAGTTAAGGCAGGATTTACTTGGTGACATTATTTAACATGTGCTATGTGGGAGGCCAGACCAGATGATCATTAAAGTACTTTCTGGCTTTACAGTCTCTGAAATTACTAACCTGAGAACTGAGCCCTTGAGCTTGACCACATTGCTAGTGGGTGAAATAACTCCTTAAGATGTGGACAGACCCCCTATAAGCAGTAGAAGTCCTGCTCTATGGGATTCAGATTAAGTGAGGGCATCTACCCTTAAGGAGTGCAGGTTGCACTTGCTGCTCCCAAGCTGCACACAGCATCTTTACTGGTATTGAGGGGGTCAGGCACTTCTGTGGGATAAAACAGCATCTTCACGTACACGCAGGTTATTTATGGTTGCTGACATACAGGCATTAGCACTGAGCTGTGTTTTCACACCTCCAGGACTAGTTACATAACTTCAACTGCCAGATTCCTGTTGGCCATCTCAGCTTAAAAAATAAAGGCTAAAGGCTGTTCTGTGGGACAGAGTGCTTCACCCTTGGAAAGAGGTGGAAAGAATCAATCTTTGGATCATTGGACAAGGCAGACCATTCCTCCTACATCTGCATCACGAATCTTAAGAGAAATAGCCATTGTTAACTGCTCATTCTTCTCTTGCCTTTGGAGTCCCCAGTCTGAATTTTTTTCAGTCTTCTTGGGAGACTTCTCTACCTATAAGAATCTTTTATTCTCCCAACCTTATTTTGAGTCATTCTGGTATGAGCTTCCATCCACCTCAGTCCTGACTAGTCATCTCCAAACTTGCCAAGCAGTGCACAGTGGGCAGCTGGGAGAGCACCTCTTCTAGAGGGGCATCAAGAAAACAGAAGAACTCGTTCTGAACAGGGGTCCCAAAGTGTCTCTATGGCTGGGAAGTTGCCTTGACTTTAGAAATAGTTGTAGCTCATTTCTCAATACAGACCATATTTGAAGAAACATTGATTTTTTGCATATCTGTCTTGGGACTTCAGTAAAGCAGTAAAGTTTTTTTGTTTTGTTTTCTTTTGTTTTGTTTTTTGTTTTGTTTTGTTTTTTTTTTTTTGTCTGTATATTGAAAGGTTATATTGAAAATATATATAAATATTGAAAGGTTAAATAATTGTAAAGCAGAAGAAGGATTTTGGGTCTGGGCTTAAATAAATCGTTGAAGACTGATACAAAATTTTACTAATTCAACATTTTTTTTGAACTCTTTCAATGATTTCATTATTCCCAAAGTTGTCTCCAGGACTGTGTGGTCAACTTCTAACTGCATCTACTGTCTCAGCAGGAACTCCTTGCAGTTCATAGAGGGGTCAGCTGAAGGGAGGAAGTGGGCAGTGATTTGGGCAACAAAGGCCCCAGTTTATTAACTGCTACAGGTGGCCAAAAGTATATAGCACACAGTGAAGCAGAGTCCTTCATCATGCAAGTAACAAAGATATTTTCTTTTGATTTACATAAAGATTGCACTATCAAGGAAGAAGCACAACCTGAAGTTTACCATGATTATACATCAGGTGCATGGACTGATACGAAGGCACAGGCAAAAAGTTACTGAGAAATAAAATGAAGTATTCAAAGAATTGTACTTTCTCCTATTTCTGACCTCTGTACATATGACCTCTTTTTTGCTTTGAGACAACCATATCAAAGACATGGGAATTCTCATTGTGAGCATCCTTTGGAAACCTGTGAAGTCTGTTTTCTGGCAATAATGTTGTCCAACTGTACTGGGGCTGTTTCTGAACATATTGAGCTGACTCAGTAAAGTGCAGGGCTTTAAAAATCCCTCCTACAGGGAGATCTGCAGCCACACAGCTTATCTACAGCTACAGGGAAATACTGGGGGAAAGTATCTGAGAACCATGTGCACAATCCAAACGATTCAGCACTGACCTTCTAGTGTAGTGTTTATTAGCTCTTAACTATTAGCATTTGCTCAGTGTGCTTCATTGGGTGAGACTGACATAATCCAACAGTATGGTGTGGCATCTGGATGATGTTATCACACATACTCTTGCATGCACAATCACATTCATGCGCATATGCATGTGCACAAACACGTGCACATGCATAGAGATATATGAGCACAGCACAAAATGGGCAACTAGAGACTTTTCCTACCAGTATGGGTGACAAGCTAGACAGGATGAACAGAATCAAAGCTTTTCTTTCCTCTCTTTTTGGAAAGAGCAATTCACTTCCAAAACTATTAACAGCTTTTGGAAATCCACTGAAAGAAGCAGGAGTACACATCTCTTCAGCCTGGAGAAAAGGAGGCTCGGGGGTGACTTTATCGCGCTCTACAGGTACCTTAAAGAAGGCTGTAGAGAGGTGGGGATTGGTCTATTCTCCTATGTACCTGGTGACAGGACAAGAGGGAATGGGCTAAAGTTACGCCAGGGGAGGTTTAGGTTGGATATTAGGAAAAACTTCTTTACTGAAAGGGTTGTTAGGCACTGAAATAAGCTGCCCAGGGAAGTGGTTGTGTCACCATCCCTGGAGGTCTTTAAAAGACATTTAGATGTAGAGCTTAGGGATATGGTTTAGTGGAGGACTTGTTAGTGTTAGGTCAGAGGTTGGACTCGGTGATCTTGGAGGTCTCTTCCAACCTAGACGATTCTGTGATCATCATCTTCAAAAAAGAAAAAAAAAAAAAAAAAAAAAAAAAAAAGTTTTCCTGGACCTGGAGGCAAACAACTGTACTGCCTGCTTTCTGAACAGGCTTTACAGGCAGCAACCTATTAACTTCCCAAACTGCTGTGGAAGAAGACCATATATGCTAGTATTTATTCCATAGTGAATAAACTAGTGATTAATGGTGGACATGACCATATATCTTTGGGTATGGCACTTTGTCTCTCAGGACAGGACAGCATTATAACCTGGTATAGAGATTATAATCTACTGTACTGTCTTGCTTTTCACTTCCCTCATCTCAGAAAATGAAGGCCACATGGGAATATTGCAACTGAAGCTCGAAAGGACACCTACACTAAATGTTGCTCTGCTCTTCCTATCATATGTTTCAACTCTCTGTTTTAATGAACTGTGCTGATCTCGAGCCACTGCTGGAAATGTTGAATGAGATGTCGGAGGGGCAGTTCATACTTTTTTTAAAAAAACAAACAAACAAAAACAAACAAACCAAAAACAAAACAAACAAACAAACAAACAAGTTCATCTATTAGCCAGGAAAAAAATATGGCAGAAAAAGAACAGTTTTAGTGTAACTTTATGGCAGGACTTTCATCAAGAAGCTGGTGCCAGGATCACCAGCAGCCAGTGCTCAATGGAGAGGTAGAGACGTGTCATGGCAGAACATAATGTGGAGAGGTTGAAAGAGAGGACTAGAAATAGAAAAGGAGGCTGGGACTGAAGGAAGCAGCTGGTGACTGTCTGGAAACTGAGATGAGGGAGAGACGAGGTGGAGATGAGGGAGCTGAAGTGTAGCGGGAAGTAGGAACAGGACAAGGTCAGGCTTGGAGGGTCATGGGTAAACTGGGAGGGGAGAAGAATATAAGTGCCTGAAATTGTTTAAGGCAATGCTTCCATGTCAGAAAAATGGTATTTGCTGCAGAGGCAGAAGTACAGCTGCACAGTGCCTGCTGCATGTTGGATGCAGAGTCCTGAGCCCTGACAGCCCCAGGTTGTTTTTGCATAGGGCTGGGCAGCTCTGCACCACCATTCTGGAAACAAACAACACAGCCTTGAAGTAGGAGGGGTGATGGTGGCACCTCAGGGCAGGGTAGGACAAGGCAGGGAGACTCTGACCACTCTGAGCAGGGGGACACTCCAACTGTCTCAGATGAGGTCCAGGCAAGATATGTGGGTTTTCTCCAAGACTCTGAAAAGGTGGGCCTTGCTGAGCAGAAACAACCATCACAGACTCCAGTGTATGCTGACCAATCTAAAAATGACCAATCTAAATGTTTCTCTTGAAAAATATGAAAAGGGGAAATTTTGACGTTTCCATATGGATTTACATTTTGTATAAAGATTCAATTTTTTTGAATCAGAGTTATTAATATATTGCATGAACAACAACAACAAACAAACAAAACAAAAAACAAACAACCACAACTTTTTTGACCCCTATTATCCTTCTGTATTTTCAGACCTGCCTTTGAAAGACAGAATCAGCCCTCCTGATGGTCCATGGAGGAGCTGTTACAGCTTCTTGCAAAGGAATTCCTGGGTTTTCTGTTTACCGTTTTAATAAACAAGGAAATTTATTTTAAAATAATATATTAAAAGATCATTGATGTTGTAAAACCAAATATTAAAGATAGACATGAAACTTAAATTCAGTCCTCTTGTGCATGTACACGATGATGGTTAATTATAAACAGGAACATATATTTTTTTCAAGGATCTCCATCTCATGCAATATGCAGACTGATGGTGTTTTGGTGATGAAAGGGGGCTGTGTGATGAAAAAGGGTGTTGTCTATCAGACTTTGCACAATTGTTGAAGACAAAACCTACAAAATAAATAGGAGACTACGTTAAAAGGAGAGAGAGGATGAGAGAGGATCATGCTATTGCTTAAGTGACTGAAAGCCATCCTTGGAGAACTGAAGTTCAACAAGACTTCTGCCACACTTTTCCATGCATCTCTGCCACCTCCTCTGGTCTTCGGAGTGGTGAGCTGAGCCAGCAGGAGCTGTGCTTCGCAGATGGGAGGTGCCGTAAAAGCAAGCAAGAACTTATTCCACTTATTTATTGCCACTTGACACTCGTGTTCACGGGGCATGTTCCACACAAAACCTACATGCAGACTCAGAGTTTTGCTTTTGTACACGGGGCTGAGCAGCAATCAGTAATGCACGGACCACACACTGAACAATGAGGATTAAACCCAAACACCAAAAACCTGTCAGTAACTGAACACCATGCTCTGAGCGGGGGGTATCTTTGGAGAGAATGTGATGTGATCTCATGACAAAGGACTGCATCGTATGCATATTATACTGGTTACCTTAATTGGGGTATTTCCTAACTTTTGGTGCTGGTGTCCACAACATTTTAACATTTTCTATAATCAGTTTAGCTTACGGTGGTAAATCAGTGTAACTCATTTCTAAAGCATGTTAAGAATGTCCACATGTTCAGCTGAATCAGTGACAAATCATATGCCTTCATGTAGGGAGAGACCTGTGGATTAAATTCCGTATGGCCATGCACTTTGGTGAACAGTGAAATAGTCACACAAGGGTTTATAAGAGTTTCAATGCATTATTGTTTTAAACCAGTTTACTCTAAGATGATGCAAATTTCTCGCAAACATGCCTCCTGGGAGGCTCTGTGGGAGATTTCCAAAGGCACACATAGAAGCTCAAGCACTTAACTCTGTGCGAACCAGCAACACACAAGTTTCATAAATAGGCTGACCTTTTCTTGCTTCCTCTGCTCACAGCAGACCCAGCTGTAATTGCTCAGCTGTTCCCAGACTACTTCAGATCTACTCATTTCATCACATTATCTTCAGGATGAAAGAATGTGGGGGGCCATTTATTAATACAAAATTGGCTTTACAGTAGAAAAGCCTCACCTTACACACATTCCTCAAACATGAGGGAATCTCTGCCATCATGAACCTATTTTAGCTGTCTCTTTTCTAATTGCTGCTCTGTATATCTTACTTTTCCTCTCTTTCATTTCCCTAATGTTCTCTTTATTTTTAATTGGCATTCCCAGCCTGGCCATCTGGAAAGAGAGACAGAGGGAGAGTTTATAGAGAAACAAAGTTCAGGACTTCTCCCTGCAGTGTTCAGAAGTCCCTATAGAAGTGCACTGCCACTATCCCTCATCATCCACTAATATTGTTCATCTTAGGCTCTGAAAGCACTTCAATAGATAGCCTGAGTTTGCAGATGGGAATCCAAGGAAGAGAAAGTCAGTGCAGGCTGTATAGTAGACTAGTGGTGAGACACAAACAAAACTCAAGTACCTTAACTGCAGAATGGTTTGCAAACACAGGGCAATGGAAATATTCTCAGACTGTCCTCTCCAAGGCGTTTTTAAAAACAGAATTTGAAATTGCTAAATAATTGTGCTCTTCAAAGGCAACAACAATCTCTGAAGCTAACAAAAAATATTCAGTCGTGCTGTGGACAGTGTACTGGGTATCCAGACATAAGGATGAAATTTGCTAATGACAGGGAAATGGCTCTCCTGAGTCCATAGTCCCCCTTTGCTATTACACTTTAGGGGATGATTTAGTTTCAGTGTATGACAGGTCCCACAAAGGGAATTACGTTATTAACTTCTGAACCAAAATTAACACACTCATATAAATAAAATGCACTGTTTCCTGTCTGCACTGTGTACAAAGCTGGAAATTAAAAGTCTTACTCATCTTCTCTGTTACATTGAACAGACTCAGCAGTCTAGCTGCTTTTGTCTTTTTTTATACCTATCTCTGCACACAGAGGTCATACAGATTCAACAGATCAGCTTAGAAACTTCTATAGCTAAATGTGTGGAGCCCTTGAATAGTGTTAGTGTAATCACTGAAGAATCAAGGCAAATTAAACACACAAAAAAAGTTACTTTTCAGCCTTTTTCAGTTGTTCTCTAACTTAGATTAACTGATGAAACTTCTGAGTGGTCCATGCACCAGCATTTCATTTGTCCTTCTGTGCCAGAACAGAGAAGTCTTTTTCAGTCTCCCAAGCAGATAAGCCTGCACATATACTGAAAGAGATCTTCCAGAGTCCTTATTCCTATTGCAAATGAATTTAAAAAATCAAGGTCAATAGCTCAAAAAAAGTTTCTTCACACTGAACTGGCCTCTTGAAAAAAGTTGTTTACTCAGAACTTGTACTCCTTACATTGAATTAAAACAACCCAAACCTATTTTTCTCCCTCATTTAATCTATTTTTTTTTTTTTTTTTAGAAAAATATATGCTAATTGCATTCTTCCCTGATGCACAATATATTTGAAATATTTTAACTTTTTGTTTAAAACTTTCCTGACATATCCTGGAACAAAATGTGGGCTCATGCACAGGTGACATTCTTCAAGATATGTTATCTACACAAATGTGCACCTTCTGGCTGCACATATGTATCTGTTACATGAGAATGAAGAACTTCTTATTCTTCAAGTATCATTGAAGGACACCATCACCTTGCCCTTCCTCAAGTTCTGCAAAGTAACACACAAAGGAACTAATTCCCACTTATCTTTCATAGTGACCAGTGAAGTTATAGACAGAGCTCCTAATGGTAGCTGTTAATCAGTAAGTATTGTACTCAGTGAGTATGCAGATACAGCTTGAGTCACGGCTGGGATTGCTCTGATGACCTGAAGGCCTCCACTTTGAAAGTCTCAAAGCAGAAATATAGCAAGTATAGCTTTCCATCTGTTTTGATAACCTTTTGATGAAGGTAACTCTTCCTTTGGACAGGGTTACAACTGACAGTTTGGGGAGTCATTCACAGGCTCCAGTGCTATCAACAGAGAGAGCTATCTAGGTGTCCAGGGCAGGAAACAGTTTGACCCTATGGGAACAAACTTCAGGGTAAACGAGAGAAAGGTCATTTTATTAAATAAGGTGAAACCCAGGATTTGGACTGTCAGAACTTCATCAACCTTAACTCCTTCAGTAACTATGAAATTATCACTGCTTAACAGAGCCACTACCTTCAGTTCTAGTCCTAGAGAATGAATCTCAACAGCCTCCTAAGCCTCAGCCCCAGGGCCCTGAAGGTCCCAGTATGCTTCAGCTGGAGAGAAGCGCAATAGTATGATCTTGGATCAAGAACACACTTGTCCACCTCCTGTGCCCAATGCAACACACTGAGTTTGTGCTGGTGCAGGAGCGGTGCACTCTAGGAAGGACCACATGCCATGTACAGAGATCCAATGTTGAGTTAATATCCTACTCAACAAGATGCTTCAAAACACATCTTTGGTGTGTGTCTGTCAAGAAGACAGTACAGGCAATTGACGTATGGACAGCTAGGGAAAACATGGTCATTGCAAAGTGGGCAATGCTAGAAGTTAACAACAAGAGTCTGTCACCACGGGGGTAGATGCGGTACAAAAGAAATCTCATTCAAGGTAAGCATGGTATATTTCTTATATCTCTGTCCTACACTCACAGCCTCTACGGAAAACCTCTGTAGTGGGTTATGTGCCATCAACATCTAGGAGCTGCCAGATCTGATAGTGTCAAGACTGCTGCACCTCCATGGCCCCACGTCCTGCCACTACTGATGCTGAGCATATATGTCCACCAGACATGCATGCATATTATACGCATAAACCTATACATGGATTAACACAGGCATAAAGCACAGCACCCACACAAATGAAAAATGGCACCAAAAGCTTCATCTTGTTCCCTTTTATGACTGCTCAGGATAAAAGCTAGTTAGTGAAAAATATGTAACGTATATAATATGAATCCCACCAACAGCTGGTCTTAGATATTCTTAGCCACAATCCGGTTGCTGAACTCTGCACCCCAGGTTTTCCAGTTGGCATCTGCACAGATTAACACACAAGGCCTGTATTGCCTCTGCAGATACTGGTACTTAGACCCCTTTTCTCGCTCTCTCTCTCACACACACCCCCACACCCTCCAGTATGTGGAGCCATTCAGTAACTGGCATTAGATGTTCAGTCTACCCAACAGCTGTCTCTGGACCCCCTGCTGTCCCAGTTGCCTCATGTAGAAACACAAACATGTGAACAAGTATCTCTTGTAGCTGGTCCAGACTCATGACCTCACCTGTAGCCAACTTCCAGACCCAATAGTGTGCAGTAGCTACTTTGGACATCCTGGTCCCTCCACTAGCCAGCTCCCAGCCCCCTGGTCTCTCTGGTATCTGGCCCAACTTTAGGTTTGCTTTAATACATGGCTACAAAGCCACTTGTCCTACCTGTCCACTTGTCCAGATTGATAGTCACAAGCAATTACACACTGACTTATGTACCCAGAGAGCATGCACGTGCTCCAGCCTTTCCAGATGTTGATATTGCAGACGCATGGACCCCTAAGATGCATGGCTCCTACTCCTGTTTCTGGTACTTAGACCTCTATAGACACATATGCTTGGCCATCCCCTCACCATAAATATAGATGGAAATAGAGATTAATAGGAAGGAAGACAGGATAGACTACACTCATCAGACACATGGCATGTCTGGGCAAATATACTGACCAGCAGCTGGTTTACACACACACCCCTTTTCCCTCTATTTACCCACATTTATTCCTCCCCAATCCCCTTCTATTCCTTCTTTTCCCAACCACTGGTCCTTCCCCTAATAATTCAGTTAATAAGCCTGTCTTGTACCATCCCAAAATGTTCTTCCCATAATGAGTACCATGCCCATACAGGCCATGACCCCTTCAGTCTAAAAGGTGTCCCAGACAGCTTTTCATAATGACTCATCTAGAAGTGTTCAAGGCCAAGCTGGGGCTTTGGGCAACCTGATCCAGTGGAAGATGTCCTGACCAATGGCAGGGGGATTGGAACTAGATGCACTTAAAGGTCCTTTCCAACTCAAATTGTTCTATGGATTTCAGCACCAGGTAATAGGGCTGGTCCTTCTCATGTGACAGCCATGTCAGGAACCAGGACAGGGTATTCCTTTGCCTGATCAGGCTGTTGGGGTTCTCCTGCTGTGTGCCTCTGTGTTTTTGAAGATAAGCCTTTAATCATGTAACTACAGTCACCATCTCCTGAAGCTACACACTAAACATGCTCAGGAAAGCTGAAGTTCCAACAAGAGAAGAAAAACTATTAAGATGGGGTTCAAAGGTTCTTCTTAGAATGGAAGAGGCTGAGCTGAAGATGAGGCCTGAAGAAGCTACAACTTCCCCTCCCCCATCCCATCTGCAGCATCTGCTGCTTCACATACTTGCACATCAAGTGGCAAGGTCTAGCACTACATAATGCATAATTTCCATTGTGGCAGAGACAGACCATGCTACAAGTCATAATATACTTTTGGGGAGAGGAGAAACAAAAGACCTCATCAAAGATTTAATAGCTTTTCCTCTTTAGCCCAGATAGTGTCAATGTATTGAATACGTACTCATTTTTCTTTATGGCTTAAAAATCTTAGACTGAACTGTGAGCCTCGAGTGTCATTTTTCTGGAAAATGTGCATGTGGAGGCGTGCATATGGCTGACTCTGGGTGAGTCTGTGTTTGAACTTTGGAGCATATGGTTCATTCAGTGTGAGTTGCGTGTCTGCAATCTGTGCAGCTCTTCTGCCTGGCTATGCAGCCTCATGTAAAACATACTGTTAAGTCTACTGCGTTGTTGCAGCTACTATCTCTTTTCCATTTATGACTCCCATCCTCACTCTACATTGTTTTTCATTGTTCCTTTTACTGAGCCTTGTTTATATCACTTTCTGTAACTTTCCCATCTTCTTCACACTGCTCCTTCTACTCATTTTCTAATTTCTTGATTTAGATCCCTTGAATGACTTTCTAAAATACTTCTTTTTTTCCTTTTCTGACTCCTTTCCTTATCTTTGCACTCTCTCCTTCCTTTTTTCTCAAACTGCCATCTAGTTCCATTCCTTGCCTTTCTGAATTCTGATGTTTACTCTAAGGCCAGAGATCTATTCTATTATTTCCAGCACAAAAGGTCTCTGGATCTGTATGTTAGATCCAAGCTGCATGGTGTTCTTCCTCAGACTGGTATAAAAACTGGAATGGCAGCAGCTTGCAAGGCTTGCAAAGGCAGAATATTTGCCACAAGGTGACTAGCAATAAGCCTGGCTCTCGTTTTCAGAAATGCATTCTCATAATTAAACTGGAGATGTTAGACTTTAAGATTTTAATTTCTAGTACATAAGTCAACACAGTCTTCTTTGCACCAGAACTCAAAATAACTTCAGAAGACATACCAAACAAACAAACAACAAAAAAGACAACAACAAAACAAACAAAAAAAAACACCTATTGCAAACAATTTTTGATAACAAGGCAATCCTTTTATGATCACACATGTATGGACCTCCATTTAGAGGCACACTTTAAGATGTGACCTAGCTAGGAAAGCCAGTACCAGACCTTCAGGTGTCACAATAAGCCATAACAGATACTTCATGTCCATGCAAATGTAAATGTATAGGACAGAAAATTACAGATGGAGTTGTCAATCTGGATTTATGCATAACAAAGGTCTTCAGAAAAGTCCAAGTCCAAACAAATTGCAGATGACCTAGAACATGAAAGCGAGCCAGTGATGAACTCAATATAAAATGAAGAAAGGCAAGGGAAAATACTTGTTATTATTCCTGTTATGACAGTTGCACACCTTTGCACACCTGGTCCATGTCAAATACACCTGACATCACTGGGCTCACAATGATTACTACCACCATGCACTAGCCAGGGGATCACAGAAAAATATGGCCAGGAAGATTCTGCCAAGGGTGAGGACACAGTGAAGGAGGAAAAGGAGGTGGATGAG
>CM021765.1:82550048-82575824 GCA_011076525.1 Nettapus auritus
AAAGCAGCAATGGAGATCGAGGAGTCTTTGAAACAGGAGGAGGCGTTAGAAGAGGAAGAGGCGGTGGAAGAAAAGAGGTCCTTGCCATCTCCCTCACTTTTGGTTACTTCTGTGACCAAGAGGACCTTTGAGGCTGAAGAGGAGGAGGCAGAAGAGGAGGAGGTGGTGGAGGTGGAAAAACAATGTCTTTGCAATCTCCCTCACTCTTTGGAGTTTTTGTTTGTTTGTTTTTTGTTAGGTTTTTTTTTTTGTTTTTTTTTTTGGTGAGAAGGAGGATTTTGAGCACAGTGTCATGCCATTAGGTCTTCTTCATCCTCCCAGGACTCCTGAAAGGATTGAGGGTATCAGCTCTTCAAGTGCAGAGTTTATAAGACAACGGACATGGCTGTGCAATGCTGGTGACGGAAGGAGAATAGTGCCTGTAGCCTTCAGTGTGCAAATTCCTCAACTTGCCATCTTTGTCACCATTCTTTCTCAAAAACGAGTGTTACACGTTCGTCTTAAGAGAAAAGGAATTGGCAATTGATGCCCCAACAGCCTTGCTGGAGTCTGAGGTCCCTCACACAGGATGCTCCTGCCTCCCCTGCCTCAGGTCCAAATGCTGTCACCAAGACTGAAGCCGCACTGAGGCAATGTCCAAAGGGGCAGTGGAGGGATTTGAGGATTTCTATGCCTATAGTTGTGGTATTAGCTTTCTGTCCACCTTGCTCGGCCTGCCTAGGGGTATGGTGGTAGTAATGGTCTTGGTGGTAGCAGTTCTCAAATGGATTCTCTTGAACAAACATTGCTCTTCTCTTCTCTTGCTCATCTGCCAGTGTGAATGCCCCAGTGTCCTTAGCAGCAAATACAGACAGATTGACAGAGGGGAGAATTTTCCTTTCTGGCTCAGGGAATATTCATGGGAGCCTGATGACAAGGTATAAGTTCCAACTGTGTCATTGACAGGTTTCTGCCTATCACCATCTCAGAGTTCTGTTATGGAAGTGGATGAGTCCAGACACAAAAGTCCTCTACTACATAATGCAATGAGAACAGAACCATGACCACATGGCACTTTACTTGTCTTCAGGAAGAGAGTGAAACACTGATCTCAGCAAATCTTCATTATCTGTTTCTTCATCCATGCAAGGAGTGGGAGAAAGGTAGTAAAGAACTGATCAGTGGTCTGATCAATGATCAGATTGTACGTCTAAGTGTATCCTCCTTTTGTTTTTTTGTTGTTGTTGTTTGTTTGTTGTTTTGTTTTTGTTCTCCTCCAGTGCATCTTCTGTGTAACTTCCATTAGCAAGTATTTAAAGCTAAAATGCAAGACACAGCTGAAGAGACTCACTATCTTTTTTTTTTTTTTTTGTCTTTTTTTTTTTTCTTTTTTTTCTGTTCCAGCTCTACCTTCAGTATGCATCACCAAAATACCCTGAAAGTGAAAAAAAGCCAAATTAGGTTTTTCCTCACCTACTCTGGCTATGCTACTCAGCAGTTTCTTAGCAGAGCCAGGCTGCTTTAAGCTAAACTGCACTAAATTAGGAGCTGTTTTAAGAATCCAGTTTGGTTTATTTTCCATTATATTAACACTTAAAAATACTCCATCTGCTTACAAGATGGGTATGAGAGAAGAAGAGAAACACAGCTGGCCCAGAGTGGGAAGAATGTAAGTTTAAACAGCCTCACCCCTTCCCAAATGTCTTCCTGGTGGTAGTTTGTGACTTTCTGGATATTTTCAGTTCTCGCTTTCTTTTACAAAAGCTCATCATACCCAATTTAATTTTTACAATAAAAAATGAACTGAGAATTGCTGCCAGCTCACTTTTCTGCTGCTGAAAATGTGATGGTATTCAGAATGAAAATGAAGAGAAAGAAAGTTCATGTAAGAAATCATGAATATGGGAATTTCATCCACTATACTCAAGTGAAAGGATGTTAGAAGTAGCAAAGAAATGCTATTTTCCTCTGCCCCCTGCTTTAGTATGTTCTCCTGACCCTTTTTCTTACAACTATTTATTCATAAAGCAGTGTTTTATTATCTAAAACCCTGAACTTTATCCTTCATAAAGCATGCAAAAATCCAAATTAAGGGATATATTCCAGAAATGACTGCAACAGTTTGCACAATTTCTTGCCATGTGATCTTCAATTACATGCCCCAGAAAACATATCCTTCCATGGCTCATTGCTAATTTCTTCCTTGACCTGAGACAGACCAGCTTGCAATTTCTTATGATGCTTTAATCCACCTTATCCATGAACCTGAAGGCACAGTGGATGTCACATTCAGCTAGGTTCAGCCTTGGTAGCTGGTAGCCAGTTGATGTCTTTCATTTGCCACACAACTTAGATCGTTCCTGTTGGTGTTCCAAGAACCAAGTAGAGAAGAGGATGTGGTGTTCTTCCAAACTCCACCTATTGAAATAAATCCCAAGCGTTCACCTAAACAAGAGCAGCTCATAGCAGATTTTATAGAGATTTAGAGTGTAATATGTACTCTCTACGATCCCATCAGCTCAGCTTTCACAGACTGTGCCCAAGGGATCTTGACCTTGGCTCCTCTTTGACTAATGGGAGAAACCTAAGATGCAGCATCTCCCAAAGGTCACCAATTAATGGCACAGTAAACTGTGCCATTCTCTGACTCTCCGTCTTTGTCAAATGAATAATGATCCCACTGACTATCATGATGTTTAAATAATCATATTTAATGTAAGGTATCATTTTGCTGGACTAAGAGTAGTAGTTTACCTTTCCAAGCATGATGGCTGCTGACCTCTATGGGTATATCCTACTCAGACATGGTCAGATCCTATCTGTGAGTATTTCTTAGCAATTATGAAAATGGGAGAGTTTTGCTTTCCTATTTTTTCAGTGTAAGTGTGTGTGTGTGTAGAGCTGAACAAGACAGGTGTAGGTGCACTGCAGCATGCTGCTTGCAAAAGGTTACAGCACACTTCCCTCACCTTTGTTTCTGTCTTCATTGCCTGACTTTCTACATCCTGTATGTAGTAAAAGCAGTGCAGTCTGTAATCACATGTTGCAACCTGGACTCCCATGTCTTAGAAGACAGTTGTGCCACTACTCTCCAGTTCTGCCTCCGCTCTCCAGTTCTGCCTTCTCTACATGTCAGCCATCAGTCCAACCCTGCTTCAACTCAAGAAATAGTAAGTGGTTGGAGAACTGAAAGGGTCTGGACAGAGCCAAATCCTATCAGGGATCAAAACTCAAACTTGGGATCATTTTTACCTTAGTATGTGCAATGTGACACACAATATAGGATATGAGAGGGAAACTTATTTTGGCCAAAGCTGGAAAACAAGGTCAAAATCTGTCTTAGAAGGTTTCTGTCAATATGGGAAGGGAAAAGGGAGGGGCAGGGGTAGGGCCGGGGCAGGGGCAGGGGGGGAAGGGAAGGGAAGGGAAGGGAAGGGAAGGGAAGGGAAGGGAAGGGATCTCTGGAACAGGAATGATGCTCTCAGGTGCCTAAATAGTTTTAAAATGCAGTTGTATTACATTATGCAAGAAAATGTAGTTTCCTAAAATAATAGGAAACAGTATTTACTGGCCTGAATGATTCTTTCACCATTCTGGTAAAGCCAAGGGCAAAGTAACTTCTGTGTGCTCAGCTTAAAAGTAGAAGTTAGTTCAGGCTTACTTTAAGATTTGTTCAACCAAGGAGATTATAAAAAAACACAAAATATTTTTCATAGAACCCAAAGTAAAACCTTCATTTCACCAGGCTCCCTTGCAGTTTAAAACAAAGACCGCCTCTTTAGCTGGGCATGGATCCAGCCCAGAGGCATCCCCCTTTTGAAGGTGTAACAAGTACAAAAGGTCTGGCATGCACCTGAAAACTGGTACTTTCTTTGAGGCTTGGATTTCAGGAAATAACTATGGAGAGCATTTCTTGCCCTTAGTAATTCCCTATGATCATTACAGGGTTTCATGTTTGGGTGAAGGCTACGAAGGATTATGGACAACTTAAAGCACTGAAGTTGGAAATGCCTCAGGCACCAATTTTCCCTTCCAACTAATCCATCATTCCTGCTGTGATTTGAGGGAACTGATATAGTTACTTGTCTCCCTAGAAGAAAAGATGGTCTACTGCTGTCTTTTATATTATTTTGAATTATAACACTTTTTCATCTGGCCTTTCATCACAGTCTTAAGTGTTTTTCTTTCCGCATATACAACCATGCAGGTTTCTCAGTCATTATCTATACAGGGATGGCCACACTGAGCCCATCTGCAATTCTTCCTTTCCACTCCTATAGGACCTCCTGAGGAGCAAAGTTTTTCTAATTTGAAACAGATTCTCATTTGAGCAATTCCTTACCAGCACCTCACCATCAACTGCATCCAAACTTATGACAGAATGGGATTTTAGGTGCTGTTTTTTCCTTCTTTTCCAGCCACCCACAGCAGAAAACATCACACTGACTTTGAATTGTGCATTCTGGTGTTAAAAACATTGCCAGAGAGCAGTGAAGTGGTCCTTCACTTCGCATGAGTTCAAAATGAACCAAAAATTCTCAGTATTGGTGCAGTATCATTATATTTCATACGTTTTGTGCTTACACTTTTACCTTGATTTAAACACACATTTCGTCTTTATAATATAAGAAATAGAACATCTTACATTCTGAGACCACATTAAAGATTATATCAAAGATGTCTGTTAAGATTTTACGGATGATGCATTAAAGATTTCATATAAATGGTCAAGCATTTATTGAATATACTGCTCAAGCAGAATCACATTGTGTCGTATTAAGAAGAAAATAAATGAACAAGGACTGCAACATTTTTTGTTCAATGTACAAAACAAATTCACTTGTGAGGCAAAAAGTTGCATGATTATCTTGTACTTGGTTTTGCAGGTATATCAGATGGATTTTCTTAGCCATGGAAATCATTGGCAAAATGCCAAGAGTCAGATGGCTTTTTTTTTCTGTCATGAAGTCCACAGTTTTGCTGTTGATACTTCGACGTTCTTTTAAATTGGAATTTAAAGAGGAATGCCTGCCCCAGCTCCTGTGTGAAAGTGTTCAGTGAGGATTTCAGAGCAGTGTGAAACATAGCAGTTGAAGTCACAGTCATGAAAAACTTCACAGCAGAAAACAGCTCCAAGAACTTCCTTCTCAATTGATGCTCCACTGCGGTATGTTTCCATCTTGGATGACACTGACTCCAGTCAGTCTTTTAAAGCACCCACAGAAATGTACCAGGAGAATAACAATGTGGAGGAACAGGAGCACAGATGTTTACGTGATATTACCATACCTGCCCAGAGTCGTGAATCTATCCCATGGACCCATCCAGTAGTTTCCTTATAAGCTTGTTTAAGCAACCCTATCAATGAATAGGTCTAATGAGGTCACCATTCCTAAATTTTATTTCTTTATTTGAGGAACAGGCATCAGTAAAAGATCTTGGGCTTGGTTTGGAAGTGTCTCTCTGCTCTTCTCAGTTTCAGCCTCTTAGGAGTAGAAAGCTGGAATAGGATTAATTTCACCAAACTTTATCCATCTCAAAGAATACAATACAGTTCTCTCCACATGAGGTGGTTACAAGCAACTCCTTTCAGAGTCTATGCCAAGAAACAGGCATCTCTCTGGAGAAGTTCATGACCTATTTTGGACAAGATGAATGAGATGAACAGAAGAATCTTAGAATCATAGAATCATAGAATATTCCAAGTTGGAAGGGACCCATAAGGATCATCAAGTCCAACTCCTTGCACTGCAAAGGTCTACCCAAAAGTTTAGACCATGTGACTAAGTGCACAGTCCAAACATTTCTTAAATTCATACAGGGTTGGTGCAGTGACTACTTCAATGAGGAGCCTGTTCCAGTGAGTAACCACCCTCTCAGTGAAAAATCTCCTCCTGGTATCTAGTCTGAACTTCCCCTGCCTCAGCTTCACCCCGTTCCTGCAGGTCCTATTACTAGTGTTAATGGAGAATAGGTCACCCCCCCCTCCACTCCCCCTCGCGAGGAAGTTGTAGGCCGCAATGAGGTCCCGCCTCAGCCTCCTCTTCTCTAGGCTGAACAGGCCCAGTGACCTCAGCCGCTCCTCATACGTCATCCCCTCCAGGCCCTTCACCATCTCTGTCGCCCTCCTCTGGACACTCTCCAACAGTTGAATGTCCTTTTCATACTGTGGTGCCCAGAACTGCACACAGTACTCGAGGTGAGGCCGCACCAGCGCAGAGTAGAGTGGGACGATCACTTCCCCCGCCCGACTAGCAATGCTGTGTCTGATGCACCCCAGGATACAGGTGGCCCTCCTGGCTGCCAGGGCACACTGCTGGCTCCTATTCAACTTGCTGTCGACCAGTACCCCCAGATCCCTCTCTGCGGGGCTGCACTCCAGCGTCTTGTCGCCCAGTCTGTATGCACTGCCAGGGTTGCCTCATCCCAGGTGCAGGACCCAGCATTTGCTTTTGTTAAACTTCATGCGGTTGGTGATTGCCCAGCTCTCCAACCTGTCCAGATCTCTCTGCAAGGCCTTTCCACCCTCGTCCGAGTCTACAACTCCTCCAAGTTTGGTGTCGTTGGCAAATTTGCTCAAAACACCTTCCAGTCCTACATCCAAATCGCTTATAAAGACATTGAAGAGGACTGACTATCCTAAGATAGATCCTTGAGGGACCCCACTAGAGACCTGCCAGCCTGATGTGGCCCCATTTACCATAACCCTTTGAGCCCTGCCCGTTAGCCAATTGCTCACCCATCATATGATGGTTTTGGTTAGCTGGATGCTGGATATTTTGTCCAGTAGGATCCTATGGGAAACCGTGTCGAAAGCCTTGCTGAAGTCCAAAAAGATCACATCAGCTGGTTTCCCTTGGTCGACTAGACGGGTGATCTTATTGTAAAAGGAAATCAAATTTGTTAGGCAGGACCTGCCCCTCACGAACCCATGTTGGCTGGGACCAATGACTGCATTGTCCCCCAGGTGTGCTTCAATAGCTTCAAGGATTCTCTTCTCCATAATTTTACCAGGCACTGACGTGAGACTGACAGGCCTGTAGTTGCCAGGCTCTTCTTTCTTACCCTTCTTGAAAATTGGCACATTTGCCAGCTTCCAGTCTACCGGGACCTCTCCAGATTCCCAAGATCGTTGAAAAATAATTGAGAGGGGTCCCGTGGTGACATCAGCCAGCTCTTTAAGCACCCTGGGATGAATCCCATCCAGACCCATGGACTTGTATGGATCCAGGTGGAGCAGCAAATCCCGCACATGTTCAGGGTCGGTTAGGAGTTTGTTATTCCCACCGTCAAGGTCCTCCAGCACAGGGCACCAGGGTCCCGAAGCCCATCATCAGTATTGAAGACAAAGGCGAAGAAGGCATTAAATGTCTCTGCTTTGTCTACGTCACTGTCTGTGAGTTGACCTTCCCCATCAAGCAGCAGACCTATGTTTTCTTTGGTTCTCCTTTTTCTGTTCATATATCTGAAAAAAAACTTTTTTTATTGTCTCCCACAGACATGGCCAGCTTCAACTCTAGTTGGGCTTTGGCCACACTAATTTTCTCCCTACAAACATGAACAGCATCCCTGTATTCCTTCCTCGTCGCCTGACCTTCCTTCCAGCAGCCGTACACTTTCTTTTTTCGCCTAAGCTCCAGTAGAAGATCCCTGGTCAGCCAGGTCGGCCTCCTGCCCCGCCTGCCTGACTTCCGATATTTTGGAATAGCCTGATCTTGTGCTTTTAGGAGGCAGTGCTTAAAGACTGACCAGCACTGATGGACACCCATGCCTTCAAATGTAGTTTCCCAGGGGACCTTGCCGACTAGTTCACTGAGCAGCCTGAAGTCCGCTCTCCCCATATCCAGGGCTGAAGTTTTGGTGGCAGTTTTCCTTCTGTCACCATAAATTCTAAATTCAACCACTTCATGGTCACTATGACAGCGACGGCCGCCAATTGCCACGTCTCCGACAAGACCCTCTCTGTTCTCCAGCAACAGGTCTAGGAGGGCACCATTCCTAGCTGGCTCCCTTAGCACCTGCACCAGGAAGTTATCATCGAGGTGCTTTATGAAACTCCTGGACTTGCTCGTATCAGCAGTGTGGTGATTCCAGTCGACATCTGGCAGGTTGAGTCCCCCATAAGGAAAAGGGGAATCGATCTCAAGGCATCTCTCAGTTCTACAAAGAATAATTCATCGGCGTTGTTGTCCTGGCCAGGTGGTCTGTAATAGACTCCCACAACGACAACCCCTTTATTTGTTTGTCCCTTAGTCCTTACCCAGAGGCTCTCAACTTTGCCATCACCAACCTGAAGTTCCACACAGTCCAGTCCATGCTTCACATACGTCGCTACCCTGCCACCTCGCTTACCCTGCCTGTCCCTCCTGAAGAGCCTGTAACCATCTATTTCAGCACACCAGCCACAGGACTCATCCCACCAGGTTTCAGTTATGCTGATGATGTCGTAGCTGTGGGACTGGGCCAAGACTTCTAGCTCAACCATTTTATTCCTCATACTGTGTGCATTTGTGTAGAAGCACTTTAGATGAGCCTCCCTACACGCAGCATCTTGTGGAGCTGACTGAAGGTCCTCAATGGCACACAGTCCTTCTGATTCTAGCGTACTATCCCTTAGCTCATCATCGGCATACCTGGTATTCTCCCCTTCCCCTTTCAACTCTAGTTTAAAGCCCTATCTATCAGCCCTGCCATCTCCTGACCAAAAATCCTCACCCCTCTCTGACAGAGGTGCATCCCATCTGCTGCCAGCAGGCCTGGTGTCACGTACACCTTCCCATGATCGAAGAACCCAAAGTTCTGCCGGTTACACCAGTCCCAAAGCCACATGTTAATGTGATGACCCCGCCCGTCAGCACCAAGCCCCCCCTATCGGAAGGACAGAGGCAAACACAACCTGTGCCCCTGATCTTTTAAGTAGTCACCCCAAAGCCCTAAGGTCCCTTTTGATCGCTCTCAGACTTCTCATTGTTACCTCGTCATTACCAGTCTGAAAGACCAGTAGTGGGTAGTAGTCAGTGGGCCGTACCAGGCACTTGACTTTCTTAGCGAAGTCTCTCACCTGAGTCCCAGGGAGGCAACAGACTTCCCTGTGGGTTGGGTACGGTCGGCATATCGGGTCCTCTGTCCCTTTCAGAAGGGAGTCCCCATGACAATAACCCTTCTTTCCTTTTTGACAGATGATGTAGCAATGCTTGCTTGCCTTGTCAAGGTAGCTTGCCTTGCCTTAGGCACCCTCTCCAACTGGGACGGGGTTTCATCTACTTCATTGTTCAGACTGTCATGTTCTAGACCCTCGTACCTGTTATATAGGGGTAGATGGGAAGGAGAGGTGGGCAGGGACAGGGCTCGCCTACCACCTGGAACAGGAACCTGCCTCCATTCCCCCCCTTGGCTTAGGTCCTCTCCTGCTGCCTGGCGGGAAGAGGGAACTTTTGTCTGCTGCATAGCAGGAGACACTTGTGCTGTGGCAGGCTTGTGAGTCTGTCCCAGAGAGGGTAGAGAACACCTCCACCAGTCGATTTCCCTCTCCGACTCCCTGATGCTCCTCAGTCTGCTCACCTCCTCTCGAAGCTCCGCTACCTGGCCGAGCAGCTCTTCAATCTGGGCACACTTCCCACAGGCATATCCCTCACTGCTGCTGTCGAATACCGACAGCAGACTTGGGCACACCCTGCAACCCAAGACCTGGACGGCTGCATGTTTCCCCGAGCCCTCCGTCTGAGTAGCCACATCGGTGACCGTGGCTGGAGAGGCCTCGAGAGATGCAGAGGCCATGGCTTTCTGCCTGGTGGATACCATGGCCAGGTTCCGCGTGAACAGGTTAGAAGTAAGTTAGAAGTACCAAGAGAAAGACCACAGCAAAGGAGCGCTGAAGAGTCCTCCCTGCTGGCCCTCCCTGCTCGCCCTGCCTGCACGACCTGTCACAACTGCCGCACCCCACCCTTCTGACACAACCCGCCCTGGTTGCCATGCTCCTGGTCATGGCACTCCCTAGGGCTGCCTTTGAACGGCCGGGGAGGGGGTGCTGATGGCTCCACCTACACCTCATCAGCATCCCTCACGAGGGCTGCCGGGTCGTGGCGGCTCACTTGGCTGCCTCGAGTGGCCTCGATGCCGGGAAAAGAGCCCTGCCTGTCCCGATCCCCCGCTCCGCTGCAGAACACGTCTGCCCTGGAGCCAATCGCCTTCTTGCTTGGACTAAGAAGGGAGTCCAGACAACTATCACAGTTGAAGAAACCTATATTCTTGGCTTAGAGGACAATATTCTAAACTTAGGGGATGACAGACCTGAGCCCTGAAGCCTGAAGTTTAAGTCTTGATTTTCCCTGCCCAAAACAAAAATAAGATTTGCGAACTCCCTGATATTCTGGAGTCTCCTGTAGAGAACAGTGGAATGTCTTAGGCCTGGTACCTTCTGAAGACAAATACTTTGAAGGCAAATATTGTGACTATATTAGCTGAAGAATTCTGCATTAACAGGCATAGGCAATGGCCCTTCTGATTCAGCATCTTCACATACTGGATAATCCTTCCTTCTATAATACTGACATTCACTTCTTTTGATTCTGTATAAAGAAATTTTCTTCCAGACAGTCTTTCTCTTTGCAACTGTTGATACGTAACACTGCAGTAACTTCTGTTCACTTCTCAGTGTCTCATTCCCACATGCTTGTATCATGTGTTGAACCTGTTTTATTAAATGCCATCTTATGCAATTCCATTTATTTATATTCCAAAGTTCTGTTGTACTACTACTACTACTACTACTACTACTACTAATAATAATAACAATAATAATAATAAGTGAGGTTTGCACCGTTTTAGGTACTTTTTTTTTCTTCTTTTCACTTAAAACTCATGTCTTTTTTTGTTTGCTTGTTTGACAGCTTTGCTTATTACTTTGGGAGTTTATAAATTTAACTCCCATGTTCTCAGTAAAGCCTCACATATCTTGTCTAGAACTGAATGTCTGTAGCATGCGCTTTAATGCTTTAATTCTCATGAGAAAATTATTTTTTCATCAGATGCATTCTTCTCGTGGACACAATAGGTTTCAGTTTGTGCAATAATCCTATCAATTTCTGTGCAGCTGTGAGTAAAATCTAGATTGTAACTGAAGATATGTAGGACATTTGCATCACCAACAGTAAAAACAAGAGTTACTTTTCAATTAAAAATATTTTAAGCAAAAATGTATTGGCACAAATCAGTGCCTCTGATCCTGTTCCAAACATACATAGCAAAAAATCCTATTGAAAATTGTACCAGGATTTCACAAAATTCAAACCTCAATTCAGGATACAGTTTCAGTCTACCTGGGTTCATTAGCTGTGCTGAGTGTGTTGTCCTCATCAGATAATGGGCAGGTTTCATGGGAAAACATAAGTCCCTTGTATGTGCACGCTAAATTATTTTATTTTTCAGATGACTTTAAGGAACAAAAATGAGACCCTGCTGATAAAATGTATAATCCAGATCTCTGTCCAACACCCCTGGTGTTGCTGTGCTATGAAGGGTATATGGCACTCACCAGGCTGACAGGAAGCTGCAAAGGTTCTCCTCAGAGTCCTTATTGCCCAAGCGGATATGAAGTGCAAGGAGAGAAGCAAGGCAGGATGTGTATTTACTGCATCCTGGTGTACTTTCTGCAGACATTGCTTGTTCCAGAAGAAGTGAGTTCAGCTCTGTGGGGTGGGTTTGGAGTCAGAGCCCCACATGATGGAGGTTTCTCTTCATCTATGGTACAGAAATATCAGATGCTGCCAAGGTTTGTCCCGTTGCTCTACAAACAGCTGATAGATGTCTCACTTTTCCCTCTTCCAGGAGACTGTCTTAAAGAAAGCCTGTTCCTTCAGCTCATGCAGAACCACAGGAGCACTCTGCTAGCTGTTTTATTCTTCCAGATGAGTTGTCCAGCCTGCTTCCAGGAACAGGTGCCATATCTGCCATATCTTTCACTGGCTGTATCTACTGTTTACAGTTAGAGCTCACCTCTGTGGGATGATGAGCAGAGAACTACAAACCTGTTAAGACCCCTTCTTCTCTCCTTGAGCAGCAGGACTATGTGCACTTCTGACATCCTCCAGATACAAACCACATTTTCCCAAGTGACACATTTCATCTTCAGTGGTTCTGGTCCCATGTTCATTAAGAAATGTGACTAATCTCAAAAACAAAAGAGAGGATTCCTTCTTTGGACTGGTCCAATAGTAATCAGCCACTAGACAGAAATTTTAAGAATCATGATACAGATGAGCTAATTGTGCTTACCATGCAGAAAGCATTTGTCCCTGCCTTACCAATTCAGGGATGTGAATAGCCTCATCTTTGTCCCTTTCTGTCACCTTCCATTTCCTCTACTGTCTCTTTGATCTCTTACATTTATGCAAAGACCATTTTAAAACTTGTTAGAGGGCCATTAAATGATTTTCCTCATGAAACAACTTTCAAGATCTTTAGCAATGACATCACAGGCCATCTGGAAAGGAAGGCAGCAGCTACATATCATTTGAGAACACACACACACCCAACACCTCCTTCCTATGTGGAAAAATGCAATCAAGTCCTTCTGGCTCAATGGAGTTGTAAATGTCCTTTAAATCTGTCACTTTAATGTCCTCCTTGGAAGAGACAGAACGAGGAGGTAGTTTTTTCCTTATGGTTCTGTACATTATAAACTAGAGGAATTCAAAGTACTCTATGGATTTGTTACAGGAGTTCTTTGAAAATACTGTATTGTCTTCTGGCAGCAGCAACAGCAATAAAAGTTTTGAACTGTGTTTCCTTCTGACATTCAGAAGAGTTAGAAGTCAACCTGGCTGTGAGCAGCTGAGACAAATTTTTCATGGCAGTAGACTACCAGAGTCAAACATTGTCTCTAGGGAAGGCCTCATTGTTTCAGTGTGCATTTAGGAAAGTTGTAAAAATAAAGTTTCCCATCCTAGGGAAAACATCTTGCTTGGAGGACAGGACTGCAATGCCTGCTGCCTAAAGAATGTTAGCAAATCTGTAAAAAAAAATCAGTGCACAATTTGGAGAGCAATTAGTAATCCTCAGAAGCACATAACACCTCTAAAAACAATGTCAGAAAAAACAAGGGTAGTCAAATACTACACTGTTGTACCCCATCAATATTTTATTCACCTTTCCTGACCATTGGAACTGCAATGCCTTGTTACATCAAACCGCATAGAAAGCTGCATGCAGTGAGGAGAGCACAACAGGACAAACATCAGGCTAACAGACAGAACAACCAGCAAGCATGGAAATCACCAGATAAGAAAAACTGTTGTAACGGAAAGCTATTTTCAAGCTGAAAATGCCGGACAACCTTTTATTTTAAATTCAGTTAATGCTCCCCTATATAAGAAAGCTATACTGCCTTACTTTTAGTGTGTTGTTTGTTTTTTGTTTTTTGTTTTTTTTTCATTTTATTCCTTTAAACTTTTTTTCCACTTGATATTTATTTTTAAGTTCAATATTTCCTTTCTTTTTTTCCTTTAATTATCTTTTCACTCTGCAGTTCATTTGAGCATAGTGGCATGCTTGACTAGCCAACCTGGCAGGCACTGAACATTCCAATACTGTGATTATGAAAGTAATGGATGAACTGGTTTCCCTGCTTAGTTTTTGGGTTTTGTTTATTTTTTTTTTTTTTTTGGGGGGGGGTTGTTGTTGAGGATACACTAAAGGACATAACCAGTTTTGCATTTCAATTTTTTTAAGTTGTTTCTTTGTTGGTGGTGGTGGTGGGTTTTGTTTTTATTTTTATTTTTTTTCCTTACTCCAGATATTTTTGGTTTGATCTGTAATCAGCATCACAGATCACAGTCTTCTCTGCTAAGTCTTTGGTACGTGTCACATGATTTATAATGGCCCTGAACAGAATGTCTCCATTTGAAATACACCCCACAGCAAGTGCTTGGAAGATGTGGTGCCAAGCATACATGTGGTGCTTTCTGCACATGAGTAAGTACTGCAATGAGTAAGTACAGCACCCAAGTTTTTTTTGATTGCTTAGGACAGCCTTGGTTTGTTTCTGATTACTGTACTAATTTTTCTTAAAATAGTTTTGAACAGTTGCTGTACCTCCCTTCCACATCTATCAGAATTCTCTTACTCTGTTTTATCCTCAATTATTGCAATTTTCTCCTTTTTTGTGGCCAGTTGCTGTTTCGCTTTTGTGTGGGCAGGAAAAGAGGTTTTGTGCTGACAGTGTTGATTAATCAGTAGGGCCACGTGTTGGGATATTTTTAGAAGGGAAAAAAAAAAAAAAAAAAAAAAAGTTTTGAAACATTTTTTCTGTGGAAAAGTGAACAAATGAAAACATTGCAATGAGAATTAATACTCTGGTAACCATTCTCAAAATCAAATAATTATTTGCTGCAAAGAACAGCAGAATTAAAATAATTTTGAAAATTTCCCCAGTGCCTATAAAACTCCTTTGGTTCCGGGTGTTTTAAGACAGTTCTGGTAATACAGACTGGAAAGTGAAGGAATGCATACAGACCATGTAATTCTCTGTGAAAACAGAGAACAGTGAGACTGATATTTCCATAGCCTGATTTCTTAAGAAACCTTCTCTAGAAGGAATTGGAAATGAGTTTGCAGGACTCAGCCAAAGTAGAAATTAAAAGTAACTACAACAAAGGTCCCAGAATGCAAAACATATTTCAGTGCATAACATCCCCATGAATGCTAGACAGAAAGGACAAGTGAGACTTTCTTAATTAAAATAACAGTATCTGAATTATTCTGCATGGAGAACTCTAACTATTGTGACCAGTAGTGTGTATTGTGACCATTAGCAAAAAGCATGCAGTTTGCTAAGACACTTATGTAGCCCTTAAGTTTACGTAGCCCTTAAGGTCCCAGAAATTTAACAAAGCCTTCTCATGTGGGTGAGGGTCAAAGTGTACCAGACAGATCTTACACTTCTAACTCCTATATGCATATTTTCCTGATGCTCTGCTCTGAGCCAGCTCCCTGGCAAGGGAAGTCCTCATCACCTGGTGGCCATTCTCCAGAGTACTGTGTCACTGGAGTGCTCTACAAGATCAATATTCCAAAACTGGCCAATGGTGTCTGTGCATGAGCTTCTGCCAGCCAGCTCCTCCCTTCAGGGACACAGCATTTCAGGTCTGGCTATTGGAAGCAGATTAGCAGAACTTTGAACTGCTTCATTTTGCACGTGTTACTGGGGCTTCTGGCACTGTTGGAGTGCTGCACTGAGAAAGATGTTTTTTCGGGCAGCTAGAGAATTACAATTCCTCCAGATAGACCTTTTGCACAACAAAGGCATACAGACCTTTTCTTACAATAGCTGTCACCTTGTTAACCAGAAAGCCACAATTAGAGTTTGTGTTTCAGCAGCAGATACAGAGTACCTTTCAGTCTTTCATACAACATCCAAGAAAGGGTCAGAAGATTCCCAGCAGAGCGGGTGTGTTGGCACCCTTTTTTTTTCTTTTTCTACTTCACTGTGCAGGGCTTAGAAAGCTCTTTCTCCCTGCGGTTAGAAAATTCGCACAGATACTAATAAAATAAGAAGCAAGTATAAAAGTTTTTAATATGCAATTTTGTATCATCATTTCACTAACCTGCAAACTTAGAACTTCTGATAAACCCTTTAAACTTTACTAATGGGGCTATCAGAACTTTGTCTGAGTGACTGTTTCACACAGTCTACATTGCTCCACACATTCAGTGGAGCATCAGCATTAATTACTCAGGACACTGCAAAAATGACCAAGAGATATTTTTCAACACAGCTATCTACATTTCTTAGAAAAGACTGAACACCCCTGTAAATGTTTATCTCCAAATCCACACAGATACCTCTTGAGAGATTATTCTACATGAACAGTTTAACTTCTATCACTGCATGACAAATAAGGAATAGATCAACTGCACCTTGGTGAAATCCTCATTAACATCTGCCATGACAAAGAATATTATCTCAAATCTTTCTTCCACTCTTTCTGCAGAAGCTGCCTGTTGGCTGTTCTCAAATTTATTCAGTGTGGTGGTTTTACTCGGGTGGGCGGCCGAGTTCCACCACAACCGCTCTCTCACTCCCCCTCCTCAAAGAGGAGCGAGGAGAAAATACGATGAAAGGGGCTCAAGGGTTGAGATAAGGACAAGGAGATCACGCAGTAATTATCATGACGGGCAAAACAGACTCAGCATAGAGAGAAAGTAAGATTTATTGCTTATTACTAACAAGCTAGAGAAGTGAGAAACAAAGGAAAGAAACCAAAAGCACCTTCCCCCCCCCCATCCACCCTCTTCCACCTCCTCCCCCCGAGTGGCGCAGGGGAATGGGGGAATGGGGGTTATGGTCAGTCTACAGCACTTCTTCTCTGCCGCTCCTTCTCGGTCACTCTTGTCCCCTGTGCTGTGGGGTCCCACCCACGGGATGCCGTCCTTGCCAAACTGATCCGGCGTGGGCTATCCACAGGCAGCAGCTCTTCAAGAACTGCTCCATATATGGGTCCGTACCACGGGGTCCATCCCTTTGGAGCAAACTGCTCCAACCTGGGTCCCCCACGGGCAGCAGCTCCTGCCGGGTCACCTGCTCCTGCGTGGTCTCCTCTCCACGGGCTGCAGGTCCGGCCCGGAATCTGCTCCAGCAGGGGTCTTCCACAGGCCGCAGTCTCCTTCGGGGCACAGGCTCCACCGTGGTCTCCTCCACGGGCTGCAGCGTGGAACCCTGCTCCACCGTGGTACTCCATGGGCTGCAGGGGGACATCCTGCTTCACCATGGTCCTCACCACAGGCCGCAGGGGACTTCTGCTCCGGTGCCTGGAGCACCTCTTCCCCTCCTTCTTCACTGACCTTGGCGCCTGCAAGGCTGTTTCTCACTCCTCTCACCCTCCCAGCTGCTGAGTGGCGCAGCATTTTTTCCCAGTCTTAAATATGCTCTCACAGAGGTGCAAAACAACATCGCTTATTGGCTCAGCTCTGGTCAGCAGTGGGGCCCTTACCAAACATGGGGCAGCTTCTAGATCCTTCTCACAGAAGCCACCCCTATGGCCCCCGCTGCTACCAAAACCTTGCCACGTAAACCCACTACATTCAAGAAAGTCTGTAATGATATAATAATCTGATTATATTGCTCAGCTGAACTTCACATGCAAAAGTCACATACACAGCAAATGCTAATTTAGCAAACAAAATTAGCTCCTCTTCAACAAGCAGAGGAAAGAAGAATGAGAGACTTGGTCCTGGAAGGGCCCCAGGGTGATCCTGCTATTTCCTAGTTGGATCAGGGAGGAGGAATACTAAACATTAAAATCATTGTCTTTAGAATTATGCGAGAAATTGAACTGATGCAGGCTAAGGGAAAATAAAAGTTTTCACTGACATTTTCAAAAGTGCCTCAGTCTTGGCCACTTACTTTCCACTTTCAAGAGTACCTCCAGACTGGTTTTCTGAGGCTTTGAAGTGTGTACAGGTCCAGAAAGAAAGACTTGAGAGTTTCAACAATAGCCTGTCACATTCAGTAACTGAATTGCCATGAAGTCAAGAGGCGTAATATTTTAAATATCAATGGATACCTGTTTGCATCTGAAAATCTTATGTAAGTCTCACTAATAGTCAGCAGAACTTGGTCTCATAGCTCTCTAACGTGCAGTCAGTCAGATGTCTAACTCCCACTGATGTAGGTTTTGGCAGATTTACTTCTGTAAGTGAGACATAATCTATTGTGGAATATTTGCAGCTCACTTCTCTGGGTACTAGTGGGAGAATAAGCTCCATGAGAAGGATGAGTGAGTAGAGGTAAGTATGAACTAAAGTGAGGACTTGAAAATTTACTTAAAAATATCTACCTTAACATAGAACAAATAACACCATACAGTTGGAAAGAAAATAGAAATAAAAAGGGGAAAACTGATATCAAGAATGGATATACCTGGAGATACTAAGATAAACTGAAAATATGCTGGATGTATTAGAAAAAAGAAGGCTCTATGTATACCTGCCTCCTGTGAGGCAAAGATGATGGTGTTAGAGCAATTTCCAGGAAGCAGAGGAGCAGCAAAGAACTTTAATGAGGTCTCTGCATGACCTTATTATAGAAGACAATGGGGAAATTCTTATTGCAAGGGTCCTTTTGTGGTAAATGAGTATAACCGTAAGAAGTATGGTCTGCAAGAGAGGTTACAGAGCAATCTGAGAAACTCCACTGCAGTAAATCACTACAAGAATAAAATTGCACAGACATTGGTACGGATGTAGAACTGATGCAGAGGTATAGCAACTACTTCTGAAGACTAGAAAACTTCTCACATGTTACATTGTTCAGCTTTCAAAAGAGGCCAAGAAAGAGCTGGGGAATTAGAGAATTACTTTTATTGGTGCTAAAGACAGTAAAGAATTTGTCCCTAAGAGCAGTTAGACTAGACTGTACCATAACACATACAGAGTACTTCCTCCTTCATTTATTTACCTTATGGAAGGTAAGTTGCAAAAAGCAGGACTTTTTTTTTTTTTTTTTTTTTTTTTTGTAGCATTCCTCTGAGGTGAGAGCATAGCAGCATGATCTTTTCACCACTCATTTTTTTAATGCATTAGTTCAACAAAAATGACTCTTATGAATGTCAGGAGAAACCACACATTCATGCATCATAGATAAGAACAACTCATAATCTGGATTTTAACAACAAAAATCACTGCAAAAAATTTGGCTGCTACAATACACATCTTTACAAAGTCGTATATGTTCAAAAAGTAGATTGCAGAAGACAATTCTTAGCTGCATTTTAATCCATTTTTCTTCTTCACACAGAAGTTCCACAGATACTAATGTTACCACCAAGCTAGTGTCTTACCAGCCTGGCCAGTGTTATTCACAGCTTACTGTTTGCAGCAAGATAACTCAGTCCACCAGATATGTTTCTAACTTGAGAGGGCCGTACTGGTTGCACACAAGAAACATAGAGGGGAGCTGATCTGATGCATTCAGGAAGATGCAGAAGCACCTTGGACAATCATGTAGGGAAACATGCCATTATTATTAAACAGCCACAAAGCAATCCTGAACCTTGGCAATAGCTTCAACTTATAAAGGTCCTACAGGATCTACATGCTTCCCTTGGTGATGCTGCAGGCACCGGTTCAATTTCATAGACATTGAGTGTATGAGTAGGCTGTCATGTAAGCTATGAAGAAAGGCTGGGAGAGCTGGGGATGTTCAGCCTGAAGAGAAGTCTGTCTCCCTGACGGCTCCAAGGAGACATCACTGCAGCTTTTCAGTACTTAAAGGGGGGTTATGAAAAAGATGGAGAGCAACGTTTTGCTCAGGCAGATAATGACAGGACAAGGGAGAATGGTTTTAAACTAAAAGGGGAGATTTAGCCATGATATAAAGAGGAATTTCTTCACTCAGAGGGTGGTGAGGCACTGGAACAGGTTTCCCAGAGAAGCTGTGGATGCCCCATCTCTGGAGGTGTTTAAGGCCAGGCTGGATGAGGCTCTGGGCAACCTGATCTAGTGGGTGGTATCCCTGTCCATGGCAGACAGGTTGGAACCAGGTGATCTTTAAGGTCCCTTCCAACCCAAGATGTTCTGTGATTAAATGATTCTGTGATCATACTTTGTTAACAGCCAAATAAATATGGAAATATGCAGCCTCCACACTAGAATTTCTGACTTGATATTTAATGCTTAATTAATGATGTTTAATCAGGCAACATAAACTGTCACTTCAGAGAGTATTGTGTTGTACAAATACATTGACATAGTTATCAGTGATCCACTGAGCACATAATCCTGAGATTTTCTTTTATTCCAAAGCCAACAGTTAACCATGAAAGTATAGAAAGAAAATAAATATAACTGTGAACCACAGTCTTTTCAAGGGTAAAAAAAAAAAATCACTTATTAATACCAATGTTCCTTCTGTAAAGTGAATGTGGTGAATATTACGGGGAATCCAGAGGAGACAGAATGCTTGGGCAATGTGTGTGAGAATATCACCAGAAATACAGCCATCTGAAATTTGTTAATTTTTCTGTTGTTGAAATGTGGAATTAACAACAAAAAAACGATTTGGTAAAACTTACAGGATTTTATTTCACACATACGCAAACACACTTGCGTATACCAAAACTTTCTTTTATGAAGTTCTTGCAAATAACTATGAAGGGAGTAATAGAAGTAGCGGCAATCTTTATGTTCTGCCACTACTGTTTTCTGTCACTGTCCTGCTCTTCTTTTTGGTCCATCATTGTTGCCATTCTTCCCCCCATTGGTCCCTATGCCCAAAGAAGTACAGAGCCTTTCCTGCATGTCTTGTGGCTTTTAGGCCTATCTTTCTGCAAACTCTTCTTGTGTTTGCACTCTAACAAGTGCTACCTATAAGTAGGGAAGAGAAATACAGGGTACAGCTGTCTTCTCTCTCCAAACACAAACCAGACACCAAACTGACACAGCTGCTTTACACAGCCTTTCTTTCCTGAGCACTGAGAAGGTCTCTGCAAGAACTGATTCCTGCTCCTGGAAATAGGTGACTTGACAATTTTTCTGCTCTAACACATAGTGGAAGCACAAGAAAAGCCTTAACCTCAAAACCTGGAATAACAGTAAGATGCTCAAGTGAATAAAATGAAGAATTTCAACAAACAGGAGTGTAAGTGGTTTTATTCTAGCTTTGGGGGTATCCCTGAACAGCCTGATCAGTAAAGTTGACCTCTATTTTCTGGTGTCTGCAATCAGAAAAAAAAATGAATGATAAAAAAAAAAAAGACATTCTTGAAAAAATTAACTTCTTTGCAACTTAATAGGACTCTGACCATGTAAAATGAGTTGTGTTTTATTACACTCTTCTCTAACCCTGACCTCCTCCACTCAGACACACCTCATGGAAAGAGAGGTGGAAGCACAATTTCAAGGGCAAGGAGCAGGTAATAATATTAAATGGCCACGATGGGACTGCAGCAATGGATTGAGCAGATTGGATTTGCCCAATGCACCAAAATGCCCATTCAGCCCTCACCTCTTTACAGGCTGCCTTCCCAGTCCCTCTGTGCCATATTTCATGGTCAAATTCAGGTGATGACATGGACAATTTAGTGTCTGAGTTCTTTCTAACCCAGGACATGGTGTTGTAATTACACGCTCCAGTGCAGGCCTGCATTCCGAGATAACAAACAACCTTGTAAAAGAGAGAGAAAAAAAAAAATCCTTTAATAGAGTGCAGTTCCCTTCTCTGTGGGCTGAGAAAGCAGAATGACAAATGAAATTTCACAGCATTGCTGCGTACCTGGAAGGACCAGTCAGAGTCCAAGTAACACCAGAAATTATTCTCTGAGTGCTAATGACCATTAAAAGTACAGTTTATTCCTTCATCCTAAGTGTCTTGCTATAGGTTTAATGCAAATGCTATTTTCATAAGCAGCTCTTTTCCAGATACATCACCTCTGACAATATTGCTTCAGTCTCTGGTCTTGCTCGAAGCACTCCTCATTGAGTACCAGAGGATCATTCCATAAAGCAGTTTTCATGCACTCAAATTATCTCCCAGCACACACTCAATAAATCTACACCAAAATCATCTGCATTTCTGTGCTTTGGCCTCAACACAGTAGTGAAAGACTACAGGTTGGGACTGCAAAGGTCGGAATGCAAATCACAGGAAAAAATACATAGCTATCAGACAGCAGAAGAAACAGGAGAGGAGCAGATCACACAAACTTTACCTGATATATATATATAAATAAAGAAAACAAGCTGGGGCAAGATGAGACTTGTAGGTAGCAGTATTATGGCATAACTCTCTGAAAAAGGTACCACCTTTTTGCCAGAATCTGCTTTCACTTTCATTAAAAAAATTAAGAGTTATGGCTTGATCCATTTGTCGAAAACAGTCTAGTTGTAACTGTCCCATTCATAGGGTTGGTCTCCTTTTGGGTCCTTCAGCTCTCAGTCCTTCATCCAAGTATGAAACATCAAAATACTTAATTTTCTACCTATCACTATAGATATCATTAGAAGACTTTTTCAAACATAGTGAGGCCACAGCCATATTAAAACCAACTTTAAACAGTTTACTTTAAGAAATGAGACTTTTAAAGGAGGAGGTTTTTAAAGCAGAGGTGTCACACCTGTCTGTTGCACCATCTTCTGTGCATCTTGCAGATGCTGTGGAGGAAGTCTATCTTTCCACATTTTTTTACTTGATTCCACCTCATTAACAGAGTTTCTCTGTCCACTAAGACCCCGTATCTTTTCAGCCTTTCTGCATGGTATCACTTTTGGCTGTGGCCTGGAAGTGAGGCTGTTCAAAGTTTATCCTTCTGCCATTTACCTTTAACAACACTTGGGCATTTTTGTTCTTTAAATTGAGCCATTCTCTTTCCTGCTTGTTTTGTTTGTTTTCTTGAAGTCTGTTTATATACAAGAGAACATTCACAACATTCATGTATTAGTACAGAGAAGACCCCCTTTTCATTTACAGTTTTTCAAGCTCTGCCATGAACAGATGTAATTTTATCTGCATGCTAACTGGAACAATAGCTCTAAGAGGCATGAACCATACCACTCATCTCAGCAAGTATTAATTCAGTGTTCATCTATACATAGACTGGAACTTAAAAAACACTAGCCCTATATATCATACCTGTAGCCCAATTGTGTACCTGAATATTTTGGGGGCTCATCTACACACTGATCTGATTTGGTTAAATCAATGGCAGAGGACAGACAAAACACTGTATCAGCTCCAGAGTACAAATTTAGTGGAGGCTGTCCACATGCTGAGCAGGAAAAGGCCACTGAAGGTAAAAGAACAGCACTGTCATGCCAAGATTTACTGGTAAATTCAGGTTTAAACCCAAGTTCCTATTTTGGTTTCAGTTTGGGTGCACATAAGCCCTCCAATGCCTGTAGATAATGGCTTAAATATCACTATCATTAACCTTTTCAATCCTGCTCACAGGTTTCTGAACTTAGTTGGATGGGGCCCTAGGCAACTTGATCTACCAGGTGGCATCCATGCCCATGGCAGGCAGATTGGAATTAGATGTTCTTTAAGGTTCCTTCCAACCCCTGCCATGATTCTATGATCTATGAACTTATTATGTACAGCACATCACTCCACTGCCACATATGGACAGGCAGAGGACATGACTCCTCATATTTCTCCTTTCTCAATAAAGAACTGAACTCAGAAGAGCCTTGGGCTCTCTGGGGAGATGTGAAACTTGAGCAACTCAGGAAAGCCCAGAAACCCTTTGCATCCTATACAAACCTCTGCATAACGGGAGATGGAAGGGAAATCATTTTCCAGCCACTGTTCCTTCCTGCCTCCTCTCCATCATGTCTTTCCCATATGCTTTTGGCTCTGTTGTGAGCCCACAAAAGGGTTCACACACAGCTGCACACAGATTACAGAATCTCAGAAACACACAATGGTTGATTGAGGTTGGCAGGGACCTCTGCAGGTCCAACCCCCCTGTTTAAGGAGAGCCACCCAGAGTAGGTTGCTCAGGATCATGTCCACATAACTTCTGAAGATCTCTAAGAAGAGAGACTCCACAACCTCTCCGGGCAACCTGTGCCAGTGCTCAACCACCTGCAGCACTGGGATGTAGGTGGGAGATACAGAGGGCTGTCAGGGATCAGCTCCTGGTTTCAAGCAGCAGCACTTAAAGCTCTCTTATTCCTTTTTGTTCCCTGGGGCTTTGGGCATTTTCCACATGCCGAGGACACATCCAAGCTGACTTTCAGCTACCTAAGACAGGTAAAAGTACCAATCAAACTGCAACAACAAGTATTTAATATCAGATGTAAAACACAAGCTAGAGTTTTGAAAGCTTGTCTGCTCCACAGACTGCCTTGTCTAAAAGCAGCCAAGTACATCAGCTGAAAGCTTGCCAGTCAGTATCTGTTGCCACCAGAGTAGTTGTGATACACTGAAGAGACCTGCAGCTGCCTGGGCTGCAAGGTAGTTGTGGGCAGAGACTGGGGAAGGAAAATAAGCAGAATGAACGTTCACTGATGGACCTAAAACAGGGTGACAGAGACCTGAAGGGCAGGCCAAAGAGACCAGGCAAATAAGAAAGGATCACTAGGGACTTGGGGATGCATAGTCTGTAGGGAGGTGAGACGAGAAAGGTGGGGAGGAAAACACATTTCTAGGTGGGGGTAGAGCAAAGAAGAATAAAGGTGAAGAAGGAAAAGAATGAAACTGTTGATGGCAAATCATTGGAACTAGCAGATGTCTGGCATCACACTGGGGGTAATCAATTGCAGTGCATTTTTTTTTTTTTATCTAAAGCTTATCCCTATTGTAATACAAAAATGCATAGCTTCATCATATACAGGCTCTGTGAACAGAAACCATAAATGTTCCTCATCTACATTACTGCAAACATGTCTTTACAACTCTATGCAATACTGTCTCTGTGTTTTATGGGCACCGATCCTCAAAACCAGGCTTGATACATATAGTGGGATGTTATTTAAAGGCTGAAAGAGTAAAACTGCAAGGGATATATGCAGAAATGTTTACAGTACTTATTATGTGAGTGGTCTAGCATGTTGCATAAACACACCCAAGCCCTTCTGCATGCACAAGCAGTCACTGACATATTTATGCTGTGGCTCTGGAGAAGAAATGCAAAAATGTACAATGAAGCAGTAGATTGAGACTTTCAGGCTCAAGGGAACAATCAAGCAGAGTATGATGAAGCAAAACTGGAAACCATTACATCTTCTGAATTCTGAAATTAGATTTTTTTGAGTATTTAATGTTAAATGACATTTTGAAAGGCATCGTAAAAATTTGCTGTCAAATTGAAGAGTGGGAAAAAAGCATCCTTTCCTTTTGAAATGACATACATTACTGGGCACTGCATTACTGGAGTTTCCAATGACAACAAATCATACTGTATTGGTAAGCAGACTGTATTGCACAACATGAAAAACTGTTATCTGATGGTGACTTCACAGGAGGAAAAAGCATCTCTTATGCCAAGCCATAATTTTAAGCCTATGAAAACAAAGCTAAAATAATTGAATAAAAAATGCTCACTAAACAGCAGGGACAAAGTTAAAGAATTAAGTTGGATGATGACTTTAAAATTCAACTAGTTGATCATTTATATAAATGTGATTGGTTTTCTATTTATGTCAATGAACTCCATGATATGAAGTCTGTAATACAGCTATACACACATAAGTAAAGGAAAGATGGTATACTATAGTTATATCCATATATCTGTCAGATGCTGAGATGAAAAACAAACCAATAAAGTTGCATAACTTCAAGGGTAATGGAAGGTTAAGATGTGTATACAGAGCAGGAGTGACTAATGTCTAACATGATTTATCAAAACTTTTAAGCATCACTGAATAAGCTCATGAGATATGATAGCCACAAAAGTAAAATTTGAAAATTAGTTTGATATTGACTTGTGGCATCACATCTTTTTATGGAAAAAGAAGCACTGTGGCTGAACAAGAAAATAAAAGAGAAGAACGAAAAGAATGAAAAGGAAGAGAAAGAAAGGAAGGAAATAAAGGAAAGGAAGGAAGGAAGGAAAAGAGGGAGAGAGGGAAGGAAGGAGGGAAGGAAGGAAGGAACAAAAAGAAAGAAATAAAAGAAAGAAAAGAAAGAGAGAAAGAGGGAAAGAGAAAGAGAGAGAAAGAAAAAGAGAGAAAGAGAGACAAAGAGAGAGAGAAAGAGAGAGAGAAAGAAAGAAAGAAAAGAAAGAAAAAGAAAGAAAGAAAGAAAGAAAGAAAGAGAAAGAAAGAAAGAAAGAAAGAAAGAAAGAAAGAAAGAAAGAAAGA
>CM021765.1:82575834-82838495 GCA_011076525.1 Nettapus auritus
AGAAAGAAAGAAAGAAAGAAAGAAAGAAAGAAAGAAAGAAAGAAAGAAAGAAAGAAAGAAAGAAAGAAAGAAAGAAGGGGAATTATCAAAGCTCTCCCTTATCTTCCTTATTCTGTAGCCACTTTCTGTTTCTTTTCAGGCCTCTGTCCCTTGTAATATATCTGTATAAATAGTTGCATGGAGGGGGAGAGGGCAAGGGGTAAATATATATCCCAAATGTCTTTCTCCATACCACATTCTCATCTTGAATTGCAACCACAGCAATCTCCTTTTTTTCTGGCCTAGTCTCCCACAAACTTCTTCTTACTAAAAACAATGCCATTAAAGATAAGTTTTAGGTCTGTAGTTTTGGTTCCTAACTAATGACATGCTGCCTAAATCTTATGAACAGCCCCCCACGCTCATGCCAAGTGTTCTCCATTTCAGCTGGGGATATGTGACATATTGGCTAATCCCAAATCATGAGCCTCACTCCACTAAGCAAGTCATTTCTAATCCCTTGTGACTCTCACAGAAACTGCAAATCTCCCACTCCCAGCATCTATTTCTTGTCTGTAAGAAAAGCCAGTGCCAGCATATTTGTAGTATGCCCATGCTGAGGGACAAGCACAGCCAATGCAAATGCTTAAGGGCGTGTGTGCTCAACTTACAGTACAAAAAATCAAATACAAAAAGCCTGTTACAAGAAGTAATTACAGAGCCTTCTTTTCCTGTAATGTTGTGGCCACCCAGAGACAAGAGGCCCCACTCCTCTTGTTCTTCAGTATGTTCCCACATTTCCTCAATGTCTGCTCATCCCTTAAACACAAGATACAAATACAAGGTTGGAAAGGACCTACAGGATCATCTAGCCCAACTGTCCTCCTATCACCAATACTACCCACTAAGCTACTAAATCATCTCATAGAAGATGCCCTCCTCAATACACTCAGACTTTCCTTCTCTGATTTTGTAATTTTTTGCTAATCTTAAAATAAATGGTCTTGGCATTCCTGCCTAGATTTACAGATATTTATTACCCCTTATGAAAGTCTGTCTAGTGTAAAACCAAACCTTGGGAAAAAAAAAAAAAAAGTTTAATTTCTCTCTCATGCAACTTTTCTTCAGTGAATACTCTGCGGTCCTAGGAAGCAGGCAGAGAATGGCCCTTGAGCAGTGTCAGCCCTTCAGCAGTTTTACAGGGACATTGTCTTTAACAACATGCTTCCTTCTGCCATAAACATTTCACTTCTCTTTCTTCCTTGTGTTTTCCTACATTCAATACGTGGTGAAAAGAGAGACATATACATGCCTGTAGAGACATTAAGGTCACACAAAGAATTTACATTTTTAGGAAGCAGCAAGAGTGTGGCTGTCCCACAAGGCAAGACAAGAGGGGAGCCAAGTGCTGTCACCTGTGGGATCTGGAGAAGAAAGGCAGCACTGGAGAGTGCCATTTCTAATGACAGCCACAATGAAGGCAAAGTGATGGATCATGTCTAGGGTCAATCTGGGGAGTTCAGTGAGGAATGGCTGGAGAAGGGGGATAGAGACAGGACTGGAATGGAGACTACAACATAGGTCCATAGCTTCCTGAGCTGAAATGAAGTCCATAGGCAGTGTGCGTGGTTAGAGGTCCCAAGTGACCCTGGACAAATAGGCCTTTAAGTCCATTAAGGGCCCTGACAGATATATCTTGATAATTTGTGGTAAAGATAATAACTTTTGAAACGAAGTCTCTGGAAAGTTTACCAGAAGTGGACTCTACGCTACAGTTTTTGTACCTCCCACACAAAACATCCATGAATTATTGGAGACTCAGCACACCACGTCAGTAATAATGAGGATGATGTGAACAAAGACAACGTAGAGTCTCTATGTGCTGGACTGAAAGAGGAGGTCATGGCTTGGGTCTTCTCAGTAGGGAGTGCTGGCCAATGGAGAGGAGAGTGGTGCCCAAGGATGGAGGGGAAGATCCTGTGCAATACTGAGGCACCACAAAGAAATCTTTTCTGTATATTTTTTTGTTTGTTTGTTTGTTTTTTAATGGTTACTATATCTCTGAGCTGAACTCTTCCTTTCCCTGCAATTAGCTCTGTCAATTTACCTTAATTTTCTGAGCCTTTAATGCACCTGATACTTCGTGGATATATTAACCTGTGACGTTTTCTACCTCTTGAGTATGGTATTCTACAGAGCTCTAGCACAGCATCTTTATTTTGACATGCAATCATTGCAAAACATCTGGACTCTAAAGGACCAGTCTCTTCTCTCACCAAATAGGGAATTTTCTAAAGTAAGAGGAATGTTTCTTCTTTCATTTACTCTCTCACTGGGTTCTCAAAGAAATTTCCCTGACCCTTTTTTCTGCCTCTCTTCCTCTCTACAGTTAAAGCAAAATTTAAAGAGAAAGGCAAGATATTCTTACACTCCTGCTTTTCTAACTCCAACTTACTTTCACTCCTGCCCTAGATGAACCTTTCTGTGGTCTCACACATGCCTTAATCTGCGTTCCCACTCACATGGGATTCCTGTTCACCCTTAGTCTGAAGAGGACACAAATCTTTCACCTTAACGTCACACTGAAGGGGCTGCAGGCCAAGGCATCACCCTGCACAAGGCAGGCTGGTGGCACTGCATGCTGACATCACTTTTTTGCACAGAAATCCTAGGAAACATATATTTGATTGGTTTCTCTCCTGCTGATTTTGCTCAGACACATACCTTTGCTGTATCTTTTTATCTTCTATACAGTCCTCATCAGTCCAATATTGTCTCTTTTGCAAAACCTGGTGAAAATGTCCCTAAGAAAGCCAGTGTTCTTAAGATGCATTTATTACATTCATCTTTCCTCTAAGGAACTTACTGATATAGGTTGCATTTTTTTTTTCTTTTTCTTTTTTTCTTTTTTTTTTCTTTTTCCTTTTTATTTCTCTACTTTGTCATTGTAATTTATCTTTTCAGTTTGTACCTTTGCAACTTCCTTTACTTCTCCAAGGATGAGTTAATTTTAAGTGAAATTCTTATTGCCCTTTCTTTAGATGCCTTGATAATAGCATTGTGTTTCTCATGAAAACTTGAACTGTCAGAGCTTTGTTAAAGCTTGATTTGAGCTGGTTTATGTAGTCTAGAAAAGGGGACTATAAAGGTGAAGAATGAGATCTGCACCTGAAGCATTTTCCCGCTATCATCACTGTGGTGTACCCAACTCCTTTCTTGTGACATCCTGACAAAATGCTGTCCAAACCTGTCACTTTGACAAACCTGCTAGGGACAGACAGAAAAGTGGAGGTGTGGTGGGGAGAGCCAAACTGTCTCATTGGTTTCTGCCATGGGTCAAGCAAGAGGAAAGACCCTGGAGGTTAGGACACATGGGTGTACAGGTAGAGGATGACTGAAATTCAAGCAGAGACAGCCCAGGTCTGCCCACTGGAAACAGAAAATGGGTTTCAAATAATATTAATTACTAGATAACCCTCTTTCAACAGTGTACTCCTTCCATCTGAACTCCACTCACTTTAGGACAGGCCAGTGTAATCTGTCTTCCATATGTTGCAAAGGGAAACTGTCTCTTCAGTGGCAAAGCCCAATCAATTGTTCCCTGCCAGACCCCTCCCCGTGGCTGGTGATGAATGGCCCCAGCAGGCAGCCTGCTCTGGGAGAAGCACATGCTGCTCATTGGAGATCGCAGCCTTTCTCAGAACCTTTCAGCAAGGTTTAACAAGTTCATATTTCTTCACCAGGCTCCGTTCACAGAACTCTGTCAGGAGTGGATAAATCAGGCTGGAGAGCTACAAAGAGACATTATCTTGTCACTTGGACTAACTTTCTGATAGGAACTCAGTAATCTGACTCCTGCTCCCACTGCAATCAATAGCTCTTTGGAACTCTGGGTCTTAGTAGCCAAAGTACATTTTCTGCCTATTAATATTTTTATATTGCATTTTTTTATGCTCCCTGTTAACTTCAATAGTAATTCAGTGTTTGTGGAGCAGTGGTCCCACACTTTTTTTTACTTTTGTGTGTGTGTGTGCGTGAAATCACTATGTGTCTTTATCATATTTTAAATGAGAACAGTATACAGTTTTCTACTTTAAAAATTGGGTTTACGGACTAATGATTTGAGTTACAGTAGTCTGGGCCCTACAAAACAATCAAAAAGATATGAAATCCTGTAGCAATACATAGCCTCTTGCATAAAGATATTTTAAATACATAAAATCATACTTTTTTGCTATTGCCTTGTGAAGCTATAAACACTAGTTACCACAATAGCAGGAACATGTTAAGTAACTCAGGGCAAAATTCCTGAGCAGCTGCAACATCCCTGTAGGAGAGAAATCAGCATGCACCACGTTTGTTGTAGAAAGAATGCACTTAAAGACAAGTGCTCCTCTGTTACGGGAGCATCACGATCATGCCTCTCATTCCTCTGCACCCTTTCTCTCCTTTACTTGGTTTACTTTCTCTTGTGATTCCCTGCCTTGCTGAAACCTTTGTTTCTTCTGCTACTCTTTTTAAAATTTGTTTTTCCACGCTCACTCACCACATCTGAGAGTTCTGCACCCATTGCTGTCTGCCTATGTACTGAGAAAAAATGCTGCCTGCTCCCATCAGAACCCCTCTCCTAGGACCTGAGACTTCAATCAAACCAGGTAAAGCTGATGCAAAATCTAAGACTTCCAGAAGGTCATTGTCCATGGCTTTCTCCTCTGACAACAGGACATAAAGGAGGATACGCTTGTGCGCCCCTTGCCAGTGGGTAAGCCTCTCAATGTGACTCACAAGGGAACAGGAACAGAAATAAGACAGGAACAGTCATCAGGCAGCAACAGGACCAGGAACAGAAGCAGGGGTTGCTTCCCTACCAGTGATTCCATGGGCAACAGCAGCAGGAAAGAGGGTGTGCAATCATCATCTCTGTGGGGCTGCCAAAAAGACAGTGTGAGGTTCCCAGGCAAGGCCCACTGAGGGTCCCACAACCTTTGAAGAAGATGTTTATGGGATGACTTCCCTTCCAACAGCTACAAGCCACATGAGTAGAAGGGACACTCGGTCTGGCTGACTGCAGCAGCTCCGGTACAAAGCCAACCCCTGGAACATGTACAGCACTGACGCAGCAGCCTTAGCACAATATTTTTTGATCTACTGATGTGCTCCTCTTGTCCCACACTTCTTGCTAATGTCATCATAAAGATTTATAGGGGAAATACTGCATTGGTATGCATGCAGCATGAATGACAGTATGCCTGTATATGGGCATCAGAAGACAGGGCAGAGCAGGAGATAAATAGTGCTTGTTGAGGATCATGTGAAGAGAGAAGAAGCTGCATGAGACCAACAAAGACTACTGGTACACAAAGGAGCTGGAAGGCACAGGCAGGAGTGCTGGCTGAACTGAGTCCATCACAGATGTGGACTAACGGTGGTGTGATATAGCTCTGCTTTGCCTGGAGCCTTTCTTACCCAGAGGGATACAGCCCAAAATGAGAAAGATCACACAATTATTTTTAATCTCTTTTCTCCTTTTTTATCTTCACTGAATGAAATACAACAGATAAGGCAACATACAAGAGTGCAAGTCTGTAATGACCCCTAATTCACAGGGCCCTTCCAGTGCCCAATTACAGAACTGATATATTTGATTCAGACATAATTCTGAAGTGTAACAGCAGCGAGTTCAGCCACTATCTGCATGCACATCAAGAAGCCGTGATACGGGCATCTTCCCCTTTTCCCTATTGAAGAGGGCCAGCATAAAGCAGGAAAAGCTGCAGTGTCTGCTCTGTCTGCAGCACCAGTCACTCTGACACAAAGATGTAGCTGCCAGTGGGAGCACCTAAAGGTCTCTGGTCTCAGCATTTATGTGGCCAGGTGCAAATTTCCTAAAGGAAGGCAGTGGGGGGCAAAAGAAGGAGGGCTGCTGCTGCTGCAGGCTATTAACACCTCCTGAAGCTGCATACCTACTCGAGGTCATGTAGCATAGGTCCAGCCAGGCTGCAGACCTCCCTCTCCTCCCAGACCTGCTCCCTCCCATGTAAGGTGTGTAACACATCCCATAAATTTGACATGCCCATCTACCCTCTCCCTAGGGAACCTTCTCCCAGTGGGAATGTCCACTGACTACAAACAAAAGATTATTAGTTTAAAGCTGAGGAAGTGGAGGGTTGAAGGTCAGGAGTTAGTTGGTTTCCTTTCCTTTCCTTTCCTTTCCTTTCCTTTCCTTTCCTTTCCTTCCCTTCCCTTCCCTTCTCTTTTCTGCACAAATTTGGAACCTGTAGGATTCACTGTATTACTGAGGTCAACAGTTTGTTGCTGTTCAGAAAGGGGTTAGGGATTTATACGGATAATGGGAACATACACAGTTTTATTAGACAGACTTGGAGAAAATGCTTTCAGAAGAGATCTAAGCCCTTCTCATGTTTCAGGGCATAAGCCAAACATTAAGTAATAAAGGCTGGACAGAAAAAATGCCCATACACAGTAATCATCTGCTTCATCATTTCTTTCTGCTTCCTCTGGTACACCAGGCACTGAGAGGAGGCTGTGGGCTTCAGACCTCTGGTCCTTCCTAGGTCATCCCAGGGCTACTCCTAAGGCAGGACAAATGCAAGTGACCAGAGCTTTCCAACACAGAGGCATGTATGCATCTACCCACGCAAACATGGGTGACAAATATGCATCCCTACCCAGGCACAAATGCAGCTCTCTTAAAAATAGGCAGAGCATTTCCCCATTTTTTACAGCAGGATGTTGTTTGGTTTGTGGCACGTTAATTACTATTTACGGGGCTGCTATAAAAATTAGTTACCTTTTTATAACAAAAGGCCCACAGCCAGTATTTTATAGACGACACACAAAGAGGTTTGGAATTGATGATTTACAGATCAGGAAATAACACTTAATCAGCTGCCCTACCTTCCCAAGCAGGGCTGTGCAGTTTTACGCCACCTTGCTGTTTTCAACTCGTTATTTATTGACGTTGATTGCTCAATATTTCATGACAGGATACGCTTGTGCTGAGAGGTGCACCCTGGGATTTATCCCAACGTGGCAGAGAGGTGCGGGTTATATTATTTTGCCCACAAGTCAGCTGTATTGAGCATCCCAATACACGTAAAGCAGTCTCCAGCATTTATGTCACGCAACACAAAGCCTGCTTTCACGGGGTGTCCACACACTCTAAACACTGAGCAGGGGAGAGCCTGTGAAGGAAATGCCTCACTTGCATCCTCAACACAGTGCAAGGTGAGTGTGGCCGCCCTGCCACACCACCACTGCCGTTTCCTGCTGCTTGCTTTGGTAGTATCTTTCAGTGCATGATTTCAGGGTTCTCTAGTGACGTGAATCAATTAACTGCACATCGTCACTGTGATGCAGAAAGACAGGGAATAGCCATGGGTAATTTATAGATAAGTAAATGGGAGCATTTGTTATGGTCATATTCCATCTTAAGCGCTACAAATCACAGTCGGATGATTAATGCCTGCAAAACACTTTGACTATGCTTGCACTTAGTCCATCACTGAAACATTGCTTAACTGATTCAGGCAGTTTTGGAGGGAACAGCCTCATGTGCCCTGGGCGGCAGCAAGTGAAGGTGAACAGCCTGCTCAGCCTCGTGCAATACTGTACATCGCCCCTGGCAATAGCACCATGGTGGAGGTTATCTACCAGCATTCTGCTTTAACCAAGCTATATCCCTCCTGTGCTGGAGAAGGTACAGCAGAAAAAGAAGTGAAGCCTATGCTCTGCAACCCTGCAGGCTCTTGCCTGTGCCAAGCCTGAGGTCACAGCATGGTACTTACAGACAAGCACTCCCAGCACAGGCAGCTTTATGCAGGGAGCTTCCATACCACAGCTGTTGGCATCTTTTGGGAAGGTGGGAAAATAGTCACAGTAAAAGAATGTCTGTAGCTCAAGTTCACTCCCCCCTAAAAATTGTGAAATGCATCTGCTAGATTTACCCTCACAACTACGCTCCATCCTCTGTGAAGTGTGATTATTCCCAGTCAACACAGCTTCACATTCATCTCTGTCACATAAGCTGACAAAAAAAAAAAAAAAAAAGCATGGGATCATTTCTCCTTCCCTTACCTGGGTTTAGTTTTTAAAGTAGTGCTATGTCATGTCCTACCAAAAGGCATAGATCATAAGGATAGCTTACTGAAGTATATTTGCTACCTGTGTTTTTGTGGAGAAAGCTGTTTTTCACAATTAACTTCAGTGATATCTCTTTTTTCTAACTAGGTAAGAGGGTTATTTAGTATTTGTTTTCTTTTTTTTTATTATTTCAAATTATTTAGAAAACTATTTCATATTTATTCTCAAGTATAGCTTTAAGACAAACAAATCAACACTAAAAAAAATCATGAAACAGTATGAAACATAATTCAGCAGTTTATATGTTACAGCTGGCTGAACTGGAAAAAAAACATTTGCAAACATGCCTGTGACTCCACCCCTTCCCATCCATGATCCAGTCCCATGGTCTGTCCAACCTTTCCACTCATTTTCCATCATCTAGTATTATGCCAGCTTTTCCTTTCTTCAACTACTTAGCCCTGGGCACACAGGCACACAGGCATTTGTTACAGATTTTGTTTGAAAGTACTTAGCAGCTACTTAAACTCTGCTTCATAAGCTTGCACAAAGAAATTAATCACAATTCATATCATCAGGAAGAGGAGACAATACAGAGACGGCGAAGGAAATAAATAGGAATCCACAATCTGTAACTTTGGGGAAAAAAAAAATCATAAATATGCCTGAGCATGAAACAAATAAAAGAAAATCTTTAGGAGCTGTAAGTCATGAGGAGAAAATATACAGCCCAATAATTTCAGATTTTTGAGAGCTTCCCAGTGAGTGAAATTTTGATTTTTAAAGGATGACATTGATTTCATTAGGAAAACAAACAAAAAACCAGCGACATTGAGGTACGAGTCCAAAGTGCTAGTGAACCTGCATAACTGGACAGAAAATTAAAGTTGATAAGCATGTTAAATCAGCACCTAATATATCTTCAGGAAGTATTCATTTGACAAAAGGAGCTGGGCTGCAAGACTTGATGCAACTAAAATAAACCACTGCGTTATGCATGAGAGAGTGCAGGTCCTGGTGCTCCCACTTCAGAAGGACTGATGGAAAACCTAAGAGCATCTACGTGGTTTCTGTACTAATATAACCCATCTGACTGGACTCACTAATGTTATAGAACTCAAGAAAGGTGTAGCAACAGTAATTAGAGGTCTGGACAGTATGTCTTACTGTAATCAATGTATTTTCTCCAAAATAAAGAGATGACTCAATTCACAACCCCAGAGAACTAAAGCATCACTGATTTTTCTATCTGTAACACTGAATTTGGCTGTATATTGATTTTAAAAGAATGGTCCCAATTTGACATATTACCTCAGCTTCCCACTGATTCATTTTCACTCTAATCATTTCCAGTCTGTGTTGTTTCTTCTGTGATCACTAGACTTCAGTGAACTTCTGGGACAGACATAGACTAATTTCTGTCCTGAAGATGCAACTTCATATTTGTACTGGGTCTCACTGAGATAGGCTTAGCTTTCTTTATAGCAGCTTCTATGGTGCTTTGTTTTGAAGTTGTACCTAAAACTGTTGATAACACACTAATACTCTGGCTATTGCTCAACCTTGTTAAGGCTTTCTCTGTATCTCACCCTGCACTACCCCAGCAAGTAGGCTGGGGGGGGGGGGGGGGAAGAGGCTGGGAGGGGGCAGAGCCAGGACAGCTAACCAGAATGGATATTACATAATAACATCATGTTCAGCAAATAAAAACTGGAATAAATGAAGAGGTGTTGGAGGGTTGTTATATTCTAATGTAGTTGGTGCTTGTAGACTGGCAGGTGGTGAGAGACTGCCTTTGCAGCACATGGATTTTTTCTTCTTTCTTTTATGTATTGCACTGTCTTTAATCTCAACTCACGGATTTTTTTATTCTTCCTATTCCCTTCCCTGTCCCTCAGGTGCAGGGAATGAGAGCTGTGGATGTGTGGATGCTTATGTTGGATGTGTGGCCAACCCACAACAATATTAGATATAGTACATTTGTGATTAAAAAAATATTAACCTCCATATACTTTTTAAATGCTATTTATAAACAACTGCTAGCTGTGAGAAACTTTAAGAACATGTCCCAAACTGAGGTCTTCATAACAACATTCTGATAAACTCCATTACATCATCCCTATTAATTGCATCCACTGGACCACTCAAGAGTTTATTGTAGAACTGATCCATACACTTAAAAACCTGTTAACCTCTGCTAAACTCTACCTGCCTCCCTGACAGGGAGGAATTCATCACTCAAGGGCTTCAAACACAATGTGTGCGTAGGAGATACCTGATATTATTTAGTCCAGCAAACAAAACAAAACCCAGTGACTGTAATTTCAATTTAAGCTGGGCGGGTCGTGCAATATTTAACCTTTGGAACAAGCGTGGGATGCACAAAATTGTCAGCTCCCAAAGTTTTTAATTTAATGCTACTTTCCTTGGCACAGATAGAGGTGATAGATCACCAAAATGGTTCAAGCTGCTCATGGACTGCCTTGCATGGTCCCCTCTCCTGAGTATGTACTGAACTGGTGGTAGCTGCCTACTCCAGCTGGCCACTCCATCTCATGGCAGGCAAACCTGTGTTCTGCCCACTGTGAACCTCGTGATGAAGACTTCTGTCTCATTGAGAGGTTGATGTGGAAAAATCCAATGATCCTCAGGAAAGAAGTCACTCAGGAAAAACCTGAGTCATTTCCTCCTGTGGCATGTTCCCAGCCTGCACCTTTGCCAGTGGCTCTTTAAACTCAGGGAACAGGTAAGGAATGCATAAGCTGAACAGGTTAAAAATCCCTGAACAGCTGAACAGGTTAAAAAATTCAGTTGCATGAACAGCTGAAAATCCCGTACCTACAGACTGGCCCAGCCCAGATCTATGTGATTCCCTGCTCCTGGAAGAAGCTTTGTGGTCTCTTCTTCAGAGAAGGATAGCACAGTACAAGAGTTACTGCTGAAATTCTGTAGCCAGTGTTATGCAGCATTATGTCCAGAGTTGGTACCCTCTAGATTTAACGCTAATGAAACAAAAGAAGAAAGATTAAAAGAAACAAGTCTGGCTTGATTCAGCTGCAGTAATGATGTGCCACTATTAGTCCCTCTAAGCCTTCCAAAATCATAGGGAGAAAGTAGCTTTGATAAAGGTGGCTTAAATGGATATGTGTGAAATAAAGGGATATACTGAAGCAAATTAAAGTAGGTATTTCCCATCCCACCATGAAGATGTATCAAGTGGTGATCTGGTCTTCCCTGGACAGAGTAGGAACTCCACGTCTGTGGACTTAATAACTGAGCAAAACACAAGCTGAGAATGTGCCCCTCAGAGTGAGTACTGCAAGGAGGACTTTCACTCCATCCAAAGCCTTGCCAGCTTCCTATCAAAGATCCTAGAAGAAGCATGCCTATGGTCCTCCCCACTGCTTGCCATGGTGGCAGGAGCTGAGAGCCAGATTTGTTTGCTCCCAGCTGGTGAGTTGGGTCCCTCTTCAGTCGCCCTTGCACATATGCACTTCATTGTACTAAAGCTATGTAACAGTGCTGTCTTGATTTATGAAGGCTGCATTTCTTCCAGTGATCCCTGCTGGTACAGGACTCACTACTTCCCTTTTATGTGTCTGTGTCAGAGGGCAACTGGCAACCAGCTGTTGGAAACTGATTTAAAAAAAAACAAAAAACCTTCATTATCGTTGTGATATTATTTCAAGTCACAGTACCTGCCTGCAGTCTCTGCAAGGAAGGCAAAGGGGACTGTCTGCAGGCTAACTTCTTCACAGGTTTAAAAAAAAAAAAAAAAAAAAAAAAAAAATTATCACATTTCTCAGTGGGAGAAATCACTGGAGTTAGCAAAGCAAAACATATCCCCTGGGAATCCCACAGCAAAGCAATAGTGAATCAGACTGGGGATGCATTTGCAAAGTAGGGTTTTATAATCAGGGACCACACAACACACATATTTCCCCCTTTGGAGTAGCTGCTAATAAGGTGATATCAAAAGCTCAGGAACAACAGTTATAGTAACAGCATCTTTTTGTTGAAATCCAATCTCCCCTTATACATCCAAACCAGCTAACCTATTGCGCTGCTTTATGACATACAGAGTATGATAGTGCTGGGAAGAGCCACCCCTCAACATCAGGGCTCCCCACGTTCTCTGCCCTCCCTTCTTGCCACACAAACATGAGGCTCCTGAAACCAGGCTTCATCATTCCAATGGCTTATTGATCCTACCAGAACTCTGCAAAATCAATTTGCTAAAAAAGCCTGCCTCACCTGCCCCTTCTTACCTCTCAGAGAAGTAAAACCAACTCTCAGTACACACAGGGCCAATTTTGAAATGTGCCCAGTCACTGTAGCACGAGGGAGGACAAACGAGCTGGAAGACCCCAGAGGGAGGAGGTGGAGTTCAGGCTGGCTGGGATCACCCACGTTCCCATTGGACACAAACACAAGGGCTGATGATTTGCGTGCAGGAAAAGCCAGGGTTTCTTTTCTCACTTCCAACTACTCCATAGAAGGCTGGCATGCAAATACAAACAGCAAAAATTTTATTTCATGCTGTCCTACAGCCTCACCAGCCTCCTGCACCTCCCAGGCTGTCCTCCCCTCCTGCTGCCTCTGCTCATGCCAGGTGACAGGCTATCTCAGGAAGGTATTTATTTTGCATTATTGCTTAGCTTTGTTTTACCTCCTAAGTAAACCTTCCACTATTTATAGCCTTTCCTCCACACTTGTAGTATATATTAGCCTTTTATGCCTTCTCTGTCACCTGTTGAAATGAGAACTCAGGGTCTTCGGGCCTCTGCGGCCCTTCCCTTACATTAACTTAAATCACACCAGATGTGGGCCCTTACTGCAGAGGAAGACTAATTGATTTCGCTAGTCACAATATGCCTATTGTTTTTTAACACAAATAAACACTGTGGTGTGTGGGTTTGTTTTTTTCTTTCTTTTTTTTTTTTTTTTTCCTTTGCCACAAAAGCCAAAGGTTATTCAATTAAAGGAGTCCAGAAAGTGTGACTAATAATCCATGGGCAGCATATTTCTACAGTAAAAAGGCATGGGATAAAAAAAGAAAAAAAAAATCTCCATGCTACCCTGAGAACAGCAGCCTCACCGGGGCTGGCCGTAACTGTGATAGATGGCTGGTGTGTGTAAGACGTTATTATTTGTTATGTGAGTGGGGGGAGATGGCAGGCACATTGGGTAGTACACCTGCTGGGCTCCGAGAAGCAAGAACAGCTGTGTGCATTGATTTAGACGCTCGCTACTTGGGGCTCCAGGAACGAATCAAGCGACAGCTCATAAAAAAAGAGGGTTTTATGATTTTTTCCCCCTTCTTTCTGCAAACAAACGGCCACATCATATGTTTTCCTAACTCTGCCATAACTCAAAATTAAATCCCAGCCCAAGGTGTCAGGCTGGTACCATGTCAGGATTGTAACGGCTTATTTTAGAGGTCGTTATGGATGTACAGGGGAAACACTGGGGGTTTCTGCACAAAGGTGCCATTTCGTTTTGCTGGAGCTCAGGCACTTAAGGGCAATTAGCTCCACTGTTAAAAAATGAGCTGAGAGTGTTTTAACTGGTGATTTTATGCTAATAGCAACTACTAATTCATACTGTTAAAAGAGAAAGTGAGGGCTGCCAAAGCCCTCCAAACAGCATACTGTACAGCCCCAAAGCCTCCCCCTGCCCTTATCCTTTCCACGTACAGAAGGTGTGTATCAATAACTTTCTTACCAACGCAAAAGATCCTGGCCTTGAAATCATGGATTTTACTCTGTGTGTTATGCTTGGGGGTGAAGAACTGATATTTAGCCTGTTGAGAAAAAGGGTGTACAGCAAATAGGCACAAACACTTAAAAAGAAGAGCCTTGTAGGAACACTCAACTCCGTGGTTGGGTTATCCAAGAAAATGTAATTGGTTTTGCTTATCTTAAAGAGGAAAGAAGATAATCACCTTTCAGAACTGGGGGAAAGTTGATCTGTTCCCACAAACCGCCAAACAAAAAGGTGCAAAGCCAATAAAAAAATTTTTTAAAAGACAAAAATTTTTTTGGTCTCAGGTTTGTAATGTTATCCAGTCTGTTAGACTTTTAGTCTTGGCTTTCAATTATGAGAATGACAACATTAAAAAAGAGCAAATGTCTCCATGAACATAAAAGGGCAGTATGAAGCTATTTATGGTCCTTCTTATCTGGCCTACCTCACAGCTTTGACATGCCAGATAGCAAATAGAGAACTTGAAATAGAATAGAAATAGAAGAGAAAATACTCTAACAAATCACATTCAAAATCTAATTCTGAAAAAAAAAAAAAAAAAAAAAAAAAAAAAAAAAAAAAAAGGCAATAGATCCCTCCATTACAAAGACAAAGATACGTATGCCAACACAACCATATAGCAACAGAATACCTCAGAGAACCCTGCAAGCAGCAGCTGAGCTGTGCTGCTCCTCTTTGCTTGGGTCTGACTTATTCATGGGTATTTGGCTGCACTGCTTAGACTAACCACCCTCCCCTGGCAGAAGGTAATGCTGCTGTACCTTCTCTCAGGATCCTCCTGCAGCTCCCAACACCTCCCATCTGAGTAATTTGCCATTTCTATGCTAGAAATGCAACATGCTGGCTGTTTCTCAGAAATGAATGGGTCTGCTGGTACACCTGAAACTGGGTCTGCAGAGGCTGTGACTAGCTGCTGGTGCAGCTGTTTCTGCCTGCTGCCAGAGCAGAAATGGAAAATGCTGTCTGCTTTCTCTCTCTGCATTTCTTTTGCTGAAGCCCAGCAGGTTTTGATGAAGAATGGGAGGACTTCTTCAATCAGAAGTAGAAGAATGTGGCAAGCTGTGACTTGAACATACAAAGTGATCAGAAATGTTAGAGCATTCTGAAAAACATGCATCCAAAGCTGAACTTCCACAGCCAGTGGGCATCTTTGGAAGCCATGTATCTGACTTCTTTATGCCTTCTCCATCCCCAAGAGAAGGTGGAGGGGAAGGGAAGGATCCCCTCACTTTTCAATGGAAACACAAAATATTGAACTATTCACAGTTAACACCAAAGAAAAGACAAGGAGAAAATTTCTTGTTAAAGATTGGATGAAATAAATCCAGAACACAGACTGGATGGAGAAAATTCTTATAAACATAACAAATGCCATTCATGGTCAGAGCAGTGGTCCATCTCACCCTGTCTCTGTCTCCAGCAGTGGCAACAAGAAATGTAGTTTTGAGGTAGCATACAAACCTGTGGTACTCAGGATCCACAACCATTGCATTAAGGATGCTAGAGAGTACATCCCTTAGTAACCATTTTGGTCCATTTGATGGACCTGCTATCCACAGATTTGCCTAAATCCTGAATTCTCTGTCTCTGCAACTGGCTGTGGCAGCACATGCCAGAAGTTTACATCCATTGTGTAAAAAAAAAGTACTTTATCTCTTTTAAGCCTGTCTGCTATTTGTTTCATATAGTGCCTTTGCAGTTTTTAGGATAACTGTTCTCAGTTCAACTTATCTACCATGTTCATGATTTTATGTGATGTTGAGCAAGGGAAAATAACACAAAATAATAATAATAAAAATACATCAGATTGCTATTCAGATGCAGATTTCAAACATGAACTAATTCCCTAAGGGGAAGAATGGTGTCATCTGGAGAACAAATGCAATCTCAGTGTAATGAACCCATGTATTAAACTCTAAGTTAAACCTTGGAGTTTCTTTTTTTCATAGAAACAGACCAATAATCATAATAATCAGGTACAATGTATCACATCACCTGCCCTGGAGTTAAATAACCAAAAACACTGTGGAGCAAAATCTCAGGTCTTTTAAATTGTCATAACATCACTGCATTTGCAAGAATAATGACAATTTCCACTACATTTTTTTTTTTTTTTTTTTGTGGTTGGGGGGAAGAAAAGAGGGGGAAGGTGGAGAGAAGGAGGAAGTGAGGGGGGAGGGGTGAAAGGAGGGAGGAAGAGAGTAAAATATTTAGGCACAAAGCCCACCGTGGTCCTGTGAATCTCAAAGTGCTTTCTCACAGACTCAAGGGTTTTCTAATTTCTTTAAAAACAGGTATTAGAATAAAACATGAGAATATTACCTCTCCCTCTTTAAAACAGACAATTTTTAATGTGTGTAACTATGTAGAAGTGCTAAGATCTCTGTATTTTTTCCTGAGAATTTCCTCCAGATACAGGGTATCTGTGAACTATATTTGGCTCATAGGATCCTAATTTATTCTGATGTTCTTTTGCTTTTACCTTTCTCCTATCCAATTCAACAGCAGGCTCATATATCTCTCCCTAGCTTTTTTCTCTACTGTGCAGGACTAATGGAAGCCAAGACCTAGGGTGAAAAGACTGAATGGCACATTTAGGAAGACTGTTGATACTATTATTCATTATTTTTAACGGGTTACCCAGGGAGCTGGTGGAGTCACTATGCCTGGGGGTGTTCAAGAAAAGGTTGGACATGGTGCTTAGGGTCATGGTTTAGTGGGTGGCATTGGTGGTGGGGGGATGGTTGGACCAGATGATCTTAAAGGTCTTTTCTAACCTTACTGATTCTATGATTCTATAACAGTATAAAAACATAAATAAAATGATTTCAAGGAAAGCAGAAGAGTTACAGAAGATATGCACTATAATGAATATAATGAACACACAGCAGCAACCACTTACATTTTATTCTATGCACAAATAGAATGACAATATACACATCAGAACAGTTGTTACCTGAATCTTCTGAAGGACATGCTTCTCTATTGTATTTTATGAAATACTGTATCTCTTTACAACAGCATAAAGAAAAGAGTGAAAAAATACCAATCCAGGAGTAAAATTAGAAGATGATGTGGCATTATCAGAGGTGAAATTTGACTAAGAATTGAGGTTAGTATTTTAATTGTAGATAATACCCATGTGAAGTCTTCCATGGTCTCACTTGTTTAGGACTAGACATTTTCAAATAATGGGAACAAAATTCTTCATAATTTCTTTAATTGTTTGTGAAAAAACTGACATCATTCATGAAAACTATTTGCCAAGAATTAGGCAGGAGATTCAGTTTATGTCTGAATTGAGAGAGGATGTCTCCAGTAGCCCTACTGCATCAATTCTTCACTTTAAGAGGAACATGTTACTTTCTCAGCTTGTGATACTCACGTTCTAATACCTTATGGTTTCTTGGAAATTTCTTATATATGGGTTGATCCTAGCCTATCTCTTTTTAGGATGCAAAATCAGATAGGATCATAGCACACAAGATCATTTATTTATTTTAAAAATACATACTGGTTACCTCTTTCCCCTGTCAGGGTTTTGCATAGGGGCAGCCTGCCAACATTTGACATATTCCAGATGGATATAGAGAACGGCAGTGTGGGTCAGTGGTGCCTTGTTCTGTGGTTAGACCTCAACACAGGAGGATAGAAAACAATGGGGAAAAAAAGCAGAATATTTCAGGTGAAGTGTCCTAGTTTTGGAAAGGGCCACGGGCTTTTTGTACATTTACAAGCACTTTCTCACATTACGAGCTGACAGGTTTCTACTGAAGCCTGTGTCAGTCAGTCTCTCTCTGTATTTCTCCCTGGTGTTCTTTTAAAGCCAAATAAAATCTATTTGCCTCTGCTTTTCCCCCTTGTTGATGTATGTAAAGTTATCAACTTCTTGCAGGTGTCTGCTTCTTGCATTTGTAATGATTTAACAAAAAAAAACAACCAAACCTGAGGCCACAGAAAAGCTTTCACAAGAGGGGTCAAAAGGGTTTCCTCTTCTGCTAAAGGTCTGCTACATTATTAGCAGTGCCGTGCTAGAGATATTTACCTGTTGGTTGCTTTTCAATTGATTCAACATGTGGCTACAGGGAGGCTGAAATCTTGAGATTAAACCCACTTCAAGTTAAAATCTTGAGCTAATTCTGGGAAGAAAACAACTGTTTGTCCTGCTTTGGCTCCCTCAGGATTTTTCCCTCTGTTTGTAAGTTTAGCCTCAATTAAAAGAAAACAACAAATAGAGAAAAACAATCCCAAACAATTAGGGTTTTGACATCTAAAAAAGCCAATGTTGGATGAGGTCATCTCATCACAGCCCATAAAGCTATCTCTTCCTCCCTTTGTAATACATATGTTCCAGTCCAAGTTCCTCCTTAGCCTTTTTGTGGCTAAAGTGAACTAAACATCCCAAACAAAATATGTGTCTGATTTATTGGTTGTCTGGGAGAATTAATGCTACAAATGCAATAATGTCTAATTTCAATTCAAAAGGAAAAACAAACCCCAAAAGCATAGACCTCCCCATAAAAGAATTAAGGAACTGATTCATGACTTATACAGCCAGAGGGGAGCAGCTTGCATATCTATCCTGACCTCCAGGATAGCATAGGCCAAACTATTTCTTCCCTGAATTACTTCCTCTTGGAAAGAAGGCACATCTTTAAGAGAAAGAGTCAATCTTAATTTTCAGATTACCAGTGATAGAGAACCCTGCATAGATCCACCAGATCTGCTCTTTGATGATTATCTGTCCTCTGGTAAAAATATATGTGGCTTATTTTTAGTCTGAAGGTACCATGTTTTTATTTCCAGCCATTGAATCTTGGGATGCCTTCCTCTACTAGACTAAACAAACAAACAAATAAATAAATAAATAATCTCAATGTAGGTAAATGTGGACATTTATTTTTTCAGCCTTCCGAGATCTTTCTGAGTCTTTGCTCTAGTATAAGTTTTCCAGCCTTTTATTTACCCACTTGATTCTTGAATTAGCCTTTTGCTGCTGTTCACTATCCAGCTTGCGTTGTGGATGCCAGTGAATATAGCAGTTATGGCCTCATCATCACCAAACACCATACCAGTATTCACTATTTATTCACTATTCTCCCATCTATTCAACCCTAAAAACCCTTCTGGAGTTCCCTGGGGAACTCCTATTTGACAGCATACTCACTTTAGTCCCACACTCTCTCCAGAGCCATTACACAATGTATAATCGAGTTATATATTCTCTAAGTATGACCCGGGTTCTTTTTTCCAAACAAATGCCATTACTTCCTAATGTATTGCTTGCATTGGTTTTACCAGGCAATCCGGTTTGCATCGCTGGTTTTTTTTGTTTGTTTGTTTGTTTTGTGTTTTTTTTTTTGTTTGTTTTTCACTTTATAATCTTTCTGTCATATTCACTCTTGTCTACGTCAGTGATAACTGCCTATCTTTATCCTGCTCATTGATGCTAATACTGAGTTGTTTAATTCTGAAAACTGACCCATGCAGGGCTCCACATAAAACACACTTTTTTAATCGAGACTCCAGATTTATAGTATTACTTTTTGATTTATCAATTGATTTTTAAAACATTTAACTTATGCCACATTGATTTTTATTATGCCAGATTTGGAATGAAAATACATAGTGACATCTATTAGAATTCCATACTGAAGGCTATTTTATTGAAATACACTTTATGAATTGCATTTAGGACTTGAGCTCCCAAATATCTGAAGCTACATCATCAAGACTGATTTTACATAAATCCACTTAGAACATACTAATTGTTGATGATGATTCAGCCACCACTATTTTGCCTACCAGTTTCAGAGAGGCATCTGATTATTTCAATCACCCTACTTTCTTTCACTTTATAATCAGTGCTGGTAGAAAGCTTTTACACCTATATGTACGTATTCTATATTTTAAGGACTGCCATATTTCACAGCCTTATTCGTGAAGTCCAAAATTCTCCCTTTCATCCATAAGGCTTTTTACTGTGGTCACTTGGCCAAGGAGGGCTTTTTGCATAATTTCCATTTTCTGTGCAGAGCACAAAGCTTCAGCAATCTGTAGCATCTGCAATGGTGTTTAACTAACAGCATTCTGAGGGAGTGCAGTGACCAGACAGACAACCATTCCTCTGTATTTATCTCTGAGGTGCACATATGTGAATGAATGGGGAGCTAAAATAGCAAAGGCAGAGGCTAGAAAATATCTTAATGAGTAGAAATATGAGCACACAGAACCCCACACCACGTTCAAGTACATCTTTAGCAGTCCTCCTTTCCTCAGATGTGCAACAGCAAGGGAGATAGATAGAACCAACAGGTTTGTGAATGAAATGAAAATCTTCATTTTGGTTAAGTGGATAACTTACGTTTCTTCTACCATTAATACAGGATAGTTAGACTCTGAGCTATAAACACTACTTTGTGCCATTTCTTACCTCCAACAAATAAGCTTTGTTCTTTGGATACAAAAGAATATCCATTGCAGCCAAGAGTTTTAATAGAATTGGCTAAGGAGTTTTCTGAGCCACTGACGCAGCTTTTAAATAAATCTCAGATTCCTGAGGATGTTCTGCAGAACTGGAGGAAAATAATAATAATAATAAGCCAATCTCATGCCAGTAATTATAAATGACCAACAGGAAGCCTCAGGAAACTATAATCCCCTAGAAACTTGACTTAGAAGGCCAGGGTCTTGGGAAGGTGGAGAGGAAAGATTGTAAGAGATACATGTAGAGAGAGATAAGAAGATGTACATTTCCCAGTGGTACATCTAACATCTCCCTGTTGTATTTCCTCTTCTCTTCTCTTTGACTGAAAAGTGGAAAATATCCTTAGCTAATCATTTCTGGAAGAAATGGGAGACTCAGAGTTCAACATATGGAGAAACCCTTTGGTTCCAACAGTCTACTTTTCATGTGTATGTCTGAAGCTGCCAGACACATGCTTCCTTCATATCTAAAGTATTTATTTCTGACTGCTGGTCTTCCTTTTCTTTTTCTTCCCTTGAGGCTGGCTGTGGAGGGAATACTTCATTACAGAGTGCTGAGATTTTGTTTGTCTCACATTTATTTACTCCAAACTGTTGTGTATAACAGCATCTCTTATTCAACTTGCCCTGGATAATATTTACCAGATATCAAATATCACAGTTAATTTGATGTGGGACCTTAATCTTAAACCACCTGCTTTGACCTTGTTTTGGCTGAAATGTGTTGGCTGAACTGTAATGGGCATTAGTCTCGGTGCAGAAGTGGATATTTTTGGAAGCCACGAGAAAAATGTCAGTTTTCAAGTTACACAATGTATAACTTTTCTGAACTTTTTTTTTTTTTTTTTTTAAATGCATTTGTTCTAAGATGCTATTTTTGTGCTTCGTAACTGAAGAACATCTGAACTTTGACACTTGAAACTTTCCAGGTGTTTATTTTATGCTGTTTTCACATTGCAAATAAACAAGTTAAAATTATGGAAGAATAATCCACTTAATGTACTTCTGTGCACATTTAAGAAGAGAAGACTTTAGATTCAAAGGGCTACTATACACCTCCATGTTATCAGTGGCAATTCATTCTAACATTCAGATCTTGCACAGGGGGAATAAGAATAGGGGGAGTTATGTTATGAAATCAGCATAGTTCAGGAGTTTTTTTAGCTGCTGCTACCATTTGGTTGAGGTTGGCCCCACTGCTGTTCTAAGCAGACTGTGACACTTCTTGGCATGGAATTTCAGACTGGTTAGTGGAAAGCTGATAGCTAATAGGTCTCACGGATCTAATCATGAATCATATATTTGGTTTTGTTCAGTAATTTCCCTCTAGCATGACTGAATAGTGGGGAAATTTAAGCATTAATAGTCCAAATCAAAAAGGATTTTGATTCCCTTTGTGTTGGCATGACAGTTTTCAATAAAAATTTCAACTGTAGCAACATAATCATTTGAATCCAATTGTCTGTCTGTTTTACTTTCTCGTCTGCAGTAGCAGTCAATATACAGGTTTATTAGGCAAAATATGCCAAACAGATAAAAATCAACATAAGGGAAACTTTCTCCTATCTTTGTTTGGTTAGGAGATGAGCTTACATTTAAAAAACAACAACAAAACAACAAATGTACACACCTGTTATCACTTTACATTTATTTGTATATCACTGAGAATAGAATATTATTTTTGACACACTGTTTTCCTAACTAGCCTGGCATCATGGTGATTATGCATTAAGTAGTGCTAAAGACAGAACTACCTACACTGATACTGCATGTTTTTCATGTGGTTCAAATGGATTTACAGCTATAAGAATGGCACCTAATTTCTATTGTCATGCACAGCATTCATCCAGTATTGAATGTTTTTCATTCACTGAGAGTTCAGTTGATGTGAATGCTGCCAGACTTTGATGCCCATTCTTCAGAACATTCTTCCAATCCTTTCTTGCAAGAAATCATGCTCACCCCAGGGAATACAAAGGTTTCAATCCACTGTGTCCTCAGGGTTGTCATTCCCCCGGGAGGTGCAGCTGGATGTGATGACACAGATGCTGGAAACTTCTTGGGTGGTGGGAGGTGCCATGATGCTGTAGGCAGTCTGAGGTTGTAGCTTTTACCAGGGATGGGTTCCCTCTCTGGCAGGCTGGAACAACCACACCTTCACAGGCAAAGCCTTTCATCCCAGCAGAAGATGAACTTGTTGAAAATCTGCCAGAAATTACCCATGTGAACATTACAAATAATTGGAAAAAAAGAGATGTGGAAACATCAGGCTTGTAGAAATCTGGTGTTTCCCTTCATGATTTGCAAAGGAACACCCAGAGGGCAGCTGACAACATGAAGAAGAAGAAGATCCAGGAACCAGCAACTTGAATTATGTGAAGTCCAGCAGGTGCTGGCACCAGTAAAAGGAAGGGAAATTTCATATAAATAAGGTGAAGTGGGCAGGCTTCCTTAGAACACATGTACAAAATTTCATTATCATTAAATGAGGGAGCCAAGCACAGCTTTTCATTTTCAGCTCCCTGCAAGATTGATTTGACCTGTATTTAGTGAGAAACTTCAGACTTTTGTAGCCACCTGGAGCAGGGGACAGGCAAAGGCCAAGGTATTTCCCTGTCCAGGTGGCCCTCATAAATATCTCATTGGAATTTATTTTCTTTCATTTACTTTGGCATTGCTTGGGCACTGTTTGATTAAGGGGTGGTGTGCAGAAACTGACATGCCCAGAGATAGACAGCCACATCTGCTAACCATTTGGATTAATTATTACACCTGTACCATAAAACACATGTTAATAAAAGGCTGGTGAACAGGTTCAGGTTGCAGTTTTAAAAGGGCCCAAAGAAAGCAAAATGCTAGCAATATATAAGAATCCAAACTGTTTACTGATAAGATGCTGCAGGTTCTAACCATATACAAGGAAGAGGCAATGTCAGACATAAAACAAATCACACAAGCAAACAGAATAGGAAAGCGCGTATCCTGGCAAACTATGCATTTGAGGTCTATTGGCTAGAAGGTGAACAACAGTACACGTTCTTTCTTTCCTTCTTTCTTTGCTGTTAGATGTAAAAGGAAAAAAAAAACATTAATCACTCTGCAGGATACAGCACTTAAATGGGTAAAGTTGCTGAAGGGGTCTGGTTAACATCAGCCGATTTTTCATTTCCTTTCAGTGGGGACAGTGTGGTGCTCTGGAATCCCTGGAGCCCAGGAGCATGAATGCAGGTATTGAATTTTCAGGAGGAGACAATTAAGACTAAGCATGTGAGATACAATCATATTTAAATTAATTCAGATACCTCAACTGAAGACTTAAATCCTCTGCCTTCTTATTTGGGATGCATATTTGGGATGGTTTTACTGGAGTGGCATTAATCATACTAGGCTTGTGTCAGTTCTGATACACAACACCGGATCTCTCTATTATTTCTTTCATTGAAAATATTTACGATATTCTTTCTGCCTATGCAAAATCATTTTGATGAACAAGATCTTCAAACAAGTCTTTACCAGGTTTTCACAGTCCTTAATTCTGAGTTTCTCAGCAGTTGAAATGGAGTGAAAGTGGGGCCTGAAACTGGTGCCAATTCTCTGTTGCTTGTTAGATAACTCCTGACCAAAACTACCTTCCATCACGATCTGCAGATGGGCTGAAAAAGAATAGATATCATAGGACAGCTGTAGACCTCCTCACTTTGGATTGCATCTGTAGTTGATCTTGACATTTATCTGTTATTTTGGGGGGCTCTTTTGGCATATTAATAGTCATCACTGCAGATATCACCAAGGAAGAGGTGCATCATGCTGCTCTGATGCCCAGCACTACCAAGCAACAATGGATGGTTAATTAAATCTTTCCAGAAGGAGGAAGCCAGAGAATGCACCTGTCCCTAGAGTCTTCTCAAATTATGCTTCACCAACAATCCCAACACTTAAATACATTTGTTCCTGACGTTTACAGTTAGAAGTCACGTGATCCAGGAGAAGGCTGAGGTCTCTACCACCAAACCCTGCAGAAGCCATGGGATCAGCTGGACAGCCGCTGCATGCTTGGTGGATTGACCATAGGTTATGAATACCACTGCCAGGTGAGACTTTCCATTTACCAGTCTGTTTCTGGATCTGGCCTTCCCTGAGAGGATGGATTCACAAACAGTATGGCAACTGGGTTACTTTTAATCCTTTCATTTTAGACATTGTTGTATTGGGGAGATAGCAAAGGTTTCTGTGTCAGATGTGCCAGCTGACCACTAGCAGTCTGAGTATGATACCAAAAAATCAGAAAAGACTGGCAGGTCAGGCAGGCAGAAGAAGATTCCTGTCAAGGACTTTCAAATTCACAGGGAGTCTGGGGATTTGACATCACCTCAATCTCAGCTTCAGACTCTGCTAAATGGGCTGCAGTCAAGGACAGTTTGTAAGTCTTAATTAAGTCTTGGACCAGCTAAGTCAATCTGCCCTGCTGCAAAGTGAAGGGTGTTCTTTCAGGTTAAATGTTTGCCTCATCTGCCCAAAGAAATATTTGTATGGAAACATGACAACCTTCAAGGAATGGGGATATTTCTATATGGAATATACTGTGATATAATTTTAGAGGTATCCCACGGTCACCTAAGAGTATTGATACTTATATAAGTGGTTTACTGTCTGAAGGTTACTTTCCCCTTCAACCTTAGTTGTACTCTCTACTTGTATATGTTCAGTTTGTACCATTCACAATACAGAAATGCAAAGAATTTCCAAAACTAAGGTTATAGTTAATGCCAGGGCATATGTACTAAAACCTTGACAGAGAATAACACTGCCTTTGCTCTACTAGTTTTTTTCAATGCTCTGATTTTTCCCAGTTAATACTAGAATATGCAGAAGTTTACTGGGGGAGGGGGGGAAGAGAAATTATGATTTTATATATTTCCATTGTAATCTAGAAAAAAAATGGCTTGCAGAAGAGTGATACTAAATTAAATGTATCTTCTAATAGATAAAAAAAAAAATCTGGGTTTGATTTTGGTTGCAAGTTCAGATGCTAGATTGTTTTTTGTTTGTTTGTTTTATTTTGTTTGTTTGTTTGTTTTTAGTACCTCTTGCATTCAGTACAGGTTAAAGGTTAAAGATTCCTGCATGCACATGGCAGAATAACTCTGTTACAGCTCCAAAGGCATGCATATGCTTAAACTGTTTGGACTATTGGAGATAAAATAAGCATTTCATTTTCTTTATTTTCAAACTTTACTTTTGCAGCCTTCTTTGTATTACTACTATATTATGCAAGAACATTTTTGTGGTTACTCTGATCATTATAGTACCATCTAGGTTACAGATGCCAGCTTTAGCATAGCTGTAGTATCTGAATTGCAGTGGACAGAAAATACTGGCACATCAACCACATTCATTCTTTGGTACTGCAATAATCCCTGGAATGTATTAATTGCAAGTTATTGTTTAGATTTTACTATCCAGCTCCACCTTCTGGTAAACTTGTATTAAATCTAACTTCTTGAGTTTTTTTCTACTTGCAATCACTGAAAGCGAATTCTTTGCTTTGTAACTATGGCACTGCTCAACATTTAAGAATGAGTTTACTGACTTGTATTAACCATGCTTATCACTGAATCTGTACTCCATTGTCTTTTTCAGGGATATGTGAAATAAATGCAGGACTTTTAGAGTAAACAGTAAGGGATATCATCTGCGTACTCAAGACACTGTAGTTTTTGATTCTGCTCCCACTGCACAAACTGTACAACTTCCATTCACCCTTCTACAGGTTCTTAACAAAGATAAACATGAATCATTACTCCAAGCTCTTATATATGTTTTGTTGTTGTTGTTGTTGTTGTTGTTGTTGTTTTATGCACACTGCTACCTGTAAATTTGAAGTTTTCTTTTGCATCCTCCCTTTTAATCTTTATGTATAAATATATGGCTAAATCTCTACTCATAAATTAAACAGGGCTGTAACACATGCTCAAGAACTATTCAACAATCATCTGTAATGTTGACTTCTAGCATGCTCCCTGACACAGTTTCCCCAGCCAATTAGACCTTCATAGAGGAAGCCAAGGCACTGAACTAAGGGATGGTGCAGGCTAGTGAGTATTTCCCATAGGTTTTGTGAACAATGGTAGTTATCTCACTCTCCTACACTGCTCCAAATGAGCTCATTTTATTTTTTTAGCATAGAGATAACCTATAACTACCATTTCCTATTCCTGAGAACAGAGAACATTGGTATAAGCTGGTCCACCAAGTGGCTGTATGGGAAATGCATTAGGACATGGAGCCCTGGTATACCTCTTGCACAAAACATGACTGAAATTACAGCTTCTTTCCCACTTACTCCCTATAAGCAGACCACCTTTCTGCTTAACTGCTGCTTACAGTGCTAGGAATAGTCTCTTTCTTATGCCATTATGAAGAGAGCACATTTTCTATTATACTGAACCAAGTTCTTAGTTTCTTTCTGTGTTTCTACTCAAGGAGTGTTTAGCCGCACTATAGATAATGAGATGTTGCCTGAGCAAAAACTTAGCATTTGTCCTCCTACTGAAGCAAAACATCTTATTGTTTCTTTCTTATTTTACTGTAGGGCATAAGATGTCTGGTCTTAAACTAAAGTCCCATAGGTCTAAGGACAAAAGGAAAACATAGATCCACCCCTCAAAGTGATTATAAGACAAAATACATTGGGCAGCTACAGACTGATGAATGAGCACACAGACACAGAGAGACAACACTGGTCAGTGCAATGGGCTGTGACCTAACCATTGTCATTGTAGGCATCACTGGAAAAAAAAAACAATTGGAAAGAGAACAGAGCCAAGAGAGGCATTTTATTTGCAGAGGAATTTGCATCTCATCACTTGGTGACACTTCAGCCAGAACAAAAACCGGAAATGTTGCAACTTTTGGTGAGAGCCCCCACTGAGGATGCTCTGCTGGCAGGCTCTCCCCTCATGGGACTTGCACAACCTTCCATTTGCAACAAACCGGCATATGCTATCAACCAGGAAAACACTTCCATCATAATTTTTCCAACTAGCCAAGTCTGAAAGAGGCTGGTGGAGCAGCTGATGTGTATGTTTATGGAGGACTGCTCCAGGAATGAGGGGCAGAAAAGGAGAAAGCATGGTCCCCAAGTCTGAAAATGTAGCAAGCTGTCACTACGGTATGGCATCATAGGCAGGCCAAAGTATCTTCCAGATGAATGAGAGATGATAGAAGAAATGACCTCAGACTGCTAAAAAAAGAAAAACAAACTCTTTGCATTTGATGCAGGAGGTACAGAAGAACCAAGGAAAGGTTGCAAATGGAAGGTAACAACCACAGTGGAAAGCTACAAACACAAAATGCAAACTTAGAGAACTTGGACAAGAGATTTAGCTGTGCACATGGAAGCTCATGTCCCAGTCACACTGTGCAAACTCTATATGGTCTGGATGGGATTCATGAGTCTCTGAGCTCCCAGGCTATGACCACACAGACTGTGAGTAAGGAGCAGAATGGTGATCCTCAAGAACAGAGAAAGGGAGCTTTCATCAACATGAATTTAAATTGTTGATTAGCTGTGCATAAAGAAATGCAGCTACCACAAATGAAATTTTAATTTGGAAGAGAAAGGGATTCTTCTATAGTAGCGAAGTGAATTGCCAACATGGAGTAGTCTGTGTGGAGACATTGGATGGATGTGCCTGGGCCTGACTAGAAGCTTGAGGGATTTTACATTGAAAGAGGAGCCAGAAAGGATCAAGTTCATAGGAAAGCTTAAGCCTGACTGTGTTCCGGAGAGATGACATAAAAGTTACCTCTGAATTCAGTCATCTGTGGGATATCTTCATCCTAGAATGTTAAAAATATCACAGAAGAATGGTTGGCTACCACCACCACATTAAAACAGCTAGGACACTTCCTCTTCTCTGAAAGCTTCTCTGACCCCAAAACACCCTGACAGATGATGAAAGAGACCGCTTGGCTCCTCAACATTTGCTGTTGTTCACTGTCCTTTCTTCTGAGATATCTGTCCTCTTTTATAAATTTCACTCCTGAAAATCAGTACTAAGAGTTTCTACATCCTAACATGGGCAGGCAGGGTTGCGTCAGATGTACAAATGAATCAGAAAGTCAGGCTCATATCTCTTCTAATGACAGACAGATGTTTACCGGAGAAATCAAGGCAGTGATCACAGTTTGTTTCTTTCTTTCTTTGTTTGTTTTCTAAGCCCCTAATCCTGTTCTTTTTTATCAAGTAACTCAGATGTTCTCTGTGAAGGTGTTGTCTATTGGTATCATTTTAACCTATGTGATTTTGGAGGTCAGTAGGAGAGCTATTTTACTCACCCAGATTTTTATTCTTGTTAGCAATTCAGTGTCTCATTTGTTTTTTTGGCCTGTAATGGCAATAGTTAGTGCACTAAAAAAGTACTTCATCTTAATTTTTCTTGCCAGTTCACATCAAATGTCTTACACGCAATGTGGAGACCCATTACATTCATTAACTTTTAACTCTTTTCTTCAAGGCTTAAATGGAAGTTTCCACGCCTCTAATGAATAATGGGATATAACAGTTATAACTGTGATAAATAAAGCACAATTCATAGTCTGTCAGAGTATTTTAAATTTCTTTGTGTTTAGATACTCAGTTCAAAATTGTACGTGCTAGACCTCTTAGTGGTTAGGGAAAACAGTGGGGAGTTACTAGTCTGGAGCCAGAGGGTGTCTGATTTTCGTTGGAAGCTGGAATATCCAAAGCAGGACTTGGAGGAGCCAAAAGTCCTTCAGAATAATTTTTCTGTTTTGCAAAATAAACAAAGGAGGGCTCAAATGAAAGCAATGCTGGGATGGATTCCCATAGGAACACACAGCATATTCTAGTGGAGTCCTGGGGATCTTTTCTATTTTGATTTATATCAGCAGCATACACTCTCTTGATCATTTACCAGCTGCCAAGTACCAGCAGAATCTACAGGAATAATAAAACTCAGTAATCTACAGAATGGCTATTCCTCAGTTACCTTGTAGTTTCCCCATCTCTGTGTCCTCGTATAACTGACCCTGTGCATGTGGGCTGGCTGATGTCTTTAGCAGGAACAATAAGGTCTAGTACAGCATCCTGCTTCCTGCCACTCTCCTCTCCTTCAAGAAGCAGATTCAATCACAACCAAGCTATAGTCCATAATGAGTACAGAGGCTCACCAGTGTCTTACACCACTGATAGTCTGTATATCTCATACAAGGACAATAAGTAGCAGTATGACTTGTTTGTACTAGGATATTTGTATTCACAGTTGGGGAGTGCTCTACCAATTTAAGCATGCTGAAATCATTAACTGAATACCAACATCACACTCCAGTGTGTCCCTAGAAATCCTAGCCATAAGCAGGGTTTTGTCTGTTTCCTTTATCCCTGAAGCAGCTTCAGAAGAAGGCCTTGCCTCCGGTTCCATGTCTACCTTGACATACATTATAAATGGCCATCTTAGACCAGCAGGACAGTCAACATGCAGGAGTTGTTGCTATTCAGGATATTTTGCTGGTTACAGAGCAGGCTAGGGTCAGCACCAAGTCTGACACTTGCTCCCTTGATTCTCCCTCCTCCAACCCCTCCACCTTTGTGCTATAACCATAGCAAGCAATTAGAAACAGTCAAACAGACTTTGTTCATCTTGTATGGCAGCAAGACTGTTCTGCATTGGAGCAACTGGATGATCCCTTAATAGCAGAGGAGACCTACTGCCTCCAACTTGGAAGCTACATTGTACAGTGCAACAACGTGTACTATCATGTGTGTCATTTAATAAAAAAAAATACATAAAGGAACAATTTTCCTTAAAAGGAGAAATATTTTTTTCCACTTACATGTTACTTCAGCTACTTTTGATTCTTTTTCAGGTATTAGAATATACCTTTTTTTCTGTTTAAAGCAATACTTAAAGTAGGATGTTTGTTTAAATTCTTTCTGCCATATACTTTAGGTTAAGCAATGCATCAAAATCACTAAGTCACTTCCCACAAATGAAAACTATTTGTAGAATCACAGATATCAAATGCCAGGATAGAATCAACATCTTCTGTTCTCAGATCATCATATTACCAACCCAACTAGAGAATTCAAGAAAAAATAACACTGAAAAAGATGTCAAGAATCATCTTCTCTGTTTCTCCTACTTAAAACATAGCAACTCCACCTAAAGCATCCTCAGCAGCCATTTTTGTCTCTGCAAAGACATAGCACTGAAAGGGAATGCTGCATTCAATTCTTCTAGAGCCAACAGAATTGGAGATATGCAATACAAGAAGCTGCGAAAAATAGTGAGCAGAAAAAGTGCTTATTCAAAAGCAAGATTCCCCATGCAAAACACAGGACATCAGAGATTTAGTCAACAAATTCATGCTATGGACAAGTTGGTCTATACAACTGCTATGGAAAGGCAGCTCTGGGGTTGCCGTTCAGTTCACCAGTTGCACCAGTACTGACATTTTGTCTCCTTCCCCAGTCCTTGTGTACCTGATCCTATTGCAGTCTGATTCACCTAACTCAGCCAGCAATAAAGTTGGTATTACGCTGTTTAAACTCCCTACACCCCTGTGGAATCAGACCATCACAGGAGTGGGAAGATGTTTATAGTGTGGAGGAGGAAGCAGACCCCACAAACACCTTCCTCTCCTGCTGTGGCTTAGGCTTAGCACAATCTACCTGCTGCTGATACTTTGGGAGGATGTACATTGCCCCTGTCACCAGAAACAAAACTCTTCTTCTGTCCTGCACCCCTCATTATGATACCTCATGTTTGTGCACCCACACAGGAACCAGGCAAATAAATAATTAAATAGAAATAACAGAGCAAAGGGGATGAGAAAAAGGGCAAGGCAGAACCTGTACTGCCAGGATGGAGCAGGGCTGGCTCACTGCCTGCTCGTAAAGACAGTGTGGAAACTGTGCCCCAGGCTGGGACAGACTTGCTTAAAGGACACCTGCAGCAGGGTCTTGTGCACCTGTTGCACTTCCCAGTGCAACCATAGTCCCTCATGGGAGCACTGATAATTAGATAGCTTCCTTTCGAACCAACAGCAATTGTGCCTTATTTACCTGACCATTCATATGTCTCTTTAAGCATCTCTAATATGAGATTTTAATGAGGAGCCACAGGAAAATGATTTGTTAGCCAGCACCAGGGAAAACACCCATCTATTTTATCTTCACTATGGCACTGAGTACTCTCATCACTTGTCATATTAATACAAATGGCTGATGGCCTAACTAAACCACCCACTTGTTCTAGCTGAAGTCTCACACTGTGATTTTTATTTTTATTTTTTAATTCATTTAAAATGAGGCAAAGAATGTAGGGAGAAGACTTAGAAGCTGATATGCTAAAGTCATCATTGCCCGCCAGGCCTGGGCTTTCATGGGAGGGATTTCTGGAGGCAAACTGACCAGGGACAAGGTACCTGGTGGTAATTTGTCTCTAATACTTCCATGTTAAGAGTATGGAGAAATAACTCCAGCCCCACATTTCCCATTGGTCTCAGAGGTCCCACACTGCAAAGACACCAGCCGTGGATTCACTATTTTCTTATCATATAGTATTGCTTTTCCCTGTGATAAGGGACCACAGCATCCTACAGTTACAGCATGACAGCATTTTTCCAGCATGTTACCTCTCACAACAGCAGCTGCTGTTATTATCATCATCACAACTGGCTGTGCAGACTTCAGTATTGCAACACTGACAAGATTGGAGCTATCACCCACGGCAGCTCCAGCTCACATCGTCTGCTCTATCAATCTTGCCTGCTTCTCTACATTAGCAGGGACAGTTTTATGGCTTATACCTCTGACAGAAACTTGTTACCTTTAGTGGCTTTTCATTTATTGCTATATCATCTACACTGCACAGAGCCCTGAAGAGACTCCAGGCAGTAGGGTGAACCAGCTGCAGGGCCTTACCAGTGGCAAGCTGAACTACCCAACCATTTCAGTTCACAGCCTGAGAAATGAAAAAGCTCGGTGCAAACAAAACACATGGGGGAGAAATGCAGCTCTTACTGCCTGTAAATGATCACAGAAAAACACTGGAAGATGAAGACCGCCCTGCCGCCCCGCCGTCTGCACCACTGTCTGACTGAGTGCTCCGGCTGGACCTGGATTTTCCTTGAACCACAAGGCTGCATCAATCCCAAATTACCCAGAGAATGAAAAGGCACAAATGAGGTGTTTGTGGTGAGACAGTCTCCACTGAACTGAACCCAAAGCGGCGAGGAGCTTTCCGCGGGGCTGGCGAAGAGAAAGCTTGTGGGGCAAGGACAGGGAGATTGGGGTGACGGGGGGCAGGTCGCACAGCGCACGACACTGAGGGAGCAGGAGTGGTAGCTGAAAAATGTCCAGCGCTGAGGCCAGCATCATAGAGATGAGGAGAAGAGCCATGGAGCAGAGCTGGGGCTGACCATTGCACCTCCCAGGTTGTGGTCAGAGCCAGGGAGTGGGTCCCTGGTGCTGCCACAGGAGACAACCCTGCGCTCCCCGCGACCTGTGGGCAGGAGCTCTGCCAGATGAGAGAAAACAAAACCTCTCCAGCTAAGTACATAGAAACCATACTGGAACAGCTGGAATCTGCCTTCTGCAGTCCTGGGGCCCCTCTCAAAAGCCAAGTCAGCACTTTGTGATGGTCTGGGTACCAGAACTATGGTCAAATTGCACTGTTGCTTGTTGGAGACGTCTAGCAGAGCTGCTTGTCATCAGGGAATCAATTTTATTGAAGAAGAGTTGATTCACAGGTCTGAAATGGTTTCACAGAGGTTTTATTTCAGAGGTAAAGCTGGAAGAGATGGTCTGACACTGTCAAAAGGCCTGGATCTCTCCAAATGAAGCCATGGGCTGTGACCTTGAAATTACTTGTTGTAATGTTTATCTTTGTCATGCATGTTTTGATTTGATATTTTAAAAACATATCAAAATGAGATGTTTGATCCATCTGGAATGTACACTTTCCAGAATATTATTTCGCATGGAACATCTATTGATTAAATTCAAGCATAAAAATTGTAAAAGATATTCCATTTTCCACAACTCTCAAAACCATGATCAGTATGAGCTAAAAATACTGATTTTCTCATTCTTCTCCACAGGCATAGCACTCCGGCAAATAATAAATCCTCTTGGGGAATACACTTTGTGGCACCAAGCATACAGGGGTGACATATTGTCATAAGGAACGCACCTGAACCTCACCAAATATCTGACCTCCCCTAGAAAGCCTGCACAGATGAAAATGGCATTAATGCTTCCCCTGTCCTGTGCCTAACAACAATGACTCCTGTTGCCAATTAGATGAGGTTAGCGAAGAGCTGTCTTGTGCATACTGTACATGACAGCCTATTCCTAGATGCATATATTGCCTCTAAATTGGCTAATGCTGAATTCAGGATGGAAATGGAAAGCTATTTGTGGGAGGCTTGTCCTGAGTCCCCAGCAGGGTGTAAGAATTTGTGCTTAATGCTCATGTAGGGTTGTGCTGCCTTGCTGATGGATGTAGCAGAGGGCTGCCAAGAAGAGGCTCCGGAACCATTTCCTAAATAGCAGCAATAAAAATTACTGTTAGAGCCTAAATCGGCAGTGTTTTCCTATATTCCAGGCAACTCCGAGCTGCCTAGGGGAGCAAGGACATAATTTGCCCTCCGAGTGTTATTATGGAAGTTTGTGTTCACTGAGCTTTTTATACCCACCTCACAAGAAGAAAAACCAAAGGGAAAAACTCGGCATGGAGAGTGAGAAAGAACAACGTGAAAAAAAGAAGAAAAACACCCAAGCAGGCTCAGAGGGACCAGAGACTGTACAAGAGCACCATCATGTCAGACAGCATTGCACTGCTGCCTGGTCAGAGGTGCCGTGTGGCCCTGTGAAAAAAAACTTTGCCAAGCAATCAAAATACGTTTTCATGCATTCCATCTGCTTTGCGGAGTCTAAGCAGGGATCAGTTTTAAAAAGCAAATTTTGGATTAAAATAGTCTTTGCCTTTAAACCTTTGCATTGAAATGTTTCTAAACAGGACAACAAATCCTGGCTGATAAAAAAAATCCATTGGAAACTTGCATTGCTCAAAAATAACTTTCTTAATAGCAGAAAATCAAAAATGTCTTTTAAAAACAGTTTTTTGTCTCCATCAAGGCAAGTATTTCAAAATCCCGAAATGTGAATTACAGTAGACTGGATGATATTTAGAGCGTGGTTGATGTTTATTTCATTCATTTTTTTTCCTCATGTATTTATTTCTTTTGAAATTGTTCACAGCACTGGAAAATTTACAGGGAAAAGCTCCTACAACTCTGCCACTCTTTTTAAAAGTTCTTGAAGTTTAATGTTAGCAGTTTCAATTTCAGTTTTTTTCTTCTGACACTCACTTTTCTAAGTCAAAATATAAACACTAACATTCTCAACAGTATTTGCTCTCAGTGACCAAAATAAAATAAAAATAATAGAAAAGAAAATTGTACTTGGAAAAAATACAAAAAGGTCTACATACAAACACTGAAAAATATTCTACCTTTATTCATAGGAAGGAGAAACAAATCTGAATTTGGTGCTTTTGTGTGAAATAGTTCTTATGTTTTTCTTACAGCATCAGTCCACACATACATTTGTGCAGTGAAAAAAAAAAAAAAAAAAAGAAGAAAAAAGAAAGAAAAAAAAAAAGGAAAAAATGGTGCATTCAGAATTACTGTTTTTCTGCAGTGTGAAAGTGGAAATTGTTCATTCTGATGCCTATAGCAGACATACTTTTTTATTGTACAAACAGAAAACATATCTATTTCCCCCCAACCTCCCTTCCACACACACACTTTAAATTTGGAGGAATTTTAAAATGAGGAATATCCATAGTAATGTTAGGAGTATATAAGAATTAATTCCCCTTCAGTTTTGTTTTCACATACACTGAGAGGCAAAGCCGTGCAACCGACAAGTCATATAAAAAAAGAATATATATCTGCTAGCACATTCTCTCTTTTTTTTTTTTTTTTTTTTTTTTTTTTTTTCTATTTACACAGTCTCTTGCAGAGTTTTGTGTTTGGCAATTGGATCTAGTTTTAACTTTCACCCTCTTGAAACTATATTTGTCTACGGTCTGTACCTCTTGTTGGTCACCAGGAAGAATTGGTTTTCAGGCAATTTTTAGATCCCCTCTATCCTCCTGCTGCAATTTAGTTATATCTTAACAAGAGCTTCTGTCTGACATCTCTGGGACTGGGCTTCTCTAGCAGGGGAAATGTCAGGATTTTATCTTCCCTTATCATCAGGCAGAGCAAAAAATAACATGATTTTTAAGAAATACTGCAAGACATGTTTGTCCCCTTTTCTTCTTCTAGGTTACCCTATTATGTTAAGATCAAGAATGCATGGATTATGATCTCAAGATTATAAAGAGCCTGATAAAATAAATAAAGAATATTAATCCCTTCTTCCCTTATCTGCTTGTCACATTCTCTACATTTTACATTTATCATTCTACAACATGAAATCATTTTAGAGAACTTTATTTCTTTTTCCTGATGCCATTTTTTCTGTGTTAAGATTCTTTTCCATCACTTTTTTACCATTTTTCCCCTTTCCCTCTATTAAGCTGAAAATGTTGTACAAGTATCTTCACCCAAAGACTTGGTTTTTTTTGTTTTGGTTTGGTTTGGGGATGGGGGCAGTTTCTAAATGCTTCCTTATTCAGTTTTATTGATATATCTGTTTAAAGAATAGTGTTAGGCAGTTGATCTTGCTGTTTGTGTAGACTAGCAATTTAATTCGTAATCGTTGTTACAACCTCCACCTACTAATTGATTACGCTTTATCACAGAAGCTCCCAGGAGTGTTTCCCGTGCTGTGTAATGTTGAGGTTTGTTTCCGGTAGCATACTGAGCTGAGTCCAACGAATAAGCATGACCTAACATCTCTAGACTGTCTCCTATGCTGTGATTTATGGAGACCTGTGATACGAAGATTGCAGACATCAAAACTTCTTCTGGAGCCCTCCTTTGCCATTACCTCTCCACCCCACAGCTGTGAAATTCTGGGCAAAGTCACACAGCAGATCAGATGCTAGTTCATTTGCAGCCAGCAGCAGAATATTTTGGGCAAGTGTATATCCCACCAAGTCAGTTGCTAATATTTTGCTCTTGCTTTTCAGTGAGGCAGGGAGGCATGAGATACTCTGACTAAGGCCCAACTTGCACATTCCCACTACAACTTAATTTGGCTGCATTGCAACATCTGTGTTGTGCTGTGTCCAGCATCTCTCTGTGCTTTCAGGGCCAAACTCATCTATCATCACAGGCAGCAGTTTGGAGCATGGCACTGCTGCTGCTGGTCCTAACTTATTGACAAAAAGAAGAGAAAAAAAAATATCTTCACGTTTTAAAAGCTGACCAATAACTGAGGCTCTAGGCAAGCTCTAGGCAAAAGTGGACAGAGTTACACTTCCCACACAAGAGGTGCATACCCTTGAAATTTAATAAAAAGAGTGAATGACACTCCATAATTTTCACTCCAAGCACCAAATGAAAGGTGACATTACACAATAAGAGTAAATCTCCCACTCTGCTTATACCAGGCCAGTATCCAAAGACATTTCTGCCATAACTTTGAAACCAAAATAGCAATGGGTGAAATACAACCTGTGTGCTGTTGTCAAAAACAAGTGCAAGTATTGTAGTTAATGCTTGGCAGTAGGCCTAGGAGCCAAAGTTCACCAGAGGGGCCCTGTGGGGGATTCCCGCACGCGCTATATAAATCTCTCCTTCCCTCCTCCCATCGGCTGAGGCTCACAACATGGATGGGAGTAGCCTGAGAAGTATCCCCCAGGCTGCCAGCAGCAAGTGCACATCACAATCCAAAATGAAATAAAAAATCATTACAGGCATCATATTTGTGTGCACACAGAGGAGCGAGGGACAGTTCTTCATTTGATGTAATCTGATGATCTTGATCTGATAATCTTTGACCAACCATTGAGACCACTTGGTTCTTACTAGACTCTTACATCTTATAGTCGTGGCCTGATCCTTTTGGTTGTCACTGGCCTGGCACATGCTATGAATCCTCCCCCCAGTAATATAGTTCCTGACCCAACAGTTCAAAGCCAATCCACAGCACATGCACTAGGGAACTATACAGTCTCTTATTTTAAATGGTCAGAGTGATGCAGGCTTTACCTTATCTACTGCTTATGTGTCCCAACGGTCAAGTATTAAAAATTAAAAATATATATATATATATATTAATTGTGTCTTATATTAGATTTGAATTGTTCAGCTGTCAAACCTTGTTATATACCTTTGTCTCCTAGACCAAATATCCCTGTAATATCAGACACCTTCTCCTCACGAGTAATTATAGAACATGATTGAATCACTTCTTAAGCTCTTTTACAAGTGAAACAAATAGATCCCTTCTAATCTCTCATAGTAAGCATGTTTTCCAGGCCACAAACCATCATGGCAGGAGTCAAGAGTCAAGTGAAGTCAGTGGAGCTACAGAAGTACTCACCCACTTGGGATCTGACCCCTCAAATGCCAACATGAATATTTACAAACTAGAATTTGTCAAGGTATGTAACTAGAGTGTGTACTAGAGTTACATACCTTTTATTCTGGTTGCAGAAAGTATTAATAGTGTTGACTGCTTGTACTCTCATTAAATATAGCATATTCATATACCTACTCAAATTCACAGGATAACTGTAAATGCAAAACTAAGCAAAACTCAATATAGTTATCTAATAGAAAATTCTGGCATTTGAGCTTCTTATTTTATACCAGCTCAATAGATGAAATAATTACATTTTTTTAAGAAAGAAAATATATTTTTACCTTAAAAATGACAGAATGTTGAATAAACATGACAATACAGAGGTTTCACAAGTATCTACATACATATTGTGTGTACAAACAAAACTGACATATGGACCCCTACATATATATAAATCACAAGTAAAAACACACATATTCTGAATGCATGTGGTCCGAATACCTTAAATTTTAGATGGCTATTCTAAATAGATGTCCTGTTCAAAGAGCCTCCTCATCTAGAGGAGATGAATCTTAGGACAGTATGAGTTGCTTGCTTTGAAGTTTCTCTCTACTTTCTATGAAGTGCTTAAATAGTTTATTTAGACTAGAAACTAAAATTTTGTGTGGCTAAAATATACATTCTGCACAACAGCATTGTAGAAGCACATAAACATTTAGTTATTCTACTACAGATAAATGCAAGTACAAAATATGAGTAGAAAATATTGCTAAAAGAAACACGTACCCTGATAACTATCCTGCAAACAGAAACAAGGACCCTTTTAACCAGCTTCTAGAATTTAATGCAGGTCCTGCTGTTTTCTCCATGCCTTTATTCAAACCTCAGCTCTTATAGACAAATGATAACTGTAGAATCAGAAATCTACTTTTACAATGAAAACGTTGCTCTTCTGTCATCAAAGTTGTAAAGATCAGATTGAAAACATGAATCTGACAAGCTAAGGGAAAAAAAAAAAAAAAGAGAGAGAGAGAATGAGGACAAAAGAAACAAAAAATTATTATTTTCTCCAATCTTATGACTTACTTTGTCTTGCTCTGTTATTTTTAACACTGTTGGCAACACTGCAACAAGCTCACACACATTAAAAACATTCAGAAGCAAAACCTAAAAAAGTAAAAAGTAAATACACTTAGATATTACTGGCATATACTCAACATATGTGTGTGTATCTTACTGCCACTGTGCAAATGTGGATATCCAAACTATACAGATGAGGGTACATTCTGTTAAATGTATATAACACCTGCAAATACTCAACACGCATCCTGCACAATACAGTCACACTGCCACAATTATGCACACACAAATATTGCAAACCCACATACCTGCAGTTTTGGAAGCATGGAATAGTCTGACTTTCTGAGGAGATGAAATGAAAATATTTTCATTTGTAATTGATACTTTGAAAGTAAATGAAAAATTTTGTTTTAGTTCAAATTAAAATGTCAATTTTTGGTTAGAAAAATAAATGAAATGCTTTTATGTCAAAATAGCAATTTTAAATGACAGATTTCCTTGGGTTTCAATCTAAATTGTTGTTTTGTTTTGAAAAGAAGAAAAAATATTTAACACAGAGGGAAAACAAAAATGAGCATTGTGTTTCAACAGGCCAGCCCAAGACAAAAATACTACATGGAGAAAATGAAAACCGACTGGAGAAATGGTAATGAAAAATCTTCACTCAAGATTTCTCTTGGGAACCTTTACTTTCTAGACAGTGGTAATGCATACACACAACTCCCTTCTTCTTCCAGGTACGTGCATCATCTGCAAAAGTAAGTTGTCCAGGCACTCTCCAGGCACTTTACACGCACAGTCGTGGGCATTTTGTGTTTGTGCTTTCTACGTGTGTACAAGCATCAAACACACATTAGCAGGCAGCAGGCACACACATGTGGACTCCGTTAAGAAACCCACGAAATAACGCCAATTTTAGATCAAGTGAGCTGTGGTCCCCTGGCTTGGCTTCTACTGCAGGTGATTCTATAAACAAAGTTTAGTGCCAATGTGAAAGAACAAATACACTATAAATAGTTCATGGCTTCCAAACCCCCTTGTCTCATTCCAGCCCTCGTTCTAACCTGAGCCAGCAGATGGGCTGAGAGCACTTCAAACTGACTCCTTGAAATAAAATACTGGAAATAAAGGGGAACAGCATGAAGGCAGTAAAACAAAATAGGAAAAGGAGGGAGGGGGGAAGGTTTTAATTTACTGGGGAGAGCGCTGGGAATGTAAAAAAAGCAAGGAGTGGAAGGAAGAAAGGGGACATCATCCTGCCTGATTGTAATTGTCATTAACTTGCAGCAGGGGTATTAAATTGCAGTATGGGTGCAAGTGCATGCGGCCCACCTCCAACCCAAACCTCCTCGGCATCTGATTCTTCCCCAAGCCAAGCAATTTAATGCGCCTGGTCCGTGCGGTTTATTTACTGCCTCTTGCTCCTTTTAATTGAACCCAGGGGCCTTCACACCCGTACAGGTCAGTGGCAAAGCATTTGTTACCTGTGCCGGGCAGCACACCAGAGGCATGGAGAGGGAGGGGATTGGCCATTAAAACACAAAAAGCAACAGTTGGGGTCTGTGCAGTGGGACGTGGCTTGCTGTAGGCTCTGATTAGTTTTATGGAGCAGGAGGCTGTATTGACATCTGGAGGGAGTTTGCGAGGAGCTGAGACAACACGGGGCTGATGCAGTAGGCTTTGCCTGTAACGGGCATTTGCACACACACAGAGGTGTTAGAAGAACTTGAGAAAATCCCCAAATTCTCCAGTGGAGATTAAGTGCCCTAAACACAGTTAAGCAGGCAATTGGTTTAACTACAGCCTTTATAGCTGCTGAATGTCGAATAATGACAATTGCCATGCACTTACGAGTAAGAAAACAAAACCCTTTAGGTATTTACCCACAAAATAAACCAGGGATTGTGGCAGCTAAACAAGGTGAGCCAGCATTACCATTAGATTATAAAAATTGAGACCTACTAATACTAAGTAAAACTGGAGTTATACATAATTCAGTATTTCTGTGTGCTGAGTTATAAATCTAATGGCTGGAAAAATCTCCACAGGAGAAATGAAGTGGCCACAGTAGTGTGGCAGTTAGTGGCTCTCCAGGAGGGGTCACTACAATATGAAAACATACAGAATATTAGGGTATGCACACAGCAGACAGTGCCATGAGGAGATAGCAAACAGGGTTCTGTATGAGCACAGTGCTGGACACAGAGGCATCCACTGTGTGGAAAGACATGGCCTGGGACAGATACAGCTTTGGAAATCTCTTTTTTTGGGGAAGTGTGTTATGGAAGGAGCAGCATGACAGAGAGCAAAGCATTCAGGAACAGAAGCAAGTTGATCACAAATGCAGTACCACTGTTCAGTACCATTGGATGAATACTACTGAAGCTACCAGAGATCTGTTGAGGAACTGCAGTCAGATTAAGGAAACACATGCGAACTGGAAAAAAAAAAAAAATGCTCCTGAGCACTGGGCTAAAACAGAAATTAATTTTTTTATTTTTATTTTTTTTGCCCAGGGGGGGATCCATATAAAATACATCGCTACTTCTAATCACTATTGAGACTTCTGACAGCTAAATTGACTGCTGGGCATTGCAACAGTAGCTATTAGAGACCAAACAGAGATGTATTTCAGCAGGCATGGCCTACTCAAAAAGTATAAGACTTTGGTTTTCTTTCAGAAAGTTTGTGGCAACTATCCATGAAAAGGAAGACATCATTTCCATCTCACAACCAACTAAGTGGTGACACTGACCCAGCAGTTAAAATTGTTAAAATTCTGTCAAAGTCATAGAAGTTACTCACTACACCATTCCTGGCCAGACAAATGCCCCAAATGCCCTGGAAAGGCACAAGTTATTGTTTAGAGCTTCAGCAGTAACAAAGCCATGTGCAGTGAGAAGAGTAATAGAAAAAAAAAAAAAAAAAAAAAAAAAAAAAAAAAGAGAGAGACAAGTAAAATGATGGTTAGAATGTGGTCCCAGAGGTATAATATCTAAACAAGAACTGTCTCAGATCAGAAGATGAGATTCAACTTTTTTCTTGGGAGAAATCTGTTCTTGACAGAAAAGTCACAGGTGTCAAATAGATAAAACTTTATTTATAAGTATGATGGCATATGGACTTCTTCCCTGGGAGCACAGATAAACCTGTCTACTTCTAACACACAAGCAAGACACAAAAGCAGAAGAAAAAAAAAAAAAAATCACTTATCAGTGAGAAACAAGAGGAATTTAGCCTGGCCAACTGGCTGGATGAATACACACTGTCCAAACTCCCACACCACCAAAACAACTGAGGGCAAGGTGGTACACTTCAGTTACAAGAGTTATATTTGCACCTTATCAAAGCACTCACAAACTAGACACAAAATTCCACACATTTTAAAGGCATGAAAAAATGAGCCTTCTTAGCCAAACAAAAAATTCCTTGTCAAGCAATTTTACAGGTTTCTGACTTGAAAAAATCTACATTATGCCATAAGTCTGCCAATGAAAGATTTATGGGAGCATTACACAATGCTAAATATGCAAACAGATTATCCTTCTTGAGTTTTGTTTTATTCTAAATAAAGACAAAAGAGACAGGACAATAAATAATTCCATACTGGGACCATTTATATAAAAATTTTCAATCCAATTCCAGGTGGCAATACTGAAGGTTATGCAGGTGTGACCAAAAAATACTGAACACTGCAGTATCAATGATATTACACAGTGTCACAACACGTACCAGAAGTGTAGGCAATTCCAGTCAAATGCCTTGAGAGGATGAAGAATGACTTTGGTGTCACTGGATAAGGAAGGAAAACTAACACTCATCTGCTGGTGGTCTCAAGCTTGCCTGGGAATGTAAGGACTTATGGTGCTTCTCGGCATGCTTCAATGAGAAAATGAGGATAACCTTTGCTGTCAGGGTAGAAGCAAGGAGACACTGAAAAGAGAAAAAACTCTTAGCCAGATCTCCTAAATTTTAAAGTTTTAAACTATAGTGCATATAGAGGATTTTAACTATTGTGTTACCAAACATTTGAAAAGCTACAAATGACATATAATCTGTGAAATCAAAGAGGTACCCAGGCAAAGCTGAGAGCTAACAAGCAGAAACTTCTTTAGCTCTTCAGAGAAAGTTCTCAGCTTCAAACTGCAATAGTATGAAGGTGCTATATTAGAATAACATGAACTACAAGGGAATAAAGGTAACTAGTAGAAAAAAATACACTTAGTAAAATACTCTAAAAACCTTCTAAGAGTGGAGACAAATGGAAAATATTTCATCACCATAGCTAGGGTCAGGAGATTACGGGCTACAGATACAATGCTATTTAGACATCTACTGACTTTAGAAATCTGTCCCTGTACTCATCTGAAATATAAAGAAAAGTAGTCATATTGTGACTTCCCTATAAGACTTTTTCATTAAAGGAGCACAGAGTGACAAATATGGCTGGAAAAAAATGTAAAATTGCCTGGCTTTTACATCTTGTAGGGGTGAGTGAAGATGCTTGAATGATGAGTGAACTCATCAGCATGATGAGCGAACTGTGGGAGTTCATTTATATTGCATGTTTGATTAATAGGGATGGGTGTTATTTGCAAAGTCCATATTGTGGTTGGTATTACCAAATCAAATTATTTTCACCAAAGAGTGCTCTGAATGGTAGGAGAGGTGAGTACCAAACATCAGGCTTCAATTGTTTCAGAGACACAATCTGAGAGAAGGATGAGTGATTAGGCGAGCTGCCAGAAAATATCTGATAAGCAGCAGACCTAAGGAACTGTTACATGTCCATTTTCAAAATCTCATTCTTTCCTGCTGTGTAGAAACAAGAGTGTTACTTGTCTATGTGTGAACTACAGAATCCGAAACATCTGGGGAGTGGGAAAGAACTAAACAAAAGGAAGGACAATGGAGGAATCATTCATGTGTTCCTGCTTCTTCATTGAAAAGGGTAATTTTTCCAAGATAGGCAATCAGCAAGTGCTAGATATGCTGCAGGATGGGGTAAGAGGGTCTTGATCATACCTAAGTGTTTCTTGAGAACAGCACTTGAGCTTCAGGAGAGTGAGCAGCCCTGTAACCATTCTGCTTATGTATGAAGAAACATATTCCTAGCAACAGACCAAATAAATTAAAGGTGTCATAGAGAAATCTGTCTCACTCAGATTTACAGTTTTACAGCAAAGATAAGATGGGTGAAAAAATGGGAGAAAGCAGATGCCAGAGATTTCCCATTGAAGCTCCTCTCACTTTGGTTGGAATGATAAATACCCATGCAAGGACAGACCACACCACAGACACCAGTCAGAGCGCCCTGGACCATGGGTCTCCACAGGCATTCAGCCTGACTGGAGCTGGCAGCCCCAGGACAACTGGGCTTCTGCAGGGTTTGCATAAGTGCTTGGAATGTGTTTAAATTTTAAATGATACAACCAAAGCTGCTATGATGGTAAGAGGGAGCATCAGGTAAACAAAGTGCCTTGGTTTCCTTTTATCAGACCTTACCAGTCAGTTCCCTGTTGTGATAAAAATTATGTAATCTGCTTCCTTCTTCCTCCACTCCACCCAACAGAGCCTTCTCCAGTGAGAAACAATGAGACTTGCCACCACCCTTTCCACCTTGACTGCATCTATTCATTGCTCCTGTTAATCATGGAGGTGGCAGCTCCAAAGAGCCAAGCAAGCAGTAAGGAAGAGAGGAAAGGAAATGCACTGCAGACTTTGGAGTTCAGCCCATGAGGACAACTGCAGAGAGAAAACTCACGGAAGTGAATCTCCTCCAGCAGCTTTTCTTGCACTGCTTCAAGAGCACCAGTTTGTAAACATTGTAGACTGTGGGCATTGTAGAGGGACAATAAGTAGTCTTTTTTTTTTTTTTTTTTTTTTTTTTTTTTTTTTTTTCCATACTTCAATTCCACTGTGTTACAATGATGTTTTCAGAAGATATATTAAGAAGTCCATTAACACATTCAGGTGCTGTTACCACAATAGCATAGAACTGTGAGAGCAGGATGGGGAAACACTGAGTGCTTGTTTTCTGGGCATTTGTGAACTAAAAGCATCCTGAGCATGTAACAAGGCCATTAAAAGGGACCAAAACCACACAGGGCACATCTCTTGCAGTTGCTCATTAGAGAATGGAAAGGAAGAACTAGACCTCAAGCCTATCATTCTTGCTTCCTCATGTCTTTCCCTATGCCATAAGCCAAGGCGACTCAGCAGAGAGGAAGGCTATAGGATCAAGTCCTCATTAACTACAGAAATCTGAACTGGCTTTGAAGGTGGCTGGGAACAAACCAGTGATGGGCCATGACCATGCATGGCATACACCATCAATATGAGACACGTGGCCAGTATAAATCTCAAAGATGCTTCAGTTGAGCAGTTGTGATGGTTTTACTCGGGTGGGCGGCTGAGTTCCACCACAACTGCTCTCTCACTCCCCCTCCTCAAAGAGGAGCGAGGAGAAAATAATACGATGAAAGGGGCTGAAGGGTTGAGATAAGGACAAGAAGATCACACAATAATTATTGTGACAGGCAAAACAGACTCAGCATAGAGAGAAAGTGAGATTTATTGCCTATTACTAACAAGCTAGAGAAGTGAGAAACAAAGGAAAGAAACCAAAAGCACCTTCCCCCCCATCCACCCTCTTCCACCTCCTCCCCCCGAGCGGCACAGGGGAACGGGGGAATGGGGGTTATGGTCAGTCTACAGCACTTCTTCTCTGCCGCTCCTTCTCGGTCACTCTTGTCCCCTGTGCTGTGGGGTCCCACCCACGGGATGCCGTCCTTGCCGAACTGATCCGGCGTGGGCTATCCACAGGCAGCAGCTCTTCAAGAACTGCTCCATATATGGGTCCGTACCACGGGGTCCATCCCTCGGGAGCAAACTGCTCCAACCTGGGTCCCCTACAGGCAGCAGCTCCTGCCGGGTCACCTGCTCCTGCGTGGTCTCCTCTCCACGGGCTACAGGTCCGGCCCGGAATCTGCTCCGGCAGGGGTCTTCCACAGGCCGCAGTCTCCGTCGGGGCAGGTCCACCGTGGTCTCCTCCACAGGCTGCAGCGTGGATCCCTGCTCCACCGTGGTACTCCATGGGCTGCAGTGGGACATCCTGCTTCACCATGGTCCTCGCCACAGGCCGCAGGGGACTTCTGCTCCGGCGCCTGGAGCACTTCTCCCCCTCCTTCTTCACTGACCTTGGCGCCTGCAAGGCTGTTTCTCAGTCCTCTCACCCTCCCAGCTGCTGAGAAGTGCAGCGTTTTTTTCCCTGTCTTAAATATGCTCTCACAGAGGCACAAAACAACATTGCTTATTGGCTCAGCTCTGGTCAGCAGTGGGGCCCTTACCAAACATGGGGCAGCTTCTAGATCCTTCTCACAGAAGCCACCCCTATGGCCCCCCTGCTACCAAAACCTTGCCACGTTAACCCACTACAGCAGTCTAAACAGGATTTCACTGTAGCACCAAAAGCCACATCAGCTATTTTTCTTGCATCTTATCTCAGATCAAGTCCGTACTAGGCTGTGATGAAAATTTGCAATAAACATGTTTAAAAACTTTTTATCTCTTCCCTGCTCCACAGAATGAATGCTGATTTCTTCAAAAAAATCACCCAGTGGGATCAGGTGTATAGCTGTGATCTATACAAAAAATTGGAAAGAGGTTCTTAGAATGCAATTCAGACTTAACTATGGACCTGTCACTTTGGTTGTTGTGATAATTCATGGATGTTAACACCAGGAGGACTATTGCCATTGAATCTGTTTAAATGCAAAACACATATTTACTCATTTCCTTGCTGATGTAATGTTCTCTGTGGAAGTGAGTGAGCAATTACCATTTCCATGACCTAGACAAGGCCTTCATGAAGGACTTGCCCAACATTTCAGAACTGAGTTGAAACCAACTTTAAAATACACATACATTCTCAATTTCAAGTCTGCAGCATGTTACAAATTTAGCTTTTTCCTTCACAAACTGGTCTGGAAATTAAGTGTACTCATGGCTAATAAGCGGTATGTTTTTTCTAATTTGCATTTTTCTAACCTCAGTTTTCAGATGACACATCTAATTACAGCCTCATCAGCTACATTAAAGGGCCTCAGAATGACATATATCTCCTTTTGTAGACATCTACTGATTATTAGTTTACCCATTAATGTTCTCTTTCATGAGCTCATTTAGTCTCTCATTTTAAGAAATGCTTTCCAACTTTCCAGACTTTTTCCAGACTTTCTTTCTCTCTATTCTTTATGCCTTCTTCAATATTCCAACTTCATGCTTTGAGTCAACATGGAAAGGAAAAACAGTACTTTAAAAAGTAATCTTAGCAGTATTCTACAAAGAAGAGAGGTTAACTCCTTATTACATGCTAATTTGAACTGGAACTGCTTCTGGTTTTTTTTGGTTGTTTGGTTGGTGTTTGTTGGTTGGTTTGATTTGGCTTGGGTTGGCTTGTTTGTTTTTTGTTTGTTTGTTTGTTTGTTTGTTCTCAGGTCCACAGGCTCCTGGCCAGTAGTCCTCTAAAATGATGCAAGGCTCTATATTAATTTTCAAATCCAGAGCTTACTCACTCAGAGGACTCAGGCTGTGTAGTTTCTTAAGAATTTTTCAGCTACTACACTAAAGGTAAACGCCCAGATCAAAACATGGTTTAACATTAAGTTTTGCCCAATAACTTTATAAAACTAATATATATAGAGAGAGAAACTGTTACAATTAAGTCAGTGAATTGCTGCAGTGAATAAAGCTGGTAGTAACTTGAAGAACACGCAGACATATATGGAACACATAACATTCATACACTTCAGTTCACACATTTTTGAACAAATGTTCCCATCTAAAAAATAAAATTGATTCTGCTGTAAAGATCAGTGGGAATACAGTTTAGAATAAACACAAGGGATTGTATTGTCAAAAGTGTGAATAAGCCATTTTGCAAACAAGAAACATATACAGAGATGGTTGAATAAAGTCACACTTGTACAACACAAATTTACAGAAACAGGCAAAACCAAATGTGAGCTTTTATGTGATTACAGATTGCCTAGTCTCAGCTACTGTCAAACAACATTTGCAAGGACATAAATAAACTCAAAAACATAAAATACTGTGAAAGAAGTAATGTTTTCAGAATAAAGAGGGAATAATAAAACAGGAAATATCTTTTCACATCAGAGTGCTTCATCTCTTTCTGCCTGGGGAAATAAAAATATCCCTTTACAGTCAGACTAACAGCAGCTCTCTCCAGACGGGCTACAGGGTGCTTATTTGTAGCATTCATGTTTGCATAAGGCAGTCTGTTCAGTCACAGATCTTATTAAAAAAGTGGCAGCATATATAATCCTTTTTTGCTCTGATGAAAATCTCCAATTGTTCCTTAAAGTAATGTGTTTCTGGAAATAAGAAGTTTTAAATAAACCTTTATAGGCAAATACAACTGATATGTTTTTAATTAAATTGACTAAGAAAGCAACAAATATTTTCAGAGGCATCCTGCCTCTTAAAGAATAATCATTTAAAAGCAGTAAAACCTGACAGACACTCTTTCTTTTCACTGTCTTACAGTTTCATTTAGTTCAAAAAGAATCACTGAGATCAGCCAGCTAAGAACATGCACACACACCCACACAGCAGAATAATTTTGAATAAAGGATTAATTTCTAGTAAACCTGCAGAATGTGTATAGACGTCATGTCAGTCTGTAATGAACTTTTGGCAAATCATTAGATGGTACTAATTTACTGAAGTCAGAAGTCAAGAAGGAGGGTGAAGTCAAGAGAGAATTGTGCTCCAGTGATTAGATCATTCATTATCTCATTTTAATGTCTATGAACCAAAGCTATTGGACTGTTCCTGCATTCACACAGGGCTCTTTAAGGAGTATTTAACCATGGATGTCATCAGGTATGAAATCTGGTTTTTGCTAACTTTTACCTATTGCTCATAATTTCCAACATACATTTTTCCAAACACTGATATGAACAGAAAGATTAGAGGAATTTAAACACCCTAAAAGTGCGCTGCTGAACAAACCAGGAAAAAAATTGATACAAAGAGAATTTCAGCCTCTAGCAGTTTCCCTAGATATGCTTCCATCTGAAAATACTGTGTGTACAGGGAAAAAACATGCTGATGATATGTTAAGCTATTTGGCCCAAAAGAGAAAATTAAATTCAAGTACAAAATATTGAATCACTTGGATATACATTCCATACAGGGAAAAAAATAAATAAAATAAAATAAAATAAAATAATTATTTTTGCCACAATTGGCACTAAATAAAACAGTTCAAAAACTGCAAAGATGGCCTACATCCAAGCCCTTTATGTCAGCCCAGGAGTCCTGATACTAAGAATTAATTCTGTGTTGTATGACCTCCTGAGTTTCTAATATCACATCTGACAAAAATCACAAGGTGGTAGTAGGTCTCTTAACTCCAAGTAGCATTGATCTACACGAAACTTTCTGCGTGGTTAAGACAGAGTCCCACACAGAAAACAAGTCGTGAATATGAGATGTTACCATTCACAGTGAAATACCTTCACATTTCAGGAACTGTGCATGTCAGGATTTCTTACAGCTGTTGGAAAACCAGCAATTACACTCTCTTTAAATCTATAGTTATTTCTACTGGGAAAGAGATTTTACATGTCACCATATAAGACAATAAGCTATTCATTGCAACACCTCTAAGGTAAGGGAGAGTGTAGGTCTTTCATTTATTTTCAGTGACACGCTGTATCAGCTTTAGTAAGTTCACTTCTCTCTCTCTCTTAAAATAACATTCACAGATTTTGTATGATGTATGCTATTTTATAATGAGGAAAAATTCTTTCAAGCTTGTCATGTTGTCATATGATAACATGTATGTCCTTCTTGGTCAACAGCCATTACTTCATGCAAGCCATCAGGATAATGCTAAGCCTCTTAGAAGCTTTCCTATATGTGCATGCTACCTATACGCAAAAATAATATTAAGGCTAGGGGGTTGATAAATTATTTGTTTGATTTATAGACTAAAGAAGAAATGTCCAGAATTGCATATTGGCCACTGTTATGTTATTAAATATTTTTTCTAGGCCATTCTGAGCTAATCTGCTGTCACACTGCCAGGAAAACAACGGTGCTATGCTGCTGGATTGCTCGGGGTTAGGATAACTGATGACATCAGATGGATTTGCAGCAGAGTCAACCTAGAAATTTTGTGCTGTATAAACTAAAAGAGTGATTCTTAGAAAAACTGTCAATCTTCTCAGATCAATGCAAAAGGTGCAATCTAAATAAAGTCAAAGGCCAGCTGGACCGACAAGAAGGTAACCTAAGGGAAGGTTGACACTGTAGCAGGAAGATGTTCTGTGGGCACTCAATACTGCCTTTTGCAGTTTCTGACTGCATTGTAATTTTTGTGTGGTGGATGTTGCTATCTTCTCCCCCACAAGAGAATAAGGACATTAACTGGCCAGTACTGAAGACCATCCATGAACTAATTCCCTCCCAAGAAGCCACTATTTCCATGATAAGCTCAGAGAACCACCAGCAGTCTTCTGTGCTGTTCTGTAGAAAGTGCTGGCAGAGAGTGTTGTGATGAATTACAGACTTAAAATTGCACATGATTTAAAACAGCTAATGATTTAAAATGTTTGCTCAGACACTGAGAGAATACCAGCTATAGCTGGAAATAATAATAATAATAATAATAATAATAATAATAATAATAATTTGCTGTACTGATTGTGCTGCACAGAAGAAGAAAGAAGCTTCTGCTAGCACAGGGAAGAAAGTAGAAACCACTTATCAGAATTTCAGAATTTCAGAAAAGCACAAAGACATCAATCCTGGCCCAAAACTTGAGACAATCTCCTGGTTTTACTACCACATGGTTTCATTTATCTTGTCTCCCAACACCACTTTTCCCATTTTGAGCAGCATTCAACTGCTTGACCCAGGAGAGCATGAATTCCTTCCACCTTCCACCATCTACAAGAATTGAGGCCCAGCTTGTACCTGCTTAAAACATATCCCTGATCTAGACCCTACTAAGCACCCTTTATTTTGTGGAAGCAGATTATCTGGGGAAAAATAAACAAATAAAATATAATAATAATAATAATGAAAGTAGAATGCAATAAAGTTAACAAAGGTAACACCATAGCACACTTCCAAGAAAGGCTGAGTGAGTTAAGCTTGGGTGGTCAGCTTTAATCCTAGGATTTCTTAACTTCTGAATATTTTTTTTTTCTTTTAATATTTTATACAGAGGCATAACCAGTACAAACTTCTGCAGAAGAGGCAGCTATTTGGCCATTTCTCCTGTCAGCTTTAACTGGAATTGAGTGATTCCTGCCTGCTGCTCCACTGCAATCAGCATGCTCAGTGGATACCCTATCAGAGTGACACATCTCCTGAACCCTTGCACTTCTCACCCCAGCCTGAATGACATCTGCACCTGACTACCTAGCTGAGAAGCCGCTTGCTCTCCTAGTAATACAATTGTGTCTATTGCATCTCTTGCATACATTTGCAGGATTAGTTTCCAGATTGTCCCATCCAATTCTAACTTTTTAATTGTGCTTACAAGAGAGGCAAAAATATGCTCAGCCTGCCTATGACACATGTAAATATGGACTCATGCCTGCACTCAGAGCACAAGGGTGCAGCTTGTAAGCATCCATCACATCCTGACTCACACACAGGGCTATAAAATGTGACCTGAAAAAAATAGCAGTTCTGTGCTTTTTGAAGGATGGGTTTTAGTTTAGAGAGACAGTCAAAGCCCTGGGGGTGGGTTCTGGGCATTTCCTGCTGGAATATGCAGCCGTAAAGATCAGTCACCTTATAAGCCTAAACAACTTGACAGAATCCCTTTAACTAAATCTGCAAATGAAGGCAACCCCTGATGGGAAGGAAGGGCCACTGTGGCTTAATTAACTGTTAATGAAGAGCCTGGGCCTTTCCAATACTAGTGCAGAAGGGCAACTTAAAGTAACACAACCAGCTGGGGATCACTGCTGGAAAAACAGAAAGCTGCAGCCCTCTTTCCAGAAATGATATTTCTCTGCCTTTTACAGTTTTGGGCTTGTCCAGCAAGTCTTTGTAATACAAGATATAAAGCATAATTCCAGCAGACCATTTAGTCTCTTGTCTTACCCCACCATCCACTGTCCCTACATCATGCTTATGGTGTATTTTGATATAGAAATTATTATCTCCTGTAAAATATATTAAGTACAAAAGTTGAAGTCTATCTTCTGAATGTCTTTTAACATTGTCTTGAGTGCTGGCCTCAATTAAACTAGCCAGATAATTCCTGGATCCAAGCAATTGTTAGTTAGATGTTGTCAGGGCCTCAGCTGAAAGCCTTCTGCCTGGCAGGCTCAAACAGGGACTTGCTGATCTGCTGAGAAATCAGTTTATCCATCTTTCCACACTGGTCAAGAAATTTGTGATCACCAGCATTCACTGACTTACAAGGATTGAAAAAACAAGCCCTTGACAATGGTTCACTACAGTGATCCTAAATGTGAACATACCCATGGACATTCAGCCATCAGCAGTAATTTTTCTCTGAGCTAGTTCTGCATTAATCTTCTTCAGATCTTTTACATTGTCATAAAAATCATGGGAGTAGAAGTGGAAAAGCCCACTGTTTTCATAGTATGTAGGGACCCATGAAGGCATACTCCTTTTGAAATATTTAGGAATTCTGTACTTCTTTTAAACATAGGACTGTTTCAAATATCTGAAGAACTATCTCTCACCATTCCTTGTAGACAGAGTTCCACTGCTAATAAATATCACAAAAACAAATTATTTTTTTCTCAGTGGTGCACCTATGTTTTGGCTTCTTCATATTTATCTCATTACTCAAACTGTAATATTTTACCTTTTTTGATGTTTTCATACTGGAAGTACATCTAGATGGCTCACACAAATTTACAGATTCTAGAAGGGAACACTGTGATGACTTAGTCTGAATTCCACATAAAATACTACAAAATATTTGTCAAGTGATTGCTTCATTTCAGCCATTAGTTTGTGGCAGAATCACTGTCCTTTTCAAAAAGACAGTGAGTCTCCATTCAAGTGGCAGCACACTTCCGACATCCCCAAGTAAAGTGCTTCAGTTGTCCATTATTCTTATAGATACAATTTTAATTCTGAATTTTAGTGACCTGAACTGCATACCAACTACTCTTGTTACAGCTTTTGCTATTAAAGAATGTTCTGTTTTCAACTATGCTTGAGTAATCCCTTAGTTTTCATGTAGCTTATACTCACTGGGAGTGTTTAAAACTCTCTGACTACGGTATTCTAGACTTCAAGGCAACTGAGGTCTCAAGATTACTAAGAACTACCCAGCCAATGTCTCCCTTTATGTTTGACAGAAAACTCCCCCTCCCCATATCTTAATCTTTATGCTTCCTCTTTCTCCAGGGGAAAAAAAAAAAAAAAAAAAAAAAAAAAAAAAAAAAAAAAAAAAAAAAAGTTTTGAGTGAGAAATTATTACCACTTGTTCTATTCTGTCTTTGTGGTACTTTTCACCCAGAAGGTCAAGATTATCTGTGCTACAGAGACCAATTATATGCGGAGTTCATTTTCATGAAACTGGTAGGGATGGCTCTGAGGAATAAATGCAGCAGGACAGCAAGGAACAGAGGCCAGCAGTTTTCTCCAGAACACTATTGTTGTTATAGGCCTGTTTCAGAATAATGACCACTCTGAATAATGATTGGCTTTTAATGATTCCTCCCAGAAGCCTTTTCACACACTGAACAGAAGGGAATTCATCCTATGAACCTAAAAAATATTGACAGTAATAATAATCTTTCACTGCGGTTTACAGATTTGACCTTGTCGGGCATACATTTCTGTACCAGTACAAACTGTTTTGGTTAGAAGCTTGACTTTATTTTTACCTTTGAATTATAGCCTCAGCTGAGGATATAGTCACGCTTTATGCTTACCCTGGTATAGATTATCCTTCTCCAGTAAAGGACTAAGCTATACCAGTAAAAACAGGTGCAGATTCACTATATGTGTCTGTGTTTCCCCAGCAGCACCACCTGCAGTCTGTGCTTGCTTGGATCACACTGTGCATTAATGGCCGTGTAGCTGCACAGCTGCCTCCCCCATCCATCCTTCCCAACTATTAGCACCCTCTCTTGAGTCTAACAGCATGAATACAAGTGAGGAACTTGATAAAACTTTAACTAAGCCAGCAGAACAGCCATGTCTCAACATGGGGCTTGAATAATCAGTCCACTATTCACAAAGGGCCTTTTGGGCACAGACAGACATTAGGCACCCTGGCATGAAACATGACAATAATTTGATACCACAGCATTAGGTTCATTAGGTAGCTCCTAGTGGAGCAATGTTCCCCTCACAGGCTCCTCTGCTCTGCTGCTCTTTCTGACCTAGGTCAGAGATCTTACAGGTAGTTAGTTACTTCTCCTGACTTGTTCTCCTTGGCACCACCATACAGCTGGAACTCTACAGACAAATACACCCGCCTCTGCCTGGGTGTTTGCCAACATATTTTTGCTGCTAGAGCTAAGTAGATTTGTAGAGGTCTTGGAGAAACAACAAAATTTCTTATAATCTATGACCAAACTCTCCAAGAAATTCAGTGTTCCAGGCAGCATATGGTTTGCATATGACTTTGGTAAATCAGATGTGGACTAATCATTGTCTATAATTTGGGATCATTCAGATATGGCCCTTAGGATTAAAGACTTGCAGACTTTAAGTTCAAATTCAAAGTACTGTCCGTTCTGGGAATTGGTCAAAGTGTAGATAGTTGGTAGCTCATCTCCCAGACTGATTCACACTCCATTTTAAGGACAAGTCATTAGAACGTTGGTATAAATTCATAGAACTGAGATCAGAAAGCCATTAGGCCATTTTGCCCCATCTTATACAAAGAACTTTAGAAGGTTTCAGAATATGACCTTGATAATCTTTTGCAAAGTACAGTGACTTTTATTTGAGAGGAGAGGTGCATATTGGCCAGAAGAGGAGAGTTTCAACATATTACTTTTTTGGAAGCAAAGAGAGTTAAAGAGTCACAGAGAGAGTCACAGTACTGTGACATCAGAGAAAAATTGAGACTACACAATGAGATAAACTGTTTCTCCCTGTGTAATAGAATAAGTGAGGGAAAATGTTCTGGGACAAGTCAACAGGACCATCTTCTGTGGAGCAGTGTTTTCAGCACCATGCATCATCAGGATCTGCACACATCCCACTACCCACTGCTGAATGCAACGTCTACCCTACCATCTCTCTTGGTCATGAGACAGAATCCAAACATGAAACCATCTCAGTTCTGAAAAAAAAAAAAAAAAAAGTGAGATAGCACTCTGTGATGGCACATGTCAGGTAACAGACATGACATATCAAACCTACAAAAACCTTTTCTGGTAGCCAGGCTGAATAAAACATAAAGCCCAGATTCTTTGCCACAAGGTAATCTCTACTCCATGCTAAATTTCATGATTTATGCAAGTCTTAAAGAGCTATTTAAGTGAAATAAAAATAACCTTTCATAAATAAACAATTTACTGGCCAAACTTGCCAAGGCTGCATCTCCTAAAGCCTCTAGGGAGGACTTGGCTGTACAGAATCAGCTACACTGAGAAAAGTCTCTCTTCATGACTTCAACACCTACAAATCTTCGTGGCTGCCCACAGACTGACAGCATTTCTGCAATTAAAATAAACTGGCCTAGAGTCAATTGTACAAAGGGAAAATGCAGAATTTCTTTCTGGATTATAGGGGAGAATGCCGGGTAAGAGGCTTGGGAGAAGATAAAGTAGTAGTTGCAGAGTGGTAGAGGAAGGAAGGATAGGGTATAGCTGCAAAAACCTGTCCTGTGTTGTCCTTGGTGCTTAGAATTAGTTGAGCTTTGGGCATGTGAGAAAAATACAAGTCTTTCTACCTAACGAGAAAAAGACTTTTTTAGCCTTTTTTTTTTTTTTTTTTTTTTTTTTTTTTTTTTTTGGCGTTAAACACCTTGTTAATTTTTCAGCGATTAACAGCCGTTTAGCACATGGAGAGTGAGGTGGGCAACTTATGTAGACGAATAAATTAAGGCTAAGAATGCACACTAAGATGAAAATCAAAGCTGTCTGTTTTATTGGAAAGGCATCTGCAAATGAGAAGGGAGGAAATTGGTATCTCATTAAAAATGGGAAAGAGAGCGACAGAGAGAGAGAGAGAGGAAACTGAAATCTCATTAAAATAACTGGAAAGTCTGTCCTAATTATGTGTTTCCAATTGCTAACAAGAGGATATTTGTTAGAGGTTCAGAGTGCTTTTCTTCCAACCAAAACAAACAATACTAATGGCATTATTCTGTCTCCTTGGTGCAGTAGCAATGACAGAATCTTTTTCAAAATAAACACTTCAGGACGGGAGATCAGCAAAGTTAATGCAAGCAAAGAGGTCAATTGCTTTTTCTGTTAATGACTGGTTGGAGTGTTGTGGCCTGACCCCTACCCTCGTGCACATGAAGAGGCAGGTGGGGCCTGGAAGGAGGCAGCTCTGCTTAGCAATGAACTCATCCATAGGGCCACAGAGGTGCCCTTGCCTGAACTACAAAGTGAACAGCTCCCTTCAACCTCACTGAGCACCAGTGCATCGCACCAAAATAGTGAGAATCTTCACCAACCTCTAAACTTAAAGATAAGCATGGTGTTTAACAGAGTAGTGAACTGAACACCAGGGACCTGTGACATTTATTCCCAGTTCTTCCTTTGGCTGATTCAGTGATTTTGCACATTTAACCTTGCCTCAGTTTCCTCCTGTATAGACTGAAGATAAAAATATCTTTCCCATATTATTTCAAGATCCCAGTAGAAATGAGGCAGGATTATGAAGTTCTATCACACTAGAGAAGGGAGCCTGGAACCTCCTTTGACTACTGAACCAATTGCAACTCAGCTTGTCTGCAATACTCAAGAATTTGACCCTCAGATAGCCTGAATTAGGAAACTCATTGCACAACATGACATGACACTGCCTCACAGCTGCAAAACAAGCTGCCCACAAATAGACCCCATAGCCTTCCTCTTTATCTCTAGGTCTGATGTGCCAGCTGAATGACTCAAGGTGTAAGGAAAGATGTATATAGATACACCTACCATCTCCTCCCTACTCCAGCACCCAACACCGATGTGCATAGAGGCAGTGAGTGATGAAAAGAGGTGCAGAGAAACACTGCCTGTGAGAGTAATCCTTGGCAGAGGCAAAGAGCTTGTGGCCCTTCCCCAAGGAGAGACAACCTGCTTGCATCCAAGAGGAGTTTTAAGACCCTCAGATAGCACAGCCGTCCAGCCCAGTTATACTGAAGAAGCCAACAGCAAAGCTGTCTGAGAGGGCAAGAGGTGGAATGTTTGTGACCACTTCCAAATGTATCTGTTTTTGTCCAAAAGAGCCCAAGTGTCAAGAGTTCTCAAGTTTTGATGCCAAACTTTTTTTCATGTGCATAGACAACAGCATCACAGCAGTGTGTACTCACTATCTGCCTACATAAGCCAAGTCAGTAGCAAAACCAAGTTGTGTATAATTGGACCAGTGGCCCTGTCCTGATGACTTCTGCTTGGAAAACTGGTGCCAGGTTTCTCACACTGACTATGCCTGGTGTCACAAACTGTCACCATCCTTGTGTTGATTGAGTTTGTTTTAGAGTGTACTCCAGCATGTCTCTGCATCTAAAAGTATACTCTACTTCTGATATGTAGGAACTCAGGGCCAAAGTGCCATGGGCATATGAGGCTCTGTGTTCTGGAGACAGCTGCATGATTCAGGGCAACAAGTCATAAGCAACTTCCCTTAGAGCATAGGCAAGTACCTCGAAGCCATGATGACTGATGTCTCTTTGGGAAGATAGGGTGCTGATCTGGCCATGTCTGTCCCAGCTTGCATAAGAACAGATGTCACAAATTGAGACGTTGTAACCGGCTCCAGGGGCCATGGTTCTCCGAAAAAATTCAGAGAAGCCTCCAAAATAGGAGCAGTGTATTCCTTATGATTAGCATGATCACAAGAACTACCAGGGGACAATGTGTCTGGATATGAATGCCATCCACTATCACTCCTACAGTGCTGCTGTGAAGTCCTTTTTGAGTGAACAGTCCCATCCAGAAGGTCTGGGCCTGGAATGGTAATAGACAAAGGCCAACCTGCACCACTTGGACAGAAAAAAACAGTTCATTCATCTGCATGTAGAAAAAAAAAAAAAAAAAAAAAAAAAAAAAAAAAAAAAAAAAAAAAAAAGACCATGTAAATGCAGACAAAACCTCCAAGATAAGTGAAGGTGACACATCACATAGGCCCCAGAGACGTACAAAACAGCATAACTATCTCAAAGCAACACTTCCCAGAGATCATTATTGTGTTGCCAAGAAGCAGGAAATACTAGCTTGGTAAATACTACTGACTTAGCTATACTGCTCTTGGAGCTGTTTTTGAACACTGATTCCCATCTATTCCAGACTGTGCACTGGGCCATATCTTTGGGCCCTCCTGATCAGCCTCAAGGGAGAGAAAGCATGCATGGCAGACAGTGAGATGGTCAGACATTGTGAGCAGCTGAACAAAACCAGGCTCAAGTGAACATCACTGTAAGCTAGTAATGACTGGTGATTTATAAGGAGTAAACTGAATGCCAATATTGACTACCTTGTGACTTAGTCTGATAATGTTTCTGGAATCTTTGTACAGTGTACCAAATAGACATGTCAGATTTTACTAGAAGGAGCCAACAGCAAGCCAAATTCAATTTATGATCTCTTCATTATGCAACAAAGTCCACAAGTACCTTCCCCACTGTTTGTTGATTTTATGGACCACGGCCAAGCTGCCATTAAGCTGTATGTAAGTCTGTTAGGGAAGGCTGGCTCTAATTTATGTCACTATGAATCATCCAGTAGACTCCTGCTATTGTAAAAATACTTATAATGATAGGGACAGAAAAGGCCCTGAGTGATTTCAGCATGTTCAGAAAAACTCTATGCATCTGTTGTAGAAACCATGGGGACGTCAAGGAATGCACTGGTCTATGTTCACCAGATTGCCCATGCAAATGCAGAATGGACCTGAACCAGATGACCTTCTTTCCAATATCCTTTCTCTCTCCACTTTTTTTTTTTTTTTTTTTCAGGCTATTTCTCTGATAATCCTACATGCTGGTATTACCAGCAGCACACAAGTGTGTCTAAAACCTTGACGACAGTAATTAATGTATTCCATCAGCACCCATGTCTCACAGCCAGCTGTTTTGTTGTGAAATCTGCCAAGCCCTAGAGGCAGAAAACTGTGCCCCCTCCTTTCACTCCATACAATGTCTGGTGTAACTTTCACTTAACGATTAGAGGCTTTATTCAATCCATCACCATAGGGCAGGGGTTACACTACTCTCAGGGGCATCTAGCAAAACCTGATCTGATAGAGAGCACTCTGCTGAAGGAGAATTGCCTATCAGAAGAGTAGCTGCAGGTGGAGAAATGAGAGAGGAAAGAGGAGAGAGAAATACCATTTCTGTTCTGCTTTGTTATCAGAACATGCAACAGGACGCCTGGGGAAGCAAGATCTTGGCTGTCAGAGTAGGCAGATAAGATAGGAGTTATGCTTGATTATTTCAGTGGCCACCAGACTCTGCATCTGGGCTTTATGTGTTTTATTCTTCAAATGGAGTCTGAGAAACCTGTCTTGTACTGTCAAGCCACTATAGCTTCTCTGTATGGAAAGCTCCATTGTTAATTGCACTTAAAATAGGAACGGAATATTTTTATATACCATACATATTTGCCAAGTAGAAAAGGAACTTTGGATCATCTGTAAAGAAAATCAAGATTTAGAGGAACTAGAAATGGAAAAACACTTTACAAGTTCCCTTTAAAAAAAGTCTTTGCACCGACTAATGAATTTATGAGACATTAAAGTTATTGCTGTCCAGCAAGAATGTGAATACAAACGAATTTTTCATTAATATTGTGTCAATAAATGCACACAAGAAAAATCAAATGAAGAAATGGGACTTGAATTTTGCTCTCAAAACAAACAGGTTTATAACTTTTCTCAAATCTTCTAGAGGTAGTAGCATCAAAGTATTCTTTACCAGGAGCACTACATTTTAAATGTGGCAGATGTGAAAGTTCCATAAGCTCCCTGTTTTCTCTGGACCCGTTCCCCAGTCGAACCTACTTGGAGGCTCTCAGTCTCTGTTGGCTGCTTTAAAAGGCCTTCAAATCTACCCCCTATTTCCTTCCTGAGCTGCACTGCAGGCTGCAGTTGTCATTCGGTGTTCCTGCACTCCAGGTCCCTTGTTTGCAATAGCCTTTCTGGCTTAAGTCTTTTAACTTGTGTCTTTCACCTTCTCATCACACAGTAAAACTATGCACTCTAATTTCAGCTTCATAACTCTGTTCTTAATTCTATTTCATCTATGATTAGGAAGGCCTCAGTGTTATTGCTTTGCTGGGTAGATGAAGAAGCTGTGCATCCTTTCATCAGAGCTGCCTGTTGCTGTATGTACCCCAGCCTCATCTAAAGAGGCTATCACTGCTCAGCCTCACAACTTGGATCAGGGCTATACTGCCAAATGTTGCCATGAACAAATGCGTTTCTACCCTTGTGATGTTAGATATTTTCCTATGCTTGTCTGCTTCTCAGAAATACCCTGGGCTGTCCATTGTTAGGAGCTTTCTTCTCCTGTTCCAGTTCTTTTTTATTTACTGGAATCCTTTCTTATGGGCTGACTTTGGGTCACATTTCTACTTACTCTCTTTTATTTACAATATGGTAAAGTTAAATTCCTTTCACAAAGTCGTGGGAAGAAAAAAGGGACATCAATAACTTTATAATTTCTAGCAGAAAACTGATCTTGCCTCTTCACTAAAAAAAAAAAAAAAAAAAAAAAAAAAATCTGTAAAGTCACTCTGTATGTGTGCGTGCATGTGTGCGCGTGCAACTTTTTTCACAAACTTTCCAGAGCTTTCCAAACCTGAGTCCCAAGTCTTAGACAGCTTTCAGTGAGGAGTAGGTAACCCCATTTGATCCTTCACTCTTTTGCAGAAAAAGTGTATCGTTCCTGATCTTTGCTGTAGGTGACAAATACCTCCAGTAGGTAGGTGTAATATTTAAATATAGGTAAAGACTCCCTCCTGTGGAGATTGTGAACTCTGCAAAACCCTGCCAAGTTTTGAAACTGCTCTGCAAGGGAAGTTGTTACCACAACACAGAGTTGGGACAGTCATTAGATTTGGGGACAAATCCACACAAATATTTGGGCAGTCAGTTTGAATTGATGGTGTTTATGTCCAATTCGTTACCCTGAAAAAAAAGATTCTGCTTCTTCCTACATCAGTGGTCAGGTACAGTGAGGTGTCTGTGTACCTCTAAATCATTTTCAGAACAAAGAGCAATGGCTGCTATGCTGTCTATTATCAGTTGGTGACACTGGGAAGTCCCAAGTGTACCAAGTGGTACAGCGGGGATATGTTGGAGGGCAGTTCAAGACCAGTAGCAAGTGCATTTCAGCAGCCCGGAGGAGCCAGCCTCTTTAACTTCTTCCTGATCCAAGGCTGTCCATTTAGGCTTCCCAGAGGCAAAGAAGGCCTTTGTGCGCTTTATTTCTCCCAGGAGATCTGCAGTCAGCTCTACCATACACCTGCCACCCTGCCAAAAATAATGTAAACACGGTCCTTCTGTTTAGTCTGCAGCCAAGAAAATCTCTGTATATTTTGAACAACCCTCGCCGTGGTGTTCAGGGTTTTTTGAACACACCTTTTTTTTCTTTTCTTTCTGTATGCGTGTGTGTGCGCGCGCACACATGCACGTGCATTTAATGGCTTGTAGGTGGTGTGTTCTGTATTTATGCACAGTCTTACTTTTACTGGTCTGGGGTCAGACTCTGAAGTATGTCTCAAAGGATTGCACTACTACATTTAGGGGCATTTGAGTTCAAAAGCAAAGTGTTCTGGATATGCTAACAGGCTTGCAAAAATGTTGGTGCCTCATGGAGAAGACTTCTATAGCTCTGTAAAAAGAGAAGAATGTCTTTACTGCTTAGCTCCTTTCTTTATACTGACAGTGATGTTGGAGAAAGGAATAACACCCACTAGGTAGAAGGCTAAGTTTTAAAACATAATAATTGCTTTTGCTGTGAGGAATTATTTTAGAATGATTTAGGATTAGTTTCACATTTCAAAATTCCTCTTTATATTTTATTTCTGCTGTATTTCTTGAACACAGAGCATCTAAACACATCACAGAATGGGAAACTTCTTTCACTTGCATAGCTAAGAAACATACAATGGGATTGTGGTCAAACTTTCTAAAAAATTTTACCTCCGGAGCTGAGACCAAGCACTGAAACAGGAGATTATAATAGAAGTCCAAACATAACCTTAATGAAAGGTTTTGCTGTTTTGAAAACTATAATGTAGGGCAACTACTTGTACCAGCCAAGCATCTGGGGCACGTCTTTTGTCTCTGATGCTTACAAAAGCTTCCTTTGAGCTAAAAAAACATGTTTAGGTTCCTTAACTGAATCACCAAAATGAAAAGAAACAGGGTAAAATTACAAGAAAAAAAGCCCTATCAACACCATCTAGTTCTTCAGGCTCTCAAAATAGCAAGAGAAGTCAGCCAAACCTCTAATGCCAAAAGGTTCAATCATTCCATGACCTGATCTTGTGTTTTTCATTCCACACTGGGAAAGAAAATTTCACTAGCCCCTTCTCCTGCATGTGCTCTCAAGCCATGTCCATCAAGCATTGTCTATTCTTCCTGTACTGGGAATACCTATGGTCAGAGAATAAGAGCAATGAATATGGAGCACAGAAGGGTGAGCCAGAGAAAATGATAGTTATGTTGAAAAGCCAGAAGACAAGAGAAGCTGAAGTGATACACAAATAGATTAAATAAGGAAAATGCAGGGAATGGTGAAGAGGGGAGGAAGGTGATAAGAGGAATAGAGATGTCCCTGAGAAAGAAAATGATATTATGGAGAAATACTTTACTTTCCCATCCATCTGTTAAAAGACAGGAAAGCCATAGAAGTGCACTCTTCATTTCATTGTATACTAAGTGAAATTTTCCCATCTGCTTTGACATGCCAGCTGAATCTACAATCCACCCTGTAGCCTCTACAAATATGTCAATCAAAATGACCTGCTGTGAAAGCTGTGAGAAGGCACTCTTTTGTGTTATCCTCACATGCATGTTAGATTCACACAGAATCCCTGCTGTATCTTATTTTCAATCACAGGACATTGGAAAGCTCCTGCAGATGTTATTTTTGCTATGCAAGTAAAGGAATATTGTGATGTGACTAAACCATGAAAGATGAGGAAAAGCCATGAAATGGGGTCTGGTGTGTGAGCTAGCAGAAAGGGATCAGTCACACATGGGAGGCTCTGACATAGGACAAGCTCAACACTCTTTTAGAGGACTCATTCTGGAACCATGGAGACAACCAGCTTTGCAAATATTGCTAGAGAGCTGATGATGAAATTGCTACAGTGAACCACGATGTTCCTATAAAGAAGCCCTTTAAGAAACTCTTGAAGCATCAGTGATGTCCAAAGAAAACCTTCCCATTATACCACACAGAAATTTAAACAAGTTTCACCATCCAACTGCAAGCGCTTTCTCATGGTTCGTTTCTTTTCTAAGTTTGTGCATCTCATATGTCCTTGGACCCAAAAAGTTAGTTTCATAATTCGATAACAGATCTAAATCCCTCACCTCACAGGAATTTTGAGGAGCATCTTCACTGTATTACAGTGTCAAGATTCGATTTAGCTAAATTCTCAAGAAGCTGCTAAACATGCAGCCTACTTGGTCTACGAGTCTCCAACTGGTGTTGATCCAGATACTCACAGTAATATATACTGGTCCTAGGGCTATCTCTTACTTGTGTAAGTAGTTGTCATAAATATATCTCATAGATAAATGAAAAGTGTTCAAGTTTACACATTTCTATTCAAATGACATATAACTGGACCCCCTTTTGGTACTGCAAATATCATGAAACTTAGAAGTGATATAAAAGTAATTTGAAGAATTTGCCCTGAATAATGTCAGTTTTTTTTTCCACCTTAAGACCAAGCTTCCAAAGGAGAGGCAGAGGTTCTCTGTTTGAATAACAGCCCAAGGTTTTTGTAAGATCATTCCAGTATGTTTTCATCTTCTACCATATGCTTTCTTCACATTTCTATTGCCATCAGATAAAGCAGGAAAGAGTTCTATATTTTGGCGTATTTGAATGCTATTAATTCTATATGCATAATGTAAATTGAATTCAAAATGGAAATTCTGACATTTCTGTGAAGGGGAGAGAGTCAGTATTTTCACATTCCCAGCACACAGTAGTGTAAGTGAAATCAGAATAATTTTGTGAGCATGCTGAAGGGAAGGGTTGTAGAAGGATATTCATATTCTTTTAGAACAATGATGACCAGTAGACAGAATGGCAGGGTGAAGACTAGCAAGAAAATACATAACAAATGCATAATAAAGAGGCATTACTTTACTTGTTTTCACAGAAAAGTCAGGGGCACAGTTTCCTTGGAATTACATCATACTGACTCAGAGATAGGCATAAATGCCTGGTATCCTTCCTCCCACCTTCTGATTTTGAACACCAGATGCTGATGTCTTTTCATTAGTATTTCACTCCTGGTACATAGTCTTCCGTAAAACCTAGGTAGCGTATAGTTCTATTCAGGGCTGTTCTGCAGAAAATAGTAATAATAATAATAATAATAATAATAATAATAATAATAATAATAATAATAATAATAATAATAATAAAATAATTAAAAAAAAAAAAAAAAAAGAGAGAGAGAGAGAGAAACAACACTATTTCAGAATAACCAAAGCTTTACCAGGCAATGCCTTAGGAAACATTAATACTATTTCCTTCTGACAGGTAGTCACGACTTAAATAAATGTGTCTGGGTGGAAAATTGATACAGCAGTGAACACTTGTGTATGCTCCCTGATACAGTCCTCGGATGCTTCACTGATTAATTCATTTCAGTTTCAACTGAGTTGCTTTACTGGCCCTGCTGTAGTTAAGTTTTCAACTGACCTGCAATTGGATCTTCATCATCCATCTCAAAGGTATGGGAAGCCAATTTGAGCCAATGTTGATGACTCACTGTCATGCTAAGCAGGTCACACTTGTGCTAAAGGCTTGCGTAAGTGTTGGGGGATGATGCTCACCAGGACAACGCTCAACTGATCTGTGCTGATCTCAGTCAAGTCTCTGTCCAGCAGTAAATCAGATCCTGTGACACAAGTAATCAAAATAGAAATCTGATGTGCAAGTGTCTTTGTGAGCTGGAGATTGTTCCTTTCTTTAGACAGCAGACTGGTAAAATGATGCCTCAAGCAAGCTAAGGTGGAAACAGTTTTAGTAAGGCCTACTGTATCAAGCAGAATTTCTGTTCACTGTGGGAACACTGCAAGCATCTGAGGACTTACTTTTGATCTCAGCTTCTGATACAAGGAGTGCCAGTTCTCTTCCATGTTCTGAGAAAACCAAGAGTCCATGTTTCAAAAGAAACAAAGAACAGTTGACTGGGGTTTAGTTTGCACTTTCTGTATTTACATTGGGTTCTTGACCATTGGATAAATAAGTTTTCAAAATCTGGATAATTAAATAGCCTCCTGCCCTGTCCCCCCAGAGCATCTTTCTCCACAGTGTGTTCTGCAGGAGCCTTCCTTGCTGTCCTGTTTCACAAAGCTCCACTCTCCATTCCCTATCAGATAACCACGGTGAAGTTTTAAACAGGGGAAGCACAGGGAGAGCTACATAGCCTCATATGGGAGAACTGCCCTCCCTTTCCTCTTTCCCTGTCATATGATCAGAGGTGGAGCCACCACATGCCAAAAATGCTAGCATCCCACATCATGTGAAGGGCACACATGCACTCGCATAAGGGGGATAACATTCAGCCATGTGACCAGCTCTATCCTTGTCACTTGATGGAAGGAAGGGCTGTAGGGCTTTGGAAAAGAGGATAGCAAAGAAGAAACTAACAGAAACCTTAATCCAGCTCACAACTCTGTCCTTCTCCAGCCATCAGCAAAAACACCTCCAAGTGATGTTTTCTCCTGTTGATGGAAGGATGTCCTAGCAGTCAGAGTCTTGGCCATGTCTTTGCCATCACACGACTGATCTGTAGCAATGTCACACACTTTGAGAAGAAACCATTAGACCATATGAAACTCCAGCTAAATACAGAGGGGAACAGGCTGTCCTTTCATCCATACAGATTTGTGAGACATGTTGCCTGACCTCCCTGTGCTCTGGGTGTGTTCTCGAAAGAGCTACAAAAGCAGAAACAAGATATAGGAAATTAGTATCAATATCTTCTTTGCCATCTGCTCCTCTAAATGCCTGTCATGCTTTTTGGTATAGTGTTTTCTATAACATTGTGAGAAGAATCTCAAATTATTTTCTTCAGAAAGGATCTGCTGTGAAGCTATTTTATTTGTGATTCCAATGACGGGCATCCTGCCAATTAGGAGTGCACTTTAGTATACATATATTATTCCCTATTACCCCATCAACCCATTGGCTGAGTACTACAGGTTCACAAGCTACTCAATGCTCCTCTGTACCATATATGGTACAGAGGAGCATTTTTTTTTCTTCAACCCTTTAATTTCTCCTTTTTCCTTTTTTTTTTTTTTTTCTCCTTTCTTATGTTTTGAGAACTTGTGATCTTTGTTGTACTGTTCTCACACTGCTCATCCTGTTTTTCTCAAGCTTCTGCCATATTTTGGAACAGTGAGGCCTTCTACTGTCCACTTATCTGCTTAGCATTTCTCCTTGTTATGACTACTCAACTACCTTTGAATACAGAAAATTAGTTCTCTACTGCAAAAAAACACAGCTTAGTTTCTCACAATCTAAACATACTGCAACATGTTCTTTTAGCTTTTTCTGACTGAACAAAAATGACAAAAAATATGTTTCTCCCCATGAAGCAAACTTTGCTCTTCCAGCAGCAGCTTCTTCCACTCCTATCTTCATAATTCTGGTCCCTTTCCTTCACCCATGCACTCTGAGACATCTCTGGTACTCACTATGGCATCATCCTTGGATTCCCATCCTCTCTGTGCCAGAAAAGATAATCTCTGCATTTACATTGGTTGTGGTAGTTACAGGTCCTATCTGAAAGAGGTGCAAGGAGCTGCATAAGTAGTACATTTCCCCCAGGTTATGTGGTATGGGTCATGCTAGCAAGGGAGGCTGCACCTCAGTAAATCTACTCCTGAAATGGCCCATCCAGCCTCAGATCATGCAATTACCTCATTTAACCTAACTAGAGAATAGATAGGAAATTTTACGTATTTGAAAATTAATGTGGAATGAATCTCACATAACAGAATATGAGGTCGAAGGGAGAAGCCTAAGCACATGTAGCTTCCAGGTTACAAGCCTTAGCCTTAGATAAGACCCTTTTCCTCCATCCAGCTACCCTCATTACTCTTGACTTCATCACAATCTTATCTGGAAGGGGGCTATTTTGTATTCATTGTATAATGCTTTTCATAGTGTTTTGTTGTTGTTGTTGTTGTTTGTTTGTTTGTTTTTGTTTTGTTTTGTTTTGTTTTTAATTTTCCTGGGCAATAGAAGAAGTTTGGCAGCTGCTTCTTTATCAGATAGTCATGCAAGAATGACCACTTTGGAGCCTGGATACCTATATGTTTTTTGCTACCTCAGTTTACTAAATTTTTGAATTTCATTTTCCTCTCAGATCATTGCTCCTTCAAAGTTGCAATTTTCTGTCCTGTGAATCAAGTTCTTTGTGAGCTACTCTCCTCTTCATGTCACACAGTTCCTGATGAAAAATTCATCACCATGATTGGTACTGGTAGACAGTTGCCATTCAGCCACAGATTTACACTCAGGGCTGCAAGAAAGAGGGGCATCAACTGAGAAAGTCTCCAAACAACATGTGCTCAAGTGTATTCAGCATAATATGGGTATATATTTCACAAAACAAACCATGCCACTTCAGCAAACCAACTACATCAATTTGAGGACATGCATAAGAGTTTTTCCTTGGTCAATATATCAATTAAATAAATAAACAATAAGTATTTCTGACTCACTCTGTCTCTATAGTGTTGCAAGAATTTTTGATGTTCAGATTTTTGTGTTTTGATCTGGGAACAAAAATGAATGTTGAAATATTGTGATCTCCCAGAACATTGTGCAATGTAGACAACTTTTCTGTGCCCTACAGAGTCCATTAAAATTTCTTCTGACGTTAACTGATTGCTTGTAAGCAACTGATGAGCTCTGCTGAATTTTTCTGAGGTGGAAGAGCAGGCATCATATGTGTTTCCACCAACCATCAAAACCTGGCTTATAAGCTTTTGAGTCAAGATGAAACACCAGTATGTGAAGTGCACCATCTGGGCATAGAGGTACCTCCTGTCCTTCTAATCCTGCTAACATGGTGTCTCCAGAAAATGATTGAGGAAGAAATGCCAGAGAAAATCAGTATCTTCAGCTGTCTCAGCAGAGATTCAGCATACATCATCAAATGAATCCCTTATGCTTGCTGTACTGCTGGATTTGCATTCCAGGAGAGACATCTGATCACCTCAGGTGAAGGCTATTGCCAAGATATTTCTGTGGTTGTCCTTTGGCTTTGCAACACAGATGTCTTAGCCCTTTGCTCACCTTGCGGTGTGTGCCTTTTTGTTCCCTGACATCTGGCAGAACTCTTGGATATGACTTTGTGTAATGTAAGTGCAATCAAACACTAATAAAAGAGGAATTTGGTTTTGTGTTTGTGTGGACATTCCAGTACTTAGCATTTAATTTCTGCACAAATGCTTGGACTGAGCTGAGGCAGGGTTCTTGCAATTTAAGAATAAATTGTACCTAAAAATTCTAAATAATTCACTGACAGTAAGAATGGCTCTTGGTATTTATAGATTATGCTGACACATGGAAGTGTTAATGTTAATGATAATGTAAATAGATTATCTGCATATAAAATTAACCAGTCAGTTTATATCAGTGCTGAATGAGTTTTCTATTTAGCACCTTTTAAATTATGTCTCTTTTCCTTAGCTGATCACCTTTTTTAACAAATTTTCCTGGGATTTTTTAAGAAAGAAAATGAAAAATCTTGACTTGAAAAGTAGTCACATCAGCTGATCTATCAAAACTGCTAAAACCAATTATGAGATATCTTCCAAGCTGCGTATTTCATATTTTTGTTCCATTATGTTTTTAAATAGCTATCTTTTTTAAAAGTAATTTATTTCACAAAAATACCATTTGGGGAAAAATTCTCAAATGGGCTAGTTCAAAGTCTCAAACTTTTTGCTATTAATATTTTCCAACTCATGATCAGACTTAGGAGAGCTAATGTAAATTGTATTGAGATATCTTAAAGAACAGTACCACAGAAGACCAAAGTAATATTTCTTTCCTACTGGGACACTTAACCACAAACTGATTAAGTCCAAAGAATTCACAGTGAGTGGATCTTAGATCTGGGAATGAAACTTCATGCTTCTGGCTTGCCATCCACCATTTAAACACTATCAAAATAATGAAGACAAATAATGGAGTAATGAATAGTGTGGTTCCTATGCCAGGCATCTTCAGATGATACTTAGCAAAAAAGGAGACATTCAATTATATGAAGATTTTCTGCATTATGCATTTCAGCCCTTGATAGCATCAGTGTCTGAAGACAGCAGCTGTACAAGCAGAAGAAAAAATCACCCTCAGCCTCCATCTCTGATCAGAATCAGTTCTTGAAATATTGTCTTTCATGAGCTGCAGAATAGACTGAAGAAACAATTACGTCTCCAGCGCTTGATAGTGTTCAAGAGCATGTGTTTTGTGAACAAAGGAAAGTCTATTTAGGTACCTAGACACCAAAATTGCTGTTAAGGGTGTTTCCATAGCCCAGATACCACTTTCCGTTTCTCATGGAAAGGCCACAAGCACCTGAACAGAGCAATGGTCTGAAAAAAGGGCATTGATATTCTGAAATATCCCATGAATGAAAGGAGGCAGCACATGACTGTAGACTTTACTTTATAGCATGAGTATTTAAACCTCTGTTTTTCCTGCAGTAAAACTGTTATTATCTGAACTCTCCATCTTGGTTCCAAATATCTGGATTTTGTCAAATTCACCTATTTTTGAGAAATTACAAAAACAACAAAATCCATTTAGCAAGAGACAAGGAATAAAATCCTTGAGGAAAATAACAGTTCCCTTTAAAAACCTGGAGTGAGGCTCCAGTCTGCAGTGCCAGATTGCAACAATGGCAAAGGAAAAAGTCATCAAGGAAAATGCTGACTTCATATCACACCTGATGGTAACAAACCCAGCTGCAGTTTCAAGCAGGGGAACGGTACTTCTCCCTCATCACTTTAAAGTCTGCTCTGTTTTAAAGTTCCTGCTAACTTTGACGGTTTAAAGGGGCATTTAATGGAATTGCTCCTGTACCTTGGGTTATGTTTTAGTTCTGGAAGGAACACTTGCCAGTTTTGCTGAAGTCATGCCAGGAGCATGGCAATGTGTGGTATGCATGATCATCCGTTTGGGACAGAAGCAAGATGGTCACTTGCACAGACCTTTTATAGCCATCTGAAGATCAAATGACACACTGTGGTTCTAATCAGAGCTCCGCTCTGCTGGAGCTGCCAAGAGGGAAAGGCCAAAGGAGAGAGAGAATTCAAAGCTCACATCATAACTGTAATCAAGCAGGGCCATAGTTACAGGCAAACCACAGAAGTGAGCAGGGTAAAAGAAATATCCAGCTATCACAGGCACATTAATGCTGGTCGCATTCCAGAGCACTCATTACAGCACTCCAGTGTGGCTCCCTGTACAGCTGGTTAAATAATGCTCATCAAATAAATGATTTGACAAATTTTGCAGAGTTTCAAAAATAAATTATCCAAAAAGTGTGCCTTTTAATTATTCCCACAGCTGTAGTCTCGCAAGTCTAGAAATATGTTCAAAAACGCCTCTTTTCCTCAGCTTGCTCACTCTCTACATTTTCTTAATTCATGCTCCCCAGTTGCTCTTTCTGAGCAGCCCCGTTAAAGTAACTCTCTGGGTGCACATTGCAGCCTTCCTAAGCAACTCAAAATAGCAACGCAGTGTACTTCGTCCAGTTCTCCAGAGCACCCTTAAGTTTTAATAATAAATCATCATGTCAATACACATGACAAAGCCCAGAACTTTGAGGGAGTTCCTCCCAAACAAGTCATGCATCGGCTTGTACCTCATCTTCATGCCACTGAAGTTAATGGCGCAGTCCTGATCTACATGGGGTGTGAATCTATTCTATTCAACTAAAGTCAATGCACCTTTGAGAAAGTGTCCTTCTTAGCTTCTGGCCTGCATTTGCTTCTCTGTTGTCTAGTACACTGGAGTTTTTAAAGAAATACGATCCTGCAAATTCATATTTCCCCTGATAACCTTGTTTGAAAGAAGAATACAGAACATAAATTTATTGAGTTTACTTGTTTGATTTTTTTTCCTTTAACTTGTGTAGGCATCAGAATGACTATACATATTAGTGTACATTGAGTGTATTTCCTGAATAACTATAAAATACCAGGTCAGAAAATTTATCCTAGTATTTCTGAGTGACTTTAAATGACAGCTGTGTTTGTACAAAAAAGACTGTTCGTTCCTCCCTGAATGCTAGACCTGACCAATTCAGTTCTCCACAGACATAACTCATAAGCCTTTCAGGTGAGAAATATGTAGGTCAAAGTCATTGAGTTTCTCTGTATGATTAGGAACAGAGACACAATGACTGGAAGACAGCTTATTGTCCATTAAAAAAAAAAAAAAAATCATCTTCTAGCCCTGCTTTACCACCCCCTTCAGTAGTAATAATTGTAAATTTAATTAAAAAAAAAAAAAAAAAAAAAAAAAAAAAAGACAATAAGACAATGTAGAAACAATTCAAAACCGTGCAGATAAATTTATTTAAAAGTTTCATTTTGACTGAATTTTCAACGCCATTTTGCAAGTGGTCCCAGATACCTGATAGATTGGCTCCTCCTCTTGATTCTAACAAGAGCTTCCTTCTCTTGAACAGTGAAATTGTCGGTCGATAGAGGGAGGCTTCTGACCATGAGAAGCAGGAGCCTGACCCAGACCAGGGCCAGGATGCAGAATTTTGCTGCCTCATGAAACAAAGTGTTTATTCAGCTTTGCCATTCTTAGGATGAAATGCAAAACCACCAGTTTGAAAAGGTTACCACTTCACCACTACTCACTAAAAATGCATATTCTGCATAAGCCAAATACATATGAATACAAGTTTCTCAAAATTTCTCATCACTTTTTGACATTTCTTTCAAACTTGACTTTCAAATTTGACTGTGGCTGAGAGAGGGCAATGGAGAGAGATGCATTATTTTGTTAAATCCAGGGCAGGGGAAGGTTGTACACAATAGTAAGCCTAGAGAGTAGCTTTGGAAATATATAAGTTAATTTTATAAAGTTCAGGGGTGGGGTGAGAGTGCCTGTACAAATCCATACTATTTTGCTAGTTCAAGCTCCTCACAAATCCTCTGTCAGAATGGGTGTTAAGCCATGTTGCAGACTCAGTGGGAAATTAAGTTGTAGATTGTTCTTATGATTAGGGCAGGAAGAATAGTGTGTGCTGCTGGGGGCTGCGATTGTAGGCATACGATTTTTTCCAGATCATAGCAATATATATGTGTAATGATCTGGACAAAGATGTGCCATTTTAGTCTGTAAAGAATTCTGAGCAGTCAAAGCAGTTCTGTAAACTCAGTGGAAAGTCAAGCATAAAGAAAAAAAGGGAGGGGGGACAAATAAAAATAAAAAAGTATATATAAAATGGAAATAAAATGTTAGTGGTAGAACTAAAAGCAAAAGAACTTTTTGACCTGATTCTGTAGGTATTGCAAATGTTCTTAAAACACAGAACCATACACATTTTACCTTTTTTTCCCTTTCCTCAACAGTTTTTCACCATTTTCTATCTTGCTACACTGGACTGGATTCCAAGTCCATTTGTATGATCTAAGGAGGAGATTTTTATTCTGTCAGAATATTTAAACTTCAAAATATAGGACAGAGAGAGGGGAAAGGGAAAGGATCCAGGGGCCGAGAAATGCCAAAAAAGCACCAGACTATGTTTTTCCAGATGCAGAATTTACATCTATTTTGATTTTTATAGGCCAATCTTGAAACACAAAAGGCATACTTGCTACCTATATCATTTCAGTTTGGGATTGTTAGACTTGTAGATCCAAAGACAGCAGCCCTTTTCTAAGGGGACAATTTCCAATCTTCTTTTTCGTGTACACAAATGGAGTGTATGTGGAGCAAATAGGTCTGGACTCAGGTGTAGCCATCATGGAAGTCTCAGAAGTCTTCCTAGAAGCTGGGAGATGAGGAAGCTGAGCCTGATCTGTGGTTTCTATGCAGCCTCCAGCAATGTTTCATATTTAGGTGGGTCTCCCATAAGTGGTAAGTCACCATAGATACAACAGCTGCTGCCACTGCTTCGTGGATAAGAAGGGTTTGTGGAAAGCTTTCCTTCCCTGAGTGAACTGCATAAGTCCTAAGGGAGACTCAGAGAACAGAGCTGGAGAGACAATCATTTGGGGCAATAATGAGATAACAGGAGAAAAAGGGAAAAATAAAATAAAATAAAATAAAAAATCAAAGGTAAACAAAGAAGAGCAGGTGTGAGCAAAGATGCTAGAGATGTTGTCAGGAAAGAAGACCCTATTAAGATCCTATTAAAGGACTGAGGGACAAATGTGGAAATGGACAAATGGAAATGAAGAGAAAGACAGAGAGAGAACTGTAAGAAGCAGTGCTTGACAGAACATGTGCCATAAGAGCAGCTGAGTGGGTGAATAAGGGCATTGGGCCAGAGTTGAAGAGGAGAAAAGCAAAAATAAGTCTTTGCTCAGATTAAAACTGATGCAAACAGTACAGTTATTATATATATGGACTGGGTACCACCAGGGGAGAAATTTGAGAGACTGGAATAAAAGCAAGCAACCAACAAAAAGCAGTCCATCAACAACAATCAGCCAGGATCATCAGTTCAGAAGTGGACAGCCTTGCCATTGGAAGATAACTTGGTCACAGTGGCAGGAACCAGGAACAAGGAGAGACTTCAAGGTCTAAATAAGCATTTCAACTATCAAGCAGCTATTTGAGAGGAAGCAAATGGACAGAAGAGGTAAGAAGCATAAAACTAAACAGACTTCAACAAGGAGGAGAGAGTGAAAGGAGAGCCTGGTATTTAGAACCTGAATATTTCTCCCATGAAACAATGAGGCAATTTATTTTGGAGAGAATTATACTTTGTGGAGAGAAAAGAGGCTGTAGACAATCTTTCTTATGCAAGTTACATTTGAGCCATTGGTGTCAGGTGGCACAGGAAGGGTTAACTTCAAGTCCCACTAAGCGGCTGTACAGCTGGTGAAATGCATCTGTCAACAGAACTATTACTGTCATCCCCAGATCAACACAATGTCCTTGACCCTGGAGGTCAACAGAGAGGCATTAGCTGTTACACAGACAGAGCCGTCATGCTCTTGTGGGAGCAGAAAGGTTAGAAGACCAATTGAATCAGCTGGAGAAGTTCAACCATCCCTCCTCATCCAGTAGAGACACAGGTGGAGTGCAGTGAGATGAAGCTGTTCCAGCTCCTCTTCCCTTTGGAAAACTCAGTTTAAACACTCCCTTTCAGACAAGAGTTATCTCCAGTTATCATCATTTGTAGTTACTGTTACACACAAGGCTGTCATGTCATTTGTGGGTGCAAAACCTGCACCTGACATTGAATGGAAGCAGGTTTGTGGTGGGGGTACAGGGGTGGCACAGCTGGACAGAGGTTGTAGGACCGCAGTAGTGAAGAGCTGCAGGACATGATGAAGAAGTCTACGCTTTTAACCATACAGAAGACAAGCACAAAGATGTCCTTTTCCGAAGTAACTGGTGGCATTCCCATCAAATTCAGCTAAGTTTTTTTGCCATTTTGTTTGCAGTGCAGTCACAGTGGCAACTTGTCAGTCATTCTACAGATAGCGGGCTCTGACTGTCACATTTCTCTGAAAGGATGTGAAGTCTTAAAGCTAAGAATTCATTAGCGAAAAATTTCATTAAACCTCCTCTGCTGATATATATATTGGCCTATAATCCAGAGCTGTTCAATTGCCAGGCCTGGCAATTACAACCCAGCTTAGCTGAAATATTATCTAAGTTGCATTTTCAAAGGGGTGATTGACAGCGGAAGGCAGTATTTCTCTCAGTATTCAAATATGCTAGCATGGAAGGGAGATGAGAGAGGAAGCAGAAAAGTTGGAAAAGTTTAAAGGAAAAGAAAAAGCTATCAGGTTCTACATTTTCTGTAAACTGTGAAGTGGTCATCTGGCAGCATGTTGTTCAGCTTGTAGAAGTACATGCCCTCTTGCTCTGCTAACTCAGCCACCACACACACACCTTTTTTCTCTCTTTTGAGGAAACCTGCATTAGTAAGACATTTTTTGTGTTACTTATGCCTGGGACAACCTCCCACTGAGCTTCGTGCACAGACAGGACTATACTGTTTTGTTTGTCTCCGGGAATTGGAAATCTTGCAGTGTTTGTGAAGTTAGCTCAGTACTCACAGCAGGTGGAAGTTCCCAGCCCCAGAACAGCTGTGCACAGCCTTGATCTTCAGGTTTTCACACACAGCCCTCAACCTCCCTGCCCAAAGCTCCTTCCCCCCCACCCCACCCCCCCTTTTTTTTTCTAATGCAGAAAGCACTAACCCTCTGGCCTGGCTAGCCCCCAGCTATCATATTCCACTGGAGGAATTTTGGGCACGAAGCTTCACAGGGCAAACAGGTCTCCTGCCCTCCCTAAATGTCTCTCCCTCCCTCCCTCTCTCTGTCACTGAGAATCCACCCTTATCCACTACAGCGGGGACGATATCTTTGAATTGTGTTTATTTGTTGGCACCCTGGTGTGAAAGCACTTCCCATCAACTGCATATTAATCTTGTCAGCAGTTTGTGAGCATTTTCCTCCCTCTCTGCCCTAATTTATGACTTTTGGGTCTCTTGCTCCCTTCCATCCCCACCTCCCACTGTAATTAAAGATAAATTACTCTTTCTGATTTCTGTTAAAGTGACTCCAACCATGTCAAAATGGTAATAAAGGGACTACTTTAGCCCTAGGAAGAGTGAATTCAGGCAAGCTGTAAATTGACTTTTAGAAAAACATGTGTAATGTTATAGAAATCTAGCCATTACAGGTTCAGAGGATCTTTGAAGGTCCTGGGCCATTTGTCGCTGCATTTTCCCATTGATCCATAGCCACTGGTTGGAAGCTCTGCTGAGTTTTCCTTATCTTGAAATCCCCAGAGACACTGAAAACACCCAAGACTGTATTTTCCTTTATCTTGAAATCTTTGAGGACATTAGTCATATTCATTGATGCAGCCTTTTGTTCACTGTATCCACAGACACATTAGTGCTTCTGTTAATTGACTAACTAAACATGCTCAGAAATTTTTTGCAATCCCCGACTTTTGGTCCTTATTTCTTGTATACATAGCCCATAGAGTTTTGGGGGGAACTGAATAAAACAGAGTTGCACTCAGCAATCTTCTTCAGGAAAAGGCACTCTTAAAAGCTCTCTGGCAGACGGGGGGGGGGGGGGGGAGGGGGCGGGAGGGAAATGCAAATAGTATGATGCTGTTAATAGCACAGCATACAGGGACACAGACTTGTTGGAATTACAGAGCAGGTAACTGAGAGAGCCCAACTGCAGAAGGAGCGCGCCTCCCCACTATCATCACCCTTGCTGCTGGCCTCCCTCAGATGGGAAGGAGGCCCCATTGATAGCATGGAAGGGTGGAACTAGCAGCAACCCCATTCTTTTTTTCACTCATTCAGTAGTTGCTTCTGATTCTAGTAGTTGCTCTAGCCTTCTGCTTCCTTGGGCTAGTGAAGGTTCGTGTGCTCACATGTGTGGACCAAGACAGGTCCTGGATCCACTACCAGACCACTCACCTCTATCTAGGATGGAAACTCCCAGCTTGAAACAAGCTCTAGCTGATTAAAAATGGAGCTGCTTCCTTAAGATAATTCCTAAATATCCCAACCAAATGCAAAGCTTTGGGCAATACCTTCCAGTCCTCCATGAGAAGAGCCCCAGTTACCTGAAAATTTCTCAGCATGTAGTCTCAGCCTTTCCTGTCTACAACACGGGGGCTTCTCTGAATTACAGAATCACAGAATCATAGAATATCCTAAGCTGGAAGGGACCTACAAGGATCATCAAGTCCAACTCTTGGCTTCACATAAGACCACACAAAAAAATCAGACCATATGTCTGAGAACATTGTCCAAATGCTTCTTGAACTCTGGCAGGCTTGGTCCCATGATCACTTCCATGGGGAGTCTGTTAAAGTACCTGATCACCCTCTAAGTGAAGAACCTTCTCCTAACGTGAACCTCCCCTGATGCAGCTCTCTGCCATTCACTCAGGTCCTGTCACTGTCCCCAGAGAGCAGAGCTCAGCGCCTGCCCCTCTGCTCCCCTTCGTGCGGAAGCTGCAGGCCGCCATGAGGCCTCCCATCAGTCTCCTCTTCTCTGGGCTAAACAAACCAAGTGACCTCAGCTGCTCCTCATACATCTTCCCCCCTTAGACCCTTTACTATTTTCATAGCTCTCCTTTGGACACTCTCTGATAGTTGTATATCTTTCCTATACTGAAATGCCTAAAACTGCACACAGAACTCAAGGTGAGGCTTACACCAGCACAGAGTAGAATGGGACAATCGCTTCTCTCAATCAGCTGGCCATGCTGTGCTTGATGCACCCCAGGGTACATTTGGCCCTTTTGTCTGCCAGGGCACACTGCTGACTCATATACAACTTGCCATTGACCAGAACCCCAGATCCCTTTCTGTGGGTCTGTTCTCCAGCCTCTTCTCCCCCATCCCGTACATATATATTATGCCCATCTGGGAGCTAATTAAATGTCTTCTGTAGCTGTTTGACATTCATACAATGGTAGTAACTCTCAGCCTTTACCATCTACATCAGGGTGTGACTTTAGCAGGAACATGGCCATTCTGCTGTAATGTTTCACACTTTCATTATTTGTGAAGCATATTGCTGTTATGTGCTAGGGAGGGAGCTGTACTTGGAAAAAAAAATCTACAGAGATGGAAGTATGAAGTCTGTACTTGCCTTCTTAAAGAGTATCTTCCTGAGACTGCACATCCCCAGGGCCCTGTCAGCTGCCTATTACACTAAAACTTTGTTGCTTGTGATCCAGAATAGCCAGGACCAACCTGTACAAAAGATTCCCTCCTCCCTGTGTCCTGTCCCCACTGATGTGAAGGTGTTTTGACAAATCCAGACCACAAATCTCCAGTCCTTCAAAATCTTTTGGATTCCTCCAAAATCCAAAATCTTTGGATTCCTCCAAATCTTTGTCCTTTCCCCATCCTGGGGTCCAAAATTACAGATCTGTCAGCCTTTTTGGTACACAATATACATTGTTTATATGATTAGTGTTTCAGGAAAAGAGACGGCCATAGTATAGAAGGGAAAGAAGGAACTTTTATGGGGGTGAAGGAAAGTGGACAATGGTTCATATTTATAGTGTTGAGCTGTCTGCAGTAAGAATACTTAGTGATGCTGGCTGACAGATATTTTATGAGAATTTGTTATTGCTAAGCATTTTATCACTGCTGTTCTGTATTTGTATTTCTATTATCTTTACAAAGCCTTTCACAGCAGGCAAATAGGTATCATCCAAAACTGAGAAGTCAATGGCTCAGCTGAAAAGTTAGCACCTTTGTTCTTGGGGACTTAAAGTAAACTCTTTTTCTCTTTGTAGACCATGTTTTTCCTACCACAGAGTGGAGCTGTCTGCTTCAGACAAGCTCTGCCTCCATTGGAATATCGAGAGAAAGATCATGCTAAACACTGAAAAGTGCAGCAAGGTTAGTAACATGCACTGATTAAAGATTAGAAAGGCAACAGGAAGAGGACGCATTATGTGCTAGGTGCTTTAAATTTGAGTAATTCCATCATCTGTCCTCTTCCTACATAGATTTCACCTGCTGCTTGTCCAAATGCTGGTCTCCTCTCTCTACTGACAGAGGTACATCCATCTCTTCTGAGCCCTGTTAGTGACTGCTACCAAATTTACAGCATTTGCAAATGTGCCACTTTATTATTTATGTCAGCATCATGCTGGTTAGGATTAGTAAGACTTTGTGTACCCTAGGTCTGCAGCTATTTCTCTTATTTCTGTTAATAGGTCCTGCATAAAAGGTTTTGCCAAAGTCCAAAAAGTGTAAAATTGATGACATAATCGTTGGAGAGTCAACGGGAATATTAAGGAGGATTAGGATACTATCAACAAATCAGGTTCTAAGTATTGTTCTGCTGGACAAGGAGTGTTTTCAATTAATTTGTAATTAAATAAGGGAAGCAATTTAGTGAAGTCAGAGAGATATTCCAGCAAATGGTTTATCTCATCAGTCTGAACCTCACATTCCTCCAGAACAGGATCATTGTTTAGATCTTGGACATGTTACATGATCCGACCTATAGGAGTAATTTAATAAAACATCAATATTTTCCTTCTATTAACCCTCAGTCTCATGCTGAATTGAGAGAGCAGCCTCTGCCTCCCTTCACAGTCCCCATAAGATCTGCACCCTCTTTAACTTGTTGGACAGGTGTTATCACTAAGCAGCCTGGGGCTTTCAAACATAGACAAGCCAGGACAGCAAGACAGCAGTGATACATGGAGGCATGGAGATGTGGCAAGGGAGAGGAAGGACAGATAGAGAGGACTGAGAATAATAAAGAGGAAACATGTTCTGCTTTCATAAAAGAAAATATAGTGTCACATGAAGAGATTTCCAACTAAGATAATGGGATTTGCTCATATTTTCTCAAAATACTCTTTAGAAAATCCTTTCTTCAATCAGACACACAATTATAAGGTAGTATAAGAGGATCTGAGAAGAGATGAGCAATTCCAGATGGGGTTCTATGCATGAATATATTCGGTGCAGGCAGAGCAGGGATTTGTTGATTGTTTAAAGGGCTTAGTGCAACAGCTGGGCACATTTTGCGTATGACCAAAAATAAGAGTACAAATGAATGCTGATGTTCAGACATCTGGCCTCACAGCTATTGTTCTTGTGGTCTTTTTTTTTTCCTCATAGCAAAAGTTATTCCAAGAAGGAGATTGAGGGGGGAAGAAAAATATGACTTGAGGGAAAAAGCACCAAGAGATGAGATTTAGGAGATAATTAAGAGGTAGACTAAGAAAGAAAACTACAATGAGATGTGGAAAGAGTATAAGGAGATACAAGAGTATAAGAGTAAGAGATGAAACAGATAGAGAACTGAAGAATTAAAATGGTGGGGGCAAGGAATTGGGGAAGGGATTGAATGGAGGAGGAAACTAGGCAAGCAGAGGGTTCAAGAGAGTACCAGACCGTAACTATGTTGTCAATGATTTACTGCAAATGCTGATAAAGAAAGAAAGATATTGACATCTTTGTTATAGATTTCTTCTTTTCTGGACCTCCCTTCCCTTCTCTGTCCCTAGTCTGCCATGATCATGTGATACTCAAGATAAAACACTTGTTTGGAAAAAAATCAACAACAACAACAACAAAATTGAAAAAATGAAATTATGAACTTTTTATTTTGCTAATATTTAATGTGTTCTGCTAAATTTATTTATTTTAGAATCTCTAGAGGTATTAAAGTTTGAAAGGAAAATGTGGCCCTGTTAGAGGGAATACCTTTTGAAGCAGGAGTGTTCCTATTTCTCTCCTTGTGAAAGCTATCAGAGCTTGGCCATGTTGGAAAGATATCATTTTGACATGCACGGGTCAAAGCTGTGCAGCTGAAGTCACCAAGGATTTTGTGAATGCTCTGCATGCATAAGAAGTCAAGTAGGATGTTACTGATAGACACTGCTCCTGGAATCAACAGTGGTAGGAGGGATTCTCTCAGGTTTGCTATAATGTACAACTTAGAAAATGTGGTGAAACGGACATATTGAATGGAACTGAATGTGGAGCAGAGGGAAGAAAAAAAAAATGATATACTGAGCAGGAAATTGACTTTAATATTGAAACTGCAAACTTGAGTTGTGCAGATAATGTTCAGGCCAGGGATCTGAGGAAAAGTGGAGGCTACATTGAGGAGGAGGCATATTCAGTTTCAAGAGAAGTCTGAAGCAACAGTCTATATTGCAAACATGTTGGATGAAGAGGTGTGGCAGGAAAAAGATCAGAGCTGGTGGGGGCTCTGTCCAGTTAAAGGAGCTGGACTAGAGAAACCCAGAGACTAGAGAGGGAGCAGCAAATATGGAAGGCAGAAAAGAGAATGAAAGCCAAGGCTGGATGAAGAGCCTGAGAACCTGGTGTGGTGTGAGACACATAGTTTGAGAGCCACGGGGGGGGGGAGAAATTAGTATAAACTCAGAGTGGCACAAGCAACAGTTTGGTAAGGGAACCAGGCAATGCTGGTGACACACATCAGGGAAGGGAATCAGTGACAAGCTGAGCAAGGCAGGAATGAGGAGAAGGGAATGAACTATGTGTGTCTAAGGATGAGGAAAAGAGAGAGCTGCAGAAAGGACCAGAGAATAGAGGTGGGGTAAAACATGGCTTTTTTGGTGCAGGCAGAGGGGATCCCCTTTGATCACAGTCCCCGTTGGAGCAGAGTCCAGGTTTCCCCTGCCATGGAGTCTCTCCAAAAGCCAATAGTATGTGATAGTATGAATAGAATGACTTCATCCCTTTCTAATGCTCACTCATCTACCAAATAACAAACTTCTGCCATTACCAGTTATTCCAGCTAGCTCAGGTGACAGGGGCTGCTGAAAGTGATCTTAAGTTATCAGTTGTGGAGTTAAGGATGTCAGCCTACATAACTGGTTTATTTTTCTTCAAGTTCACCTTTCCTCTTTGAGGCCTAGGAACATAAACTCTGAAAAAAATATTTTAAGAGAATACTATTAAGCTGTCAAGGTCAAAGACTTCTAAGTTGTTGAAAATAAGGTCAGCATAGTGAGGTATGCATCATGTCAAAAGTATGACGTTATGCTACTGTAAGAATTTAACTTTATTTTTCTTACAGTCTCTCCTGTGATGTTATATTAGTTTCCATTTTGTATCTAACAGTGAACTCAATGTCAAGCTTGATTTTTAGTACCCTGAGACACAGTATTCAGTGTGTCTGGAAATTGATTCAACATTTAAAAAAAAATTGTCTGAGCCTTTCTTTAGCTACACGTCCTGCAAAGAAAATGTCAAGAAACATCTCATATAACCTTTGGGGATTCTTTCTTTCTCTGGAAACGTCTCCTTTCCCTGCTCCGGCAGCCATGGTTCACTCTGTCCCTCTCAAGCTCTGAGATGAACACTGACCTGAGGACTTAAATGCTAAATACTATTTGAAGAATCAGATCACATTTTTTAATGTCCATTTAGTAATGGCTCCTAATCTGAGTGTGGCTCAAGCAAGCCTAGCTTTTCTGCCCATCCCTGAAATAACTGTATGCCACTATGTGTAATTTGCCTCTGAAGTTTTGAAAGAGATCACTTTCCTTCTGGAGAAACTGGGCAGGACTGGGTTACAGAACAATATGAAACTTCAGTCACATAAGAATTGCCTTGTTTATGGTTGCTGGGGTTTTGTATTTAAAGGCTGCTTAACTCTAGGAGTGGAATACAGCCAGGGACTCAACTTGTTTATCTTTGTTTTGGTTGCACCAAAAACCTGTAAATGAAACAGAAACCCCAGAAAAGGATTTCTGAGCTTAACTGCTGTTGAGTTTTTCCCCAGCTATACAGCCCCTAGCTTTTCCTCAGATAATTATGGAAGGCTTGATCCTCAGTCATGTATGAATTTTCTCCCTTACAGAAGTGGAAAAAATAGTTCTTAAAATGAGCTCCACAAGGCCAGAGGAAGTGCTGTAGGAAACAATGCATGGAGCCCCAGTTATGGCTTAAGTAGGGCCTGGCTGGCATTTTTCACTACCATTGTGGATGATAAATCCAGAAGAAGCCATTCTGCACAACTGTGCTGGCCTCCAGCATAACACAAGGCATAGGAGTTTCCTAAATTAGCTTATCTTCAAACTATAGCATTTGTTACAGGAGGAAAAAACATCCAATCTTGTCTGGAAGCTTTCCAGAGAAGGGCCATTCATCATAATGCTTGCTAATTGTCTCCAGCCATTAGCTGCATTCCACACTAAATATGTGGGGCCTTGTTTCCAGGCTGAACTAGTCTGTCTTCACCTTCACCCACTGCATATTACCATGCATTGTCTGCTATACTAAAATGGTCCCATTCTCCATCTGCCTTACCTATCATGTCTGAGCATTTATTGAACGGGGTCATCTCTGCAGCATAGCTCTGCAGAAAACCAAGCACATGAACAGAAGTCATGAATGATCCCTGCTTCTCCTCACCAAGGACCGCAGAGCACCGTTGGGAGAACTGATTTGTTTAAAGTCAGTGGGGGTTCAGAGTGGTAAAGACATGACTTTCAAAACACTGAAAACAGTTTATAATTGAAACAGTCACTTAAAAATAGATCCACCTCATTGTCATGTGGGCGACTTAATTAAGTAGTGCAGAGCGTGTGCGGTCACTTACCTCAGATGATAGAAAAATCTGTATTGGTCCTTCACCCTAATATGAATTTCCTGACCTGACAGATGGGGATTGAGTGTCTGTTTATGCCAGAGGAGTTTGCTAACATTTTTCCTCTAATTACTAATTATACCAGTGAAAGGGGCTTTACAGCCAGAGTCCTCGAAACGCGAAACTTGATCATCAGAGATTTGCAGGGAAGATGGAAGATTGATGGGTGACATCAAACAGCTGACAAGGAGGCCAGGGCAACCAGACGGACAGCAGCTGCTCCAAGGGGTTTTTGGGGTGGGGGGGCAGCTGCTCAGCGGGGCCGGGGGTCCACGATGGAGCAGTATGGAGGCGGCTGAGCCATTTGAACAGTTTTGCCTTCATCCACTCTTTTCTCAGTCATTCAGATATGAATGGGTCTAATCTCCCAGGGTTTGAGGCTGCGTGTGAGAGTACAACTACCAACAGGTGGCCAGGAGGAGCAGCAAGGCTGAAGGCAGCTGCAGCCTGCAGCACAGTTTCCTCATCTAGAAGATAGGAGCTGTGTATTCTTGTCAAGATGCACAAATTCGTGTTTAGAGATACAAAACCATAATCAGTATGGCTCAAAAATACTGTGGTGATCTCTGGCTTGATGGTAGGATCAGCACATCTCCTGATTCTCTAAAAGATGCTTGGCCTAGGCTGGGTTGTGTTACTGTTGTGGTTTTGCCCTGCTACACAGCTGAACTCCGCCACAACCATAAAGGAAAAAGGGAAGAAAACACAATGAAAAGGGCTCAAGGGTTGAGATAAGGACAAGGAGATCACTCATCAATTATCGTCACAGGCAAAACAGGCTCAGCATAGGGAGATTAATGTAATTTATTGCCTATCACTAGAGCACTAAAACAGTGAGAAACTAAAAGCAAACTAAAAACACCTTCCCCCCATCCATCCTATTCTATGTTCTCCCCTCCGAGTGGAGCAGGGGAACGATCAATGGAGGCTACAGACAGTCCCTAACACTTCATCTCTGCCACTCCTTCACAGTCACTCTCTTCTGCTCTAACATGGGGTCCTTCCCATGGGATGCTATCCTTCCCAAACTGATCCTGCGGGGATTTCCCACAGGCAGCAGCTCTTCAAGAACTGCTCCCACACAGCTCCGTACCACAGGGTCCATCCTCCAGGAGCAAACTGCTCCAGCACGAGTCCCCTACGCGCGGCAGCTCCCCCCAGACCCCTGCTCCTGCGTGGGCTCCTCTCCAGGGGCTGCAGCTCCGGCCCGGGGCCTGCTCCTGCAGGGGCTCTCCATGGGCCACAGCCTCCTCCACGCCACATCCACCTGCTCCACGTGGGCTCCTCCACCCATGGGCTGCAGCGTGGAGATCTGCTCCATGTGGGACCCATGGGCTGCAGGGGGACAGCCTGCTCCACCAGGGGCCTCTCCTCAGGCCACAAGGGAACTTCTGCTCCATGCCTGAAGCACCTCCTCCCTCTCCTTCTTAACTGATCTGCTGGCTGCAGGGCTGTTTCTCACTCCTCTCTCTCCCAGCTGCTGTTGCACTGCAGTTTTTTTCCTGTTCTTAAATATGCTCTCACAGAAGTGCAAACAGTATCTCTTATTGACTTGGCCCTGACCAGCAGTGGGTCCCTTTTGGAGTTGGCTGGAGCTGGCTCCGATCTGACATGAGGCAGCTCCTGGACTCTTCTCACAGAGGCCACCCCTGCAACCCACCTGCTACCAAGCCCATACCATGTAAACCCAAGACAATTACATCTATTCTGTTAATGTCCATCAGTGTGGAGGCTGGTGCTACACTGCAGCGGTTGCACAATCTTGGTCTGCAGGTGTTCTGCCATGATGTCTGCCACTTCAGGTGGCCTCCAGACCACCAGTTTTCTCCACGTTATTGGGAATCACACAGATACGCTTCTCCTACATGCTCTGTTTTGTAAGGTGATCATTTCCTCCCAGTTACAGCTGATTTGCTAGTGTGACTATCCAGAAAGGACAGGAGGCCTGACAGATAAGTTAAACCACCATCTTGAATGCCCCTGAGTAGACCTTCTGGAGAAGTTAAACCACCACCTTGAACAATATTCCCTGAGTGGACATAAGAGCCCTGGTGCTGGCACAGCTGCTTCTGCTCCCAGCATTATTGCCTGCTCACCAGTGTCACCATGAAGAGAATTAATTATCATACCATGAGCCTGTATAACTATGCCAGCAAACTGCAGCCGAAATCCTGCCCAAATCCGCTATTCTAGAAAGCAAGAAAAGTAGGCACTAGAAATATATGATCTGGGAGCTTCCTGATGAAATGAGAGAAAACAAGCTTTGTCCAGGAGAAGTAGGTATCTGTTTGATTTCTGTAATGCTTATTACAACTTTATTCTTGAAAGGCCCAAACTACTGGGATTTGGTTTCATATCCTATGAAAATGAAAGAAGCAAACAGACAAATAGTGTGCTGTGGTTATGAAAATTACTTTTAATTGGTTGTAGGAGAATGGACAGCAGCAGTAATATAGGGATGAGCAGGATGTATGACAACAGGAACTCTCTGGCCAGTACAGTGAGCTGAATTTAAAACCAGTATAGAAAATAGCACACGGTGTATTAATACATAAATAAACTCTACTGCCACCTAGCCAGTAACCAACGTAGCTAACATTACCACAAACCCCATCTCAAGGTAACAAGTCTGCTTTTCACCAGATTTGACAGAATATTACAATAATTATGATTGCTTTTCACAACTCTAGGTCACAAGTTTGATTTTTAAATAGCCAATGATCACTGAGAACAAAGCAGTGTCTGGTTCAACATTTACACCCTCATCCTTCTGTGTCTGGTAGCGGTGGGTAGCCAAGGGTAGTTGGAGGGATATCACAGGGGATAACTCTACAATACATATAATTCTCTTTCATGAAGGAGCTAAGTTATCTAAACTATTCTATGTGGGTAAGGAATGGTGTTCCATGTTGATATTTGCATTTCTATGCTTGCACTTTTCTTCTTGTATATAGAAAGTAACGAGTATATACTAACATAAAGGAGAATAATCTTTCTACTTCATGGTGTGAAGAAAACTGCCATAAAGAAATTAAAAATGATTTTTGTAGCTCCAGCTTTACAAATAAATAAATAAGTAAATCAAAACCATACTGAAAATATGCATATTTAATGCTAAAACAAGCTTTGTGTCATCTTATTATATCTCTCTTCAAAATATGTTTTAGACATACTATGGTACAGAAGTGTCCCATGCTTTCTAGAAAAAAAAAAAAAAAAAAAAAAAAAAACGTTTTTTTTAGTCCCTATCATCAAATCCTCATAAATATCCCAGCAAGCAGCAGCTGGGCAAGACAGCAAGACAGTCCCAACTCGATCTTTATCAGACTAATTAGCTGTTCTTTTAAAAAGTCTAATGCAAATGATTTCCAGGGCTTCCCTCTAGGTCAGCAGCCTTTCAAAACTCAATTAAAACATTGTATTTCCCCACTGACCTGAGGAAAACAAATAGATGAAAGTCTGTGCACAATGTTTCCTTCCTTTGACAATTCTTTAAATTCCAAATACAGTGGACATCTAGAGCCCAACACTGGAGGATGGGCAAACAAATGGGTTAAGGCAGGTCAAGGTACCTCCGTTTAAGAAGACATTAAAAACAGAGGGCAGTCCCTAACAGTAATATTGCCGTACTCCACTAGTACCCCACCATCAGCATATTTGCATGGGCAGAACTGGAATTGTTTCCTCACAGCCTCAAGTGCCTGCCTTTCAGTACTTGGCCTTCTCGCCCTTCACACACTTCCAGCTGCATGGGCTGCTGTCTGTGTGTAGCAGCAGTGATATAGTGTGCCTCAGCTTCTCATTTCGAGCTCCATCCCTCCTTTGTTTTCTTCATGCCTTCAAATCCCGTCCAGAGATAAAATCAGGAATAGGAATGTACTCACTCTTTCAAAAAACCACACTGTTCCTGGCTAGTTGATGAAATAATCAATGATGGCATAAATGCAGCCATGAGGAGTGCCTCCAAAAGCCAAGCGGCATCATCAATAGTCCTTTCTTATGAAGATTTAGGCAAGAATTTGGTTTATGGCAGTATAAAGCTTTCTATCATTTTCCCATGTTTCTGAAAAGTAAAAACAATAGCACTTTCTACAGTGCTTAGCAGTAAAGATCTCCAAGTCTGATTTAAACAGCACCCTCTTATGTGTGGTGGATGAACTTCCTAATGCTTCATTGAAATCCATTAGAACGATTGGATGAAAAGTGCTGCCAATCATATCTGCTACGTAATGCTAGTACCCTCATTCTGGACAGAAGAGAAGGGTAAGACAGTTCAGTCTGCCCTGTTTTGCCCCATTAGACAGACCTCTGATTGGATATGATTATACCTCTAGTGATCCAGGATGTGTGGCAGAAGGTGTGTGAGCCATGTGCATCAACTTAGATCTTCAAAGGTACCTGGGGATCTAATTGCCTCAGATCTGGGCCTCAGCCTGCTACTCGAAACATCTAGAATTACTCAAACTCTGATGGCAAGGTCTGAATGAGGTAAGTGTTGAGCTTTAGTAGTCAATATTTTCATAGCTTCTAAACTGATCAACTGTTCCCACAGCTAGCTTACTACCCCCAAATAACAGTGATGTATTTGCACCAGCTTGGAATCCCATGAACCAAGTTCTAAAAAACAACTTAGTGTTGGCGTAAGCTTTTGAGCAAAAGCTAAGTTATGATTGCTGAAATCAAATTCTATCACCTCTGAAAAATATAATGAAAACAGCTCTAGAAGTAGTTCATTTTCAGCGTAGCCTTTCATTACACACAAACTCTCACACTTCTTGGTGGCATAGCTCTGTCTTTTTCTAATGCTGTCTAAACATCATTAGACCAGAAGACAGACTTTCAATATCATTTCATTAATTTTCTGTCCTGGAAAGCAATAGTTGAGTTGCAAAATTATATTTATGTATATGTACATATATATATATATATATGTTCATATAAATCTTGCAAATGTTAGACTTTTGTATAAGAGGAAACCAGACAAGTTGTACTTCATTGATGCATGCTGGTAGTAATGGCACTCAAGGTTTACTGACAGGAGTTTGCAGTTAAAAGTAGTAATTCATCACGGCTTTCTTTAAGATGCTATTGCTTAGTTTTTGTAGGATTTTGTGGGATGATGAAGAAAAGCAAAGATAATTCAAGGCAAATGGAAGAAGATACATTCACCAAAAAAAAAAACCTTCTGTTGGCATTTAACATACATTTTAAAGAAAGCTAAGAAATTCTGCTTTGTTTCATTTTACTCACAGTCTTACTTTGTAGTTACTGATGACAGGCAGTCAAAATGACTTTCGGATGTTTGTATAGATTTGCATGTACTCAGAATACATCAGCGCTGGACAGATTTAGAGTGTAGACACCACAGCCGGCACATTGGGCCAAACTGCTGAGCTCAGCTGTTTATGTCAAATCTCTCCACATTATTCTCAAATGCTGACTAGTCCCTCTCTCAGAAATCACTAGATACAAAATAAACACTACAGATCGCATGAACGCTGGCTGAGGTGGGTCATTAAGTTGGGAATATGGCCAGGTTTTAGCTAAATATTGTACCTGCTCAACTGAACGGCCCCTAGCATCTTGCATCCCTGGCACAGTAGATGTTTTGCTTTGCCTGACGTAATGAGATCAAGAGAGATGGGAAAACGCCTCATTTTACATTCTGACTGATGTTAGTGTGAATTAATGAATTTGGCTGATGGGAATTAATGCTTATACTATTTGTTAACTAAGAAAAGTGCTAATTAGAAATCCTTTTTGACTTATTTCTGTGAAGTCCTGCTGTATTCTATTTGTTTAAAGCTTACTGAACCCATATAAGTAGGTGGTCATGGCAGAAGCTGCATTATGTTAATGACAAGGTGTCACTGTTTGTTCTTTGAAACCGTTATTTATTAGAAAATACCTGTCAGTAGTGAGTGGAGCTTTTATTTTAAATCAGTCATTAAAAGGTATCTGAGAGGCTTTCAGGGAAGTTAAACTATTTTATTGTTTAAACAATATTTCGTTACTTAGCTTCCTTAAAATTACATAATTTTCTCTTTGAATAAAGAATTAGCTTTCTGAGAATATTTAACTAAATCTGCTCTCCTTCAAATACAGAAATTCTGAAAGAATGTTGTTTTTGCTGTCATTTACAGAAATAAAGAACAAATTCTTTCTACTTCCCCTACTGTTGAGACTCACTAAAATCTTGCACATAGGATAAATAAGAAGACTTGGAGGAATGCAGGAAATTGTCTTCTGGGGGCTACTTTGCAAAACTGCATTATGTTCATCCAGTGAAGATGAAGAATAATATTCTATTACAGGTAATTCCAAAAAGGTAAACCACCTTTCATAATAATTTTCATCTTTCACTTAACTCAGCTGGAGGGGTGTAAGGTGGGGCCCTCGCATGCAGATTTTGCTCTTAGCTTGCGCATCTCTGACACTTGTTTTTCACTGAGCTTTTCTGAGTAATACCTGGGGCTACAGCACTTGTAAGGGGCACTACACAGGTTCAGGGCTAGATCCCTATGCCCTCAGGATGCCCATATTATTTGATTTTCTACAGGATGGCTGGCCAAATTCTAGATTGCCAACTTACTATGTACAGCAGCACCTAGCCTTCTCATAGTCTTTTATTTCAAACAGAATCATAGAACCAGTGGTCTGGAAGGGACCTTAAAGATAGTTCCAACACCTCTGCCTTGGGCAGGGACATATTCCAGCAGACCAGGTTGCCCAAAGCCCCATCCAATCTAGCCTTGAACACTTCCAGGCATTGGGCATCCACAACTCTCTGGGCAACCCATTCCACCACCGCAATAATAAATGATTTCTTCCTAATGTCTAATTTAAATCTATCCTCTTTTGCTTTAAAACCATTATCCCTTGTCCTATCACTACACTCTGTGATGAAGAGTCCCTCCCCAGCTTTCCTGTTGGCCCCCTTTAAGCACTCACTGGAAGGCCACTAGAAAGTCTCCCTAGAGCTGAACATCCCCAGCTCTCTCATTCTGTCTTTGTAGGAGAGGTGCTCCAAACCTCTGATTGTCCTCGTGGCCCTCCTCTGAAACCCCTCTAACAGGTTAATGTCTTTCATATTCTTTTATTTCATATCACCCAGGAGATGGTGGTGATCAGTCACTTAAGAATGTGCTGGGGAGGAGGCATTCCAGGGCAGGTGATGAGGGAGACAACCACATCTACATTTGATTGAGCACTGTGCCAAGATCTCTTGCACTAGAGTGCTTGGCAGATGGGTAACAGATCACACAGACCAGCCACATCTAGAACCAAGGATTGTCAGGAGAGAAGTGATGGTGCTTTGAACATCAAAGTCTTTGCTGGCAGGTGCTGGCTTTGAGTCTTGGTGGTGCCACAGTCTGCTGACACAAGCAGAGGTCTGAGCTGGAAGTGGGGGGAGTTTCAGGTGATCAGGGTACTGCTTGATTTTTGGAGATGCGGAAAACTTATGAAGCAGAAATGGTGCAGGAGGGAAAAAGAGAAGCATAGGACATGGTTGTGGTCTGAGGTAAGGAGAATATAGGTATGCTTCAAGTTTAAGGAAGAGTAAAGGATTTAGTGGATGATAAATTAAGGCACAATAGTATTTTGGAATATAGTCCTAGGACTGGCAAGTTTAATCATTACTGTTCTATAAAGCAGATTTTAGGCACAAGTGTGACAGAGAGAGAAAGGTGCCAAAATAGGGCAGGAAATAGTTATTATTTTGTGTATTTCTTTCCAAAATCTAATCATTGACCTAGATCCACTGGGGAATGCATGTGTTCAGGGAAAAGGGTTGGAAAGAAATGAGGGGGAATTAAAACTGAAGGAACAGTTTCAGAATAAATCACACTGCTGTAATTTAATTATTCTACAATTGGACATTATCCTCAGAAAAATCACAGTTCAAAATCATCCAAATATGAATTCACAGAATTAGGACATCAAAGTCAAAAAATTATGATTCTAGCTATTTAATTACTGCAATTCCAGTTCAGACTGCATAGATTGTTAGAACTAATGTCTTCTCCTTTAAAAAATAAACAAACAAACCCACCATGTCTTTCCACCACTTATTATCAATACTTTCGGCGCAAGCTCTGGCTTGGATCTTAGGTCTGTTTACCCTCCATGGTGTTAATGTTTGTTTTCAGTGGATTAGAAACAGTTTTATTTTTGCACCAGTAAGAGTATAATGTTTCAAATTCCATTTATTTAGACTTTGCTTTGTTTGGCTGTTGAGAAAGGTTAGCAGTTTGTGCTCAGCACTACTGTGTAAGATTCCCTTTCGTGACAGTGGTAGGAGTGCTACAGAAGCAGATCAGAATGGAGGACTCTCTAACCTTAGGGAAAACACTGCTTTTATGCCAGAAGAAAGTATGCAATGATAAAGGATTTGAAAGTGCAGAAGGATGGGGTTGTAGAGGGCACAGGGACTTTGGCTTTCTCCAAGGGTGGGCAAATGTTTCCTTTGAATTTACTTCTTCAAGGAGAAAAATAAAAACCTCATGATTTGTTTTGGAAGATGCAAGAATAAGGCCTGAGATATCAGAAACCGGACTTTTTTTGCTGACTGGCAACACTGAATTGATTCCAAAATCCAGTCTCTGAGAGACAGTGGAACTACAATACCAAATGCAGGGGGGAGTCTTTCTTTAAAGAGACTGTTGCACAGCATCCAGCTGGAATTTGAAAGTCATTTTACTGACAGATGATAATGGATTTCATTTTGAGCTTTGCCAGAAATCCCTCTATCATTGACTACAGAGAGGAAAAAGCATTCTCCTTGCACATGCATACACGTGGGAGAGACTAGGCTATGAAAGCATCTTTTCTGAAATTAAATGCAGGGCCTTGTAAGGTTTGGTTTGTCGGTGGTGGTTTTTTTTTTGTTTTTTCTTTTCAGTAAAACAAAGTCGGTGGAGGCTCTTAAATGTAAGCTTATTTGTATATATAAAGGAAGTTTGATTTGTTCTGCATGTTGTATTATTGATAAACAACAGAGGCTACATACATTTGTAACTCAGCTTGACGGAAAATATGAGTGAAGAAAAAACAATGGCTGGCCACCAACACCAAATGCTAGAGCCTGGGGGAGAGGAGAACATAAACAGCTTCCTTTGATTTTGGCCACATTCTTAGATGTACAGGCTTAAGCAACATATTTACAGGTTACATCTATTGATAAGCACATGCAGTGGCTTCAGTTCAGAGGAGAGACCTTGCCACTTGGCCAATAGATTTGACTCCGGGCTGAATTGTACGGTCTCTACATTTAAGTGCCTCCTTTCTCTCTAACCACTCCTGCATGATCTTACAGTTCAGCGTCATCTAGCACCTTCTACGTGGTTGTATTAAGAAGGCCTGTTATAGTCTGAGGAAGGTTTTATTGTTTATTGTTTATTTTACAGGGTTTATTTTATTGTTTCATTATGGTTAGAACTCATCCATTAAGAAATTAGTTACTTTTGTTGCCAGAAATATTATAAGCATGCTATGCCACCCTCAGAAGGGGACTGTGCTAATATATTTATGCTCAACTTTTGTCCCTTTCGGGGCACATTGTTAACTAAACTGCACTGATAATTCACTGATGTAGAAATAAGCTTTATAGGTCCTGACGCCAAAACATATTACTTGGTCTATGTCCACAAGGCCAATGTAGTCCATGTGGGAAGCTTTATGCAAATTGTATAAACAAATCTAAAGACTGAGAAAAAAATTGCAATGAACCATTTGGTGGCCAGAGCAGCAACTGTAGGCAAAGACCTAATCCAACTTGATACGTGAAATTTCAGGGAGGCTAGTGAAACACATGACATAGCCGCCAAATCTGTGTAATTTGTGAGATGGTTGTGTCCTGGTGGGTAGCAAACTTCAAGCAAAACTGTTCCCAGCCTGGGTGCTACAGCCCTACGAAACTGAAAAGGAAAGCAACATGAGTTTTATGTTCTTCCCCCTCTTCATTTCTGAGGGAAAAAAAAAAAAAAAAAAAAAACTGTTCTCAAAAAAAAAAAATAATAATACCTTTCTTCTTTTAGAAATTTAAGTAATATGAAGGACTGTTTTCCTGAGCAGTGCTGAAGGCCGTGAGGCCGTGTTAGCTGTTCTAGAAAAAAAAGCTGTTAGCCTTCTGAAAAGTTTTCCAAAACGGAAACAGCTTTCCGAAGCCATAATTCAGGAAGCCTCGCTGTTTAAGAAACATTTAAATCTTAGGAAAGCAATATAAAGTAATTAAGTGTGTTCTTAACAACTTGAGCAAAGAACACTCTTTGCAGACTTGTCAGCTGAAGGAGAGAAGTCGATGGTTCTTACTGAAAAGATAATTTTTTCAAAATATTTGTCAAGAATTTAAAATAAGCACTTAAAAACATATATATATATATATAAAGAAAGATGCATGATTAAAATTAATTCCTCTCTCAGTTGATCAGGCTTTAATTATTTAAGATCCAAAACCTCTACTAGTTCTTTGGTCAATTATAGTCTTTCAGGAAATATCAAGTAGAGAAGACATGATTTTTTTCAAATAGTAGTATCTTTTCACTCTTCACCCTTTACAGGAGAGCAAGTAAGAGCAAATGTTCTTTAAAGCACACTACAGTAGAAGGCAAATACTGTTTCTTCCTCCTGAAGGATGTAAGTACTATACCTACTTCCCTTCTATATTATTAGAAGGAAAGATCTCTTCTATATTATTATTAAATATGTGGGCACAGAAATGTTACTGTGTCTAGCTACACTGCAGTATTAACCTGCACATTTTCTTACCCTATTGTGCAAATTGAGAATATAGGGAGTAGTTAACTCCTCTCCCAGGAAAATGCAAGTTGCCTTGTATTTACACACAGCATTATTTAGAATTGCAAGTTTATTGTAAAGTCACAGCTTTGGTTACTCCACTGTCATATGTTCATGTATTCATATTTGTTTTTTTAATAAGACAGAAAATGAAAAGGTGACTTGAAAATTTTAAGGTTGCCACTGAAAATTTCATCATAAATATTCCTGTCATGCAAAAAGTAATTACAGATTTGCCCATTAACTCTTGCACTAGTGGCAGAACCAATTTCTCTGTGTAGAAATGGCAGTTTTACATCTGTGCATTCCTTTTTAGCAAGTATACCAAACCACGTATAGTCACTCTGGATCCTTATTTTGCGTATTACTTTCATTCTGGGTTTATAAGTGTAGTTGAATTTCATTCACTTTTGCTAATACAAGACTTAAGATTTCAGTAACTTCATCTCTCAGTTATCAGAAGGAAGCTGGAGGTTTTCAGATGGCTCAGCGACAACTGGGCGTTTTGCAGTCTGCATGACTTGGAGGGAACAAAAGCCATAGTTTCCCAATATTTTTGATTTGTTGTTTTTGTCTGTTGGAGGATTTAACCAAGAGGGTTTCAATGATCTGGTTTATAGCTTGGCCTACAAGCACCTTTGGCAGCACAACTGAATGGACGGGGACAAGCAGCCAAACAGGAGACATTTTTAGCTGACTTCATTAGTGGAGAACCTATTTTAGAACAATACACTAGGGCCCTTTGTAACAAGGAATAAATATAATTTCCTTCTCTCCTTTGTTCGGGAGAGTGGGGGAGGTCATTTTAAGCTCCCAGTGATCAGTTGTCCTGCTTCAGCTTGATTCACTATTTGCTACAGAATCCAACAACAATAAACAGCAAGTTAGCTAGATGTGTTTAGTAAGACGATAAGCAGCAAAACAAAACAATTTCCTTTAACTAATCCTTATTCATCCAAGCAAACACACAATAGATAAAACCAGGCCAGTTCATGATTCTCACAGCTATTGTTCATGTTCTCCCAGCTGTTTGTGACTTGCTGTCTTTTAGCCTTCCAACAACCCTGAGCTTACAGACCCAGGTGTGGGCACAGCAGGCAGTGCTTCTAAGCAGTCCTCATCTCTCACTGACATCATGGTGGTGTGTGTTTCCAGCCGTACCATCAGGAGCTGGGTGCAGAACCCTCCAGTCAGTCATCCTGAATCTCACATCCAACCCTGTAAACTGAGCCACAAAAAAGCAGGAGAGTTAATAGTAAAGGCATTTGGCAACGTTATCTGTGCATTGTGCCCCATACCTCTGTCCTGTCCTGCCGTATTAACAGCTGTTCCTAGCCTGATTCTCCTTCCCCATACTCTCTCAATACACCTCAGCAGGCACAGTCTGCATGTCCAAGACCTTAATGAAGAACAAGAGTATGGTGGAAATGTCACAATCCCTGTTTCTGTGAACAATTGCAGTCTGATTTTTTTTCTTTTTTTTTTTTTCTTTTTTCTTTTTTTTTTTTTTTTCCTGGACAACAAAAGAAAACTTCAAAAAGAGAAAAATGGACATCAGCCAAGAAATGGGGTGGGGGAAAATGTTTATGGATGTTGGCAAATCTACTGTGCAGCTTTCCCATGTTATAAACTACATCATTGTCTACAAACCCGGGCAAGATACACTTCTGCTAACTAAGGATGATACAAGACTTGTATCTTATGTTCCTTATAAACCCGAATCCCTATTTCCCCACTAAAAGCATGTAATTAAAGGTGTTTTATAAAGTACATACATGAGGTCAGTATCATCCTAGAATAAAATTCAGACTAAAGCAGTAATGGACTGCACAGCCTGGCTGAAAGACTCCTGCGAAGTTAAAATAAAAGATTTGGAGGCTCCGAGCAATGCCGGTCGGTACAACCGGGTGGGGGAAGGGCACCATGTGGTTTGGGGTATTTTCACCAAATGTTAAATCACACAGAATATTTCACTCGTCTCCAGTGTGAGATCACGACACGACTCCTCTGTAATGAATTCTTTATCTTGGCAGCCCTCCTGCTTTCTCCCAACCGTGCCTCCCTCTCTCCCCTTCTGGTCCCGGCACAGGCACATCTGGCAGCGCTCGGGGTGTGATGTGAGGCTGGGGGGCTGCCTCGCCGCCCACACCTGCAGCTCCAGCACCGCTGCCTCCAACCCCGCGTCCCCAACCCCGGAGCCCCGAGGGCCCGAGCCGCGGCCCGGGCGCAGGGCGGGCGGGTGCCGGTCGCCAGGGCGACGCGTGAGGCCTCCGCCCGCTGCCGGCACCGCCATGGGCCCCAAGCGGCCCAAGGCCGCCGCCGCCACCGCCGCGTCCGCGGGGCCCGCGGCGAAGAGCTGGGAGGCCGCGCTGGTGGCCGCCGCCCTGGAGGAGGTGAAGGAGGCGCCGAGGGGGACCGGGGGCAGCCCTGCCGGGGCGAGGGGCTGGGGGTCATGGAGGGGCTCTCTCCCCAGCCCGGTGCCCCAAGGAGCGGCCGCCGCCCTCGCCCTCCCCTCGGCGGGGTGGGTGCCAAGTTTCGGCTGGGAGCGAGCTTTTTATAAACTGCTGAACAACGGGGTTTGATGGAGGTGCTGACACAGCATTAACTCCAGCGTTGAAAATGCGAGGCTGTAATTTTCCTGCCTCGGTGTGTGCAGCTTAAAGGCGCTTTTTTTTTTTTTTTTTTTTTTTTTACACCCTTCTTTTTAACAGCGTGTGAGGATCTGAAGGCATATTTGGGTTTCCAGGTTCTATGTAAGCAATGTAATTCTAATAAATCTTGACTCACGAGAAAGAATCTGATTTCAAAATAGCGTAGCAGTTTCGCAAACAATAATATTTATCTAGCATGTGCTTACCTAGCACCACTTCTGTAAGTGAGACAAATGACTTTCATGGCTCCCTTGTTTGTTGGGACCCTGATGTGCCTTACTCGAAAACCAAGCATAGTTTTTGCTGTTGTAAGTTTTTGTTTGTTTTTAATGTTCTAGTTCTAGTAATCATGAAGATTTCCATATTCAGGAGGCAGTTTTTTGACTGACTGATCGGCTTTCCAAAAATGCCACAGATGTCCAAAAGTCTCTTAAGTACTCAAAAGTACTTAAATTTTTTGTTGTTGTTTGGTAGTCACAATATCATACAAGTCTAGCCAAACAAAATCACATTTTGAAGTAAGTGCTGCTCAGCTAAGGCAGTTCTTTCCCATTTTTCCCCCAGAATGTGCTTTTTCAGCAGAGTTCAAAAGCGCTTGAGGCCATCCTTGCTAGCAAATCCCTCCCCTGCCCTAGGAGAACCTCCCTGAAGCATGGGGGTGAGTGGAGGTCCAGTCTCCATCACCTACGCAGTTCCTGGCCTTTTTCCTGGGCTTGCTAGCAAGGTGCCAATTAGCGATATTTCGTTTTAATGGTGGTGTTTATTAAGGCTGTGGATATTGTCCAGTGAATTCACTGAACAAAGTGCTTTGTTTACTGCTTCTATATGTAATTTATTACATTTGTTAAATACAAACTATTATATTAAAGTATTTTAAAAGGTAAGAAATAAATGCTCAAAATATAGGAAATGCCAGAATTAGGATTATTCAAGACCACACATTGAGGCAGATGGAAAGAAAATGTTGAATATGTTCACTGAATGGGGCAAGAATACTGTAGGAAAAAAAGTTTGTGATCGCCTAATTAAAGGTTATCGTAATGCCTATACCCAGCGGGGCCTAATTAAGGTTCTTTGGCTCCTTAATTCTGGTATTGTCCATCTGTTTTATGTTCCAGTTAAACTAATTCCACTTTCTCTGTCTTGCTGCTAGCAGGCAGAGCTTCGGGGTCAGTTTGAGCTCAGGCTTCTGTGATGCTGGGCAACTGCTAAAAATTCTTACTTCAGGAAAATTCATGTTCAGCGCTGGTAGTCGTGGGTAGGGGCATACATGGTGCAAAGCTGTTAAATGCCTGCAGATCTCAGGTTCATCTCAGATCTCGCAGATCTCAGGAGAAAACTGGATTTCTTAAGTACTTAATCTTACAGGGTTTTTTATTAAAGGATAAAAGTGATCTTTCAAATCAAACCTCGTTCTGCAAATAGTTTAACCACGTTATCTTCTTCCTCCGCCTTCTTCAGTAAATATATAGCATTCATAATTTAAGCTTGAATATATAAACTGAAAGCAGTCTGTAACAGAGTGTTGAGCTACTTTAATTATACATGTCACCAGCCGCACTGTGCAAAATTATTTCTTACATTGTGTGTGATATACCGTATGAATCTGAATTTATTTGGGAGATGACAGCAACTCCTATCAATTAAAGACATTTCTCTCCTGGTAAATCATGTTTAATGAATTTTAAAATCTTTTACTTTTATCAGTTTAGATAATATTTTTTCCTATTAGTGGAGTCAAAGGGAATTTACTAGAACTGGTTTTATGTTGTACCAGATAGGCTGAGCAATGAAATTTCCCATTTTAATGTGTGTTTATGACTTACCATATTTTATTAGTCTGATCTATGAAAAGGAGTCGTTTTACCAGTGGTGTTAACATTTTATGGAAGGGTATGCTAACTAAAATATGATTTAAATGGTATTTACTAACCAAATAATGGCTTTTACTTAAACACACTGTGAAAACTGGCAAACACAACATAAAAACATGTACAGAGGAAATACAGATTTTGGAGAGCCTCACATTATAGTTTATATGCACCTTTTGTGTCTAGCGTGCTGTGCAGAAGAACATACAGCTGCAAGATGTGTTTTTCGTCATAAATTTATAAAGGTATTTTGATTGGGTTCACTGCAAAATTAAATTACAAAATATAAACTAATGCTTAGTTTGAACCTCTGTGTGTTTAAGTCACTAAATATACTTGCTAAGTGAAATTTTGGGCAAATACAGCCCTGACAATTGAAGTAATTGTTATCTATCATATACCCTTATTAGCAACTGTAATTAAGCATGGCAACTGGAAGCCACATTATGCTCTGGTTTCCCATATGTGCTGTTTCTGTCACTTTATGTGCATTTTAGGGCCTGAAGATTGAACTGAAAGTAAACCTTGTGTAAAACCATTCAAAATGTTCTGAACTGGATGACTCCACTTTGATTACTATTCATACTGCTTCCTCTTTGGAGAGGAATTTGATGTTCAGTTGAATTGTGATGCTCTGTAACCTGCAGGGATAATACAGCAAAAGTTCAGGCCCCCAAAACCAGAAGCCAGTAGTAATATGGCCATGAGTCAATCAGCAGGTAATGAAAGTGGACTTGGAGATTACTTAACACCGGTGCCCTGCACAGTCACTTCATGAGGGCTGCTAAATGGCTGATGAGCAACCTTTTCCAGTAAAGCCTCCTGGACTTGCTGATTTACAAGCTCCCTCCTTGTTGAAAGCAAAGAATGCTAGAGGGGATGCTTTCCTAGGTGTTCATAAATCTTTAATAAATCTCACTATTTCCAAGGCTTTACTTAAAAATCGGGAGATTAAAGAACTCTTGCCTTTTGATGCTGAAGTGTTTGGAGTTTAAGTTTTCAAACGTTTCTCTTCAGCCATTACACTTATATTTGAAACTAAGGTGTAGAGAAATGAGCCTACTAGTTGTGGCCCTTGGAAAAAAATAAAATACCAGAAGAATACGTGACAATGAAAAATGACAGGTACTCAGATTTCCTGGAAATGGGGATGAGATGACTGCGTGATGCTTTTCCTAGCAAAAGAGGTCTAGAAACTAGTACTGCAAATGTAGTCAATATACCTGATTTGTTAAAATGTCTTCTCTAGACCAGCTGCTCTTCTGCGTCTAGGAAATGAGGCAGAAAGTACAAGACAGATTTAAAAATGAAAGAAAATTCTGTGAGCTGCATCTTCTTTCTTCTTCAGCATGGATGGAAGTTTGAGATTTTTTACATACCTTTATTATTCCAATAGTACCGTGACAAATAAGATATGTATACTATGTGTACTGATTTTTAACAGGTTGAAGAAAAAAAATCAGATTACAGAGGAACACAGCTGAGGCTTGAGACTCAGAGTAGGTAGTGCTTCTGCTGTTCTCCCAGTGGCAGCCTCCCTAGACTGTTTCCATTCTTTTCCTCTAGTTACTTGCATGGTTTTCTCCGTCCTGTTCTTTAAGCTGGGAACCTCATTTAAGGTAGCCTTAGGGTCACTAATCTATCCCCTTTCAGATCCTTTCTTAGGTCTCACTTCTACAAAAACATTTAAAAGAATTAAACTAAGTAGAGGAACAGTTGTATATTGAGGGAGAAAATGTTTTTAAAGTAACCATATACATTTTACTACTTTTCCTTCTCATTTTTATGTTGTGATTTTAGGTGGTGAGCTGTAGAAGCAGGGTCTGTTTCTTCTCTATCCTTTCAGTGCCTTGAACATTACGGATACTGTTACATTATTGATAACATAAGGACAATGTTGCAGAAATAATAGATTTTAAGGTCAGAAAAAAAAAAAAAAAGCAGTCACTTAAACACCTTAAACTATATACTAATGCTGCATGTTCTCTGTCCTCATTGACTCCAGTTACTGATCTGAATGTTCAGCTTTTCTGAAAAATTAGCTTCAAAAACAGAGTAGAAATGGATGACATGCTGTTAGTGACTGGGAATTCTAGACCATTATTCCCTGCCAAAGTGTGTGTACCTATTTCTGGCCTTTATCTAGCTCCAATTTCCAGGTATTGTACCTTTTGTATAAAAGGAATACATATTTGATTCATGTTACAGCTAGAGAGGGATAGGATAATATTGCTTAATACTGTTTAAATTTTTACACAAAAGGCTTTGTATCATGTTGCATATACTTCTTTAGAATTGTTAGGTGGATTTTCACTACCAATTGTCTTTTAGATGTTGATTCATGTATTTTTTTTAATGTATTAGCCAGCGTTTGGCCAATGCTCTAAGTACTCTCATAGCTGTTGTGTGGAGAAGCCCTAGCAGGTTGTTTCTTTGAAGCAGAGAATTAGCAGAAGGAAAAAGAGGTGCCACGCTGGTGTCAAGGGCATATCTTTTGCTGAATCCCTGGGAATGTTAGTTGGATAAATCTTAAGTGTTGGATAAATCCTAAGTGTAAACCTGGAAAATTCACTCCATTGCTTCTGGTGCCTTCCCTGGGAATGCAGAAGTGTTGCAAAAGAGAAAGTCTCATTACTCAAAACATAATTCTGAAAGTGCATGGGAAAATATTACAGGTGCTAGGAATTTAGCAAGGAATGTGAGGGTTGAGAAAGGTGGAAATAGGGTCAGATAATGAAACTTAGGGACTAGCTGGACAAGGAACTGAGGAAAAGATGTTGCTAGGGGTGCAAGTAAAGGTTGTGTGAAGGATTCGGAGAAGTTATGGCACTCTGACAGGGAGCAGGGAGTGGAAATAGAAGGAGAAATGAGTTAGCAACCATGGCGAGCAAGGGCTGGAAAGGTCAAGAAGAGACAGGTCTCTGAGGAAGACAGGTTTCATAGACATCTTTGTTGCAGGATGTTCTTCACATATCCAAAGAACTAGAGGAAGTTGTAGGAACAGGCTCTGTTGCTGCTGTACCATGCCTCACCACAAATCTGGGCTAAAACCTAACGTTCCCGAGCATGGCGCACTTTCTATGCTGTCCCTGTGTCTCTATGACACTTACTGGGCCCCATGCTTCTCTTTTGGCGGTTCACACTGAAGAGGACATTCTGGTGATAACAGTTGCTCCATTAATTCACCTAGTATATGGATGTTCTGAAGGCTCTAGCTTTTCTCACGAGCTATGGGAACACCAGGATGCCACCACATGGGGGCCTTTTGATCTCGACATTTTGCAATTCTGAAAGCCTAGAAAATAGTGCATTTGCACACAACTATAGACATCCAAATGCCTTGTTCAAAGAATAGTAAGCTTTGAGTCAAACTCTTCGCAGCTATACGATGACAACTTTAACTTGAATTCAGATTAACTGCAGCTCCTGTATACATTTCGATGGTGATGTTGGAATACCAAGCTTTTTCAGAATACTTTGCACCAGCAGCTATCTTGGCAACTTTAGGCAGGGTGAGCTATCATTATTCCCCAACTCTGTAGAAAAGGGAAAAAAGAAATTCAGTGTACCTGGTGCAGTCCCCATGTGGGCTGTTGCCACAGCATAGTCAGCATCGCTGCTGCTGTCATTTCTCCAGTGAGCAGTGTCCACGGCCTTAGAGCAGCTGGGCACTCTCCTCTAATAAGCAGCTTCCATACTGTTTGCATGGTCTTAACACATCAGTGGTGTGCTTGCACTCACCTACATTTTGCAACATTAAATTCTGAAGGTGTATTTTGTGCTGTTATAGGACGTGGAGGAGGTAGGTGGTCTTTCCCACTTTTTTGTTTCTCTGAATATGCTGTGGTTAAAAAGAGGAGCATGTTTGTATAATCACGTTATGATATGAAAAGGAACAAATGAAGAAGGATGTATTAAAGCAGGAAAAAGAGAAATTTCTACTCTTAGCACTTCCATCTAACTTTTTTTCCCCCTCACTTTACCATAAATTCTAGCTTTTTTCCTCTTTTCTGCAAGCATGTGCATATACATTGTACATTATATATGCATGTGAAATTATTTCCATCAAAATCCTAAAGTTACCAACCTTTCTTAAATTTGTCTTTAAAATCTTTCCCTGCCATGATGTGCACTGATTTGCATGTGAATCTGCTTAGGCTGGTCCTGGTTAGTGTGACAAAGTCCTGGGACCACCTGGATCTTACTGATGCTCTTTCCACGTTGAGCTTTGTTAAGTTTTATTGATATCCTTGCAGTTTACACATGCAGACATTGAACTTAATAAAAATAAATAAAAGAATCCTGAAGAGTAGAAAGCACAATGCTTAGAAATGCTTCAGGTGTCACTGATGCTGAGAGAGAAGACTAGAGAGAGATGTAGATGTGCTGGAGGTAGCTGCTCACTTTCCTAAAGGGGATTCTGGTAGGTTAGAGTAGAAGAAGTGGGTGGAGAAGAAGAGTAACCAGTTGCTTAAGTTACATCATTTTAAAGCTTTTTTGGATGTATATCCATAAGCAACTAGTTACAATCTTCTCTTGCTTTGCATTTCTTTTATGCTGAAAACAAATTTTTCTTCTTAAAAATGCATGTGGATTTTCCTGCAGATGTTAGCAAGCTGCTAGTGTTTTTTATTTGTTGATATTGTCATGAAATATAACTTGCCATTGATACAAATTTTTTCTTGTTTCAGAACACTTACTGAAAGCACGTAAGAATGATAGCATGAGTAAATATAACCTCATAAAACAGTACAAACAATGCTACAATTAGAAATTAGAAAATAGTTCTGTGCTGAAAGTTTTTTTTATTTTTTCTAGAGCAAAGAATGGCAATAGTATAAATACATACATTTAAATTTTTGTTTCTTGTTTATTTACCAAAATGTGAAATCTCCAAATTACATTTTAAAGTTATTTTATCTTTGTGTGATGCTAATGCAGCCTTTGCCCGTGTGGAGGTTTTCCAGAGTGTTTCTAGGCATTTGTGTTTTCCACAGCATAATGCTGCCACCTGATGGAAGAAAGAATTGAGACAAAGCTGTACCTGCTTTTTCAGAATGTATAGTTTATCTCGGTGTGATTCATATGCTAATGTTGAACGTGTCTTAAAGAGAGTATCTCTACAGGCTTACTGCTTGAAACTGCAGAGAAGCATTTTGTGTGCTCATGTTCTAATGCATTTAATATTTTATTTTGGAAATAGGATGACTGGAAGCCTAGCATCGCTTTTGTGGTTGGGACCAAAATTGAGGATGAAATCCACACAACGGCCTTGTCTCTTGCTGTGCAGGTGCCACAACGGAAGCTCTTCAGCGTGGTGACGCGTGAAGATATCTTCAGACAGGTATTCCAATAAAGGAAATTTTAATAACAAACCAAACCCTATTTAAATGTCACGTATTTATTAATATTAAATTACATTTAAATTAAATTTAAATTCTCTGTGGAAGTTTTAAAAATTCATTAGAAAATGGAAGAAGAAAAGCTTACTACATAAGCTGTTCTGCCCCTTGCAAACAGTGGGGTTTTCTATTGACTTTTTTTCAAGGTGCTGGTCACCAAAGCTCTCTCCATAAGGTACATGGGTACTTTAAGATGATTCCTTACCAATTTGGAGTATGATTGTAGTGTTTAGTGAAAGAGAATAACTAGTAAAATAATTTGTTTAATTTTAAAATCTACTCACAGTATAATACCTTATTTCCTTACAGATCACAGAATCTAGAAATCAAAAGGGAAAAAAGGTTAAGGATGTGCCTATGTTCTATGAGGTAGGTTGGGATGTATTTCAGAGTCAGAGCTCTTTTACATTGCAGTAATTACAACTGTGTAATTATGTTATGCATACCAGAGTAAATGCAATTCTACCTGGTAAAAGCATTGACCCATGTACGTACCTAAAATTCTTTCTTCTTCTGATACCAACACAGTTCCACTAGACTACTAATTATGTGAGAATCAAGATGTCTTTCTATGGATCTGAGTTGTATTAAGTTGAGAATATGTTACATGGTCATATTTTGATGGCATTGTTACAAATTACAGAAAAATAATTAGACTCTGCCTTCCCAGATGTTCACAGTAATTTAGAGACTTGTACCTTCCTCCGTTTACAGGCTTGCAGTCCCATAAATGAAATACCATCTCCATGTGCCAGTATCCATTACAATCTCAGACTGATGTTAAATTCTAACCTGGTTCATCTAGTGGGGTATGTCAGCTGGGTTGAGAATCATGCTTAATACAAATAGGACTTCCTTCTCTTTACCTTGTTAATGTTTTACGTACAGCTTGTGAGAGGTTATAAAATTCTGTGATTAATTAGAAGATTGTTTACAGTTTTCTCAGGTAGAGTTTTATGGCCCTACAGACCTGGAAAATAAATAATTTTGGATCCCTCTAAAAAGATTGTGTTTGCATTTTAGTTCTGAAATGACTAATAAACTTTTAATATGTCTCAGGTTTTGGCGGACTTTATAACAGGTCTTTTTAGTTGCAGTCTGTTTTTCAGTATTGCCAGACTACTATCTGAACAAGTCCCTTTGGAATTATTTATCACTGACATGACTGTGAATTTTATGCAATTAACCCTCTTCATTTAGGACTAGCCTCCCAGGCAAACTCACCCTTATATTACCTGGGATGTAAAACCCCTTCAGTCCTACTGAAAGAAAGATTTTGAAGTCTGGTTCTAAGCAGAAGCTTTGCATGATACCTGTATTTAATTACTAAGAGCAATTTTCCTTGTGAAGTGGATACTTATTACATTCCAGCTGTCAGTGCTGTGTCTCATTAGCTACTTACTTTACTCCTCAAAGACATTTTTTTTCCTCCTCTCCTTTAACAGAGAATATAAAATGCCTGTTCTGACCTTTTGCTTGGACTCAGTTTCCGTTCTGGCTGTAGCAAATTAAAAGATTGATCATGTTGCTAAAAGCGTTAAGATTCTGCCTCTCTGGGTAGAAATTTGCTCCTGAGTGTTCATTTAAAGTCCATGTGCAGTTTGTGCATTCAAAACTTTCGCTGCAGTAAGGATAAACAAGTACGAGGCTAGCACAGAACATAGGGCTGGGAAATGTTCTTCCAAGAAGAATGTTTTTGTCTTTTCTGCATACAGTTCTCTGTTTTGGGACTTGACACTCTGGGATTTCCACAAGTGCATATTTGTTTCTAGGGAGACAGTAAATAAGATTATTGAACCTATAATGATCTTTGAACATACGAAGTATACATGTGTATGAATTTGGGACTGATGACATGGATAGCAATGTGGTTATTACTGGTATTAATAGTAACATTATTACCCATGCTACTGCTCTTGCACGTTGCATTTACTCAAATGTGGGGTATTTTAATAAATTTCAGTGCAGCACTTTGTGGTGCCTGCTATAAGTCAGGAAACATTAACAAACTATATTGCAGGCTAGTTAAGCATTATATTAAAGTAATGCCTTTTGTCTATTCTAAATTATTTTCATTCAGGGCTTTTAACGTCTTAATGTGTTCAATTGCACGTCACTCTTATTGTACAAATTGAAGAGGATAATGACAGGGTTTGTGAATGTGTAGTTAATAGATTTCCGTATCTGGGACAATTTGGTGTCTAACTGTTTTTCTGTCTCTTAAGTGACTTGATGAGGAGTAGGAGTACTGATCTATAATTTTGTGCTAATTCCAACACTTAATTAAATCGTGTTGAGTTTCTCATAAAGACGCCATGGAAATGATTTTTTTTTCTTGTATATGCAAAGGAAAATGTTAAGTTTTCTGAAAAACAGCAACAAATTTAATAGTGAATCAGGCTGATTTATCATGTACAGTTTTTCTAACAGACAAGACCTAAGGCTGCAGTGTGTTTGAATAAATTACGTGTATTATATATCACAGAATCATAGAATGGCTTGGATTGGAAGGGACCTTAAAGATCAACTAATTCCAACCCCCAATGCCAAAAGGCATTCTTGTTGTGATGGTTTTACGCGGGTGGGCAGCCGAGTTCCACCACAACCGCTCTCTCACTCCCCCTCCTCAAAGAGGAGCGAGGAGAAAATACGATGAAAGGGGCTCAAGGGTTGAGATAAGGACGAGGAGATTGCACAATAATTATCGTGACGGGCAAAACAGACTCAGCATAGAGAGAAAGTAAGATTTATTGCTTATTACTAACAAGCTAGAGAAGTGAGAAACAAAGGAAAGAAACCAAAAGCACCTTCCCCCCCATCCACCCTCTTCCACCTCCTCCCCCCGAGCGGCACAGGGGAACAGGGGAGTGGGGGTTATGGTCAGTCTGCAGCACTTCTTCTCTGCCGCTCCTTCTCGGTCACTCTTGTCCCCTGTGCTGTGGGGTCCCACCCATGGGATGCCGTCCTTGCCAAACTGATCCAGTGTGGGCTGTCCACAGGCGGCAGCTCTTCAAGAACTGCTCCATATATGGGTCCGTACCACGGGGTCCATCCCTTGGGAGCAAACTGCTCCAACCTGGGTCCCCCACGGGCAGCAGCTCCTGCCGGGTCACCTGCTCCTGCGTGGTCTCCTCTCCACGGGCTGCAGGTCCGGCCCGGAATCTGCTCCAGCAGGGGTCTTCCACAGGCCACAGTCTCCGTCGGGGCAGGTCCACCTGCTCCACCGTGGTCTCCTCCACGGGCTGCAGTGTGGAATCGTGCTCCACCGTGGTACTCCATGGGCTGCAGGGGGACATCCTGCTTCACCATGGTCCTCACCACAGGCCGCAGGGGACTTCTGCTCCGGTGCCTGGAGCACCTCTTCCCCTCCTTCTTCACTGACCTTGGCGCCTGCAAGGCTGTTTCTCAGTCCTCTCACCCTCCCAGCTGCTGAGAAGTGCAGCGTTTTTTTCCCTGTCTTAAATATGCTCTCACAGAGGCACAAAACAACATCGCTTATTGGCTCAGCTCTGGTCAGCAGTGGGGCTCTTACCAAACATGGGGCAGCTTCTAGATCCTTCTCACAGAAGCCACCCCTATGGCCCCCCTGCTACCAAAACCTTGCCACATAAACCCACTACAGTTGTTCTGGGGGTTCCAGAGCTGAAGAGCAGTACTCCAAGTTGGGTCTCACAAGAACAGAACAAAGGGGGAGAATCACCTCTCGCAACCTGTTGGCCACACTTCTTTGGATGCAGCCCAGGATACAGTTGGCTTTCAGGGCTGCAAGCGCACATTGCTGGCTCATGTTGAGCTTCTCACCAACCAACATCCCCAGGTCTTTCTCCTCAGGGCTGCTATCAATTCATTCTCTGCCCAGCCTGTATTTGGGATTGGCCCGGCGCAGATGCAGGATCTTGCAAGTGGGAGAGAATGTGCTTGCATTCTCATGCTAGAACTCCCTGCCACTGGAACAGATTAAATCAGCTGTAAGTAAGAGTTTCTCAACTGTTAATCACTGGGTAGGCAGCAAACTCAACTGATGTCTGCTGCATTTTGGCGATGGGACACAGCATGAACAGTGTACACTGCACTCCAGAAGTCCTTGCTAGACTTGTTATTCCTTGAGTACAGGTATAGGTGAATACAAGATAAAAAATCTCTCAGGCATGGCAGAACTAATAAAAACAACATCAAGAACAACACCTTAAGCCAAGAGTAACTTCATCTTCTGCTAGACTCTGTTTAGTATGCTATGGAAAGTGGATGCAAGCATGTTTGAAGTAGAAAAGATGGGCAAAAGCTGTGGGAAGAGTCCATTAAACAAATGAAGTAAAGTCTGTGATGGCAACAAATCCCATAATTTGCAGGGGGTGGTAGGAGAAGATGGTTAACCAAGTTGTTTCAATTCTTAATAACCAAGTTCAATTCTCAATAACTAAGTTGTTTCAATTCTTTTTCAGTAAGAAAGACTACTGGAAAGAAAATAAATGTCAACACTGTAGGCCAAGAGTTGGATTTCTTATTAATGCAGCTATCACCAATTTGTTTTATGTTGTGTGAAATTAATAAATGGATAGATATGATTGGTAGAAGAGATTATCATGACCTGTGCCACGGGTCACAGTGGTGTTTTTTCCAAAAATAATTAGCCTTGAAACTTCTAAAATCATGATTGGATGTTTTTTTCTAAATGATAACAAATGACTGAGAATATGTTACAGCTTAATTTCTTTACAGTATGGACCTTTCCTAATAAAAGTTACTTATAGTTTCAGTGTAAATGCATGTTTCAATATATGGCCATATTTACTAGATCAAAGAAAATCTTGCAATTAATCTTCTCGGTGTAAAAACTTTGATACTGTGTTCAGATTTTTTTCTCTTTCTTTAGCAATGTGTAATAGACTTCTTCATATTTTTTAATTCTTTAGTAATTTCTGTGAGTCTTCTTTAAGAAACATTTACAATTCACTATTTAATCGTGGACAGTAGAAGGAACTTACTGGTTTTGTTGAATATGCATCAAATGCAAGTGTAACTTAGTGCACATACTTCTATTTGATGGCTCATTGTATACAAGTCTGACTAATTTACCGTGACTACTGACTAATTTGACTAATTTACCGTGGCTACTGCCTTGCACTGAGGGTGAATTTTAGACTGAGCAGTTCACTGTTGACCAATGAGTCCTTCTCAAAGTTACCACTTTTCAGGTTCTCCATCCTTTTAATTTGGTCTGTTTACTTTGTTCTAAGATACATATCTTATAATTTAACAAAATTAATCATATTGCTTTCTCACCCTATGCTGACTAAGCCAAATTGCTTTGTACGTATGAGTTTTCTGGAACATTCTTTATAACTACTATGGTTATTGAGTCTTCTGGAAATTGAGTAATTGAAGATTTTGTGTCTTCTCCCAGATCACTTACAATCTTTTAAACAGAGTAGCTTCATTATCTTGTATGTTTCAGACCCTATAAGAAATTCACCTGTTTGATGGTGCTTCTTTGTTTATCTCTGCATTTTTAGGTCTGTCAGTTAATGAGTTTCAGTCTTTGTCACTGCTTTCTTAATGGTAGAATGCTTATTTCTAAATCAGTAATTAAATAATACAGAGGGAATTATGTTTTTCACTATATCATTGTTAATATGTTTTGACTAGAATTGCAGCATTATCAGAGAAAGCTATTCTGTTTGTGAAAAGACCTTTTCTTCAAAAAGAACAAAATTAAATTGATAATAACTATTTTGGAAGGTGGCCCAGGCTTCATGGAACCAAAGTTGATAGTTGTAGTGTGTGATTTGGCAGATGTTCACTTCAGAGTCCTCTGCTTTGCATCTTTCCATTTGGTAAAGGGAAATACTCAAAACTTTTCTGTTACAGTATCTTTCTAATTTTTCTGAAGTTGCCTGTAATTTGCGAGGTATCTTGCAAAATATTTTAATGTTGTAATGCACATTCTGCATACCAACTTTATAGACCTAGAGTAGACTCTGATCTTAAAGTAATTTCTCACATTTTGAGTGTGGGAAGATTGTATAAAACTCCACTGTCTGCCTACCGCTTATGAAATGTTCCTTTCATTCTTTTCATTGTAAAATTCTCAACAAGATTCATCTTTGTTCAGCACTGTCCATTTTTGTAAGATTAGGATGAGCCACAACCATATCAGGCAAACCATTTTATATTTTTAGTGAGCATGATCATTAAAGGATCTTCCACCGTTTTCATAAAGACTTAGTTATGTCTGGAAGCAGTTCAGTTATGTGGAGAGTCTCTTGGTTGTATCATTTCTGCTATTCACAGCCAGCTCACCCTTATATCTCAATAACCATGCTCCCTTTTTGTGTTCCCCATATAGAAATTGCCCATCTTTTTCATCTGACTTCTTCTGTCTCTCTCTTTCATGACTAACTCCTTTCTTCCTTAAATCTGAAGTAGTGAGGACTTGTAAATCAGGCTGTCCAAGATCTTGTTACCCATCTGATTACACTGAATTGTCTCTGATTCTGCAACCCAGAAAATCATTTTTTCTCCATCATAGTCATTAACTTCCATGTCACATGAAGGACCTGTTAAGATTTAAATAGAAGAAAGTATAGGATATTGACTACAAATTGTCATATTTGGCTGAACATGGAACCTACGTGATTCTCCTGTTGGCTTGCTTCTAGATATGCACAGCAATTGATTGTTGTTCAAAACCTCATTTCTATTCTACCTTCTTTTTTACAGGGAAGAAGTATCAATTCAGATACTTCAAACTACAGGACTGGCAAAAGCAGAATAATTGCCAGTTTTATTGTCTGATTGAAGATCCATAACAGCCAACCCGTACTGACTGGGATATAGAAATATCAACCTAGTTGTGCGATTTCAAAAAGCATACCAAAGAGACTCCCCAAATTAAATCCTTCTACTGCGAAGCATAGTATGTACACTTTGCCATCAAAATGCAGCTCAGTTGACTGCATGTAAATATTAATTAGTTCATGTTTTGTACAGCTCATTTTTGAGGACTGAAAGGTTATGGATTAGAAACAGAATCTTGCATTGTTTTAAAATTATTTATAGGGTGCTTTTTTTTTTCTTCTTCTACTTTTTTTTTCTTCCTAAGTTTGTGCTCTCAGAGTCCTTGCGAAATTGTGTAATGTTCACAGCACTTTTTGCATTAATAATAAGCTGTAGCAGGGTCAGAAGGATCCTTGAGTTTTCTAGGTGTAAGTGAAACATATTCCTCTCCTGTCACTTCCAACACAAAATACATTACCTAAGATATTAAGACTTTGTGTAGGGTAGTGAAACATAGCAATGAACAAGCTGAAGTAGGGTGAACTGAATGAATTCTGGCAGAAAACAAGGAATTTACAGCACTCTAACTTCAAGCATTTCTGTGAATTGTTTGCTTGTTTTCTGGAATTATGTAGAATGTAGATTTGTGAGGTAAAGGTTGTTGCTGGTAAGACTATTTGAAGTGGGGTTTTTTTGGTGGTATCACAATGTAAAGAGAAGGTCCACTTTATATTGGAACTCAGTATGTAGTTCTTGGGTATAGGTGTTATTAATGTAGTATAAAAGTTTATACATACACATACAAGTGTGTGTGTGTGCAGGCACATAAGTATTCAAAGCTATGTTATTCTAAGAAGTCCTCACCTCAATGGCATGAATTTCAGTAAGGAATTCTGAATATTTTTTTATGTCCTCTCTTCTGTTGGTCCTAAATAATTAATGCCTTTTGTCTTTCTTTCTGTTTGTGTCTTTTTTTTTTTTTTTTTTTTTTTGGATTCTGCCATCTGTCTCTAACACTACTTTCATGGAAAAAAAAAAAATGGGACAAGGGTATGCATTTATGTTGTCTTAAGGGTATTACAGTAAATTTCTAGCATGGAAAAAGCAAAATGTTTGGTTTTGTTGTGTTTTGTGTTTGTTTTTCTAAAGTGATAAAGCTAATGATACTATAACTTCAGCAAAAAAAGTTATATGAATCTCTCTTACAATGCTGTTCTGAATGAAGTAGCCTTAAATCTCAGACAGATCTTGCTTTTGAAAGAATAGAAATGAAAATCAACATCTCTGGCCCATTGGCCCCTGCTCTTATAAGAAGTCTTAGAATCCTCCGTAGTGATCCCTCCCATGAAAACTCTCATGACACCCATTAGCTTCCTGTCTCTAATTGCATTCATGATTCCACATCTCCATTTTAGCTGTACAGTTTCTTCTACTCTATTACCATAAGTATTTTCACAATCTAATGACCTAGAATACCTTTGTAATGCCATATATTTCTTCTGCTTCATTCTTGCTGCATATGACTTAAATATGCAATGTTTTTCACTGAGATTTTACATCAGGTTAATAATCTGATGTAGGAACAAAACATTTAATGTCACACGCGTAGTGCTTGTGGCTAGGAATATTTTTACCCAAGAAGGTACAAGCTGTTACGAGCTGTGCAGTGACATCTGGAGGAGATCAAAGGGTAGTTAGTAGCCAGAATATGTGTCACTGAAGAAACAAGTTTCAGAAATAATGCTAGTTAGGAGTATTTTTAGGGAAGCCTTTTGATTTCTTATGGAAACATATAATCAAAAGAGAATAGTTTTTGTGGAAGCATATAGATTTTTACAAAGCACCATCAGAATGGTTGGGATCAAGAGTAGGCTTCCTCAAAAGTAGAGATGGTCATTCTAAGATGCAGTCTTTCCAGTCAAAAGATGTGTCAATAGAATTCTATTTTGTAGTAAAAGTTACCAGATTTTTGTTTTCTTTCCACTGTAGAACAAAAATTAATTGGAAAAGCCCTTGTAAAGTGGAACAGTTCAGGGGCCAAAACTTGTCAGGTGTCATTGTGTTGTTGAGTGGGTTTGACAGTAAAAAAAGAACTTTGGCAACCTTGCTGAATGGTCAAAAGGATAGAAAGACTTCATATTATTTCCAGTTCCAGTACAGAGCAAAACAAACACTGCAGTCTTAAATGTTGTAATACAATGGAACAGTTCAGCCTTTGTCAAATGCAATTGTGTGGATATGAGTTAAGAATATTTAATAAAATATTAAAGCGCAAGAGCACTTGGCCTTCACGTTGTATGGGTATACAGATGCTCAAGATATGGCTAAGAACTGTCATTAAATGAGGATGCCTTTTAGAGAGGGACTGGCACCAGGGAAGGGTAGGGAACATTAAATCCTGCTGTGGGCACCATCTACTCCTTTCTTTTCATGTCTGTAGTACCAAACACCTAACAGGTAAGTAATTATACGGAATATAACTTGTTTTGAAAATGATCCTCCTGCATGAAGTGTTATATTTACCTTAGAGCTTTTTATTGTCTTGTCTTCTTAGGAGAGTTTAGCTACTCTTCCTCCTGGGTTCAAGAATCTAGGTCAGTTTACTTAAAAGGAAGTTAAGGGGGAAAAAAAATGTTAGCTTGGGTTTAGCAAGTTTCATAATTCAGATTTGTCTCAATTTGTGAATATCAATATGAATGATTCTTATGGAAGTCGACCGATGTCTGCATATCAGCTGAGGTTAGATTTCCCTCTCTTTATCTCATAGGAGACCTTTACAAACAATTCAGTTTGCTCTGCTGACAACTGAATAGGGACAATTTATGGCTGTGCTGCAGTATTCCAAACAGAGACTATCCCACCCCAAGATGCAGATCTTTGACATCTCCAGGTGAACTGCAAATTTGGGGTTATCCATATCCTTCCTAGATAATTTTAAAGGATTTCACGATTTTTGGTACTGTACTGGCTCTGGCTGGGTTGGAGGTAACTTTCTGCAGAGCAACCTATATAGTGCTTTGCTCTGCACTTGTAGCTAGAACAGTATTGGTATCACACCAATGTTTTGAATATTGCTGAGCAGTGCTGGCACTGCGTCAGGGCTGTCTCTCCAGCTCTCACCCCCTGACAGGCCAGAAGGCAGAGAAGGGCAAGAGGGAGGTGGGGAGGGGACACAGCCAGGGTAGCTGATCTAAACTAACCAAATGGATATTCCATACCATATGCTATCACGCTCAGCAATAACAACTGAGGAAGTGAAAGCAGGGGGAGGGTCTCTTGTTATGAAAGCATCTGTCTTCCCGAGCAACTACTATGTGATTTTATTGAATCTCTGCTTCCCAAGACGAGGCTGAACATTGCTTCCTGATGAGAAGTAGGGAATAATTATTTTCTCAGTTTGCTTCTGCGCAGCCTTTGCTTACTTTTTTTTTTTTTTTCCCTTTAATTAAACTCTTCCTTATCTCAACTCATGAGCTTTTCTTTCTTCACCACATTTTCTTCCCCCATACCTCTGAGGAGGGGGTGTGAGAGAGCAGAAGAGTGGAACTTAGCAGCCCATCAGTCGTTAAATCACCACAGATACCTTGAAAATTTTACTAGAACTAGTGCTTTCAGCTACACAAGCTTCTACCTGTTGTGCTTACCTTAAGAGCTGGATCGTAATGCCTTTCACTGGTGGACTTTTTAGAGCTTGCTACATTGCTTTGGCAGACAGTTGCCTCACTAGTGCTAATATGCTAATACCCATGAGAGTAGAATGTCATTGTTAAGTATGTTCTCAAGAGCGGCATGTGTACTCCATCATGTTATCAAATGATGTGCTTTCGGCTTGGAATTTGTTTATTCCTTGTGACTGTACTGCTATAAACTGGCTGGTCCTAGAAATTCTGGTTGCTTACAATCAATTTCTAAAGCTTCTGTAGTTCTGCATCCCTTTCCAGGGGCCCATCTAAGGACAGTATGTCACATTAGGAAATTCCAGGATTTGTAAATGCTACAACTGGGGTAAAAAATCTTGAGCTCCTACAGGAAAACAATCTGTGTCTTCTAATTTTGTGTTTCATAGAAACTGAGAAATCTGGTTCTATTGTTTGCATGAGACAATTGAACATATTTTATTTCCATTTCAGCATAATGACTCTTCATAATCCTAGCTCTAGTATTCTTCAGGCAACACCCTCTCCCTGTATTATTATTTTATTACTGTTAATTGTAATTATCTGGCCTGAGGCCATTTATAAAACCCCAAATTACTGACAATTTATTGTCTAGGAAAGAAACTTCATACCATTTGAAATTCATCTATCTATTCAAAACTTAGACTTTAAACTTGCTTAGAACACTGGTGACATCTTGGTTTTGCTTTCTGCATTACAAGGTTTCCTGTGTATGTGCAACTTGGTATAAAATTCTGTTCGTTTGTTTTTTTTTCCATGCAAGTTTTGTTGCAATCTCTATGTTAAGCAAGTTGTCAGTCTTAAGCTGGTAGAGGGACCCTCTGGAAAAGGAAATACTGATAGGTCTCTTCCAACCTAGATGATTCTGTGATATCTGTTTTGTTGCCTTCAAAGTTTCAGGTGATTGTAAGTGGTTGATTATGGGCCGTGGAGTGTAAGACATGTTTCTCAAGTAGAATAATTAACTACAGAATCCTTTATCACCACAGGAAAAAAAAAAAAAATGCCCAAGGCCCTGTTGCAAACATGGACATAAGTGGAAAGGTCTTGCCGAAGAGTGGTGCCAAGCCCATGAGGTCATTGGGCCCTCCTGTCCCACAGGTTCTGAGGGTTCTTAACAAAATTCTGGCAATGTGTAGCTGGGCAAATTCTGCCAGCACAAGCGTTGATGAGACAACTTTACTTCTTAAATCTTTTTGTTCCACCTCTTATTGGTTTCTCTCTGTAGCCAGATGTAATATCAGAGAAGCATGACTTTAGCTCTGTAATGTTCGTTGTGCAGATCCAATTGGCTGGGATTACTGGAAAGAATTTGCTCCTCAGAAGCACAAAATATTCTGTTCCACAATGAAAAGACAAGCTGGGCACATTTATACTACTGAAATGTAAATGTTTCAAGATTTCATCATAGCAATATATCTCTTCTTCTGGGAACAGATCACAGCAGACTGGCATTTCTTCTCATTTTAAAGCTCTGGGGTCTTTAGGAGTTCTTCAGGAATTACTTAAATCAACATTTCAAATTTCTCTCCCCAGTCAGGGTGTTAAAAATGAACAGGTATCTAAAGAGTCACATGAGAAAATCTTTCCTTTGTATGACACTCCTGTTTCCCAAGATAGTAATGCTAATGATTGTTCTTTTGAATAACTGGACAACTGGACATTCATTTCATATTTTGTCTTCCCTTAAAGAAGGTGGGTTTGGTAGCAGTTAGGTGGTCAGGAAGGCATAGGAGGTATATGCCACAGATGGTTAGAGCTGTTGTATGAGATACTTAATAAAGCCAAGGTTAAAAGTCATCATAATTTATATGTAAAATGTTTTTTCTTTTTTACTTAAATGAGGTTATTCAACTGTTTGTGTTTCCCTTAAAATATTATTTGAGTACTTCTAACAGTAAGACACATACATTGTACATACGTGTCTTAGAAAGTTCTCCTTCTGCATTGCTGAGATTAAACCAGTTAAGATATCCTGCAGAGAAGGACTCGGGGGTAGGTGAAAAGCTCACCATAAGCCAGCAATGTGCACTTGCAACCCAGGAAGCCAACCTTATCCTGGGCTCTATCAAGAGAAACATGGCCTGCAGGTCAAGGGAGGTGATTCTCCCCCTCTACTCTGCTCTTGTGAGATTCTACCTGGAGTACTGCCTTCAGCTCTGGGGCCCACAGCATAAGAAAGACATGGGCACTGAGGGGAAGAAGGGAGACATCAAATCTACTTTTATTATTATTTTTAAATTATCTGAAATACATGTTGGTAGAGTCTTTATTGATTAATGAAGATTACTTTCTGGTTTGGTTTAAGTTTCACAGTCTACCTTGTGAATACATAAGCTCTATATGGAGCTCTTTTCAGATATGCAGTTGATTTACTGATTTAGCTTGGTTTGAATTGCGAGACCTTAATTCACCAGTGGAGGAGGATGATTATACAAGTGATTTTTTGACATCATATTTGGGAAGAGGTTCTGAGAGGCAAAAATGAAATGAGGGGAATGGTCAGACAATACAAACTAAATTACCTTTCAACAAACTGCAGGTGTGATCTGAAAGAAGTTGTTACAGTCAGCTCAGGGCCTTCCTGGTATTCTTTCAAAATGATATCTTATGCTCTAGTCAATGAAATGGCATCACCAGATTCAGAAATATTTAATACTATGCATACAGAAGTCTTCTTTGGCCAGAAGTAATTTTTCAGTATAACATGCAGCTTTCATTCCGTAGTCTGTCTTGAAAGCTTCTTGTGAGGGATTCACAACACTGATGGCAGATTATTTTAAGTGAAGATCATTTATTTTGTTAGCTTTTATTAGCTTGCTTAACAAAATATGTTTGAGCAATAAATATTAGCTTCATTGGTATAAGTAGTCCATATAACCACTTGACTGATGGCTCTTTTGTTAAAGATAGATTTAAAGCAAGATTACCTGCTTCAAACTGACTTGATCTGTGTCAGCTCTTAAGGGGCATATCTTACTAAGGAGTTCTTCTAGGACCCATTATGTATATGAGTCTTGAATTTCTTACAATTTCAAGTACAGGAGGGAAGATGGAAATTTACAAATCTTATCATGGATATAGAATAACTAGGGCTGACCACTGTTCATAGCAAGTGATGCTAGCCACTTCCAATTAATGATAATGCTGTGAAAGTTGGTAATTCAATTTATCACTTCAAATGCTTTTCTCATTGTGATTTAGCAGCCACAGAATGGTTCCGTATAAAGAAAAGGAGGCATTTCAAAGAAAGATACTATGAAGACTGGCTTTAAAGGTTTTCCAAACTTTTAAAACCTGTCTCCAATCTCAATGACATCAGCATATGCCAGTGGTATAGTATCACCTACAAGCACTCAATGCAGTGTTTGAATGGCTTGAAATACATGCCCTTTGCACCAGGCAGCTAAGTCTCTGCATGGTTCATACTGCCACCATATGAGATCAAATACTGCATCACTGCAGCTTTTCTGCACTTCACAAATGTGACCCCTGCTGTGTGAGGAATGCTAAGTTTCCTATTCCTTTAAAGGAAAAGAGGCCCTACCTAACTGAGTTTGTCTGTCCAAGTTTCCATGGTTTCTCACATAAGGAAAAGGTCATCATTGGCAGGATAAAGTATAGCTGATCTGAAATGAATCCATCTCATAGTATCCCAAAAAATTCCTTCTGTACTCCTACCAAGTCTTTGTCTTCAGCTTTTTTTTTATTGAGGCTCTGTGGATTTTTAGCTGTTTATGCCAGGTGCCTGCATAATTCACAGGGCCACAAATGAAGAAAACTTGCATGAGTGTAATAAATTCTTTTATCTGCTCTGCATGAATTGATCTATGTTCTGTCTTTAAACAAGCAGTGATGAAGGATTTTTTTTTATTATTTGCTTATGCATGGAGCAGACTTTACATTGCTGTGTGAAAAACTGTTTTCATGGTATTGCCAAGTGTAGGGTGCTCATTTTATTTTTGTCTGAACTCTCTCCCCAGTAGTAGAATATATTCCTGTTAAAGAGTTTGGTTTATACCTCGCTGATACCTCACATTAAATAATAATAATAATAATAAATAATAATAATAATAATAATAAATGTCCTTCTTCTCCACTCACAGAATTGTCCAGTTTACTATAGACCTGGGACAAGTCCCTTAATTTCTGTATTCTCTATCTACAAAGTAGGAATAATCACAATGTGTTGCATTTAACTGGTAAAGCACTTTGAATTTCTCAGGAGGAATGGGTTGTAAGAATCTAAGCATTCCTTCCTTCTTCCATGAATAATAAATCAGCAACTGCCACCAAGCTCTGGGTTACTATATATACTTTTCAGGAATCCTTCCAGAATCTCTCCATTTTCCCTCTATTGTGCGTCAAGAAATGTGCATCTCATCTAGATTAGCCATTTGGGAAGCATCTCTTTCCATAGGCTGTTAACACCATTTCTGCGAAAAAATGATATTAAGAATTTTTTTCTCTAAGGGAAATTACTATGATATTTCTACCAAAGTCTCTTTCAGAGCTCAGATTTTCTGTAGCTAGATCTGGGTGACTCTTCTTTGTTGGAATGGCTACTAGCTTTTAGGGAGCATACAGTCTGTGGGATTTTTTAAGTCAGTCCTTAATGTGTCATTGATTTTCTGCCATGACTCTGAAGTTACTGGGATTCTTTCCAGAAGCCTTCTATGGTTGGCTCGTTGAGATAGTGACCAGTAGTATTCAGAATACAAAAGATGTAAAGGAAAACTCATCTTAACCGTGATGTATTTTCTTAAGCATGTGTTAAGGAGATTATCAGATTTATTAGTGTTGGAGGAACAGGATTGTTTGGAGATGGGGGATTATAAATACAAATATTTATTTTGCTTTGTCTCCCTGTTATGTGATCCAGAAAAATCTGAAATTTAACTTTTCTTTTTTCCCGTGTTTGTTCCCATGTACGTGAAATACTAATTTGGCTTATAATATTCTGGATTCCATTCTGGCATTGATAATTCAGAGAAGCATTCGTAGTGGCTGTATTTACTTACGCAGGTTTTACTTGATAAGTGAAAATTTCTAAGCTGGGCAAGAAACTATGAAAGCTCAAAGCTAATGGTGGTGTTTGCATTAGACAAGACACAGTTCAGTGAGATGCAGTGTGCACCTTCATTGTCTGAATGTTAGCAAGCAAAATTGACACCATATGTGCCCAACTGTAATTGCTCCAAGAAGGGAAAAGAGAAACATGTCAGAACATTTGAGTAACACCTAATTCAGCCCATGGTTATAAATAAAGCTGATGGTTGCTTAAAAACAAAAGTAGGAAAATATTATGGTTATATTATTCCTCAACAGCGCTTCCTACATAGGTGAACTTTATTACGGAGACAACACAAGTGAAAAGAAACATATAACAACTTTTTATGGTATTTTTATGTTATTTTATTTTTTTCGCAGTAAATAAAGTGGTTATGAGGCTCCAAGGAAAACGGCCCAGATGTTACTGTGTTGTACGAAATTTAGTGGAAACAAGCTGTAAAAAACATAGTCATAAAACAGCCTGTCAATGCCACACATCTGGACAATGCAGCTGTATGTTCCCGCTGCTGTCATCACCCTAAGAAAACTCAATAGCCTTATTTCACCCCAATTAGGCTGCATACCAACAGAATCAGCATTACACAGGGAGGGGTGTATTTTCACCAAGACAGACCCTCTCAAATTCCCTTCAAGAAGTTTGTATCTTTCATTCAAGGTTGGTACCTAGGACACTAGTCACTTTGTAAAGTAGTACTTCAAAGTATTCTTATTTATTTTGTACCTGCTGAATGTTTTATTTTGTTTTATTAGTTTATAATAAGTAGTTGCTTAGTGTTGCCTGTTTAAAACCAAAATATATATATAAATAAAATATATGAATATATATATGCAGTTTACAGTAAAAACTGTGTTTCTGTTCACGCTTGCATAGTTTTCTCTCTTCTAGTTTTATCACATACTATACCATTTGAGGTCTTTGGACCAAAGAATAGCTGTGCATCTTACTGATTTCTTGTTTTTCAGAATGTGTGGCCATTCTGAGCCACATATTGTACCATGTGAAATAACACCCCATCATTTCTGCATGCAAACTATGTCAAATGCAATATTAAAACCATACAAGTAATAGCTGTTTTTTTTTTTTTTCTCTGCAGGTAGTAGAAGCAGCCAAAGCCATTCTTGACAGTGGAGAAGAGATTCCTGTAACACTAACTGGAAAGCTATTGAAATTTCAACTGCTTTGTCTTAAACAGAAAGACATTCAGAGAAGGGAAGCTGAAAAGAAGGTGGTATAGTATGCTACAGAGAGGATACTTAATTAACTTTATGAAGCCACTTATTCAAGAGCTATTTGCATAAATTCAGCTTTCTCCTCATGCTTCACTTTCTGTATCCATAATTGAAGATAAATGTAAATTGAAATTTATATTTTAAGTTAATTAGATTTTCAGGAAGAAGCTCCCAATTACTCAAATGCAGGTGAGACAGGGAAAAAAATAGAAAAGAAAAAATATTGCCTGAGAACTCTTCACTTGAGTAAAAAGTAGTAATGTCTTAGGTGAAGCATAGAACCACTAGAAAATAATGGTAGAAACTTGCTGCAGCTCAATATATCTCTGCTGAAGTTAAGGTAGGAGAGGTTATATTACTTGAGAGGTATCAGGGATCTGTGCATTTATATGCAGGGATATAGCATTGTGAAGAAATTACTATCATGAATCATTTATCTGGAAGAAATTTGGAGAAGTTATCTGTTCCATCCTCTGGTATTAAGGCAGGATAAAATACACATAAACTAGTCTTGGTAGATGTTTATTGAACCTGTTCTTAAAAACCTTGCACTGCTGTGCTTTCACCTTTCTACAGCAATCAGTATTACTGTTCAAATATCTTTGCAACGTAGATGTTTGTAAAAGGTTTCTAACTTCCATCAACCCTGTTCTAATTTAAATCCATTGCTGCTTCATTTCTCACTGTGTATGGGGACAATGGCTCAATATCCAAGTGGAGAGCAGGGGTAAGATGTGTAATTCTGGGGTCAGTATTGTTACCAGTATTATTTAACATCTTTGTCGGTGACATGGACAGTGGAATTCAGAGCACACTCAGCAAGTTTGCTGATAACACCAAGCTGAGTGGTGTGTTCCACATGCTGGAGGGAAGGGTTGCCATCCAGAGGGACCTTGACAGACTTTGTGGGGTCATGCAAACCTCATGAAGTTCAGCAAGACCAAGTACAAGGTCCTGCACCTGATGAGTGGATTGAGAGAAGCCCTGCAGAGGAGGACTTGGGGGTACTGGTGGGTGAAAAGCTCAACATGAGCCAGCAATATGTTCTTGCAGTCCAGAAAGCCAACCATATCCTGGGCTGAATCAAAAGAAGTGTAGCCAGCATGTCAAGGGAGGTGATTCTCCCCCTCTCTCTGCTCTTGTGAGACTCCACCTGGAGTACTGCCTTCAGCTCTGGGGCCCACAGCATAAAAAAGATATGGACCTATTAGAGCAAATCCAGAGGAGGGCCATGAGGATGATAAAAAAAAAAAAAAAAAAAAACCTTCTACATATTCTCCAAAATCCATTACTTCTAGCTCCAAGACTGCCTTAGGTTACTTGTGTGTTCTAGGATGAATTTCAGCAAGATTGCACAGAATCACAATCATATCAAAACCCTAATTACTTTCTAACTGCTGTAATTATTAAAAAAAAAAAAAAAAACTTGTCAGCGCTACATTTCAAAAACTTACTGAACAATTATTTTTTATTATAGTCCTTTTCCACCAAATATTCGTTAAACTGAAGACCTTCATTAACAGAAAGTCAAATACTTGCTGCAAAAAGTTACTCTGTTGATCAAAAATTGCAGGTATTACAAGGCATGATATAAAACCTGTAAAATTAGATGATATGGAGACCTATGCAGTCTGTGCATGTAAAAAGTTAAAGAAGAAAATGGTTTCAAGAATTATGTGTAGTTGAAAAGTCTGTAAATGTTTTTTATAAATTATTATATTTGTGGGAATAATTGGCAGAGGAAGTATAACACAGACTCAAGAACAGTAAAAGCTAGTTGCTGAATTGGTCTCACTGAAGTCAATTGCAAAACTTCTACAAATGATAATCACAGAATCACGGAATGGTTGATGTTGGAAGGGACCTCCAGAGATCATCTAGTCCAACCCCCCGGCTCAAGCAGAGTCACCTAGAGCATGTTACTCAGGATCGCATCCAGACAGGTTTTGAGTATCTCCAAAGAAGGAGACTCCACAACTTCTCTGGGCAGTCTGTTCCAGTGCTCTGTCACCCAGACTGTGAAGAAGCTCTTCATCATATGGCAATGAAACCTGCTGTGGTTCAATTTATACCTATTACCTCTTGTCCTATCACTGGTCACCACTGAGAAGAATTTGATCCCATCCTCTTTACATTTTCCGCTCAGGTATTTGTAAAAGTTGATAAGATCTCCCTCTGTCTCCTCTTTTCTAGGCTAAACAGGCCCAGCTCACTTAGTCTTTCCTTGTAAGACAGATAATGTAAGCCAAATAAATGTGTAAATCCTGGCATGCATAAAAAGGAGCGTGGCCAGCAGGTCAAGGGAGGTGATCCTCCCCCTCTACTCTGCCCTGGTCATGCCTCACCTGGAGTACTGTATCCAGTTCCAGGCTTCCCAATACAAAAAAGATGGGGATCTTCTGGAAAGAGTCTAGTGGAGGGCAACAAAGATGATACAGGGCCTGGAACATCTTTCCTATGAGGAAAGACTGAGAGACCTGGGTCTGTTCAGCTTTGAGAAGACTGAGAGGGGATCTTCCAAATGTTTACAAATATCTTAAGTGTGGGAGACAGTGGAATTTGGCCAACCTCTTCTTAGTGGTTTGTGGGGATAGGACATGGGGAAATGGTGAAAAAACAGAGCACAGGAAGTTCTGCACCAATATGCAAAAGAACTTCTTCACGGTGAGGTTGATAGAGCACTGGAATAGGCTGCCCAGGGAGGTTGTGGAGTCTCCTTCTCTGGAGATACTCAAGGCCTGTCTGGATGCCTACCTGGGCAACCTGCTCTAGGGAACCTACTTTGGCAGGGGGGGTGGACCCGATGATCTCTGGAGGTCCCTTCCACCCCCTATAGTTCTGTGATTCTGTGAAAACAAAAATTTGAAGTTTAAAGATTAGTCACTTTAATATTAAAATTGAGCCTTAGGCTTTGTTTTGGCAAGGTTACTCTTGTATGTAAGAATTTATTTCCCTGGAGAATCTGAGAATAGTTGGTTTAGAAGGTAGAAGAATATCTGGAATTTACAGTTTCTTCTTGGTTTTAGCCAAGCAATCTGGACAGTTGTCTGCTCTGCTGGATTATATCTCTATCAAAGTGTGACAGACAAATACAAGAGAAGCAGCTGAAGAACAGACTTGTCAGTTTGGGAGGCCTCAGTCAGCTGGGAGGCCTCTTCACTATAAAGATACTCTGCAGTACAGAATGGGCAAAAATTGGCTTTTAATTTAGAATTTTAACTTTGCCTGCCATAAAATTTCAGTCCTTTCCAACTAGCTCGTACAGTACAAGTTCCACTGACAGCTCAGGTGTTGAAACCAGGACTGCACTGCCAGATTAATTCTCAGAAAACTAACATAACTGTCCATTTTTCTTTGGAGTAAACACCAACAAATAGAATGGCAGAAGAAAAGCAGAAATTGAATACGCAAAAATAAACCATAATTCCATTATGAAATTTCTGTTTTTCAGTAGGAACAGAAGCTTGTCATTAACTGACAAATATATCCATTCAGAGACACTTCTGCATAATTAGAAAAGTGTGTGAGGTAGTAAGATTATGTAATACAAAGTTTAAAATGACAGATGCAAAACAAACGGAAGGCTGAAAACTCCACAGAAATCTGCACCAAGTAGGGAACAAGAAATGTGATATCAAAAAGGAAAGAGTCCTCAAAAGGAGTGGCTTTTATTTCCTGAAGTTCTAAGGACAAGTAGTGCTCTTTATTGGAATCTTGACAAATTCAGATACGTCTCTGCTTATTTGAGGCTTAATTACATTAAATGATTAATGTGCAATTAATAAAACTGATTGTATACACTGATGATTGCATCATCTGTTTTGATGTGTTCATCAACTTAGAATTCAAATTGATGCTATCAAAATCTTTTACTTTAAATGTCCAAAGTTCTGAAAGCAAATAATTAATACTGTTCAAAATCCCTGGTACCACAGCACAAACAGTTTTAAGAATCTATTGAAGGTATTTCTAAATGATACAGAAAGGGAATGCATTAAGAAGGGAAGGAAGGAAATGATTTTCATGTTTGGTTTTGAATTTGAGCTAAACACAATTTCTACAGCTGGAAAGTCTGCTTTTCCAGCTGGGTGTAAGGAAAACAACTGTGTGCAGTGTGGAGTCATCTGACCTATCTCATTTGCATGGAGAGTTTTTTTATTATTATTATTTTATTATTTTTATTTATTTATTTAATAGCCTTTAAAGTGACACCTGCAGGATGCTAGCAGTAAGTTAAGTTAATATATTTCCAATGTATTTAATTTAGCTTTTAAAAAAAAAAAAAAAAAAAAAACACCATTCTCATGTGGTTAGAGCATAGTCATGCTGCTGGGAAAAAGTAAGATTCTTGTTCTTACAGCATTTCTCTTTACCTTAATATATTTTGGATTGTTTTAATTTTAGACTTGTTGTGAGCTTCTTGGATTTATAATGTGAGGCTTTGGGACACTATCACCATCTTTTTTCATTCTTTGCTCTTAAATTACCAAGTAGAACGTAACAGGGGGTTTGCTTGGAAATAATGAGAATGGGTGAGTAATATCCTGTGTGAAATGAGCACAAGGCTCTTGGTTGTCGTTTATAGTAGACAGATATTTACATCAAAGACAAAATAGTGCTGGTACTGTTTTATGCCATACTCCAGAGTGTTAACAGAGATGCTGAAGACTTAACAGAAACTGAATTTTTAGTCTTATTTTCCTTCAGTACAGGGAAGGTTTCTGTAGTGGTAGTCGCTGAAGGTCACTGGTTCTTTACTTGTCTTTCTACCAGTATTCATTTAATCAATTCTGTAGGTATAACATATACCTTCCCCTCATAATTCCTCTTTAATGTCAAGTCTTAAGACTATGATTTAGTAAGAATATAATAAACTGAATGGTGAGTTTGAGAAGGAAAAAGCAGTGTTTAAGACATCTTTAACACAAAATTTTATAACTCTGAGAGGGAAGAGTACTCAAAAGTATTCAAGTTATTCACTGATCCACTATAATTTTATAGCAATCTGCCCTTTGTTCTTCACAAAGGCTACAATGAAAACTTAGTTTCTTCATCTTGTCAGGCAGAAGAAGAGCGAAAAAAGGAAAAAGATGGAGGAAAAGAGAAAGATAAACCTCTTGGCAAGAAGGAGAAACTCCCTAGTGCCAAGACAGAGAAAGAAAGGAAAGGAAGAAAGACAGACATAGCTCCTGCGGTGCCAGCTACTGTTAAAAAGAACACCCAATTGAAGCGACGAGGAGAAGAGGAAGAGAAATACAAATTCATTGGTATGAAAAAAATGCAGATATGCTCCTGATAAACTTGCAAAAATCATCAAACCTAGCTTCACAATCAGTACGTTTTTTGTTTCATGTTGAAAGATGTATTTGGCAATATTAAAGCATTGCCACCTTGCATTTGAAGAGGGCACTGTGCTTTGCTTAGAAGTAAGATATATAGTACAGTCCAAGAAATAAAATAGAGATGAGATATGTAGCACATTAACATCAAAAATGTTTTGGCATGTGTAAGACTAAAGTGGCTAAATAAATCCTACATATCCTTACACAAAGATTTCAGAATAACTAAATGCATGTGTCAGTATCCAAAGGCATCTTTCTCCTTGTATTAATAAAGTAAAACTGAGCTGTCCACCATTGTTTAGGGGTGAAGCCAGGTTCTGTATAAATGGCAATATGATTTCATTTACTGTAAAAACATGTGGGTAGTGCTAAGACCTGAAGAAAGCTAGTCCAGAAGTGAGCTATACAAGGTAAGAAATAACATACTAACCAGCGTTGAGAAAATCTTTATTCTCAATACATAACACTCGTGGTTACAAATGTCACTGGAACAAAAAATATTGGAGAATGTGCATATCTCTCCTCATTAGATCATAGTTATATTTAATTTGGACCACAGTGATATTTAACTACGTCAGAAAAAAACAGGATCTCTCCCGCTAGAGAAGCACTTGATGGTCTTGAATGTGTAGCCATTATTCCCCAGTTGGAACCCTGTAGGCATTCCTTCCTATTTCATCAGACTTTTGTCTATATCTCTTTTGGGATCACTGATATTCCTGAAGCACCTAAAAAGCATTGGTCTAGATGTTTAGAACAAATCCGAATATTAGTCAAGCTGACAAAATTGCACAGGAACAGAACAGTGGCTTTTTGTGCATTAGCTCATTTTCTTAGATAAGGCATAACAAAAATATCATTTTGATAATTTTAAGATTCTTCAGGGACTTGAAAGAGAAATGTTTGAAGAAATTTTTATGCCTGTAAGAATCAAAGCCAAAGTGATGTAGAGAACTCATGTTATCTTACTTATGTATGTATAGAATGTACTGTACAAAATGGCTTTGAGTAGCTATTAATGTGGTTCTGCTAGGCCCTATAGAAACAATTTTACCAGATCCAACATTTTTGATCCCGATCTGAGGGGTGTCTGAGGAGTGGGCAGAAAACATCAGGTACCTGTAGAAGAGATTTTTTTTTACCCCATATCCATACTTTGCTGCCTTGTTAGTCACAGCTAATAAGAAAAAGTAAGAAAAATAATAATTGCCTCCAAAAGCTAACCACCATGAAAAGTGTCTTTGTTTAGTATGCTTAATAGTTTTATGTTACGAACTGCTAGCATTGCCATTAAATTTTATTAACTGAGATCATCTCATTAGTCCCAAGGGTATTTACGAAACAGTAATAGCAATGATTGCAGATTATCTCAAAGGACAATTTGTCTAGGTATTTTGTGCTTGCAAAGATGATAGAAGAATAAAAAACAAACACCCCAGAGGCTGTAGGAATATCAGAAGCTACCTTCTGATTGCTGCATTTTTGTTAATAGTTTGTAATAGTTTGCTTCTGTGACCTTAATTTGCAGTATCACTATATATGCAAGAAAAAAAAAATAAAAGGAATTTTATTTAGTTGTTGAATTCCTTACTTCTGTCTGTTTTATTGTGTTTTGAACAGATGATGAACCAGATGATGGTGCCCATTATTACTTTATAATCTTGGGTTTCCACAACCCTCAGCTGCTGCCCGTGATGTCTGAGCTTGGAGTTAATGTTTCAAGTGTAATCAGGATTTCTTCTGAGAATTATGTTCCATTACAGACATATTTGGAAGCAGCTAAACTTCAAAAAGAATCTTTACTTTCACCTGAAGGTAATTTGGTCATAAGAACAAAATTTGTGTAGAAAGAGTACTGTTTTGTATTCAAGTAGACTGTTCCTGTTGTGTTTTTCTCCTCTGTGCCTTGTGTGTATGTATACTACCTGTGAACAGCTTTATTTCCTAGCGCAAAAATGCTGTTGCCGTTGGTTTGGTCACCAAAAGCTAAAGCAAAAGCTTGCCTTAGCTGGCCAGTGGAAAGAAGGACTGACTAAGCGGGCAGTGTTGCAGCCACAGTTCTATGCAGCAACCACCAAGGAACGTTTTATCAAATGAATACCTGTATGTGTCATTAGCCGGGAAGGTCTGTTTCTAAGAAAATTTGTACATTTGGTAATTTCAAGGGAAGTGCACAGCTGGCTAGGATGTGACTATGTGCCCAGCCAGAAAAGAATGTGTTACAGAATAACACCCTGTAATCATAACAGCCTGAGGACAACTGAGTAGCACCTCTGTTGAAAAGGACATGGGATTCTGGTGGACAGCAAGCTAAATGTGAGTCATCAATGATGGCTAACCATACTCAGCTCTATTAACAGAGCCAGTAGGTCAATGGAACTGGTTATTCCATGTTACCTTGCATGCATGTGATCAGAGTTTTAGGCTCTGCGGTACAAGAAAGATACTGATAAATCTGAATGAGTCCAGCTGAGAGCCACCCTATGTGGAGTGGCTAAAGGACCTGGGCTTGCTTAGTATGAAGAGAATGCTTACAGAGCACCTAATAGCAACCTTCCAATACCTTTGAGGGTTGTTACCAAGAACACAGAGGAAGACTTTACTGGGGTACATGGCCAAAGGAAAACAGGTGATGTTCATGAATAACCTTCAGAAATCACAGACCCCAAAGAGAGAGAGAAGGTCTGGAGCACAGGAGATACACCCTTGGTAGAAGAGGATCAGGTCAGGGAACACTTAAGCAACCTTTGAATGACCATGGCAACTGGGAGAGGTGCTTGAGGACTGGCGGAACACAAATGTCACTCCTGTCTTCAAAAAGGGTAAGATGGAAGACCCAGAGAACTACAAGCCACTCAGCCTCAATCTCTGGGAAGACGATAAAACAACTATGATTATTTGCTTGTTTATAAGGAAATTTTATAAAGGGAAAAGGAAATAAATATACCTGGTAGTCCTTCATTTAAGTAGTGTTACAGGTAGTAGTGCAAGTACTTCTTGTTGGCATGTATGTTGTGTGTGTTGTGGAGGGTTAATCTGTTTTCACTACAGATACCACTGCAGACAAGTGATGGTTACAACTAACTACAAAATGCTGGCAGCAGAAAGATTCAACTTCAGATTGCAAAGGAATAGGTAAAATAACTGAGTAGTACTGAGGTAAGATAGAGAAGTTTTCAGATCAGCTGATTGAGTTTAACTGAAACTGCATTCAGTTTAAAGATCTGCCTGCCATTCTCATTTATACTTGAGACTCATAAAGAACAAGTGAGATAGTGGAAAAAGATCTGGGAGGAAGAGGGAAAGGAATACAAATAGCCAGGGTACTGAAGTCTGCTTAATTTTTGTTTCTGGGAAAATACTGGAAGAATTTACAATCAGTTAAAAGAAAAAATGAAGATGTGAGTAACAGCTAGTATATCCCTGTACTCAGCTCTGGTGAGGCTTCACCTTGTGTACTGTGTTCAGTTTTGGGTCCCTCACTACAAGAAAGACATCAAGGCCCTGGAGCATGTCCGGGGAAGGGCTACAAAACTGGGAAAGTCCTGTGAGGAGCAGCTGAGGGAACTGGAGTTGTTTATTCTGGAAAAGAGGAGGCTCAGGGGAGACCTTATTGCTCTCTGCAACTACCTGAAAAAAAGATGTGGGGAGCTGGGGGTTGGCTTTTTCTCGCAGATAACTAGCAAGAGAACAAGGGGGAATGTCCTCAAGTAGAGCCAGGGGAGGTTCAGGTTGGAAATCCGAATAAATTTCTTCTCAGAAAGAGTGGCTAGGCACTGGAATGGGGAGGTGGTGGAATCACCATCCCTGGGGGAGTTTAAGGAAAGATTGGATGTGGTGTTTAGGGACATGGTTTAATGGGTAGGTGATATTGGTGGTAGGGAGATGGTTGGACCAGATGATCTTGGAGGTCTTTTCTAACCTTAATGATTCTACAATTCTATATGGTGTTCAAGAACAATCACATCAGACAAATTTAATTTCCTCACAAAATGAATTACTGACCTTTTAAGCAGAGGAATAGTCAGCATTGTATTTTGAATTTTAATAATGCTATTTCTCATGTCCCACAGTGAGCAAGATAGGTCTAGAGGAAAGTGTATGTACAGTAGGTGCAACCTCCTTGGAAAACCTTAGCTTCTGTAGAATAGCTATTAAAGGCTTATAAAATAAAAGGATGCATGGAGTGGAGTCAAGAGAATTTGTGCTTGTGCTGGTATTATAAAATATTATCATCAATATTGGAATAAGGAGGTGTGATTCAAATGCAAAATGTTCTTGACAGAATAGAGAATAACAATTTGGAAAAAAGCATAGTATGTTCAATGTGGACAACTATAGTATAGTATATTTATGCAAGAATAATGTGTGTACAAATACAAGCTAGGAAACACCTAACTAAAAGACACATTGTGAGACAAGCTATCATGCTGACTTCGCAAATGAACATGTCATCAGTATCACTATGCCAGTAAAAAAAATCTCCAGATTATAAAAGAGAATATATCCTAAAAATACCTGAAGTAATTCTATCATACAACTCAACAGTGAGTTAAAATTTCTTAAATGTATGTCAATCAGAAAATTCCAAATGATCGCAAAGAAAATTATTAGGGATTTGTAAAACTTGACTTATGAGGAAAATAAAAAAAAAAAAATAGTCAGCCTTATCTTTTTAAAGTTAAGGATAAAGGGCATAAAGGGGGATGTGATAAAAGTTTTCAAGCTTATAGAAGGCTAGGATAGAAAATAAAGAGTATAAATTACAAAACAAAACAAAACAAAAAATATATAGCAGGAAGAAAATTTCTACAGGAGAGGTTGGTGAAGTATTAAAGAAGATTGAGTAGGAATATTGTTGAGTCTTTGAGGCTTTTAAGGTTATATTAGACAAACATTTGTCACCAGTGATATAGTTAGTAGTGCTTTGGAGCAGAGGTTAAAGTATTTCCTAGTTGAATGGCTTTTGAAATAGATCACGACTGATCATTTCAGTAATGTACAAATACATACTTCTAGAAAGGAAGACAGTAACCTGTAAATCCAATTGTGTTATAATGTTTCTGTTATTCATGGTATTAGTACTTCTAAACCACGGATTAGGCACCATAGCTTTCATGTTCTTTTCCTTCTCAGGTGTCTACATGCTTTCATTTTGTGATGTTACCAAGTCAAGCACTATTAGTACCTTCCATACGGTTAGGTTTTTGTTCCTCTAATCACTCCAGTAGCTCTACTATTATTTCCTCTTTTCTGAGAGTTACTATTTAGAACTCCGACCAATCTGTCAGCCTGACAAAATGGAATTCATTCTTCTGTTTCTGCTGGAAATGTGTGACCTGACACATCCTAGTGATTCTAGGACTTCTGTTTCCACAGTGATGGTTCAAAATCACTATGCAATGTATTAGTATATACTAGATGCTATTAATCCACTGTAACATGATTATAACAGATTGTTGTTCTTCCAAAATTATGTAGAGTACTGCTGAATTCCATCTTAACTTCAAATTCTTCAGTAATAGAAATGAGAATTCAGTTCTTCTGTGGGGTTGTGCCACATTTCTTCTGCATTGGCAGTTTCTCCCAACTCTTGCATCTTCTTTTGGCGTTACTCATGGAAACTTTATTCTAAGAGGGTTTACATGATGAAAATATACTTGAGGAAGAAAAGACCTTAGTACTATAGGCACAATAATGAAGAAGAGAGGCATTATTCAAGGACAGAGCATCTAATGATTGATCCTAGAGAGCCATGATTTTTCTGTTCAAAGGGAAACCTAAGCATCATACATTTATGTGTTTTATTATTAAACTATGGGGTGGAATTAGTAAAACATTATCATTCTTCTGTTATAAAACTGAAATTGTTGGCTGCAATAGTGTTAGCAATGTGCCACTCAGCTTCCATTCAACAACGTAAAGTGGTTGACCCATGACTGATCAGTCTAAATACTGTTATACTGCCATGACATGCATTCAAAGCTGAGTGTGTTAGGAGAACGTTGCCACTGAATTAGAGTCTATATTTCATGAGCAGATGAAAAAAGAAGGAAGAAGAAAGATGATCCTGTGACTGAGTTGAGCTGTTAGGAGCATGGAACAGTTTAAATCAAAGGACAATTTGGGCCAATATTCTGTCTCCAGAAGTGGTCATGAACTGATGACTAAGAAAGAGGAAAAGGAGAAGAAGAATATGAAAAGAGTAAAGGAAAGGAATAGAAGTAATAAGAAAAGAAGCATAATAGAAAAAGCACCTGTGAAACTTCTCCATGTTTACCTCACCTGGCCTCCACTTATTTTCAAGTCAAGGGATTTTCCTGATCCTGGTGTGTCTTGTCTTTGTACTAAATCTCAATGTATTTATTTTGTTTATTTTTTTAAGGACTTGTTCAGTTTTCTTTGAACTCCTGAAAATTTCTTATACCTACAACATGTTTTGGCAGAGAGTTCCCAGATCTTCTATCCAGTGCTTGGAATCGCTTATGGTACATACCTTCAAAATCATGATAGGACCATTTTATAAGTTAATTGGCCATCACTTCTGATGGCTGCTACACAAGAAATATATATCTTTGAGTTCTTTAAGAAGGTCAGCATTTTTTGAAGAGTTCACAGCCTCACAGGGTTGTTTTGGTTTAAATCCATAGGGCCACTGGAAAAATACAGGTGTGGTATTTGGCCTCAATGCTTAGGTTTTAGAAGTGCTGAGCATCCACACGTCCAAATAAAAGCAAGTCATTGCAGGTTTAATATTCTTATGTCTCTTAAAATTAAACTATAATAAGTATGGTTGATCTTGGATTCCAGAGTGTGACTGTAAGTTTGGTATAAAGAGGGAAAGTTTTTTCTCTGTACCTGGAGCACCTTTGAAAATTGATCATCACCATGCAATAAAAATGAGAGCTATACAGCTTCTAGACTCACTATTCATAGTCGTGCTATACCTTAAACTTCTTTTAACCCCACTTTTCACTTCAACAAAATGGTGATAGTAAGGCTTGCTTACCCTATACTTAATGAATTGTTTGGTCTAAATTTGTGCTGGTAGCTTTGGAAAAGTGCTAATATTTTTATATTTCCTAGGTTTCAAACATCAATTGCTGTTTTTGTTTTTATTTTTGTTTTTGTTTTTGTTTTTTGTGAAGTTTTTATTTTGTTTTGTTTCTCTGTGTTTGTTTTTCTAAAAAATGCCATGTTAGCCATACTTAGGCTTTATCTTCTGGGAGTTTTTTAAATGCAAAGCTGAGTGTCAGATTTTTTCTGAGACCATGAGAATGGGAATATTATAACAGTACTTATAGAAGACTAATATACAATTTGTGCTTTCTGTAGAATGGAGATAGTGTACTGTGATTTATCTAATACTTTAAAATTTTAGATGTTGAAGCAGAGAAAAGAAAGAAAGATGAAGCTGTCAAAGATCTGGAAATGTTTTGGAAATACCTAGAGCCAGTTCTGAACAGTGGAAAGCAAGGATCAAGTCTCTTTGATGTTGCCAGACTTCATCACCTAGTTAAGGAGAATGCCTTTCCCTCCGACTGGTCTGATGGAGAAATGCTGGTCAGTAGATAATGCTTTCACAACACATGGCATGCTTTGAGGTTATAACATTTAGCACCAGTTTAGAACTGGAAGGAATTTTAGCTTACTTTTCTATGAAACAGAAACAAAATAGTATGTTCAACAAAAAATATTATCTATATATCCAACAAGTATATTCAGCATGTATTCATGAGGAATCCTTTGAATAAAAGTACCTAACTTGGAGTTTCTTAATGTTGTAGGCCACAGCAGCAGAGTTGAAAACAGTTCGAAGTACTAAGTTTATTCATTGGCTTCACAAAGATCCAGTTTGAATCTCATTAGAGAGTCAGATGTCAGTGCTAAATAAAATTAAAAATATGTTTTTGTCCTCCTGACACCAGGTCTACTTACTATATATCAGAAAAGTCACGAGAACAAATGAAAATGAATGCAAGAGTGCTTTTTGATTATACGCTGTTGTTTTAGCACACCCTGTACTGCTTCTTGTTGCCCTACCCGAAACATGTCTCTGATGTGTAACTCTTTATAGCCTGGTGAGTTAGGAGCATTGGAAGGCAAATAAACTGTTAGAAATTTTTTCCAACCTAGGATCTCAAGTATGGCAAGGTAAAATGGTCCAGCATCTTCTAATCCACAGTGGTGGCAATGAAAAATAGAACACGCTAAAGCAACATTCCATGATTTATTCTACTGTATTTGTGGTCTATATTATTAGGGTTAAAGGACAAACTACATTCTCCTAACGCTTTTTTATAGTACATTAAATCCTGTATATAAACAATTTGGTGAGCTAGGAAGTACCCTTGATCCTGAAGGGATCAGAACTGAATTGGGCTAAATCCATAGTGGTTTCTAAGGCATTCACTAAAAATGCCTCAATTGTGGAAATGTGTAGACTTGCTACTCACAATATTATTCACCATTATATTCTTGATCTAATCTTAAAATATGAAGCTGATTTTGAGAAATAAGTTCTTTAATCCTGTCTATCTTCCCAGTAATCACCTCTTCTAGGGGCCTGTTGCAGCCCATAAAAATCGTGCAAGCACGTATCTTAACTGAAATAAAAGAATAAATATCTGTCACTGAAATTGTTCCAGCAGATTGTAGTTGTAATTTCACATTCTTCTGTATCAGAATTCAGCAGAGCTCTAAACAACTAGGAGCATTTGTAAGTCTTTAAAGAAGCAGATGGGAAGAATGCAAGTCATGAAATCGTAGGTGGATAGAGTAAATCTGTTTTGGTGGGCTTCCACTAGAGTCTTTGAGTCCTGTCTTGCTGAATCTGGAAAGACCAAGAGATACAGAAGGAGAACCTTTTGACAAATTGTTAGACATTGTTACCAAAAAATTGTAGTGTTATATACAGAAGGTCATCTCCATTTAAGATATTTTAGGTATTTATAAAGGAAAATGCTTTCAAAAATATTTTCCTTTGTTCAAGAGTCACTGGTGGCTAGACTCAGAGAACTTTCAACAAGAATCTGGAATCTGATTCTCTTCTTAGATGAGGAGAAAGCAAGGAAGTAAATTCATAAAACTATAACTATACAAACCTTTGTATCTGTCCCTTTAAGCAGGGCCACATTGTACTATTTCTAACTGTAAAAATTAGAATCATATAATCATTGAATGGCTTGAGTTGGAAGGAACCTTAAGGATCATCCAGTCCCAACCCTGCTGCCATGGGCAGGGACACCTTCCACTAGACCACGTTGCCCAAAGCCCCAGTCCAGCCTGGCTTTGAACACTTCCAGGGATGGGGCATCCACAGCTTCTCTGGGCAGCCTGTTCCAGTGCCTCACCATTCTTAGAGTGAAGAATTTCTTCCTAATATTGAATCTAAATTGAACCTCTCTTAGTGTAAAGCCATTACACGTTGTCCTATCACTACACTCCACGATAAAGAGTTCCTCTCCAGCATTTCTGTAGGCCCTCTTTAAGTACTGGAACACCGCTATAAAGTCTGCCTGGAGCCTTCTCTTCCCTAGACTTAACATCCCCAATTCTCATAGCCTGTCTTCATAGTAGAGATGCTCCAGCCTTCTGATCATCCTTGTGGCCCTCTTATGGGCTTGCTCCAACAGGTCTGTGTCCGTCTGTGGCCCCAGAGTTGGACATACTAGTTTGGGTGGGGTCTCATAAGAGCAGTACAGGGGGAGAATCTCCTCCCTTGACCTGCTGGTCACACTTCTTTCTTGTTTTGTTTAAAAGACTGTGCATGAAGAACACTCCGAGACTTTAAAAATTAAATTTTCATATGCCCCAGTGATTTCTTGTAATATATGAAAGGAAAGTTTTGCAGAAAAGCATTGAATTAGAAGAACAAAGGTGCACGAATATTAACTCTGAAAAATCTGTTTTCACAAATATGGCTCCTCTCCCAGACACCTCCTCTAAGCTTCAAATGTTATCAAAACTGCAACAAGTATTCCATTTCTGATCAGTGATTTGGGTGCTTGTTTTGAAGTGCTATAAGGAGGGACAGAGTTAGAGAAACCAAATGCTTGATACTTCTTAAGGGTCACTCAATGCTTTTAGTGTGGGTTAAGAACTTAATGACAGTAGTGTTTCTTCACCATGCTTCATTTTAGGAAACTTAAAATTGAGACATCTGATATTTTACTAGACACCATAATTATGTGTTTAGACTGTACAGAAGAAGAATATGGCCACTAAGGCCACTTAACCCTGAGTGTGGCATGTGGTCTGAAACAGGGTTTGGTATCAGTACAATAGCATTTCAATTTTAAAATAATGGTTGGTGTCAACTTTTTTATTCCTTCAAAACGTTGGTGAAAACCACAGAACACCACCTCTGTAAACTTGTCTCTTCCCATGTCAGATTTTAGTAGTTACGGTTTTCTCCATTTGGATGTTCGGGTGGATATGACATTCCTTTGTTTGCAAAGCTATGGAATTTCTTCTGTTCTTGCGGCCTTCTTTGTTGTAACAGAGGATTAGAAAGAAAGAAAGAAAGAGTATGAGATGACATTAATTAGTTGGATTACTTTTATTATTTTATCCTTCCAGGGCAGGAGAATGGCTGACATTGCAAATATGCTGCAGGTTAATCGCCAGTAGGAACATACACAGATGATAGAGAAAAAGTATTTTATGTTCCCTTGCCTTTTCCTTCCCATCCAAAAAATAGCCTACATTTCAATTGCAAGACAACAGACCTTGAATGGTTACTGTTAAGATTAGTTAAGCTGTATACAACTAAAGCAGCTGGATAACACTCAGTCCATACTGTGGTATGGCAGCATTTAGGCAAATAAAGATGAGGACGCCTTGTTTTCTTAGACTTACTCTATAAAACATTTTGAATTAGTAAACAAAAATACCCTTGGTAGATTTATAAACAGTTGTAGATGTGATGGTTAGAGAACTAATGACTCTTGTGTCTTAAGTTACATGACACTTTTGCAAGCAAACTTCATCCTTTGTATCTTATTTTCTGTTATAGCTTGCATTTGGCACTGCGTTGTTTGAAAGTATTGCTTGTTTAATGTACGACTGCCTGGATTGGAGAAGACAGCATTGTAACTACTTAGAAAACACCAAGTTTATTAATGTGCCTGAATTATCAAAGAGCAAATCAACACAACCACCTGTAACTGAGGCAAGGATCCTTTTTGCTTTACCACACTCCTTGTAGAAAATAATTAACTATAGGATAGAATTATCTGCCTTTAATTCTGCTCTTAAAAATTCAGCTTGGACCATCACTCCACGTGTCATTTTTTGTGAATGAAATTGGGATTTTTGTCTTCAGCATTTAAAACTTCAAAAATTGGGAAAAAAATAGCAGAATGTTAGAGGAAGAGGAAAAAAAAAAAAAAAAAAGAATTTGGAGGATCATACAGATATTGGCATAAAGTATCATGGGTGTAAAAATGACCTACATAACTTCTGATGACACCTTCTTGTGCCTAGAAAAATCTCTATGCCTGCACAGAGCTACTGTGTCTTGTTACAGATCAGTGAACTACCCAAAAAAGGTTATTAGTTCTATCCCAGATCAGTTCCTTTACTTTGCTTATGGTGGACAAAAGCTTAAGTAGGCACAAGAAAGCAGCTTGTAAGATGTGGGCTAGTATTGGAGAAAAAATTAGTTTACTTCATCTGTAGCAGTACTATTGAATGTTCATTTAAAGCATTCAAAAAACAACATTGCTTGTTCCTTTCAGAGTCAGGTAGGATTTGACTCCCCTAGTAAGAACCATTTAAAAGTTTAGCATCTGATAGAGGGTAAATAGCAAAAGATAAATGAAATTGTTTTTTTCCCACCTATTTACATTGGGCAATCCGCATTTGTTTCTGATTTTTTTGTCTTTGTTCTTTTAGATACAACCAGCACCACAAGTTACACCTTCAAAGAAAAAAGGGCAAGCAGAAGAAAATCTGCCAACAGTAATTTTGTCACAGGGTATGATTAAAGGATTAAATCACTTGCCCTGTAGCTGTTCACTGTTAATCTTACTGTTCCTTCATCTGACAGCACAAATCTCTGAAATTATTTGCTCAGTAAGCCAAATCTGGTTTGATGCTGTAAGTTCTTAGTGAAAATGTGAAAGTCTCTGGAAACTGCAATGGTGATAAGAAGTTATTTTTCTAACTGTTCCTAGTTACACTTGGATATAAGAGCTATACAGTTCTGGACTTTGTTAGTCTTTTTTAGAAAAATTGTTGAAGAGTTGAACTGGTCAGTAACACAAATTGGCATTTTTTAATAAATCCATCCTAATGCATTCTTTTTTTTACAACAGAGGAAGAATTTTCTTTTTTGGCTGCTTCTATGGATATGAGATATTATAATGACTTGCTGAATCAGATTCCAGAGGAATACTTTTCTGTGCCCTTAATGCTCAGCTGCATGCTGGAACAGGTGGGAATATTATTTTTTTTAATTCCTGTGGTTAATTCAGCTTAGAACTGTTATAATGAATTGATCGAAGATTAATAAATCCATCTCTTTCATAGGGAGCTAAGAGACTATCCATTGAGGCACTGACCACAGAGGTTTAATATAAAGGAATCATAATTCAAAAGTGGCTCCTTGTTTTCCTTTCATGTTGTGCACGCTTACTCTGTATTATCCCAAAATCTTATTTCCAAGACTACAGATCCAATATAATCAAATGAGGAAAAACTTGTCATTTTGTAGCTACATCAGTAACAGGTTTTCACATCTTGCAACAGCAGTACTAAACTTTTACTGGTTTACTCAGTACAAAGGTCTTAGGGCAAGCTTTACACTAGAATTGTTGTGTATCTATGCTAACATTAGACAGGTCTGATTTCTGCTGAGTTCAGACACAATTTACAGTTAGTAAATTCTGTAATATGATCTGAATATCTTCCTTATTTTCAAAATAATATTTCAGCACAGTTTATTTAGTCCAAAAATAGACTCAAGCAAAAATACTCAAGATAAGGTCCAACATCTAAAATGCAGTCAAAATTTGTGTTCATCATTACAATTCGTAACATTTCAAGTTGGATATATTTTTCTTCTCATCCTTTGAAAAGTTGGTAATAAAAGGACACATTTAATTCTGTTTTCCATAATCTGTTTTGGGCAGAAACTAACATTCAGAATTGCATTTTTGGTACGATTTTCTTTCTTCACAAAATGTATGGATATGTGTTTGGCTTATATATAGATTATCACAGGATCTGTTTGGTAGTTTTAAGGATGTTATGCAGCAGTCATACTGTCATGAAAGCTATCATATATCATGTTTACTAGGTTATTGCAAGTGAAGAAGACCTTACACCACCTAGTATGGTGGTACCAGAGCGTCGGGCAGATGGGCTACATCATACAATTGCAGATCATATAGCCTCTGTCCTTCCTTCACTTCCACTTTCTGAGAGTGAAAAAAAGGTTTGTGTTGTCTTTTATTTCTTACCTAAAATGACAAGTAAGTCTTATTACCGGTGTTTAATGCAGCTTTCTTTTTTAACAGAATCTCTATGACTACTTTTCTCCTAAGTACAGTGAAGAAACTGTAACCCCTAAGTACCCGCTCTTATTTAATTACCATGATACTCTGGCTCAGCGATTACACCTGCTTAAGGTATTGTGCTATCTATCATATATAATCAGTTCTAAAGTCCACAGGTAGCGAATACTCAATGCCCTAGAAAGGGTGGAGCGATGTTTTTACAAAGGAGAAAAGCATAGCCTAGATTTTTCCTACTGAGGTAGACACCCTAATACATCTTTAGTCTGCTTAAGAAGCAGTGGGTTACTGCTGCTGACAGAGGGACACGTCAAAAACACAGAGCATTATATTGATTTCACTGTTTGCATTAATAACAAGAATGTTTAGCTTTTGGTGTAGATGAGAGATACAGAACTGTGTTGATTTACGCTAGTATTCCAGAATTTTTGAGACTATTTTTCACAGACAAATATCTTCTAACATCTATCTGTTATTATGTCTTGTCAGCTCTTCTCTTCTGTATCTTCTTTTCCCTGCCCAAAATATCTGACAACATGATTCAATAACACACTGTGAGCACACGTTCAAAATTTAAGTATATGTCTGACTGACCTAAGCACAGTTACATCTTTTTCTATTAAAAGACGTATTTATTCTAACAATTTTTAGAAATCCACTGGTGTTAAAGTTTACTTTAACTCTTGTACTTTGTTTTTTGTTCCAGGTCCAAGACAACTTACATCCAGAAAAGATTGAACGTGAAATGATGGATAAATTGCCTCTTAAGGAACTTACCCATTTCACCCTTCCTTCGAGTATAAACAACACTAAACGCTTGGCCAGTGTTCATGAGCTCATGCATTATTGCACTAGTGGTGAACTGATTTTCTTTTTCATTGATATAATTTCCTCTTTTTTTCTTCTGGTTGATGATTCTGTTGAATAGATGGAATTTGGGGATGAGTTTTGTCAGCTACCTAAAACCTTTGAAGAATTTCCCTTTTTTTGTATTCTTGATTATACCTTGGCCTACTATACCAATTAGGCTAACTTCAGACCTCTGTTTCATGGTTCTTGGGCAAGGCAATATGTGTATTAAATATTGCATAATTAAGAGCTGGCAGCATCTCAGAACACTCTTATTACTTGCTTATGTTTAATAAGAGAGAAACAGTTACATCTGAGAAAGAAAAAAATAATAATTGTACAAATTGCTATTTTGATCTTAGGACACAGAATGCATTTTGGGAGACAATGACATGAACTGCATTTTTATTTACCAGCATTCTTGTGGTGGAAGAGCCATGTATCAGAAAAATTTTACTGAACAATAACTGATTTTAAAATGTATTCTTTGTAAGCTTCTGGAATTAATAATGAAATGGCTTCTACAATAATCTCTATCAAACCAGCAGAATACCTTCACTATTTCAACCATAATCACTTCTGCTGTTACCTTTTCTTGGAATGTGCATACCACCGTGACGTACACTGTGAAACAATCCCAAAGACTGCATACCCTTAGGTAGTTTTGAAAGTTTACTGTATGACTACTAAGAAATATAAACATTCAAATCCCTTTCATTACATTTATGTCATCGTATAAGGCACAGTATTTGAAGTTACTTTCCGAGCCATTCATTCCCCAAATCGCATGTGTTGGATTAGTTTACACTAGCTGCATTGTTACTAGTTGTTGGTACATTCATTTTAGAAGGTGTGTCTTATCTATTAAGGTATTCTGTATTGCTGTAGCTTGCCAGCTGGTGGATATCAAGTTTGATGGTCTTCACTGGACCATACTATACCACCAAACTCTCCCAGCTGTTAACTTTGCTTGAGATAGACAACATTTTCAACACATTCAATGTTTAACTACCCCAAAGAGAAAATGTTTCAAACTGAAGATATACTGTGTATGATTTGGGGACTGAACTACCTGTATTAAAGTTGAGTCTTTCTCGTGATTATCAATATATGGACATCAATGCAAATAACCATAAGTAGCATTTGATACTGCTTTTGCACCTTACATGCTTCTATGCAGATATTGTGTAAAATGTTGTCTGAAGAAGGAAAAAACACTTGGTTCTTTGTTTGAAAAGCCAGAGATTAAAAAAATAAAAATAAATAAATAAATTAAAAAAAAAAAAAAAGATAATAGAAGCCTTTTCATGAGCTTAAGCTGAAAATAACTAGTTGTTAACTGGTTTGGTAAAGTTTACTCAGTATTTTAAAATCAACATAATTTGTATAAAGTTAATGAGCCAGTACGTATTCAGATGTAGGAAGCACTTCATTTAAGATGGTTTAATAGTTAGGCATATCATTTTGCAATTTGGAAACATTCAACTTTGAATGCAGTGTAAAAAGTAGCTGACATAATTTGATCCAATACCATTAAGGAAATTGTTCTTGGCTTTTGCAGAGTTGCCAAGAACAGTATGCTTGCATAGTCTTCTATTTATCTTCTGCTGAGCCATAAGAACATTTTCAGTTAATGATTGTAATTCTTTTATAGAACTTCTGAGTTGGGCTGAAGTAGAAAGAGCCTTCAGAGTGTTTACTTTTGAAAGCCTGAGGCTGACTGGGCTGAGTGACTCTGGTCTCCTGGAGAGCTCTGGATCTATGGTTGGAGGTGATTCTGAAGTGTCTTATATCCCTTGGGATAATCCAGCCAAGTTTGCAAGACAGCTGAGACAACTCTTCCTTATGGAAATGAAGCTTAATGAGAAATCACCAAGAGGCACTGGTAAAAACCTCTCTATTTATGTTACTCCTGAAGAATTTGAATCTGCTATTTATTTTACCATATCATTTGCTGTTACAAGGCAGTGATTTTTCTTCCTTGTACAAATCACCAAATGTCAAGTATTGCATAGTCTGCACATTGACTATATACACAGGAATACTACATAAAGATAAAAACTACTTATTTTTATATGACAACATTAAACAGTTGAGTTAAGCAACTCTTTAAAATGGTATGTGTAGAAAAATATGTACTGTAAAACTGTTTAATTGCTTGTGACATCAAATACATTTTAGAGACATGAAATACTGAAAACATGCTTAAATACCTTTCTGAATGCAAGTTCTTGTGAGTTGTAATGCTAGCTGAATTTTTACTACCTTAGTAGCATCCACAGAGTAAAATCAAAAGTGATATATAAGGTTAATTAGATGATTCCAGTGAACAAGTAAGAGGAGTGGAAAAGATATTACACATGAGGACTCTAGAAGTTGATATAAAAAGTTGAAAGGTTAAAAAAAAAAAAACATATATTTTACTTCATTTTTATCTTCCAGGTGTCCCTCTTCTTTCACATGCAAGTAAATTCAGCGTGGAGTTTTGATATTCAAAATTTTAGGCCAAATTTAGAAGTAAAGAAGAACTGTATTTATTTTGTGTCAAAGAAAGTGAGACCAGCAAATAAGGCTAATCTATGGTAGAACTGACAGTTCCAAGTTCCAAGCTAGTGGAGCTTGCAACTTATTTAAAATGAAGTATATGTTGAGGTTTATGTTAAAACTTGTTTTTGCAGAAAAGATACAGGAAAGAATGAACCTGAGAGTTTTGCAAAAGAGAAATTCTACAAAAACTGTAGATACAGAATGAATGTCTTATATCTGGCCTAACTTTATCAGTCTAAAAGTAAGCATCTAGCCAAGGCTAATTATCTTGGTCCTTTTTGTGACCAGGGGAAAGAGAAGGGTTATTTAAGCAATGAGCTTAGATGGGATCCTTTCCTTACAATATTGGAGTGGTCAGAACAAATCCTTCTTATCTGCCTCTTTTCTGAAGTTTGAGAACACTATTTGGTGTTTATTTGTTTTACTTTTTTGCTAAATACAACACTAAATATTGTAGTTAAAAACATAGCTGTCAACATTTCAACACTTCTGCAGCACAAAAACAGATACCAAGAAGAGAAATCTATTGCTATTGGATTTCTTTAGTCTTCCAAAGGCAATCAGTAAACAGATGTAATTTCCCAGAGAATCATAGCCTAAAGATACTTTTAGATAAACATAGAGAAATAGTCTGGAAGCTGAACTGTTTATGAACCATTTATGAACCAATACTTCCAGGAGTCTTTTCTCTCAGGAATAGATTTTTTCATGTATGTGTGAATTTTGTTTAAATATTAGTGACTTCTGCCCTAACCCAGGTCATAAAAATCCTATTAAAATGAGTTTATTTCAGAAAGAGACAATATGAGAATATAAAAGTAAAAACCTCCTTATGATTCTATTTGTATCAGGTGCCCATTTTGATACTGATAGTTCATCAGTCAAACTAGAATTACTAGTTAGGTCCTTGACAGATTACATCTGTGTAATAGAACTCTATAAATCCAATGATTCTGAAAAGTTTAAAATACACATTTTTCAAAAATTCTAATATCAAAATAATTTTACCTGTTATATATGTAATCTGTGCAAAGGAATACCTGTCGTTTCTCAGGTAGCAAGCAGAAAAACGATTCTTCATGTCTGAGTCTTGAGGACACTTCTTAGAGTATTTTTAATCTTTTTGACCATGCAAGGCCATCCCAGGACAGATCAAGGGGAAAATTTGAGTGGAACTTATAGAGAGTTCTTTTTTCTTTTTCTTTTTCTTTTTTTGTCACTGAACAGTTTGGCACTTGTTGTTGTACATGGATTTCAAAGTGTGGGAGAGGTGTTTCATGTATTTAGCTTACTAATGTCATAAAAGAAAGCTTCAACTTGATGGCAATCTCATTGAGGAGGCTAAAGAAATTGCAGAACTCTGATCTTAGTGTTGAGGGGTGGAATTTCTGGAGCAATTTTAAAATTCTGCTTTCAATTTTCAGGACATGCAGAAACAGATGATAAGGATGGAAGAGATTGTCTGACTGATCCTGTTTTGAGCAAAGAATTGGATCTTTTTTCTTCTGATCTGGCAAGTGTGATTGATGAGTGGACTAAACAGTGCTCTATAGTATGAGACAACAGAAAATGTTTTTCAATGCTGGGAAATGTTGATATGGATTCCTTTGCAGTGCTGCATGAGAATATCAATTTTGTGATGTTTGGGAAATAGTGACATAACTTTTAAGTACTATGCAATCACTTTCTTTGAATTCTAAGATGATGGGGTTTGGTGAAGCTACTAATGGCAACACTGGTTTCATTGAATAGTAGGGGTCAAATACTTGGATGAAAGTTTGAGAGAAATTGCCAAACTGTCAAACTAATAGACTGTGTAGTTTGGCTTCTTTAAAAACACCTGCCTCCCGTACAGCCCTGGATAAATATAGCAATTTTAAGATTACTTCATAGAACCTGTCTAAATATTCATAATTACTTACAGCACTCAAAAACATATAACCTAATAATAAAAATAGTTGAATTATGTTTGCCATAAAGAAAAAACAAAAGCAAAAACCTTTGGGAGCAATTGTGTTTTTTATTAAATATTGCCATACGGCTCTACACATGTGCAGCATTATGCAATTAACTGTGATGCAACATGGGATGCTGTCTACTAAGACAACAGATTACAGTTAACTTGATAAAATTGACACTGAAATTTTGATATTCATTATTTTGTTTTGCTGTATTTTGAGGTGAGTCTGGAAAATAACGGCCTAGAACTAAACTTAGAAGAAATAAAAAAGATTCAGAAGCGTTGTCTGACAGACTGGAGATTTGCTGAGTATTTTCAACCCCATGTTCTTCTTCAGGTATCTGTGAACTGACAATGTTATAGATACAGTCATGTCTCAGAATGCTTCACAAAGAATTAGTAGTGGAATTGGTTCAGTTTTATCCCTGATAGATTTTCACCAGAACCCATTGTTCTTTAGCTGCTTTAAATTTCAAACAAGAAACTGAAGTTTGTACTTGTTTTTTATTTTGTGGTTTGGCGGCACTGCAGCTGTTCTTTTTTGTATGAGTCTTTTAACTAAATGTGTGATGGAAAAAAAAAAAGTGATCTTACCCTTAGAGGTGATCCTCCATGGCAGTCATGGGATTCATTAGTCCACTGTATGTAGCAGCATATTTTACAAGTACATATTCAGCTTGTGTTTTATGGGCAAATAGAAAAATTTGTCATAATCATGCTTTACCCTCTCAGGGCTACAAGGTTCATTTATAGAAATCCTGAAAGCTAAAGACCAAAATTCTTCTTGCGGTGAGACAGAAAAACAAATATGAAAGATAAGTTTAGGTATAGATGGCTAAGGTGATAGGCATTCTCTTGGGAGAGGTGTAAGCTCTGTGCTGCCTTGAGCTTCACATGCTTCAGTTCATTTTTGATCCTCACACGTGCTATACAAGCATTGAGGAAAGGCTGCTATTTCAGCACCACCTTAGCATCACTGCATGTCTGGTCACAGACTTCAGTACATGAGGAATTCCTTCTTATGCAAGGTAAATAGCTAATACTAACTGAACTGTCAATAATTAGTGAATCTAGCCAAAAGATACTGATAAAAAGTAACGGCAAAAGAAAACAACAATATTATGGTAATAATATTTCTTTATTTCCTATGCTAAATGTCACATCTAAGCACAATTCTTAAAACCAGCTGGTAATGAGATTTTCATATTTAAATCATACTTGTTTTTATAGTATTACTTCAGTTTTACTTCAGTTCAATAGTTCTGTAAAAATAATGGTTTGAAAGAAAACTTTCTTCTGGCTATAACTAAAAATAAGGTACAGCCTGCAGACAATGTAAACACTGAAAGTGAGGGACTGTCCAGAACAGAGTGGAATAATATAGGACACGGCAGATCTCAGAGATGTACAGGTCATAGTATAGCAAATTGGATACCAAACTAACTTAACAGAAGTTAGTTTTTCTCTACCTGCTACACAGTAGTTCTGCTTTTATTCATTATCTATTTAAATGCTTGGTTTTAAATCTTGAATAGATATAAATAATTTTATTCTTTAGCTGATATTTTTCATTCATGGTCAGTCTCAGAAGTGGAGGATACTGAGTACCTATTCTCAATATGGATAGTAATGGAGTTCAGTTTCCGCATACCCAAACACTTCAGATTTTTAGAGTCCAAGTGCTTTGTGTACATCCTGAACGAAGAGTGAAGTTCCAATGTATCTCAGAAGTACCAGCTAAAAGCTCTTTTGTGTACCATCTGCACATACTACTGTATATAGGGAGCATGTACCTTTGTTTCTTTGCTTTTCAGGTTCTGTGTACTGCAACCCAAGAGTATAGATGTATTGATTGCTTTTATCATACCCAAGATAACTCTTTACTAATGGTTCTTCACAATCCTATGAATCAGTATCGTTCGTGCCAAGAGACTTGGGATGTTGCATTACACTCTAATGTTGGATTCAGGTAATTAATTTTATTATTCATATCTCATTCACAGTCATTTTCAATTAAAGCCTTCTTGGCCATGCTTCGAACAAAGCTCTGAAATGAAAAGATACCATGATGTAACTAGATTTTTGAGAAAGCAAGTCATGCAGGTGGAGAACAGTACTGTATCAAAGTAATTTTGATGAGACAAAGCTTTTCAGAGGAGAACCATGCAGTAACTCTGTATGTAACTGCTTATCACATACTATAAAAATATGGTAACAAATACACACAAAGTCATATTGTGGATATGCACATCAAGAAAATGATGTTGAGGTGACGGATGTCAAAAAGGAAACTGTCTAAAATTTTAATTACCTTTTTTTTTTTTTCAACTATGTTTACATAAATTATGCATTGTCATGGATTTTTTTTTCAATAAAAGCTAGAGGCCCTTAGTCTGCATTAGATTTTTTTTTTCTAACAATACCACATTCTTCTTAATCGTTTGCCACTATCTGCTCACCAGTAAGAAGTATGAAAGTGCTTGGTGTGCTATTATTTGAGCTTTTGCCAGTGGACCTGCTTATCTTGGAATGCATTTTTGCACTGAAGCAGCAGTATACACGATGATGTATATCCAGTTGCTATTCCAACTTATTGATCACAGGTAGCATATGTGTCCACGTGTCTATGTGCTGATTTGTAAAAAGGCTATGATGTCATGGAGAGATATTTGAGTTTGCTTTAATCTCATCACAGTGGTGCACTGTGATTTAATTAGATTTGATTTATCAAATAGATTTATCAAATAGAGTTACAAGCAACTTATCCAATGGACAAACTTTTTTTGCACAAATCTGTCAGCAAGCATCACTTTCTGAGTGAGGTGTCCTATTTATCAGAATACTGGAATCTTAAAATAATTTTTGTGCATACCTATGTATTTTAATAGTCTTGAATGCTAAATAGGCAAAATATGTCTTTTTCAAGAAATATTTTGTATTGTGTTTCATATATTTGCTCTCAGTTGAGGACCTCTGTGTGTCAGTTTCAGCTTTCTAGTCATTTGCACTTAAATTATTTACTATGAAAAGAGGCTGTTGTGATTAGCAGTGACTGAGACCAGAATCAGGAGAGATTTACCAACAGAAATTGGAAGTTCCTTGGAGAAAATGATTGGCTGTTTTGTGGTTGTTCCATTAAATCCAGTAAATGTCTGATCTGTCTGGGCAATCTGGGCAATCTCTTTTTTTTTTTTTTTTTTTTTTTTTCTTCTCTCATGTATTTAACAGTTGCAATGTACCCCAAAGATAGTGAAAGATCATATGTTAAAGTAAATGCAGGTCTTGCATTCAGATAGACACAGACAGTCAGTAGTGTCAAATGAAGTCCATTGCACAAAATAATATTAGTGGATCCCTGACCTGTTCACTTTTCCAACTATTCCTACCCTTCTTTAGATATCTTTCCTATACCCTACGCACCGGTTCAAGTTCCTAAACATAAACACCTGGTGCCAGTTTAGCTGCCTGTGTCTGAGATGTATGCACAGGGTGAGCAGATATGAGACCATTGGAGACCCCTGCTTTTCTGAAATGACACTGGAGACCAGGGCACATCCCCTAGTATATTTAACGTCACTTGGTGCTTACATGAATAACCTTATCCTAATGACCTATTGTTGTATTATCCGTAGAAGCAGATAATGATGACCAAGACCTCCTCAGGAAGCAATTATCCTTGAAAAAATAACTCTTCATCTGTGGGGTCCTAAAACAATTTGGCAGCTCATGTTGAAAGGGCATTGAAACAGTCAATTCAAGGCTAGTTGCAAGATGGGAAGAGCTCTTGAATCCTGCAAAACAAAAGTTAAATGATTTTGCATCCAAAGAAGGAATGACGCATGCTCTCTGGCAGATTAATTATAATTCTGTTGAGGCTTGTCTAGCTATATATTTTCTTATTATTATTCTTCCAGATATACTGAAAACAAGGCTTAGAGATTAAATATAGATTCTGCATGGGGCATGCCAGCTTTGCTCACTGACACTTCACAGCGTTCTGTTTCAAAGCAGAAAGGCATTCCTAAAGAAACTGGCGTAAGAGCTAACCAGAAGGTTTGGTTTTACTGTTCTTTTGGAGAAATATTCACCATGAGTGCTCTCTATCTGCTACTTAGTAACTATGAAGAGCTATAGGCTCTCATTTGGTCCAGTTACGTGGCACCTATACCTGCCTTTTCTCTGCAAAATAATGAGCACGTTTTCTGACCTTATTCAACCTTTTACTAAAGATCATTTCAGTTTTCCAGACAAAGTATCATAAATATTTGCTAGTGTATGTTTCCAAGCAACATAACACTTCTGTGAAAGACAGCCTTTAAATACCTGGAGTGCTTCAAGCTGTTGCCTGCATTAGCTTCCAGATCTTGTTAAGTTGCCACACACATGGTCATAAACCCTACTTGCTAATGTAGTTTTGGTGTTAGTGGTACTTTACCTTTATGCTTATATTATAAAGACATTTTAATTTATATTTATTATTATACTAATTATCATATATATTCATATATATATTATATTAATAATTATACATTATACTTAGACTTAAGTACTGGCTCCTGATAAGTTTAATAACTATTCATTAATTTACATTTTATTAAAATTACTATTATTCTAAATTTGGGGTTATATGTAAGAGTCACACTTTCACCACAGAGGGGTACTTGACTATCTCTTTGTTATGGTGTGTATTTACTTGATACTTTTTTATTGTGACATCTTACAGACCAGATTCCCGCTTTGCAGGGGTTTTTCATAGCTGCTCTCCAGAATATACTTCTGTTACCTGCATACTTGAGAAATGACTATCAGTTTGTTACAAGTGGGTCCTGTTACGGTAAATTCTCATGCAAGATGGAAATTTAACTTCTTATGTTGCAGCAACTTGATTTGGAGTTGGTTTTGCTCCTGGATATTCCGGTTAACTTTTCCTTCTTCTCTATGGATATCAAGTCCTGTAGTTCATGTAGAACATCCAAAAGTGTAGGAATTGTGCCCTTCAAAGGGTAGGCAGCAGGAGGCTACCTGTGAAATCCAATGGATGCTGCTTACAAGCAGGGTCCAAAGGCATGGGTGCTTATGCCTACAGTAATACATATGTACAGAACATTTTGATTTTGGAAAGAAGTGACCACTCTATCAGGAAGCCAATTGAATTCCAACATTATCACAACTATTCTTTTTCTCAAATTCAATCTTAATGACATTTGTTTACTGTTTCATAGTAAACACATTACACAAGTTACTGGAAAAAATAATCCTTTCTGAGAAATGATTGTGAGTCAGACATTGGCAGTAGTGACATCAGAATACATATTAATAGAATGTGTATTTTTGACTTTGAATGACTATTTCATTGCCCTAGAATATTTTCCACGCGAATAATCTCATTTTTATTTATAACATATATTCATCAAGTTATTCCAGTACTGGCAACTCTAAATCCAGACTAGTTCTGCCTTTTGTTTTCAACATCTTTGTTTTTCTACCTCCTTCACTTTTCTTCAGATACAGAGTTGTCTTGTCCCTACTGAAAACTGGATAAACAGTTTCTCCATGCAAGTACCTCAAAGCAGGCTCCACACACATTGCAGGAGGTAGGAGAGGCTAGGGTATCTTTAAGGTGTACACAAACTGTGTACATCTCCAGCCTGTGTAGATAGCATATTTATTAAATCTCTTGAACATACAATGTAATGCTACAGTAAGAAATTTGAAACTGTCATGAGATCAAGAATTGTTTGTGCTGCCTACATGTTCACAAACAAAAACTGCAGATACATACAGAGCATTTGAACACAGTTGAATCGTCTTGAATTTATGAATGAAAAACGTTATGAAGATGCAACAACTGAATCTCGTGCACTCTACTGGCCCCTTTTACTTTTGCACACGTGAAGAATCTTACGTTGAAGAATTATGGTAACCCTCCAAATAAAGGGTTGAGTGGCAACTGCATATATGACTTTCAGCCTTCATCCTACCTTGAAAGCACTTGTCCACAATGAACTCTTTTAGTAGTTGTTTCAGATACCACTGGAAGATGAGAAGATGCAAGTACAGATGCCAGCTGCAAACTCTGCTAAAAAAAAATGAAGTGTATGCTAAAAGACAATATAAATCAAGAGCTACTAAGAAAATAAGTCATCCAAATGACTGTTCAATATTGACTGAATAGTGAAGAGCAGAATTGGTCTCAACATTTCTTAAACTGGATGTCTATATGTTTTCTGACTTTCTGGGTTTTCTTTGATGGCAGGCATTCTTTAGAAAATGAGTTTCTAGTATCTCTTTGCAGAAAGGAGTACCAAAATCCCAAACATAAAAGAGATTAAGAAAATATCATCCAGGCAAAAATACCACCTTCTTTTAAAAAGAAAAAGAAAAATGAGACAAACCCTGTCAAACACAATCCTTTTCTCAACAGTTACTGAATAATATTTGTATAAGAAAGTGAGAAGCCAAGTGATTTTGTTTGACCTGAAATCATATGAGTGGAAATTGTATTACGGTAAATAGATAAATATTGTGCTTTTCAGGAACTATCTTGAGCTGGTAGCCAACTCGATTGAAGACTGGGTGAAAGAAGAAGAAGTCAAATACCAAGAAGAGAAGATAGCTAGGGAAATAGAGACTCTTAAACTGGCAGAAGGCACTGCAGAAGGACCTTCTGAATTCTCTGAATGTGCTGTCAAAAAAAATGGCTTCCCTAAGAACGCCACAAGTGGGTATCTTTCTGTTTTATTGTAGAAAATTCATTCTTCATGTTAAGTGTTGAGACTCAAAGCTATTCAGAGTAGAATCCCGTATATTTTTCATAAGTTAACCTTGTCTTGTCATCTGTATAGACATAAACATGTTTCAAAGTGAATTAAATTCATGTGTTTAAATATTCTGCATCATCCTTCATTCTGCAAACTGAGGCTCTTAATGTAAATTTACATTTACTATACCTGTGGTTATTTAATGGAATTACTCTAAGGATTACAAACAAATGTGAATCTCTGTTTAGATGACTGACCATATGTAAAGATGATCGGTAGCTGAAGTTGGCATCACTGTTCAGAAAAAATCATTTTTAAAAGGGCAGCATGTGAGAAGCTGTGAAATAGAAGCTAAAACTGGAAACTGGAATTGACTAGGCTGCAGAGCAAACTTTAGTTACAAGCAACATTTTGGATGGTGAAAATTGTAAGCCATTCATACAATAAATTTTGAGCAGGCAACACAATCAGAAAACACATTTTCACAAAAGAGAAATCTTGTCCAAATTTTCTATTTGTGTATTTAAATTGAATTAACAATGATTTGTTATTTAGTCTTTGCTTTATTCACCTGTTTGAGAATATACTTGAAACCTTCTAGCACTAAAAATTACCATTTGCAAAAATAGGATTATAATATCTTAACCTAATTAATGCTTCTGTAAATAGTTTGGAAACCAAAAGGACAGTTTTGACTTTTAAATCATAACTTGTACCCATCTAGCTATCTGTCCTGGTTTGGGCTAGGACAGAGTTAATTTTTTTCATAGTGGCTGATATGGTGTTGTGCTTTGAATTTAGGAGGAAAATAATGTTGATAACATACTGATGTTTTAGGTGTTGCTGAACAGGGCTTGCATAGTGTGCTTGTCTGCTTCTCATATTACCCTGCTAGCAAGGAGTCTAGAGGTGCGCAAGAAGCTGGGAGGGGATACAACCAGGACACCTCGCCCAAACTTACCAAAGGAATACATGGTCCCCAGTTATGAATACCAAGTAATACTAGTTGTGAGATAAATTTCTTCTAATCTGAATAGCTTATTTTATCTCTAAAATTATTTAACATTTGCTTTATTTTACCTTTATACTTACGAATTTTACTATTTACTAATATGTATATTTACTTACACTACTTTTTATTTATTTTTCCATTCTTTTTTTAAATTATTCAATTTTTACATATTTATGACTGCACTTATTCCCCTTTCTTGACTCAAAGACAGCACATCAAGACCTGAGAGCATAATGGAGACCATTCCAGAATCTCAATTCAGCAATGAAAAAAGTCCTTTTATCAGAGAAGGTTCTCTTAAGGTGAGGCAAAAATATGTATGTTTCTGAAATGAGTTACATAACACTGATTTACCAGAAAGATAAGCTTTTGTTCTTATAGACTTATATAGACTTGGCCCTATCCATTACACTACACAGATCTAGCTTAGCAAACATACTCCCCTGATTTATTTTTATTTTTATTTTATTTGATTCCTCACAGCCATAGTATATCTCATCTTTCTTATAATGCCTAGTGCTCTGCATTTCAAGTACTAACACTAGAATGTAGATATGAAATGGTGTTAGCCAATTCCTGGATACGCAACTTGAGCTGGTGTAGGTCAAGTTAGGCTAATGCCTATCTTGTAAATGTGAATGCTTACCATTTCTTCCACAGTGATTTCAGTGCTTTAGTATACTGGAAAATATCAGATATCTCATGTTGTCTTTCTGATACAACTTGGTAATTCTGGTCTTGATACCTCATTCTTCTTTCTGTAAAAGAATGAAATCAGTTTATCTCACAGTTACACTTTTGGAATAAATTAATACAGTGATGCATTCTGATATGGTCATAAACATTGAGGACAAGTGAACAACAAAATGAATAATTCACTTATGACTGAATGTGTAAGGTACAAATAGTAATCCTATATGTCTCCTATTGTCAAGAATGACTGATCTTGTGAGTTGAATGAGTCAGTCATTTTATGCAGAGTATGTAATATTGTAAAACTATAGACAAGTTTGAAAAATGTGAGTAACTTAGAAGACCAAAAGAACCAATGTCATTTTGAGTATGTTTATTGATACCCTTTTCAGCATGCATGCATGAAATACTGTGAAATAGAAAGAGAACCACAGTAATTTGAACTCTAAAATTTAATTTAGGCTTGGAAGGAGCAACAGAATCGTTTACAAGAGGAAGAACGACTTAAGGAAGAAAATAGAGCAAAAAAAGTAAATTTGGGTGATAAAAAGAAAAGACAGGAGACAGCAACATGTGTAGAAAGTGAAGGTTCCAGTAAGAAATCTTCCAAAGAAAAACCTGAAGATGAGGCAGCAAAAGCCCCTGAACCTGAGGAGGATCCCAGCATCCCAGAAACACATTCTGAGAAAGTGTATAAGGTAAGGAATCATATTGTTGCACCACATTAGGAGAGTGTCAGCTATTTATATATAGTCAAGATTACAGTAAAGCTATTACCTGTTGTGAAACTAGAGTTCAGAGAAAATTAAGCCTAACTACATCCTGTTTAACTCCATCATTTTAGCAGCAGATAATTTCCTAATGGTTTTGAAAAGCAGTTTCTGACATTTAAAACTATCCTACACAAGACTATTTAATTAACTTGGATGTTTTTTAATGTATATGACAAAAGATAACACAAAGATAAGTTGATCATGGGTTTGTGACCATGGATAATATATTAATGGGATAAATTTTGCCTGAAGATCTGGCTTTCATGGGAGAGGGTAGGAAAAAGGAACATAGAGACCTGTTAGGATTCACTTGGGCATTTTAGACCTAACTGAAATTTTGGCTGTCCACACTGGAAATCAAGTGAAAAGAATTCACTGTTTCTTCCATTTCCTGTTTCGAATTTCATGTTCTTGGAGTATGTTAATACAAGACTTTCTGCCTGTTACACTAATAGAGGGATATTCCTTACCAGGGGAACTCTTCATTATTGTATCTAAACACTTTTTAGGTAGTTTGCACTGATTTATATTTGCTTTTCATATTAAGCCTTGCATCCAAGACCATCAACCTGTGGTTTCCTTCTCACAACACACCATGAAACTATAGACTTGCAAAGCAAATCTCCATAGATACTAGACTAGATGTCCCAAAAGCTATTCATTATTTCAGTACCAGGAAATGACAGTTATGGATCCTACTTCTCGTCGTAGTTTACTGGGGATAAAGCTATGAAAACAGGAGATCCATATTCATGGCAGTACTTCTGTACCCAGCTCCTACTTTCACTGTCCACATCTCTTTCAAAGTAAGGAATGTAAATAGGTACAACAGAGTTCCTTTGTGACACAAAATCCCATTTTATAGAAGTAGAAGATCGTTGTGCACTGCAAATAAAGTGACTTGCCTTTGTCAATATATTTTAGTCTAAACTTGCTTGAGTATGAGCTTCAAACTCAGAGATATATAATTTTCTAGTCTGAACTTGCCTGAGTATGCTTAACTAAGTTTTGCTAATTTGTGGCTGGTTAGAAGGCAGAGCATTCTAAGAATCAGGTTTACAGTGTCTGAAATCCAAAATTGAGAGGCTGAAAATCTGAATCTTTACCTGTCCTGTTCATGATGTGCAGATCTCATGGCATTGGACTTTGTCTCTTTGCACTTGTCCAGAATTTTTCTTTCTCTCTCATTATATGTTAAGCCACAAGACTGCTACTCTTCATTTCCACTGGTGGCTCCATACTACTGAATGACCAGGTTCTGCACTCTTGTGGAACAAGTTACTTCAGTTAGTAACTGAGGTACTATTTGGATATAAGAATAACATGCAATATATTTGCTAAAGTAATAATTACAGTAGTTAAATGTATTAAAAAAATGTTCAGAAAATACTGTTGTGATGATCTGTCCTTCATTTACCTCTTTCACAGCTTCTGCCTTTCTCATTTACCCATAGTCTAAAATTTGTTTTTCCAGTTTCTTGGCTACAACATGGGGGAGGGTCTCATTCAAGTATCTGGAATCAATCACTATCTTTTCCCATCTGATGGAGGACAGATTCAAGTAGAAAAGATAGAGTTTGTAAAAGGTGAGTCTTCTACTCTTTATGCTTTGCTTTAACTCTGTTAATAACTGATGACATAGTTTCTTTATCCATAAATGCTTTTTCACATCTCAGTAGTAGAAATTCTGTTAAAGACATTGTGAACGTACCATATAATTCCATATTAGGTTCTATTACCACTAAAGTTTACATTTTGCTATAGTAGGTTAGCAATTGATAGATAAAGTATCAAAAATTAGAAATGGTGAAAAATCTGTTCATATTTATTTCTTCAATGGCAAACAGTGCAAGATATTCCAAGAATGTGTGTCCCAGTAATTTGTCCAGCCAAATGCAACATTTCTAAGGAACAGGGTTATTTTGCAGCCTTTCAGATCCCATTGTCAGGAAGTTTTCTGAATTTTTAGTTAGACAATCTAAACTCAAATAACCTTAATTTTGTCATCATTGCCCAATTGTAAGCAACTGAATCCAGTTCTGAGCAATTTTCTTTTTCTTGTGCCTTGTAGCTGCAGGTGCAAGCTTTTTTTGGAGCAGAGGTCAGCTATGAAGCCTGATGGGAAAAATAATAGTATTCCATTGCTTTGCAGGTCTAACTTTGGTGAAGTTGAAAGTGATAAAGGACAACCACAATTTCTTCATTCATATCACGGATCCCAAGAAAGACTTAACAGAAATTGAAGTGCAAGAAAATAATGAAGAACAGAAAGTTACGTCAGGTTAGTGACTTGACATCACTGATATAAAGAATTAATAGTTTGACATATTTAGTAGTTGGATGCAAACTTTACTAGCTAACATAAAATAAATTCCTAATTGCAGAGGGTGAAAATGATCGGTGTTGCTGTGAATAGGTGCATACTTTCAAATGAAGAACGTGGGCAGGTATTTATGTTATTAGACATCATTCAAAATTACAAATATATCAGAATCTCTGTGAATGTGAGGCTTTATTCCACCATAGGGTTTAAATGAAATGTTTAGCTATTAGTAACATTAATCATAATAAAAAAAAAAAAAAAATGTAAAAAAGAGTGAATGGGCATTTTATTGGCCACTGCCATCTCTTTTACAATTCACTGACCAGATCAGAAGTCCAAAGATGTAGAAATATTTTTTTCAGTAGCCAGACTTACAACTGAAATAATCTGTTGGGGAATATTGGAAATTTGCAGATCAAGAACAGCTCCAACAATTTGCAGTTGAAAAAGTCTTTGGACCTTCTGAGTCAGGAGATGGCAAAGACTGGGTGCTTCAGCCTCTGTCCTCACCTTTGTGGACTGTGTTTTGTGGAACGTTAATTTATGCTGGGAGACAGCTCTTTGTATCTGAGATCAGAGGAGGAACCAGTCAATTAAAAGACACAAGACTAAATAATAATCCACTTTTCTGACTTAAGCATCATGTAGAGATTTTAACAAGGTGTAGAAATAAGCACAGTGCAGGACAACAGGTGCAAACTGCTCTCTTTCTGAAGCAGGGAAATCACTGAACAGATTCACTATTCCTTAAGGAAGAATTCTCTTCCTTAGTAGTGGACTCCTTCTGATCTTAATGTGGCCTGGGAAAGCCTCACTATTCCTTAAGAGAAAAATTCTCTTCTTTAGTATTGGACTCCTGATCTTAATGTGGCCTGGGAAAGCATAAGAGAATGCAAACTGAACTGTGTATTCTATGCCCAGAATAAATTTCCCTGGAAAGGGAAGAGTTTCCCCTTTGAACTGGATCTCCTTTCATGGATCATATCACTGTAGCATTATTGTCTCATCAAGATCTTTGATGTGGAAATAGGTCCTTTCTGCAGTTCAGTGATATCTGTTGCTGGTTGCCACGTTGCTAACTGACACTCACAAGTATTGAATCCAAATCCTTTCTGAACCCAGCTGAGGGTGGTTCCAGGAAGGAAAGTGTTTTGTAACAATATGTGTATATATTTGCTAAAAGCACCGTGGGATTCTTCATGCAGAACTGAAGAGTGTTGGTAAAGTATAACTTTTGGTAGGTGTTAGTTCTTTTACTCATCAGTGTTAGAAAACATCCTGTTCCTGCTCCTCTGTTTGGCAGCAGCTGCCACCATTGGAATAGTAGTAGGCTGGATGAACGGAAATTTTCATCCCTTCCACAGATGAGATATTTCTTGTCTGCCCTTCTGAAAATGGTCCTGTGTCATTCTGGGGTCTGTCAGATGGTACTTTCAATCACAGTGTGTTAACATCTGAAGCAACTTGTAGTCATTTGGCACCAGAGGGAGGCTTTATTTCTGTGTAAACAGGAGTTCCCTGTGTGATAGAAATGAACAATTTAACATTCTTGTCAGCTAGTACAGGAGAGAAACAGGATACTTGACTCTAGAACTTGGTTCTTTTGCTGTTTAAATTAAAAAAGACTTTTCACTGATTGTTGCTATTAAACCTGTTCTTACAGACATAGCTAATTAGAATGCAAATTGTAGATGAAAGGCCACAGGTACATTATACAAAACTGACTATTATACGCTACCGTATGAGTGGAATGACAGGCAATTCACCACAGGTATCACCCTTATAAAGTTTTTCCCATCCTGTATTTATTTATTTTACAGGTTAGTCATCCACCTTACAGTGCCACTGTTCACACCAGTCATTGGTTTGCAGGTCAGGTGGTTCTAGTATGTGTTGCTATCTGTAAAATTAATTTTGTTTTTTTTTTTTAAAGGAAAAATGAAGAATCAAAAGAAAGCTGTGAGCAAGTTTGGATCTTTTTCAGCCACCTTAGAAAATGGAATCCAGCTGTCCCTGAGCTATTATGGACCTACAGGGAAGACAGCAGGTAAAGTAAGCAAATAGAAGAGGATATTTGAGAACCATAGGGGGGAATTATTTTTCTTCTTCTTTTTTTTTTTTTTTTTTTTTTTTCCATACACCCCTTATTCAATAATTTGTTGCATGCAATTTTGCCTTTCTTAGCAGCTGTTACTACATGGTGGGGAATTTTCAGCAAGGCTTGAGATGAGATTACATTGTCAAGAATATTCTATGATTCAAATTTCAAAATGGAGGGAGGTCTCCATGCATTTTTTAACTTACTGTGAAAATAGAGCAGTGCAATGAGAAACTTGAAAGTATTGTTATTAAGTAGTCCAGCAAAATCAGCCAGTTAATTTGAGCCAAAGAAAATGTGATTTGCTGAGGAGTCTTCTTGGTTTTCCAAGAAATAATATTTTTGTTAACTCATATAGGTGATTATGGAACTTTCATTTTATGTTAGGAGTTGGACTCTAGGCTACAGTTGTGCAGTCATAATGAGGGATTTCTCTCAGCCTTTCAATAAACACATTCACCAACTGGAAGCAATTGCTTCAAAAAACCACAGTGAAAATAGCGTCTGCTTTTACCAAGAGCTTTTTGTTTCCATTACATTTGAAAGGCCACTGAAACCATCATATGAATAAAAGTGAAACCCTCCTCTGATCAGAAAATAATCCCAGCATTTTTCAGCTCTTAAAATATGAAAACATTTAATTGAATGCATCTTTGTGTGGACCGTGGTAAACCATTCAACTATACATTCAGTTTTAATTATTAAAATACATTTTTCAAATGAATTACTAAAATAGGACTTCTTAAACTTGAACAAAGATAGCATCCACAAAGTAGTTGACTGTGAAAACTCGTGTCTTTTGACATGAGACATGTCTAAACACCTACATGTCAGCTGGTGATGTTCAGGTTTTTTTCACATATACCATAAGCAACCTGTTCTACATTAGAATAATCTTTGCCATGTTGAGCTTTACTGCAGCACTGCTGACTGGTTGGTATGCTTTGACTGTTTGCAGTTTTCCTAGAATCACTTGCTTATGCCTACGTTCCCCTGTGGGTGTTTGTATTATAAGTACTCAGAAAAATTCTAACCAGAAAAACTCTGGCTTAGGCTGTTCATATACACTGTCCATCCCTAATGTAGAATGGTATGCCACATAATCTGTAGTTTCTCCCCATGGACTGGATAAATTGTTTTACTGAATCATTTTCTGGAACCTCTATAATTCTCTCTGTTCTTTTTGTTTTTCTCATTTTATATCTTCCATATTCCTTTTTTGAAGTTAAGATGACAAAAATCCCCAGATTGTTTGTCAGCTTTATGCGTCTTTTTATTACTTGGTTGAATTTTAATAATGTTTAAGTTAAACAAACTTTTAAGTTCTGAATTATTGTTTGTTTTCTCCAGCATGACCAAAATCTAACATTTGACTTAGGAGTAAGCTTCTCAGCACTTTGTGATGCACTGCTTGAGCACTTATGGGACTTTCACATCACGGTATTACATAACCTTTGCACTTGTTTTTGTGCCCTGATGAAATCCTTAGAACACAACTACGAGTGCTGGAGATCTGATTTTGTTTTCAGGAGGAAAGAAACCTTCCTTACTCTGACAGTCTTCTGGAATTTCCCATCATTCTCAAGACTTCTGAAGACCCTTTTCCTCAGTCACAACAATCTATTCTGCCTTTGTTACCCTCAGACAATGAGTTCTTATTTTTCATGGCAACAATAGTAAAAGAGTAGGTGAAATTTCCGTAGAGGTTGAGGGCCTATAACAGCTTTTATTCCTAAATTCAGCACTCTGGAAAATGTCATCTGAAACTGATCATGCTCCACTTTATGGCATGGGTGCTTGCTAGTGCCCCTTACTAAATGTAAGAGCTTGCTTATACCTAATTTACAGTGTTCGCATGGATATTTAGACTAACCTGAAAGGATAGATCATGTTCACTATCAATTTTAAAGGTCAGTTTACTCAGAGTCCTTCATGTCAACCATTCTTCTTGGTAGATAATTACTTCTGTCCAAGTTCATTGATCAGCTGTTTCTACTCATTAGCCACCTGTAGATCAGTACTATTGCTTTTTTTGTTAAATGGTCATGCTGTCTAATAAATGTGCATCACATTGGCTGCCATGGAGAATTTTAAACTTTCCAATTTCATATAATTATTTGAGAACTTATTTCTGGCATATTACAAATAAAACAGATTTGTCCATCTTTCCTCAGACTTCCAGTGAACCATAAAAGTCACACAGCATAAATTTCAGCACCTGAAAACAGAGCCCCCTAACAAAGCATCAGATGCGTGTGTCAGCCACGTATCAGCTAATGAAAATGGGGACTTCAAAAATCCTTATGCTAATCTAAATTTTCCTATCAGCTAACGGTCATGACTGTATTGAGATACTGGTGTATTTCCCTAATGCCGACACCAACACAAAAACTGAGGTTAAAGGCTTAGCTTAAAACCTGAGGTGGAAGGCTTGTTTTCCATGGGCTTCTACTTATGACTTTATCACCTGATGATCTTCTGGTGATGATAATTTCTTCTAGCCTTAGATTGTTAATTTTTGTGTCACCTTTGCAGTTCCTGTAAATCCAGAATCATTTATAAGACAAATGTTCCAGAACACACAGGCAGCCTTTCTAGTAGTTTAGAATTTTATTTTTGATGTGAGCTCTGCATTTTCTTATCTGCAATGCTAAAAGCATCTAAGCCAAAACCTTTCTGGAAACCATAAACACAGTAACAGTTGGGCCTAATTTTTATCTTGTTCAGCTGAAGATATATTAACACTTAATTTGCGTTACAGAAAATGCAGTGAGCTCATACTGGAATGGTTTTATTAGCACACTTCTGTAAGCATTTCTTCCCCCTTTGTCTGAATGCAATTTGGCTTGCAATTTGTCAATGAGTTAGTTATCTTTTCTTTGCCTAATTTATTAGTTTTCACATTAAAAAACATTGGAAGAAGCAAAATTAAAAAGTAATTTAATCAAAAGGATTTTATAAAAAAAAAAGGATTTTTGGAAGTCTTCCTAAAGACACTCATGCAATGACTGACTTGTCATTAAGCTTCATACTTTCAGAACTACTAAGCAAATCAAGCTTGCTGTATTTATTTAAATTTTTAAAAAGCTGTTTTCTGAGATCATGTTTTGCTCACTGGTGTTTTCAGTCCTTTATCTGTATGGATATGGTTAAGATATGGGTAATAAATAGCTCCATCTGGGGTAACAAATTTTCCAAAATAGACAGGAATTCAGTTGCCTGAATTATCTGGATGGAAAACAAGGTGCTATTCCATGAATTGTAGTCTTGGGACTTAAGCTGCCTTCAAGCAAGAGGAGGTGATTAAAAAGTGTGTCAAATAAAAAAGGATTAGGGTTACATCTGACAGGGTTTTTCAGATTAAGGAGAAATATTTGCTCATTGAAACAAAAAATGTGTTACAGAACATCTTATTTTATATTAATATTATTTTCAAGTCAGTGTTTTGGAAGGCAACATGAGTACTTCCTGTCAGCGTGCTTAGCTGGCTGCCTTAATGAATGACTTTTAAGAAGTGAGAGAGGCTCAACAACAGAATCTTTCTGAATAATTTTAGCAAAATAGAGCTATGGAGTCCAAAACTGCTGGAGTCAGTCCATGCTCCATCAGCCTGTGATGAAGCAAATTGAAGTGACCTTATCCTAGATGCTAGAAGCAAAATGTCTCCACATATGTAAGTATTCTGGAGGTAAAAAACAAAGCTGTATTTTCTATTTTTGAGACCAATGACAAGCTATGGGAAACAAGTTTCAAGATTTCTTTTAGATTGACAAGTAGTACATCTGTGGAGAAATTTTCCAAATAATTTCATATATTCAGTCCCTCTGTCTTATTCCACTGAGTTTATTATTTCAAAGGTAAAATTTAGTGTATAAAATATTGTCAAAATAGAATGTCGTAAACTACATTTATGAAACTTAATTGCATTAAAGTATTTCTTTCCCCCCTTTTAGATGATGAAACAGATCCTGTCTTAGCAACAGTTCTGAACATCCCTTCTGTTCACATTCCGACTGTTTTTCCTTCTTCTACATCAGCTTCAGGAAAAAAAGATAAGTCAGTCAAACAAAAACCAGGAAAATCTCTGTCATCTGCAAAAGGAAGCCATAGCAGAGTAAGCTCTCCACCACCAGACACCCACATAAAACGAGAAGGAAAGGTGAGAGAACAGACATTATCCAATTAACACAGAAAAGAAACAAACCAAAATTTAAAAACATAAGCTTGTGTAATAGACAAATATATTCGTCTCAGGAGGCTTTGAGATGTGCCTTAACAAATTCCTAATAGTTTATAGTGCTTCTAAGGGTACGTTTTACTCTTCCAATTGCTCTTGGGTATAAATATTGGCAGTTGTTAATGAAAGTACCCTTTAAGACTCCATGATGTAGAACAGCAAGTCTTCCATAATCCACATGTTTTGTCGACTTCAGCTTTACAGTTAAACCTGTTACCTTCTCACTGACTAGAACTGCTCTAGAAATTAATTTTTAGTTTAACCAAATAAGAAAACTTCTCTGTGCTTTCCAAAACCTGTACTGGAAAGTCTTTAACCAACGAAATTGGAATCACAGAATCATTTAGACCCTTAATACCATCAAGTCCAACCATCAACATAACATTACGAAGTCTACCACTAAACCATGTCCCTAAACACCATGTTCACACATCTCTTAAATACCTTTAGAGATGGTGAGTCCTCCACTTCCCGAGGCAGCCTGTTCCAATGCCTAACCACTCTTTCTGTGAATAAATTCTTCCTGATACCCAATTTAACCCTCCCCTCAGGCAACTTGAGGCTATTTTCTCACATTCTATTACTCATCACCTAAGGAAAGAGACTGATACCCACCTCGCTACAACCTCCTTTCATGTAGTTCTTTTCCTTCTTTTCTCTAAACAACCCTAGTTCCCTTGGCCATTCCTCATAATATCTTGTTTTCTAGTCCCTTCACCAGCTTTTTTGCTCTTCTCTGAATGCATTTCAGCAACTCAGTATCATTCTTGGAATAAGGGATCCAAAACTGAACATAGTACTCAAGGTGTGGTCTCACCAGTCCCAAGTACAGAGGAACAATTACTTCCCTAGTCCCACTGTTCACAATATTTCTGATATATGCCAGGATACTATTGGCCTTCTGAGCCACGTGGGCACACTGCTGTCTCATTTTCAGCCAATTGTCAGCCAAAAACTCAGGTCCTTTTTCTGCTGGGCAATTTTATAGCTGCTCTGGCACAGGACAGGCCTTTGAAAAGGATGGATGACATTTCAAAAACAGATTCTGAATTTCTGTGATGGAATACTTATCACAGAGTAGTACAGGAATTACAGGGCCATGTCCATTAGAAGAGCATAACATTTGATCTTGAACATCTTCCATAGAGTTCTGTGAGAAGTTTTGGGGCATTAAAACATGTGAGTGGGGGACAAAATGGTTGACAATTCCACTCTGCAGTATAACTAACCTAGATTATTTCAGGTCATTAGCTAACTAATGGCAGAATATTTTAGGCAACCACAGGAGGTTTGTTTGATCCTGTGATCTCACAGACTTTACAGAATATCAATTACATCAAAAGTTCTCATGGAAATACAGAAGATATAGCAGCATCCTAGAAGAGGATGCAAAAGTTTTCTATTTGAGATGATTTAAGCTCTTTTCTTTTTTGACACTGTTCTTGCCAACAAATAGTCCCAGAAATGCATGTTTTAAAACAAAACAAGCTCTGAGAGAAGGAGAGAAATAAATGAGAACACTACTGACAAGCAGTTTAGTCACCACCCTCAGTTTAGGAAAGCAGTGTCTTCTGACAACAGGTATTACTGGTACACAAAGCAATGAGGTCCATAAACAGTTTAATTTAACATTAATGCTCTAAAATATACATTCTTTGACAATTCTTTAATACTAATTATAAAAAGCTGTCCCTTCTAACCTGAGTGATCAAGTTACAAAAGAGAGTAGCATTTCTAGATAACTTGCTTGTGCTTGCTAAATGTGGTTCTTAATATCTTTCCCAATTAACTGCACAAATATTTAAAGTATATATTTTACGTTTTGATTTTCCCACAGTTTGATTCTATCTTTAATCAAGGATGGCTGAAACAAAAAAGAGAGAACTGCTAACTGAATCATACAAGCATATCATAGAATGACTTGGGTTGGAAGGGACCTTAAAGATCATCTAGTCCCAAACCCCCTGCCATGGGCAGGGACACCTCCCACTATACCAGGTTGCCTAGGGCCTCATCCAACCTGGTCTTGAACACCTTCAGGGATGGGGCATCCATAACTTCTCTGGGCAACCTGTTCCAGTGTCTCATCACCCTCACAGAGAATTTCCTTCTAACATCAGATCTACCATCACTACGCTCCCTGACAAAGAGTCCCGCCCCATCTTTCCTGTAGGCCCCCTTTAGATACTGTAAGGTCACAATAAGGTCTCACTGGAGCTTTCTCTTCTTGAGGCTGAACAACCCCAACTCCTTCAGCCTGTCTTCACAGGAGAGGGGATCCAACCCTTTCATCATCCTCATGGCCTTCCTCTGGACGTGTTCTAATAGGTCCATGTCTTTGTTGTGCTTGGTGCCCAAGAGCTGAACACAGTACTCCAAGTGAAGCCTGCCAAGGGCAGAGTAGGAGGGGGACAATCACCTCCCTTAACCTGCTAGCCACTCCTCTGTTGATGCAACCCAAGATACAGTTTGCCTTGTGGGCTGCAAGCATGCACTGCTGGCTCATGTTGAGGTTTTCATCCACCAGAATCCTTCTCTGCAGGGCTGCTCTCAATGTGTTCTCCACCCAGACTGTACTCATGTTTGGGATTGCCCCAACCCAGGTGCAGCACCTTGCGCTTGAACTTGTTGAACCTCATTAGGTTCACATAGGCCCAATTCTCAAGCTTGTCCAGGTCCCTTTGGATGGCATCCCTTCCTTTTGTTGTATCAAATGCAACATTCAACTTGGTGTCATCTGAAAACTTGCTGAGGGTGCACTCAATCCCATTGTCTATGTCGTTGTTAAAGATATTGAACAGTACCAGTCACAAGACAGACCCCTGAGGTACACCACTCTTCACCAGCCTCCACCTGGACATAGAGTCATTGACCACCACTCTCTGGGTGTGGCCTTCAAGCCAATTCCTTATCCATTGAAAGGTCCACCCTTTGAATCCATCTCTTTCCAGTTTGGAGATCAGGATGTCATGTGGAATTGTGTCAAGGGCCTTGCAGAAATCCAGGTAGATGACATTGGTCAGTCTTCCCTTTGTCAACTGATGCAGTCACTCCATCTCAGAAGGCCACCAGACAGACCAGGCACAGTTTGCCCTTGTTGAAGCCATGCTGGCTGTCTCAGATCACCTCCTTGTCCTGCATGTGCATTTCCATTGCTTCCAGGAGGATCTGTTCCACAGTCTTTCCAGGCATAGAGGGGAAGCTCACTAGTCTGTAGTTCCCCAGGTCCTCCTTTCTATCCTTTTTAAAACCAGGATAAAACCTTTTTAAAACTTTTTTTTCCAGTCACCAGGGACCTCACCTGACTGCCAGGACTTTTCAAATATGATGGAGAGAGGCTTGGTAACTCCATCAGCCAGTTCCCTCAGGACCCTGGGGTGCCTGTCATCAGGCCCCATAGACTTGTGCTTGCTCGGTTTTGTCAGGTGGTCTCAAACCTGCTCTTTGTTTACAGTGGAAGGTACTTTGCTCCCCCAGCCCTCATCTACAGGGTCAGGGACTTGAGAGACGTGGGCAGCCTGACTGGCAGTGAAGGCTGAGGCAAAGAACTTGTTGAGAACCTCAGCCTTCTCCACATCTGTTGTTACCAGTTTTCCCTTCATGTTTATCAGAGGGGGAACACTCTCCTTGGCCTTTCCTTTCTGGCCAACATACCTATATAGAATCCCTTCCTGTTATTCTTTGCATCCCTTACCAAGCTCAGTTCCATCCATGCCTTGGCTTTCCTAATCCCATCCCTGCACATTCGGACAGCATCCCTGTACTCTTCCCACGCCACATGTCCCTGCTTCCACTGCCTGTGCATTTCCTTTTTGCTCGTCAGTTTGACCAGCAGGTCCTTGCACAACCATCCTGGTTTTCTGCCCTCCCTGCTTGATTTCTTACATAGGGAGATGGAGAGTTCTTATGCTCTAAGAAAAACATCCTTAAAGAGTTGCCAGCTTATCATAATTACTTTAACTGAGCTAGGCTGAGCTGTTCAAAGAGGTAGAATAGGCAACATGGAAATGAAGGGTTAAATGCAATACAGATACATATGAAACAGGAAATAGCTTCCAGTAAACAGTAAATGAGAGGGTAGTAAGAAAGACAAGAATGGGCAGGTACTGAGAACATCCTTGGAAGACTCTGACATGACATAGCTATGCCGCTCTGTGGTACCCATTGAATGAGGTGATGCTATGTCTCTTGTTTTGACATGGATTCTGTCCATATCCACAAAAAATGCTACTGAGCTAATTTTCACAAGTTTAACTAGGTATTTATAGAGCATGAGCATTGAAAGTGGTGCAGGGATTTGCCAAACAGCACTCAGCATAACATACAGCAATTGTATGGTACAAAAAAAAACTGCATAAATTCCTATACCACTAAAATTCTGTCATGAGGACGTGTCTTTAAGTTCCTCCTCTTCTTCCAAGAGGCTATTTATGATTTCATTTAGAATGTCTTCAGTAATTTTTTGTGTTTTAATAAAAACTAAAAAAAAAATCAGTATTCATTTGTTAGTGCATACAGCACCTGGCTATGTGAGTCTGCAGCTATTTTAGAGGACAAGATCTGAGGTGAAGTTGACAAATTCACATGGACATTGTCCAGAAAATAGGATGCAGTTCAGTAAGAAAATGTACTAGGTTCTACAGTTGCGTATAAATAATATATCAATAGAATGGATGACTATTGCATCAATAACAGTTATGCAGAAAAAGGTCTGAGAGTTGAAAGGGATCACAAGCTATACATAAGTCAACAATGCCATCTTGCTGTGAGAAGGGCAAACATCATATTGAGAAGAATAAACAGGAGAATAGCCTGCTAAATATGTTAAATTATTCTTCCATTCAGGGCTGGTAAGGCCTCAGTTGCATTGCTGTTTCCAGTTATGGATAACACACTGCAAGAAAAATATGGGCCACAATGGAGAATTCTAAAGAAAGCACCAGGAACAGTAAGAGGTCTAAAAAACTTGACCAGTGAGGAAAGGTTAAAAGACTTGGTTTGGCTTTGTTTGATCCAGAGCTTAGTGGCAGAACAGCCTACTCTAAAGAGCTAAATGGTCAACATCATCTCTTACGTTAGCCCATATAACCAGAAGAAATTATCAGAAGTAAACTTATTTTTTACAAGAGAAATTCAGGCTAACCAATAGGAAAGACTCAGTAAGGTTAAACAAGGTAAAGCACTTGGAATATATTGCCTAGGGAAACTAGGAAATGTCTAGCCCTGGAAATTTTTACAATAGGTAGGTTTTCTCAAACTGTATAGTTATACTTGATATTTTGATATAGTTATACTTGATTTTTTTTAATTTTTTTTTTTTACTATAAGAAAGGGAGAAGTAGATGACAACTAAGGTTTGCTTCTACCCTTTTCTCTGTTGTCTTCCTTATGACTCCTGTGCCTGTAATCTTAGGGTAATGAGGATTGCCTTAATTACCCAGTAATATGTAAAGTAGCTATAAAATATACAGTATCCTTTATCTAAAAAGATAGGGCAAAACATCTGCCGTTTTTTTTCTATTTTTACTCTATATTTCTTTTCCTATAAATCAAGAATAAGGGATAATACCAGGACTAGTTCTCTCTGTTACCTGTCTGCAAAAAACTGCTTTCATCTTAGAACTGGCATAGCGTAGCTCACTGTCACATATATTTTTGAGGAGATGACATCAAAGGATATACTGTTGTATTTTCCCCAAACGTTCTAGTGTCTTCAGACATTCCTTAGGACATTCCTCATCTTTTGTATTTATCAGGACAGTTTCCACTATGGAGCAGTACAAAGAGAATTACACCTTTTGATTGACAACTATTCCTTCTTGTCCTCTTCTCATCTGCCATATTTCCAGCAGACTGGAAGTACTGTTCTACTTATCTTTTGTGCTCTTTTAGTAATTACAGGTAAAGTAGCTGATGAAATCTCAATGCTGTTCTGTTATGGTCTTCCACTTCATGTTATCCATTTATTGTCATCTCATCCTGACACCATGCACAAGGTAGCATAATGACTCGGCAAAATTAATAAAGTTAGGAAGAGTTTTTCTTAAAGGGTTAATGAAGAGGAATGAAATAAGATAGCATAATCAAAATAAAGCAGGTAATGTTTGCCCTTAAGAATCCGAACATTCTCAAAGTGCTATACATGACTGATATAAAGTACTTTTTGAAATGTTTTGGTAAAGCTGATACATATATTACCTATTTTTTTCTTAAGTCTCTTAAAATGGAATAAAACTGATTCATGTTTCACTCCGTAGGTGGAAATAGAAGAACCAGCTTCCCAAACACAAGTAATTTCAGATGCTCTTGCCTTCCGAAGTTTGAATGTCTCCTGTCCCAATGGACTAGTATTAACTTTCCTTGGTGAAAGTTTTGAAGGTTAGTTTTTTCAGCCACTGTAGAATAAGGAGTTTTAAAAGAAGTTAAAATTACAGAAGGAAATTATTTTTGCCTTGATGGGTGTCAATGTAGCAATATGAAGTATTAACATCTCAGATTGCTGATTCTTTCATAATGTCTATTTAATAGCAATTGCAACATAAATAATGTGTTTCAGTTCAAATATAAAATCTAAAAGTGCAAGGATTTAGATATATATTGGGGTGGGAGAGAAGCAGGAACCCTAGAAATAACGTGGGAGTCATGTTGAATAATCTGTTGAATATGCATATGTATGGGAATACAGGTGAAAAGGAGCAAATTCAATTACTGAATACATATATACAGAGAAATCTTAAGTGATAACAGTAAGATTAAGTTGCCTATATCTGTGTTTCTTTGGAATATTATGTATTGTTGTTAAGTCTACAAGGCAAGTTTTTCATAGTTTGGAGTATTCAGGACAGAGTAACAAGAATGATTAATAGATCAGAAGGTTTATCTTACTGTGAGCTCATGTCAAGAGAACTCTATTTGATTACCAAAATAAAGATCAAATGAGTGACTGGTGCCAGTCTGGAAGTAGAAAGAAATCAGAATTTTGCTGACAGCTTGTAAATACAGAGCTTGTAAACACAGTATACAAACGTATTACAAGTTTTAGGGACTTGAAACTCAAGAATAGTGCTTTTATACTAGATTTAAGATACATTCATTTTTTTTAATGCTAGGAGTGACTAACAAAATTAACCCATGCTGTGATATACTGTCTTCTACTGAATATTTATTAATCAGGTTTAGTTGCTTTTCTAAAATATATGATCATGTTGAAAAAGAAAACACTTCAAGAAAGTCCTTTGCTTTCTGCTGTCCAGAATGTACAGACAAGGTGTTTGTAATAACCCTTTATGCACTTATCTTTGGATTTCCTTTCAAAGAACTATCAGGTATATAGATACTTCTAAGTTTCTGTGCCAGATGTATTCTTCTGCAATTATTCAATTTCCCTGCATTTTTGAAAATCAGCATGAGGTTCATCTTTGCATACCATAAACTGTTGTAATCCTCAGTTTTTGTAAGTTTTGGGTTTTGAAGCAAACAAATGTGTTTTAGTTTTCTTTTGTCACCTGGTCAGTTTTTAAAACGGCCACATACAGATGTCATTTAATGCCTATGTAGAATAGATCCGTGCAGCCCAGTGTGTGTTAGAGCTACTGAGTGGGTGAAAATAGACCAGAACAATTTCAGAGGTTCCTGTATATCCAGGATTTATCACACATGCCAAATCTTGCTATCAGTAATTCCAACATATCCTATATGTGGGCTATTGCATAAAAAACAGCAGAATCGTTCAGTTTCCTGGCAACTGATAAAACAAAAGTAAATATCATCCATACCTCTTAGAAGCTAGCCAAGTAGTAGGTCCAGTGTATATAAATTAACAACAACAAAAAAAAAATTTATTAAATAGTATTAGAAATGTTATATTGTCCACCAGGATACAGCACAGGTTTATAATCATGTGGTTGAGAAATATCTTGATTTTTTATTTTTATTTTTTTGCCATACAGGCCTGAATTAATAGTAAAATTTTCTCTCGTTTTTCTTCTCAGATATCCCTTCCCTCTTCATATCAAAATATTTTGGCAGTTTAGGGTAAATGTGCTTTGATCAATCTGATATAAAGTACAGTAAAGAGGATGCAGATGGTTTTCAAACATACAATTTGGCAAGGAGCATAAGTTCAAATACTAAATAGTTAAGGTGAATGGAACAGTTACGGACACGTACATGTAGTGTCTTGACACAACTGCCTATTATACTCATTGTCACAGTCAACAAACTGCCATAATTTAATCTAAAATCTTTATTTGTTCAAGTAGACAAAATATCTAAATTCATTTTCCATTTAGGCTTAAATTTGGTGAAACTCAGTAACTTTTTCTCTGTTAGGGGAAGTTAGGAGATTCCTCTCACCAAATGTCAGTCTTGCAAAAGTTCAGCATCCGTAGTAAATCCTTCTTCGAATTTCTCTAGTTTTCATGTGGAAAAGACAGACACCTCCACAGGAGTTTCTAATTAGATAACTGCTTTGAATTGTTTTCTGATAGAGACTGTCCCTAACTCCATGGGTTAGAGGAAACCGAGGAGAGTTAGTTTTAATAGCTTAAGTTGAATACCTTCTGTAGACCACATGGTGCTGGGGGTTTTACACTGTTGAGTGTGCATTGCACAGTATTAAGTAACTGTGAATATGTTTTCAGATTTGAAAGGTGAGCCCAAAGCAGATGAAGCCAAGGAAGAGGAGCCTGAGAAAGGTGAGACTAAATCAAATGAAGCCAAGGAAGAGGAGGTTGAGAAAGTTGTAACCAAAGCAAATGAAGAAATGGAGGAGGAGGTTGTGGAAAGTGGAGAGAAGGAATATGAGGTTACAGAAGATGAAGTAAAGCAAGAAGACACCAAAAGAAAAAAGGTGAAACAGCCTGCTCTGGAAATTCTTGTTAGGCAAAGTTATCCCCAAAAGATACAGAACTCTCAACTACATACATCAGTGGCAAGTCATATAGAACAAGAGGTGTCAAGAGTCATCACTGGACAAGGAACTGTCGTAAAGTACATGATGGATGGATCTACCTGGGTATGTTCAGTAGAATTAATTGGAAGCAGCCTGTGTATGTGATTACTGTTGAACTTGTGCTTGTCAGCTGACATAGAGAAGTATCCAGCTTATAGATGCAGGAGTTAAGTAACAACTGAGCTTTGCAGCTATGTCAAGATTAAAATGTTCTTGACTTTGTTCAGAATCAGAACTTAGGGTGCATGTGGAGCTTTAATGATGAAATTTTTAGGCACGTGAACATTTAGACAACTTTGGGTTTAGGAAACAGCTGAATAAAGTTTTGAGAACTACATTCCTGGAATTAAACATCTAAAGTGTGGATTAGTTAGTCTTTGGATATTTGTGCAAGACAAAAGCATCCATATGTTTTTTCAGTCATCTTAATGGTCGTATAGGATCCAAAAAAGACCTGATCGTCAGTCCTGCAGACACCTTCAGGTATCCTAAATTTTCATCAAAAAAGACTCTATATTCCTGTAATTCTATATTCCTTCTTTGTTTACACATAGTAGGTTGGACCGATTTTTAGGTGCTATAAGTTAGATACCACTTTGCAGATCCTGTAATCAATCTACAAGCAATTATCTTTTCAAAGTCTAAAACTCTATGTATAGTAAGCAAACAGATGAAAAGAGTTGTCTGATTGTACTCAGAAACTATCAAAATTATTCCTTATTATTTCCTCAAGTTTTTTACAGCCTAAGTAGACCACAAATCCTACTACAAATGCATTAGATTCATTCATTACATTAGGTCTTAAACCATTTACCCAGGATTTCTGAGAAACATAAACATTTCAGAAATATACAAAGGAGCTGGCTGCTGTTTGTATATCCTCAATACAGTCTCCTGACAGAAGAAAATAGGTCATGTGCCTATCATGACTGTAACACAATGCCTGCATATGCAGATTAATTGCCACCTTCTTTTCAGTAACTTAATGCCCATGAGTCATCAAAAATGGAATGGATATAGACAAGTACTCAAAAAAGAATAAATAGTTAATTATCTTACAGTAACTGTAACTCTAAAGATGTGACTATGTTGTCCATTTGTTTTCTGCATTGTACCATCTTCTCCCGTGAATATCTGTGCTGCATTTGTAATTGAATTCAGAGATGATATGGGTAATTCTAGGTTTTATCTGCTACACAGGGAATATGCATATCAAGAGTTAAGCGTTACGGACAGTAGATCTCAGAAACCAGCTATGATCAGATAAATAACCATGACTACTTTTTGTTAGCTGTCTTTATGGATAAAAAAAAAAAAAAAAAAACTAGCAGTAATCCTAGATGTGGAATAACTGAATACCAGATCAATATGGTGATACAGATGCATTATCATTGCTAGAAAGAGTGATATTCATAAAAAGATATCAACCTTTGACCACTTAATCAGTCAAAGTATAGCCTTCGCTTTTACAATGCCTATTTGTTACTAAATATAATCCCCATTTATTACATATGTGAAGTATAGTAATTAGCAGTCCTTTCTTTTTAAGATAGCTTCTTTATTTTTTGTATTTATTCTGGCAGTCTTACTTTTTTAGTTCTATCACCCACTATTCTAGTAACCCTATATTCTAGTCCCTATTCTAGTGACTATTATATTAGTGACACATACTTTTGAGATTTTTAATTAGTGTTTGAAATTATTTTAGCCTCTAATATGTCTTTGCTTTTTGTAGATTTTGTTTGCTGATGGCACAGTGAGTAGGAGTCCTGATTCTGGCCCTGTCCTTCCACCGCCTGCAATTCCGGATAACATGGAACTGTTACCAGAATCAGAGCCTTTACCGGAGACCAGCACTAAGAAAGGTAACATTTTGAGGGTTTCAGACAGATTTAAAGATAGCAGGGCTGATAATACTAAATAAAGGGCATTTTTCTTTAGTCTGAAAATTCGACCAGTGTAAAAATGAAATTTTATCTGTACTCAGCTGCTGTACACTGCTAATTTGTTATCTTCACAGCAGATCATTTCTCTCCTACTCCAGTTTTCTTTTTCTTCTAAACTTCTTCTAAACTTCTAAGCAAGAACTCTAGAACTGTGGGAAATGGTGTCAAAAGTCTTACAGAAGTCTAGGTAAACCACATCCACAGCCTTTCCCTCACCCACTGAGTGCGTCACCTTGTCGTAGAAGATCAGGTTTGTCAAGTAGGACCTGCCTTTCATAAATCCATGCTGACTGGGCCTGATCATCTGGTTGTCCTGTAAGTGCCTTGTGATGGGACTCAAGATAATCTAATCCATGAGCTTCCCTGGCACTGAATCCAGACTGACAGATGTGTAGATTCCCAGATCTTCCTTCCTGCCTTTCTTGTAGATACGCATCACATTTGCTAGCCACCAGTCAACTGGGACATCCCCTGATAGCTAGGACTGCTGATAAATGATGGAAAGTGGCTTGGTGAGTGCTTCTGCCAACTCCCTCATCTTGCTTCATACCTCAGAGTGTGGTCCCATATCACTGTCAGTGCTACATAGTACAAGGAATAATTATGAACTGTCGTAACATTAACTTATAATTTATTGGAAACGTGAATAAAAATTACTGCTAAAGAGAAGTCTTTCAAGAAGAGATTTTTGGATTCATCAAGTCCAGCCCCCTGTTGTTAGGATATTCCTTAGGATATCTGGAAGGATGATTGAGAACTACTATGACAAATGATCTTCTATTTTTTTGTCTCGGTATCTGTGGCCAGTGTCTATAATTTATTACTTATCCTTTTTTTATAATCACTTTTTCCCCCCCACCTTTCCTATCTACTGTTTAGTCTTGACAAACTTACAGTGAATATTTGTATTTTTTTTGCATTTTGTTTGCTAGGATTTGTATGCCGTAAACTTATAGAGTCCTGTCCAGACTGTGCTGTTGTCTTTAGCCTACACTTTGTCTAGTTCCTTTTCTTGAATATGGGAGGCTAGAATTCTATCATATTTTTGATAAGATCTCTCCATTACCTTTCACAATGTAATCTGCATCTCTTTTCTTCTGATGTGCCATAGGTTTGGATTTGCCTTTTTTGTCACTGTACTTTCACACAGATAACTTACACTCATTCTATGTTGATGGTATATCCAGGTCTTTATCTTATTCAACTACTGCAAACTTGTCTGAAGCAGAAATCGTTTTTATTAGTCCTATTTTCATGAACATCTTTCTTTTTGGTTTTATCAATTTCCTATTACTTTAGTCCTCAAGCTCATGGGATAGTTTGGGATGTCTTTTTTTCCTATAAGCCGTTCTGATTTTGTTCTGCATTGATAGTGCATTCCAAAGTCATGTCATAATCAGATACCATTAGCATGCTGTTTGGTTTTATGTGTCATTAATAAACATATTAAAGAGCACACTTTTGAGTAACAGCTCTTGTAATTTCCGTCTAGTCTGGTAAATCATTCTTTCAATTCTGTCAAAGACAGTACTCACAGAAATTCTTCAGTTGATTGATTTTGTCTTTTGCCTTAGAGAATACAAAATCTAATACAGACATTTTTGTTTCTGCAGGAAAAGGAAATGACAGAAATGGTGTATCACACCCAAACAAGGATGAAGTGTCTGAAAATACCATTCAGGGTCTAGTTGATTCTGAGCAACCTAAGGAGAATCAGGCAGGAACCTGGATAACAACAACCCCATTAGGCATTCAAGTGGGCACTGAAGGAGCAAAACGAATGGATCTGGAGCCAATCTTAAGCTATCAGGCAACTGACCCAGCTGATGGAACGGTACTACTATTTTTTGTGTTATAGCACTCTAAGAGACAGGGTTGCCATCATCTGTTGTAGAACATGTTCATAGAATCATGGAAGCATAGAACCATAGAACGGTTTGGGTTGGAAGGGACATTAAAGATCATCTAGTCCCAACCCCCCTGCTTTGGGCAGGGACATCTTCCACTATACCAGGTTGTCTCCGGTCCCATCCAACCTGGCTTTGAATACTTCCACAGAAGGGGCATCCATATCTTCTCTGGGCAAACTGTTCTAGTGCCTCACCACCCTCACAGTAAGGAATTTCTAAACTAATATCTAATCTAAATCTAGCCTCTTTTAGTTTAATGCCATTACTCCTTGTCCCATCGCTCCCTGACAAAAAGTCTCACCCCAGCTTTCATGTAGGCCCTCTTTTAGGTACTGGAAGGCCACTATAATGTCTCACTGAAGCCTTCTCTTCTTGAGGCTGAACAACTCCAACTCCCTCAGTCTGTCTTCATAGGAAAGGGGCTCCAGCCCTTTCATCATCCTCATGGCCCTCCTCTGGTCATGTTTTAATATGTCCTTCTTGTGCTGGGGGCCCCAGAGCTGAACGTGGTACTCCAGGTAGTCATCACTCCAGCTGCTCATTGACGTAGAGGGTAGGAACCAAACCCCTGTCTGTGGCACCAGTCCTTAACCATCTGTTGATTTGCTTGATTCGACTGTTCTTTCAATACATCCTAAAGATTTTATTACACTGTTACTAATATAACAGCTGCAGATTTTGAAGAAAATGTAAATGCTCAGTGTCTGAACTAGATTAAGTTGTAGTAGTCCAGCTTGTTCAGAGTTTCAATACATATCATCTTGTATTACTGTTGTTGCTGTTAGAGGTATCTCAGTGCTAATATATATCCATATTCCTTCATTCTTTCAGGTTATGACTGTACGAGATGATGAAGTGATAATTGTTGAGAAGCTGGATGGTAGCAGAGTAGTAGATCACGCTGATGGTACTAGGATCACAACTTTTTATCAAGACTGCAAAGAACTTTTTGTCCCTGAGGATAGTGAGGAAACAGGTAAAATCAAAAGGGGAGCACTTATCTCTGCTTTATTTTGTGTGATAATTGTCAAAATATACTTATGAAGGCTCATGCTAATAGCCTAGGTAACAAATCCAGTGGTGCAGTCCAGGTAAGGTTTGCCTTCCTGGTCTTTTTTTTTTTTTTTTTTATCAGTATTCAGTGCAAAATTTACATTGCAGCAAAGAAGTAAATTTCCTTCTTTCCACTTATATATTTGTATGACCCACCTCACCATATGAACACAGTGCCTGCGAGTTTTGTTATTTTCATTGCCCTCCCTACACCTATCCTGATATAGCATGTAAGTTGATTTGAATCTTAACTGAATACATATATAAGGACTGGGGCATCCTTACAATCCCCAGACAAACCATGGACTCCACAACCTTGGAGATATTCAGAATTTCATTCAAAATGACCTTGGAAAATGCCCCATGTAGATACATTTGCCTGAAACAAATGAGGCCATCCATGTTTCTTCTGGCTGGCAGTGTATTCTCTATGCTTCGTTCAGTTGCTGGACAAGTTCTATCTTCTGTAATTAATATGAAGTGTATATTTACTGTGTCAGTCTCAAGCCAACAAACTGTTCAAACAAAGTAGGAAGTTCTGGTTGCATAGGGAAAGATAATTATTCAGTCAACAGTGTGGAATTTTAAAAATCAAAACAATTACCTGATCTGTCTATTTGATGGGAAAGCAGTGGCCAAATTAACACACCAGTTCAATTTGTTTTCCATCACTTATGCTATTGAATAGGAATTCCTTCGCATCCTAGAGCATGTGTCACAGGCGTTAAGAATTTCAGTAATCCAACTTGTGTGTTACAAATATCCAGATCGTTATGTTTAGTTACATACTTGATAAATTAGAATGTAATCTCCTGGCCATCCTTAGATGAATGGACTCACTGAAGCTATCAGCTCTGGTGCAGGTGGATTCCACAGGGGAGCCAGGGACGGTGGTGTACAGGGGGGTTTCCTGAGCCAGGAAGCCTCAGGGGAGCACAGAGACCCACCAGGAGCCAACAACTCACACAAGAGCAGCTGACGAGGTGTGGGCACAACCAGCAGTAATGGCAGCCAGCACCCCCTGCCACATAAGCAGCCCCTAGGGAGCACGGCAAACAGAGTGGGCAAAAAGGGCATGGTGTGGCAATTGGCATGGCAGTTTGGGCAGGAGGACACCCCTTTGAGGAATGGCCATCCCACTGGCCAAGAAGGAGGTGACAAGTACACCTTAACCCTGCACCTGGATCTGCACAGTCCAAGGGCACTCACCCTACCTGATCCTCAAGGCAAAATGGTGGGCACTCGTCTCAGGGCAAGGACTATGGCACGGGCTGTGCAGTCTGCACCATCTCCCCAGTGGTGGTTAATACCTCCACCCAGACAGAGCTACTGAGGGGTGAGGCTGCAGTGCTGACCTCTGACTGCTGGAAGTGCCTAGATCTTTCCTTAGGGTAGGGACAGGTGGCAGACTACACCAGGTGGCCGAGCTGCAGGAGGCAGTGATAAGGCTGCATAGCATCAAGGAGGCTGAGGAGGAGTTAGACAGCTGGATCCTAGCACAGTCTGTAGAGAACCCTGTGATGATTTTACTCGGGTGGGCAGCCGAGTTCCACCACAACCGCTCTCTCACTCCCCCTCCTCAAAGAGGAGCGAGGAGAAAATACAATGAAAGGGGCTCAAGGGTTGAGATAAGGACTAGGAGATCGCGCAATAATTATTGTGATGGGCAAAACAGACTCAGCATAGAGAGAAAGTAAGATTTATTGCTTATTACTAACAAGCTAGAGAAGTGAGAAACAAAGGAAAGAAACCAAAAGCACCTTCCCCCCCCATCCACCCTCTTCCACCTCCTCCCCCCGAGCGGCGCAGGGGAATGGGGGAATGGGGGTTATGGTCAGTCTACAGCACTTCTTCTCTGCCGCTCCTTCTCGGTCACTTTTGTCCCCTGTGCTGTGGGGTCCCACCCACGGGATGCCGTCCTTGCCGAACTGATCCGGCGTGGGCTGTCCACAGGCAGCAGCTCTTCAAGAACTGCTCCATATATGGGTCCGTACCACGGGGTCCATCCCTCGGGAGCAAACTGCTCCAACCTGGGTCCCCCACAGGCAGCAGCTCCTGCCGGATCACCTGCTCCTGCGTGGTCTCCTCTCCACGGGCTGCAGGTCCGGCCCGGAATCTGCTCCGGCAGGGGTCTTCCACAGGCCGCAGTCTCCTTCGGGGCACAGGCTCCACCGTGGTCTCCTCCATGGGCTGCAGTGTGGAACCCTGGTCCACCGTGGTACTCCATGGGCTGCAGGGGGACATCCTGCTTCACCATGGTCCTCACCACAGGCCGCAGGGGACTTCTGCTCCGGCGCCTGGAGCACCTCTTCCCCTCCTTCTTCACTGACCTTGGCACCTGCAAGGCTGTTTCTCACTCCTCTCACCCTCCCAGCTGCTGAGTGGCGCAGCATTTTTTCCCTGTCTTAAATATGCTCTCACAGAGGCGCAAAACAACATCGCTTATTGGCTCAGCTCTGGTCAGCAGTGGGGCCCTTACCAAACATGGGGCAGCTTCTAGATCCTTCTCACAGAAGCCACCCCTATGGCCCCCCCTGCTACCAAAACCTTGCCACGTAAACCCACTACAAACCCACAGCCCATGACCAAACAGCCCAAAATTCCCTCACTGGCACTCACAGAAGGGAGGGGGGGCAATAACACAGCAGGGTGGAAGCTGGCAACAACAGGGACCACAGGAGTCTTCCCCCAAAGCCTGAGGTGCCTTTACAGAACCACTTCACCCCTCTGCTGACTGAAAAGACCCATTGCAGGGAGGGTGGAGCTGAGTAAGACAGCTTGGTCTGCTCCCTTCGTATCAATTAGTCCAACTAGGAAAAGGTGACAAGTGACAGAGTGGTACAGAGGCACCCATCTGCTGACCTGATCCGCTCTTGAGAGAAGTCTGCTGCTTACCAGGGACTTGTATCAGGGATATCAGCAAGAGAATACCAAGCCTTGTACAGCCTAAGGACTATTTGCTGCTGCTGTTTAACACCAGTGATGGTGTTAAACTGGATGCCACTAATGCAGCAAGAGCAGTCTGTGGAATATCAAAAGGGATTACAGAGCACTGGGAGCAGCAGTAAAGGACTCAGGAGCAGAGGTAGTTTTTTTCAACAGTTCTGCTGGTTAAAGGGAAGGGGTTTGAAAAAGCCAGTCAAATCTGGCAAATAAAGGTCTGGTGCCACAAACAGGGATTTGGTTACTACCCTCCATGTGAATGAGCAGCTGGAGTGATGACTACCCGGGGTACCATGTTCAGCTCTGGGGCCCCCAGCACAACAAGGACATGGACCTCTTAGAACTTGACCAGAAGAAGGCCACGAGGATGTTGAAAGGGCTGGATCCCCTTTCCTGTGAAGACAGACTGAGGGAGTTGGAGTTGTTCAGCCTCAAGAAGAGAAGGCTTCAGTGAGACATTATAGTGGCCTTCCAGTACCTAAAAGAGGGCCTACAAGAAATCTGAGGAGGGACTTTTTGTCAAGGAGTGTAGTGATGGGACAAGGAGTCATGGCTTTAAATTAGAAGAGGGCAGATTTAGATTAGATATTAGTTTAGAAATTCTTTACTGTGAGGGTGGTGAGGCACTGAAACCAGTTGCCCAGAGAAGTTGTGGATGCCCCCTCTGTGTATATGTTTAAGACCAGGTTGGATGGGGCCTGGAGCAATCTGGTCTAGTGGAAGATGTCCCTACTGATGGGGGGAAGTTAGAATTGGATGATCTTTAATGTCCCTTCCATCCTCTACCATTCTATGATTCTATGAATCTTCCTATATTCAGTAGAGAGTTCAAAAATTCTAAGATTGCATAATGTTTACACAACAAAATTATTTGATAAAGGATGTTATCAGAAGTTTGAGGGTCTTTTACTGACCAGCCCTTTGAGAGAAAATGCAAATTGAATCCTGAGACTGTTCTGTGATTCATTTACTCCAGACTAGTTGTTCTATATTAATTCTTAGATGAACTCTCAGAAGCCATCACAAAGAAAGTGAAATATGTACGAGTAGAAAATCCCAAGTTTGCTACCGTTACAACAAATTGTGAGGATGGTTCTTGTTGTATCATCTTTGGAGATGGGACATCTGTTATAGCAAGGCCACAGGGAACATATCAGGTGGGAGTTACTATATTTCGTGACAGTGATATTTATCTGTGTCCAGAGTTCCACACCATCAGCTTTCAGCTTTTCTCACCTTGACTATTTTAACTCCCTTCTCTGTAGCTTTCATGAATCTTATGAGTCTCTCTTTTATACTCTGCCAGTGTTCAAATAGTTACTCACAGCTGTATAGTAAATTTATTTCACAATCTTAAATTTTCTGAAGTCAAAGATTTTACAGACTAGCATCAGCTTACCCTTATCATCTTCCTTCTTTCTTTCTCTCCATTCCCTCAAAACTGTATGATTCAGTAGTAAAGATCTGAGAGCTCTCCTCTTGATTTGCACCTGTTCTTTGTTTTTATGCTATATCTAAGCTGAATATTTCACCCTTGAGAATTGAACCTCATCACTTTTTTACTGTGATAGGTTTTACCCATCAAGACAGGCTCCCTTTTCATTGATGAAGATTGCACAGCAGTTTATACCCATGAAGTTTACAATTTCATCAGCAAAAAGGAAGGAAAACAAACAGGGAGATATGTTATGAAACACACTTCCAGCACTATCTGTGAGATGATGGATACTGAAGGAAATCTCTTCAAGGTAAAATACATGGAAGGAAATATGCATTTTAGGTAATTTTATCTCATAAAATTTTTTCAAAGTCAGTTTGTAGCCTTCTAGTACTAATTCTTAAAGTAGCCTAGCTAGTTAGAAGGAACAGTTCCTGAATCAGATCTCTGAAATGTTCTTGAGAACATGACAGTTCTCGGGTTTCACTTTTTTGGTATTTCCCCATTTTAGAGAGGTTAAAATAAAACACATGGTCTACAGTTTACCTCACCTGTAAAGCTACCTTAGTTATTGGTTCATAGCAAATAAAAATCAGCTCTGCAAATGAGGATCAAAAATGAGAGAGGATATTCGCTTTTCAGAAGATCCATAGAGACACTCTAATCTGCCTGGCAAGGCAAATATTGTTGTAAAATTCAGTCTTTAAAGTCACACTGTTTGTCCTGTGGTCCTTGCACACTTAAGACATGCTTTTGAGCTAGGTTAGTTCTTATCTTTGAGTTCATTTAAGTGTCTGTGATCCACATACTGTTTTCCAGTTAAAGGTTCTACTTAAAGGTTCTAAACATGGCATCCAATTCTATTTTTTTTTTTTACCTTTTTTTAACCATTACCATTTCTCAGGATTATGTGTATTTGTTTATAACCACATGTCCTGATAAATCTGGTATAAAGTACACTAAAGAGGATATAGAGGGGTTTCGAACTTACACAGTTTGGCACTGAGACTCCCTTGGATATACATTGGCATTATGTGAAATATCCCCCAAAATTTCTAAGACAGGGTCTCTTGTTAACTAATTTATGTGCAATTGCAATGGCAGGCATCCTGCAAGCAGGAGCATGCAGCAGAAGTGTGTCATAGCCCTATGCCCCATGTTACCTGATGCTTGATTCCTTTCTTGTTTCCTCATTGGCTGAGTACTACAGGTTCACAACCTACACAATGCTTGTAACTATGTTTCACTTTTTTTTTTCCTGTGAATTTCGGGTTGCTCTGCCTAAAATACAATTATTATTTTTTTCTCTTTCACTTGGCTAGGTCATATTACAGTCCAGCAGCAAGTTACTGTTTTAAATAAATCATGAAACTCAAATAATTTTATCTAATTTCAATTATAGGTCATGGCTGATGGCAGCACATCTGTGGTTGTTCCTAGCATCGGCTGTGACAACAAGGAGAACAGAAGTTCAGCATCAGTACTCCCAGAAGATAAGAAACCTGTCCTATATGATGAGCATGTCCCCAGGTAAACAGCATGAGTTCAGGTTTTGTAGACTGGCACTTTCTTTGTTCAGTACTGTGTATCTACACACTTCATGTCAAGTTCTTGTAGTTTCATTTTCTTGTTTTGTCATCACAGTGCTTTTTAATTTTTTGCCATCTAGAAAAGAATGCAGTTTGAAAGAGATTGGATTTGATCGGTGTGGTGGGTTCACATCGGCCACCTGACAGACACCCATTCAGCTGCTTGCTCGTTTCCCCTCCTTGACAAGACAAGGGCAGAAAATAAAATGGAAAAGCATATGGGAAAAAGACAAATTGCATAACAATTACTGTCATGGGCAAAACAGATTCACCTTAGAGAAGAATAACATAATTTATTGCCAATTAAAATAGAATTGGATAGTGAGAAACAAAGACAAACTAAAACATCTTCCAACCCAACCCCTTATTTTTCCCCAGCTCAACATGACTCCTCTACTTCTTCTCCTTGACACACCCTGAGTGGTACAGGTGGATGGGGAATGGAGGGTGGTGGTCAGTCCATAACAGTTCCTCTCTGCCTCTTCTTCCTCCTCACACTTCTCCCCTGCTACTTCTCCCTTCAGGACAAGTCTGCTACAGTGTGGGCTGTCCACAGGCTGCAGTTCCTTAAGGGAATATCCACCTGCTCCACCATGCTCTCCTCCATGGGCTACAGGGAAACTTCTGCTCTGGCACCTGCAGCACCTCCTCTCCCTCCTCCTTCTCTGACATTAGTGTCTGCAAGGTTGTTTCCCACACTTTTTTCCTGACTCCTCACTACCTGCACAGCATTTGACCCTGTCTTAAATATGCTTTCCCAGAAGTGCACCCAGCTTGGCTTCTGGGCTCATCTGTGCCCTGCAGCGGGGGTTGTTGCAGCCAGCTGGAACCATCTGTGTCCAGCATGGGGCAGCCCTAGCCTCTCCTCACAGAAGCCACCCCTGCAACCTCCCCCAGTGCCAATAATTTGCTTCCTATGCTCAGTACAATCAGAGTTGTGTGGATGGCTCTCCAGGTTCTTCGTCATCCACACGGATGGTTCAGGAACTGAACTCCTACGGAGCAGGGATGTAGAAGAGTATCTTGCTGAGGCTTCTAGAGATCCAGCTGCTGCAGTCTTGCAGGAGCCTGTACAAGAACATCCAGGTAGGAAAACTTAATTTCTTTTCTGATAAACTAGGAAGAGAAAAAATTACAAAGGTGGAATCAGAAATTTCAGAACTCTTATTTGGAGAGGAAATTTGAAAATGTTTTTCCCCACATAGATAGACATCCAAACTTCTGTCAGTGAAGGAAAGGGAAGAAGCTTGTGCAAAAACTCTGTGAAACCGAATTAACTGAATGACACTTTGAAAGGATCAGTGGAGGAACAACTGGCATATCTTTTTCCGCTCTCAGATATGCACACAAAACCATTTACAAATGCATAGATTATCTGTGTGTTTCCATCAAAAATATTGAATATATTGCAGTTTTCATTTACTGATATAGCTGTGTTTATCAGTGAAGACGATACTCTGTTGTTGACCATTAGTCTGGCTGTTGGAAAGAATAAATATATGTTACTAAGCTGGAAAAATATGACTGAAGTAGAGGAAGCCAACACAGGGTTGGCACATGGCACCAACCACCCTGTTACAGCAATGCAAGAATTTACAACCTGAAATGGCTGACTGTTATTGTGAAGTTAGTTAGAGATACTGTGTTTCTATAAATATACTGTGGCATAACAGGTAGATACTTATAGTAAATGTATCTTGAAAAAGACAGAAATAGGCAGAAATACATGGTTCTCCTAGATATGGGGGATGATAGTAAGAACCACTCCCCACTGTATAAACTGACTGGAATAATTTTGTCATGGGAAAAAGAAAAGAGAAAGGGCACTGAGAGAGCCAAAAAAGATAGGGAAAGTGGAAATCTCAGGAAGATGGAGAAGATACATACCAGTGAAAATCCCAGCCAAGAAAACCTGCTTGCAACCAGCAGTCATTTGTAATGGTGGCATTTCATTATTACCTCCAAGAAAAATGACTCTCATTAAAGTATTCCATTCACAGGTTAAGAGAAAGGTAGAGAAAGAGTTCCAGGTTCGAGGTTTTCTTTGGATCCAGCTGTTAGGATGCTCTTCCAGGCTTCATACTCTACCTTTCCCTGTACACTATTTGCACTTTGCACTGATAATGAGGCTTTACAATTTGGAATCATTGTAACAAAGTACCTCAGTATCAATATCAGAAGTCCAACAATGGGATAGATAAGATTAGATTAAGTAGACTTTGGGTTTGGGTGAGAAAAAAATATTTTTAAAAACTTCAAAATTAATCAGAACAATGAAAAGAGATAATTTCTCTCTAGTAGAATCCATCCAGTGACCAGATTGTGATGCATAAAACAAAGTAAAGAATTATGTTTATTCTGAATATGATGTACATCTTCTGAGATTAGTATTCAGTAAACCTGGACCAATGGTCTGTTCTTCTTTGTTTGGGATATTGCACACATGATACTACTGAGCTGTTAACCCAAGACTCAAAGCAAGTAGTGTAGGCAGTCAGTTGTTAAAGACAGTCTGAGTAATCCAAAGATGTCAGCTATTCTACAATCACCTGAAGTGACCCAATATTATCTGTAGCCATATGTATCACATTTTTACATGGAGTTTTACACCTGATAATAAGTTTCCTTTTACTTAGGAAAGTATATTTTTTCTGGAGGTCTGAAACATTTGCCCATCGTTTTTGGATTCAAACTGATTCTCACCAAAATGTGCCTTTGAACCAGGTGTTTTAAGTATTACTGTCCTCCGCCCTTTGCTTGAAGACTCCCACTGGGTAATGAAGAAAGAACCAGAGAGTATTGTTCCTCCAAATCTTCAGACAAGGACCTGGAATACATTTTCTCCTCATGAGGTATAACTTCTTCAAAAGTGTCTTTTGCTACTTAAGCAATATCAGATGTTTGTTACAGAGGGGGAAGTGAAACTCTAAACAATGTGACATTCAGATCAGTTTATTAAGCAAACAAAGCAGAGGGTAGGCTGTGTCAGGGAAAATCTAGGCTACTTGTGTTTCGTTTAAACTCAGTGAGGTGTTACAGCAGTTTTAAGGAGAGTTCGTTTTTCCAGATGAAGAGGTTGTAAGATAGATAAATTGTGCCTAATAATCTACAGACTTGGTTGTCTAGATCTATGGTGTTATAAGCAGAGAATGTGCTTTTCAGCCGAGATAGGCATTACTGATACCTGCATTTAACCAGTAATATAAATAGCCTCTTTCTCTTTTTCCTTGTTTTTGCCTGTGTTCAGAGGAAGATTACAGATCCTCCAGTCAGAACACATACTTGGAAGGGTCTCCACATTGGATCCAAAAAGCAGCCATCCTTGCCAGTACCTGTGCGAAAATGTCCTAATAAACTGCAAATTCGTCAGCTGTTCCAGTATGAGCCACTCAGTGACGAACTAAGAGAACAGCTACAGCTTTCTCTTAAGGTAGTACAATCATATTTGCTTCATTTTTCCAATGAGCAACAGAGAACAGACAAATCAGGTGACATGAATTTATACACATCTGAGACAAGAATTCTAATACTTTTGAAAAACAGTCAGCATTTCATACATAGACAGGTGCTCTAAGAAGAATCTATTTCTGAAGCAGCTCAACTTTCCTCTCCCATCCCTTTTGGAACCCACTTCTGTGCAAATACATGGGGTCCAGTCCAGTGCACATCATATATAGTATACTAACAAATAGTGTCTTTTCTGTCAGTATTGATACCTGTTACTTTTACTTTGCTTAGGGTTTATTTTCCTGTGCAAAGCCTTGAAAACTTGTATCTATAATGTTGTACAAGTATTTCTAACCCACCATAAATCTAGTTAGCTTGGTGACTAAGAAAGTCACTGAAACAGTATTCTTTGTTATCAGTTAGTTTTCATGGATCAGTACAGACTAGGTTCAGGTTCAGGTCTGAACTCCATCGATGTTCATGTCTAGCAAATAGCTGTGTAGCCTTCTGATAAAGCATCTGCCCATCCCTCTTTAGTGACTGGTTCATAAAAAGGTAAAAGTTGCACCTCCTGTTTAAGCGTTCGGTGATAGGATCTGAAAGTTCTGCTATTGTTCCTTACCAGCAGTTCCATACTTCACTTCTCTGTTTTGGTATAAAACTTTTATTTAATTCACACTGTGAAAATGTTCATAAAACATATTTTAGAATTAAAAGCACATTATTATTTACCAACTAGGGAGTAACAGATCTACACATGTTCCACAATTTAATTATTTAACATATTTTGATGATGGTATTGCAAACTGAATTTCAAAATTAATGGCATGTAAAATCTGTGAAGGTAGTAGCACATTCTAGCTTGTTAGGCTTTTTTTTTTTTCACATTACAAAATAATAGAATATCATTGACAGCTGTTCAGCCCTGGCATGGTTTAGAACATACCAATATATCAGAATTAAATTTTATCCTTTTGCAGTCTATACATACATTTAAATGATTCTTTAATTTGCATGCTGATTTTTCAAAAGAAACACTATAAATAAAAAAGTTCCAGACCAAAATTCCAACTTAAGTCTCTCCGTCAACCAGATCTGTTTTGACTTTTAGAGAAAGAACACTTTATTATGTCAGGAAGGAAGAACTGCAATTATTGGCACTGAGGTGACATTTGTAAATAACTGTATTAATCTGAAAAGGAAAAATCCTCATTGCTTATATATCAATGTCTAATTCATGTATTTCTCCAGAAACTAGTATCTTAAATTTTTGGCCAAATACTCACTTTGGCAGAACCAACTCAGTATCTAAAGAACAAGTTATTCTTCCTTTCTCCATCTACTTGGAGAGGCATGAAGGAATGAAAATGAACTGGAACCAGATCACTTCTGCCAGCCTTCTCCATTCATAAAACTCAGTATTGCATGTAGCTTTCTAGCAGGGTGGTGTGTTAGCACAACCCTTGGTAAGGACCCTTTTTTTCCCTCCAACTAATCTTCTAAAGCATAAAGAAATGTGGACAAAGACGTGTCCTTTGCTTTAGCACTCTGTGATTTTGACAAAGTAAACTCACATGTAAAAGCAGTTTCAGACATTTTTTGAAGCTAATTTTTCAACCATGATGTTGTACATTTCCTTTTCCCTAATAGAGATCAAATGGAAAGGAGAGAGACTGCAACCAGTGTTTGTTAGATCACTTTTTACTTGTTAAGCTGATCTTAATAATATAATCAAATCATTATTATTAATAGCAGATATTTTCTCAATACATTCTTTTATTCAATCACATAGTATACTCAGACATTTGCACAGTCATAATTTCCTGGCTGGTACAGCAACTAGGAGGCTATCCCTGACTACATACTGAGCAGCAAGGGTCACAATGGTGCACCAGAGGATTCTAGGTAGCTCATCACCACCCTCTTGGATATGCTCCAAGTCACACAGCTTATTGTGGATGCTAATGTGTGCTTGCGGCCTGCTAGAGATTCAGCAGATGCATGGTGCCATCAGTTTATCAGTTCTTGCAGATTCAACAGTATTGCTAGTCATAAGCATTGATTAGACTTTGGCAAGATGTTATCTGTTGCCTTCTAGGCACATATACCTCTCTTAGGCCTGTTAGGTTTTTGTAACAATTTTCCATGTAAACCTCTAGATAACCAGTCACACAGATTCACACAGAAAGGGTCTTTATGACACTGAGAAGTACATGCATCCATTGCTTCTACAAACCTTTTTCTGTATATATGTGTCCAGTAAGTCTACTTCTGCAAAGCATACATCTGCCTCTTTCTAGTTCTTTTTCCTTTGTTCCACAAGGAATACATAGAAAACATTTTAAAGCAGGAAAGTGAGCTGGAAGAGATGAATGTAAAAGAACCAAGAACAGAAGATGAAAAAGAGAATGCTGCAAATCTCCTTGATCTGGTTACGGTAAGAAAAAATATAATTTTAAACCAATTCTTTCCAACAAATACACTGTATTGTGTTGCAAATGTCATTCTTAAAACACGTCATAATCTATTAACAGAATAGCAAATATTTGGATAGCACAATGCCACCTCTACTGACTGTAGTTTAGTGGTGAAGCAGGGCCACACTGAGCATTCATCTGGACTATTGAACATCACTACTGCCATTCTGATTAAGCAATGCCAAAAACAGCTTATGAGTTTAGCCTCTTCAGAGTGATACGTTCCCAGACACACAGGCCAAAAATGACTGAAGTACTTGTGTCTCCCAGAATTAGGATGAGAATGTTTCCAGGCTGTTGTCACTGCAGCTAAGAAACTTGTATTTCAGTCACTGCAACCTCCATACCAAGAGTTAAAATCTGTTTTTGGGGTAATCCAAAAACAATCTGGATTATCATTACTTGCCTCTGCCTGTATTTTGGGCACATATGCTCAGTTAATTTGCATAGCAAATTAGACTGTGAGAAGAAAAGGGAGAAGAATAGGAAAGACAGGGAAAAGGAGAAGAGGGACTTGGAGTAGGAGTCAGGAAATAGTGAGGTTAGTGGGAGATGTGTGCTGAAAATAAACAAGAGAAGTTCAAGTAGCAGAAGTGGATGGACATTAGAATGAATAAAAGAGACACTGTTTACATCTTATGTTAAGAATGATCATATATGTAGTGGTCAGTTTGCTCTATTTCAGTTTTTTAAATCATTTGTTTCCTACAGCTTTCTTTAAAATTTGTTACTTTGTGTTATGTTAATTCATATGCTAGTTTTTGATAGTTACTAAAGTGTTTTCCTTTTTAGTCTAATTTAGGAAATATTTTTATTTCCATTTAGTCAAATAATAAGCATATAATGAATGCAAACATAATGAATTTAAAAATCTGGCATTTGATTTAGACATTTTAGTGTAAATATTCACTACCAAATGATGTATGCACCTTTCAAAAGTGAGTATATTCTAGCAAACAAACATTGTCTTAGGCTTAGAGTCACTCCTCCCAAGTCTCCACTGTTCCCTAGTTCTGTTACAACCTAGATTGCCTGGTCATAAGAACCCTGGCTTCCACTCAACTGTTTCAGGGCCAGCATGAAAATAAAGGAAATATCTTAGTAAAAGTATCTCACGCTGCTCAAACACTTTACTGTCAACCAACCTCAGGAGAGTTCCTCATTAATGAAAACTGCAAATTTCTGAACACAATTCCTATTTGATTTCTTGTGTCCATGATTTTTAAATCTGGGTCGAATCCTTTGCAGAAGGATTTGAGTTTGAATATGAACTGGCTTAATTGGTTTAATAAACAGCAACCACGTAAAATATGAAGCCACCTGTGAAGTGCATCATCAAGAAATAAAAAAGTACCTGTTTAGACCAGGGAAATAGTACCTCATTTCATTTTGTCCCAGTTCTTGTTTTCTAACACATTGAAATACCTTCATTCCTGTAGTCACATTCTCAGGTAACAGAATAACAGCTGTTTGGATTAGAAATCCTTTCAGAGGATGCTATTGTGAGATCTGTTTCTCGCCTAGTCACAGTTATTCGTTCTTCATTGCAGTCCTTCCCTATATGGGAGAAGTCATCTGAAGATCTCAGTGCCAGAGGTAATAAAAAACATATATTTATCTTTTAAAATCATTGAATACCATAGTAAATAATAAAGTACAGTAGTAGTATTTTGAAAGTAGTAACACAAAAGTGAATTAATCTATGTGCTATGTACATGATTCCATCTCTTTCATTTTGAGCATGATTTGCTAAGGGTTTGGAACTAGATGATCTTTAAGGTCCCTTCCAACCCAAACCATTCTATGATTCTACGAATTTCACAGGTGGTTAGAGCTTGTTAGTATCAATGATTCAGTACCTCTAAAAAACCACTTCCTGTGTTTAGGCATGTGCATTTGTCATTTTGATCCACTTTTCCATGTGTGTACAGTTTTCTCAGGTATAAGAACTATGACACAGCTCTACTTGATTAATTTTATACATATATCAATATTTCAGATTGGTTTTTCAAAGAAAATGGGTAAGTCCTGGTTGTTCATTATATTTGAAAATTGTGTCTCAATCATGTTTTGGTTCTATCAGCCTTGTCTGAGGGAAAAGAAGGGCCAATGTACTAGAATCATAGAATATCCTGAATATCCTGAGTTAGAAGGGGCCCACAAGTATTATTGAGTCCAATTCCTGACTCCACGATGGACTACTTAAACATGTGACTGAGAGCATTGACCAAACACTTCTTGAACTCCAGTAGACCTGATGCCATGACCACTGCCCTAGGGCACCTGTTCTAGTACCCAACCACCATGTCAGTGAAGAACCCTTTCCAATCCTTGACACAGTGTCATGCCATTCCCTCGATTCCTGTTACTGTCACCAGAGAGCAGAGCTCAGCGCCTGCCCCTCCACTCCCCTTGGTAAGGAAGCTGTAGACTGCCATGAGGTCTCCCCTCAGTCTCCTCTTCTCTGGGCTGAACAAACCAAGTGATTTCAGCCACTCCTCATACATCTTCCCCTCTAGACCATTCACCATGTCCGTTGACTTCCTTTGGACACTCTCTCATAGCTTTATATCAATCTTATACTGTGACACCAAAACTGCCCTAAGTACTCAAGGTGAGGCTGAACCAGCAGAGTACAGTGGGACAGTCCCTTCCCTCAGCTGGCTAGCAGTGCTGTGCTTGATGCACCTCAGGGTACAGCTGGCTCTTTTGACTGCTAGGGAACACTGTTGACTCATATGCAACTTGCTGTCAGCCAGAACCCCCACATCCCTTTCCACAGGGCTTCTCTCCAGCCTCTCATCCCCAGGTCTGTATGTATATCCAGAGTTGCCCCATCCCAAGTGCAGAATCTGACACTTGCTCTTGTTCAACTTCATATGATTGGTACTAGTTTCCCTTTGTAAATTTCTACTAAGTTTTCATAATACAATTGTCAGCACTTAGTAATGTTTTAAATAGGTACAAAAACAAATTAAAAATCCATAGACATTTTCAGTAGAAAAATCCATAGTATTCAATCCTATAGTGATGTTAGTCTTCAAAATGTTATTTTTCTGCCCCTCCTGCCTTGCCAAGAGTATTTTTGTTTGTTAAAAAATATCAAAGCACAATATGCAATGCAAATGAAAACTGCTGCAAAGGCTCGCTACAGCTTTTTGATTTAAAAAGTGTAATTAAAATGTGCTTTTAATATACCATTAGTAACAAGGAAGATAGAGTGAAGCTCTTTAAAAGAAGCAAAAACATAAAGAAAAAGAAAAAGAGAGTAAGAAAGAAAAAAAAGGAAAATACAAGTATATTTTATTGTGAAAAAGGTGACTTTTTTTTTAATTTGCTATTGCATAATTCCTAAAACACTAACAGATGTTGTCATGATTAAATAATATCAAATCTCTCAAATACTCATATATCTGAAGTTTTGCCACAGAAATTTTGTTTGAACCAAGAAAATTTCTTTGAATTCACAGTCTAGGTGCAAAGCATAAAGTAAGCAGCACATTTTATAGAAGATGTCAGTGGACAGGGAAATTTTATTAATTTTATTAAAGCCCCCAAACTTTTCTCAATCTTAAATATGGAAAGTTTAGCTTTTCTCCATTGTACATGTTGAAGCAGTAGTTCCTCCCATAAGAGTATTGATTGTGGCTGTGAAGGCAGCCACAATTAAATACAACGTAAGACTGCTGAAAGTAATAAAGGTACCTGAAAACCCAAATTATTTTCTTCACCTGGAGACAGAGACCTGGAATGTTGGTCTCCACTCAAAGTGACTGAATGCCAGCAACGTTTCCTATTCACAGATATTTGATTTGTGTCTGGAAAGAACATAAATATATTTCAGGAAATACAGTGTAGAGGTTTGAGCTTAATATGCTTCTAGTTTTTTTCTACATTGAACTGAATTTTGTCTCTTATTCCACAGTAATAAAGAATCTGTAATTGGCCTTTCTCATAAAGTTGCTTTGACTGTAGAAGACCTAAGAACGCAGGTTTCTCTTCAACTGGCTCTGCAGTATTATCCCGGCAATAAATCTTTAATTTGATTAAAAGTACAGGGATGTAATTAATAAGGACTAACTTTATCTTCACTGCTTTTAAACCATAGCTTTTCACCAAATGTAAGATAGATCCTTTTGAATTTGTTATTCATAACAGTTTCCAATGTTTAGCATAACACATTCAGTAATATTCTTTACTTTGCAGCTCACATAACTGAGCTGTATGAACATGCAGTGGCTTCCCAATGCCAGCATAACACAGAGAAAACAGTCGCTAAGCAAACAGAGGAACAGGAGCAGAGTTCCAGGTAGGACAGACCAGTGAGAACTGATGTAAATAACACGAAGGATGGAACCAAGCTGACTGTCATTAAGGACCAGAACCTAGATCTCTAGATACATATCACAATAGCTTCTCCTATGATTATTTTGTCCCGCTGTGCCTCTCTTACCGTACCTGAAAAATACTTGAAAGTTTGTCGGAAAAGGATTTTGAGGGTTATTTTAGATGAAAAATACAATTAAAATTATTATATGTGCAAACAGTTTTACTGCAAACTATACAAATTCAAGTCAAGAGTCCCTAGTTAAAATCAATATAACATACTTCATAAAGAGCATTTCTTTCCAGGATTATCTTATAAATGTGTTTGTGCTTATAAAACATTATACTCATTTCAGTTCTCTCATTTTCACTTCTTTTCCTTCCTGATCATTCAGCAAAAATGGACAAAAACCGGTGTCCAAATGGCAGAGTAAACTGCAAGAGTACAGGTAATAGTATTAGTAGGACAGAAAGTTAATTGTTTTAAGAGCCACCTTAAGTCTACATTTGGAAAGATTGTTACTGTTTTCACCATTATTCCACATGAAAAACACAGCAATGTTTTTACAGATTCATTCACAATGAACATAAAATATTTTGGCAGCTATTTAGGTCATTCACTGTTTCTCAGATTATACCGAATAATGAAATGGTGATGAATTATGATCAGACACTTGTTTTTTCTTTCTTGATTTTGTAAGAGGTTAAATAGCAATTGAAAAGTGTTCTTCCCTATTAGTTCTTAATTACTTTCTAACTGACTTGCATGAGATAAAAATATTTATATAATTCCAAATTTATACTTTAATATAACATTTTCCACTATTTTGCATACAATTTAAAGAATACATATATATATATCTGCATAGCCAGCACTGAAGAATATCATGTGCAGTTCTGGCCTGAAAGTCAGTGTCAAAACTCTCAATAAGATTAAAAGGGTGAGGATTTCTGCAAGTCATTGAAACAATACTAGTGTAAAACTGGGCTAACTCAAGCTGAAAACATAAGTGGTCTTAATTCAGGTGAGTTTTACCTTCAGAGGTTTGAACAGCTTTTTCTGAGTATCCACAGAGCCATCAAGTTTTTCTGTCATAAAATAAGGAAATTTGATTAATTTTGTTTTATAAATTTGGGCAATCATAATGCATCTGAAACACCAATCCTCAGGTTTAAATATTTGTTGGAGGGTTCAAAAGGCACTGTATTGGCAGTCTTGGACATGTTCCACAAGTTTAGCGAACTGGAGCATGTTTTGAGGAGGAGCTCTTTGGAGCAGCGAACCCCCCGTCCATACACATTTTGATCAGCTCCTCCATAAACCAGTATCTGCGAGGACTTTGTCTCTGCATGCCAGACTAGCCTCTTCTCAGTTACTACTGAGAAAACTGCAAGAATATTGTTCCATGTGATTAACCAGAAAACAAAATGCCACTTGCCACTCTTCTGTTTCTCAGTGTTTCAGACATAATACTGAAAAACAGGGTGAACTCAGTTATAATGCTTTTTTCTTTCTTTTCCTTGCTAACAATGGCAAAAATTTCTTAGGAAAGAACTTGATGAAGAAAAGGAAACCTTAATGGCAATAAGAAACAAAATAATTCCTCCATATTTTGAATCAGAATGGGGCAAGGCATTTCTCTCAAAAAAGGTAATGAAACTGAAAACTAAGTATGTTTATGTGAGGCCATGTACCTTCTGTCATCATCCAACAAAGACAATTATGGTTTTACATCTCAGCCTCAAATTATCTCAAGAAACTGTTAAGAGAGGACAATTGTGGCAGAATTAATACTGGGAATTATATGCCCTTGTCAAAGGAAACATCTTGGAGGTGGCGTATATTTACTGAGGCCAAACTATGTAGATTCCTTATTTAAAGTCTGGAGACAGTCTGATTCAGAGCAGATACTGAACCTTGGGTCTTTTCATTCACCCCTTGAAAACCTCTCTCTGTTAACTGGAAAGGAAATCAGTAAGACAAAACCACCCATGTTAACTGGAGGTGGCTTTGGGAACTTTCCTGTTTTAATCTCACCTGATCAATGCTTTCAGTATAAAGTATCTTCAAAAACACACTTTGGAATCCATGGTATACTTATAAGTTCTATTGTTACTATTTTCGTTCTCCTTATTTCCATTGCATCCTTTTTTTTTTTCTTTTTTTGTGGGGAAGGAGGGAGAGAGGGGAAGGATGCTATTTTTTTGTTTTGTTTTGTTTTTAGTGTTTCTGGTTAGAATACCTAAGCTCCCTTTCTTTCTTTTCTCCAGTTTCCTGATGTGGAAGCACTGTCTAAGGAACTTCCTCCAGTTCCAAAAATAGAAAGTGAAAATCTCCATTTAGAGACAATCAAAACCCCAAGAAAAGGTAATTTGAGCTCTACTGTCTGGTAACATTTTAATATCTTCTTTATTGTATTATTCAGTTGTCTCATTTCATACTGCAGTTAAATTTAAGAATAAATTATCTGTCCATATGTATTCCGGCATTTTTATACATGAAGTGCTTGGACCACAATAACCATATCTATTCTAACACATAAAACACACACAGCAGCATTCCCTGACACTGAGATACACCAGTATGGACAAGGCTGTGTCTATGCTAGTAAATTCAGTCTCCTCGAAAAAAAGGTGATTTTTTCGTTAGCCGAAACTCATTTACCCAACAATATTTCTGGGGAGACTGCTCAATGGCACAGTGAATATTATTCCAATGTTCAGCAATTTAACCATTTAGATTGCCATGTTTAAATATCTGGGAATGATTCTGTTTAATCCACTGATACCGATGCAGTCTGAGACTTCTGTGTTTCATGTGTTAAAGGAGCCCTTACAGACGTCACTGAATATGAATGAAAGCACCATAGGCTTTGGATGCAAAGTTGAAGAACTGTGCTATGAATGTGGGGGTTGATGGATGCAAACTGCTCAAGAAAATCTTAAGTGCAAATAAACAATAGAAGTGGATGAGCAAGAAATGGGGAGGCCAAGTTTGGAAAAAGACTAGTATGAGTGCAGGAAAAGGCTGAGTGATGGTACAAATTGTGAAATTAAAGGGGAAGAGGGGAAGCCTGGGGACTGGAGCAGAAAGGAAGTGCAATAGAAAATATGCAGGGTAAGTATAGATTGGAAAATACAGGAGGAAAGTACTTGAAGGCAGAGGAAGCAGTGATTGAGGGGACACAGTGTAAGAGTAGACCATCATCTGAGGTTTAAGCTTTAAAACATTGAGAGGAATATTTCAGCTCTGTTTGAAAGGCATCTCTAGCAAGTACTGAGATGATGTAGTGAGATAAAAAATTGTACTCAGCAAAGAATCATATTAGGAAAGCAGTCCTCCATGGAGTTTTATCCCGTATTTCCTCCTTTTGCAATTACCAGAAGACCTGCACTGGATTGTGCATTAGATCTTCCTGACTTATTTTTCAGTTAGCCAGAGAACAAGAAATAGAGTTACACATTTTTAAATGATCCTTGTTGCCTTGTGGAGCAAAAATGTTACATGCAGAATTTTCGTAGCCTGTCATGGTCATGTAAATAGTTTTCAAAGGTTGTCGAAATTAAGGTGCCAAATACTTTGGGATTTTTTTTTCATGTTAAAATGTTGATGATTGTGAAAAACATTTGTCACAGTAGCCCATTATTTTTCCCTTTAGTGTCTGAATGTCTCAACAGCACAAGTGATTCTTCACCATCTCCTGGTCTTCTGCTGAAGACTCATCCAAAGCAAAATAAAGGTTCCAGCAGCACAACAGGTAAGTCTGCCTTCCAGAGTGTTGTTTGGAGTAGGTTAATTTCTATCTTATAAATTGACAAAGTATGTACAATAATAGAAATTCAAATACAACTATTCAGGTTCAGTATTCTGAAAATACATTTGAGCACGACTGACAGAAAGGGAGAACACTATAAAAATAATGGGAGAAATTCCCTCCTTTACCCTAGCAGACTGCTATAATAATACGGGCATGATGGGGATGGCAGAACTACAGACACAAGCAAGCTATAATTCCTCTCCTAAAACATTTCCATTGGCCATTGCTGGGCTCGGTCTGTCTGTATTATACAGTGGAGCACAGTTCAAAGATGTCAGGGTAGGGACTTGGTAGATGATGTGGTAGACCATCTTAGCACCAGAATCAGAAGTATACAGGTAATACACAAATGAATTGTTGCATTCAAAATGATAAATCCTGCTAAGAGACAGGGATTACTAGCTAGTTACGCTTACAGACCTGTACTGCTTTGGGACATAGACACAAATTTGTTGCTGTGTCTACAGCAACAAATCTGCTGTACAGATTTGGCTTGACCAACCTGGGTGATCATTGTGCAGTCTAGACATGCCTTTGGAATAATAATGTCCTCAAATTTGATTTTAGTGCTTGGGGTTTTTGTACCTCCTCTTTTGTTTTTAATCACTTCCCTGGATGTTTATACCTCCACTGCATGTTTCCACTATGATGTTTCCAATGAGTGTTTTACTAATTATAGTACATATTTGCCTATTATTAAATTTTAATTACTTGCTAGCATTTTTTTTTAAATGTACTTGTTGACCTCTTAAATATTAATGAAGCCAATTCTGCTGTCCTTGTGCTAATCAAGTGTTTTAACAGAAAAATAAAGTTTTATCAGAACAAGAACTTGGGGATTGGGCAGAATTTTTGCTTAGTTTTTTGTGATTTGGACATCCTTTTTTTCCAGATCTAAGCAAGGCTGCAGGGTCACAAGAGATACCCTTTCAACTTAAAGTTCAGAGTCTGCTGGTGAATGCTGCAGGACAGCCAAGAAAAGAGAAAGTGAGATTACCATCTTCACTTCAGGGAAGAAAACCAAACTCCATACCACACAAAAAGGTAAAACAGTGTCTTTTTTGTTAATACTAATATTCTCTCAGTCATCTCTTTTGCATAAAATCTTCATTCTGGAACAATACTGGACAACATTTTGAATCTGTCTACTGAAACAATAGAGCTTGCAGTTTATACATAAGTTCACTAGCAATTCTAAAAGTAGCCTTCCTCTCAACTACTAGGGACTAACTCATGTCAAAAGCATAGTTCTGTACCAGGCACCCACACGAAAGCACTGGTTGCCAAGAGTATGCTCAGTTCCCCTGAGATATCTCAATAGTTTCTTGGTATGTCTGAAAACTCAAACCACTATAAATTAGTAGACAATATCAGAAGTACTTAGTTTTGCTTCTTCAGTTAGGGTGCCTTTTTGTAATTCTTCAGAATGAGTGGGCAGAGGTTAAATGTAGGTTAATTTAGGTGTAGTAACTCTGAACCTAGGTTGCTGGCTACCAACTTTCTCTGTTGTCTAATATTTTAATTCTGTTTACAAAGATAGAAGATCCTGTCGCAGGAAGGGTCAACATATCTTCTCTTGCAACAACAAAATGGGATCATTGTGGCTTCCATCTCATTCCACCTAGAGTGACATTTGGAGTACTAAAGGAAGGCTGCACCTATGCAACCACTGTGATTCTGAAGAATGTTGGCATAAACTTTTCAAGGTTTGTTCTAATTCTTAGTAACTTGTTTTTTAACTGTCATAATTTGCACTGCTTGTTGATTTTCATATGATTAATATAAAATAGCAAATGGTATTTTTATGTTTGGAATAATTTGATAATGACTGATTGGGTTGATATGACAATATTAGAAATACTTCAGCATTATTTGCATATTACTGTTACTAGGAAGGTGCAAATCAGTAGTGAACAACAGGTCCTATATGCATAGTTCTAGCCCGTAGCACATGATATACTGGTTCTTACTGAAATTCTGAGGTTCAGGGACCGGTATTATGTTCAGCTTTGCTGAAGTTGCTGCTGACTGCTGCCTGTCTGACAATCTAAATGGTCTGATTTGTATTCAGGCAGCCACATCTTGAGCTGCATTAAGAAACAGATTCAGCAGTGACAGATTCAGAGAATAAGGATGATATAAAGCCTTTATTTGTGCATGTTTCCTTCACTCATTATCACCCCTATCAGAGACAATAGCACTGCATTATGGTCCAGCATGGTGAGGATAAATCCATTTATAGGTCTGCAGTCCAGCAGTGCAGTCAGCACTGCCTGACAAAGTACAGCAAGTTATCAGATTTACCCAGCTGCAGTTTAGAAGATATACAAATACAGTAAGAAAATGCTTATGACTGCTTTCTTCTGTGAGAGAATTCCCCTTTGGGGTGACTGCACATATGTTTAATTCAATCACTCTTGCATAAGCACTATTCCAGAGTTTTTACTTGATCAGCATTCAGGCAAGTGTGCTTATAACCCCTGTCCTCCCATCTGCCGTACATGTGACAGAAAAGAGGGCCAACCATGTTTCTCCCCATCAGTTCTCTCAACTGTACGCGTCTTAGCTGTGCTATACCTACCTTGCTTTTCAGCTCAAGGGAAAGCCTGCAATAATTGTCTTTGAGTTCTGCAGTTTTTGAGCTTCCACCTAGGATTTGTCACTTCAGTATAGCTTCAGTTGAATGGGTAGAATCCCGGTGGCTGGTTTCAAGAATTGCAGTAGTTCCATCAGAATGGAGGAGGCTAAAATAAAATAAACCAAATTACATGTGGTATCAAAGGGACATTTCTTCTTTAATGCACATTTCAGCATCATGGTGCATGCCAATGATAAATAAGTAGGTCATATCAACCTCCTGCAGCTCAAGATGTGCATGTTACATTATTTAGATTCATGCCAGAGCATTATATGGAGACAGTCATGGAAAATACCACCCTCATTCTGATAAATCCAGCTTAACCTTTAAGTCTTTTACTAGCTGCTTTGAGAAGTGTACTGAGTAGGTGCTGCATGACAGCAGTACACACTGATGGGTTAGCAGTCCTGGCCCATGCCCACCATGTGTGGAAGCATTCTCCAGGACAGAGTTTGTAGTTTACATGTCTTCCAAACTGTCTACATTGTTGCCTGAACTAGTTAGAATGTCCTGACGAAGATCAAGTCCAGTTTCTCTTAACAGTCAGCACTCCAGGAATTCTGACAGCCAGTTTATAATTTTGCCAGTGCTTTCCCTAAAATGAAACCATGTACTGAGCATGCCTCTTCTACTAGCTTTCCTTTATCACCTTCTTCTGTAAGAACTAGTAGCCATTGTTCAGGTGGAAATGAAAATCACAGGGTAAAGTAAAAAAAGTAAAGGTCATATGTGCTCTAAGATCTTTAGAGATCTTAACGGTGGCTTTGTTTTGTTTTTACAAGCCAGACCCATGATAGAAAATACCTATCTGCATACTATTGATTAAGCCAAGGGACAGGGGGAACGTCCCCTCACAATGACCTGGAGCAAGGGAAGTTGCATGCACATGGCAAAAGGACTGCACAGATATGAAACAATCAATGAGAAATTAAATGAAACTACTGCTTTAAGTGGGTACCATGAAATTAAAGAGGCTCATTTACATGAAATTTATACCAGCATCGTGCTTTGCAATATAATCACATCAAACCACATCAAACAAAGATCAGTAAGGACTTCTGGGTGTGCAACACACAGGTGTTTGTGAAAAAGATGTAAGTTCAGCTTCCTGTGTGTTTGCAGGCTTAGGCTGCAGATGTTTCACGTCCTGTTTTAAGGACAAGGCAGAGTAATGAGCTCTTTGGAGACTTACTTTGGCCCATTAAACTGCTGCTTTGGTTTTTTGGTAGAAACCTGAGCCTTGGCTAAAAGCCCAGGAATATTGCTGTAGCCAAAATTGTACATTGTGATGGGAAGGATGATCTAAAAAATTCTGCTGTCATTTACACAAGCACAGGAAAAGCAGATGGCCTGCTTCCCAGCTGTGCACTCTGCTTGCTTGAAACAGATTCTAGCAAACTGATTCTCTTCCCGTTCTGACAGGTTTCGGGTGAAGCAACCACCTCCGCACACTGGACTGAGCGTGATGTACACACCAGGACCTGTAGGTTACACAAAAGATCTTTTGTTTTACGCTAGACTCACATGGCCCTCAGGCCATCTAGAGATCTTCCATACCAGCTGTCTGGGTAGTTATTATAGTTATTATAGTTATACATGCAGTTTTATATTCAAATAACTTCAAAATTATCTGAAGTGATGCTACCTTCTGCTGTCTCTCTGTTGCCTTCTACCAAGTGCCTTATTTTGCCCTGAGACTCTGAGTCTCAAAGCCTGCCCCAGAATGCAAAAGGATAAACATGTTAAGGTTAGTAGAAAGCAGCAGGTCAAGCACTGAGGATAAAGAGGGATTTTTTTATACAGACTGTATACCTCTACCTCCAAGTTTTTCTATAGCTTAAGGTATTTGCTATAGCTGCTCTGCCTTATGCCTGGACTTTTATCTCCTGTCCTGATACCTGCAAGAGTTGAACTTACTGAACCGTTGCCTTAGCCATTTCTCCTCTTGCTTGCAACTATCCCCCACCTTAACTCTTTTACCTAGCAAAGCACCAGAGCACTTGAAACTGTTCCATTAAGTAAAAAACTTTATTAATTTCTGCTTTACTTTAGTCTCTCTCTTCACCTCCATGTTACACGTGAACAAATCTTGTTCAGATACTTGGGCCAGTATCCAAACAGGTAAATACCCATCAATATCTTTGTCCATGCTTTTACAGGCATGGAATAAAGAAGCAATACCTTGTGCAAGGAGTCAGTGCCAGAATGCAAGTTAAATTTTCTAGTCTGGAGCCCCTGCCACAATCTGACACTTAAGGGGGCTAAAAGAATTTCCATTCTCTTTTCCTCTCCACACGTCCATTCATCATCTCTCCTTTCTCCCTCATAGATATGTTGTTTTTCATTCTCTCTCAGCTGCCCCCCAATTCCCCTTTTCCCTCTGGAACCTAAAAGAAAATTTAAGGGGACAAAAATGGCAAAGGAGTAAAAAGAACACCTGGCAATTTTCTTTCAAACTGCAATATGAAGAGCCACTGTTTTGTATAGACCTTTTTAGTGAAACAGATACTCAGTAACTGTCAAGCACAGTCATTTGTGCTGGGCACAACTGAAGATGATTCAAAGACACAAAAGTCTTTGATTTCATCAGACAACACAGAGCATGAACCAACTGTAAGCACTGCTGGAGGGGGCTATGAATGAAATATGCACCTTACCTGTGAGCAGTCCTCTGTCTCTCCTAGGTGGCAGCAGGCTTGCACATTGAACTGGAGATAGAAATATTCGCCATGGTAATTGGAGGGGAAGGTACTGACGGTTGTGAAGAAATTTCCCATGATATTGAAATACTAACAGAGACAGAGACCATTTTCCTGCCTGTGAGAGCAAATATCCTTTGTTGTCTTACTTCTCACCCTCCACATGCACAACTAGCATCAACCTTGAGGACTGTCCACCTGTCAGGAACTTTAAGCATCATTTCCATTGCAAGCTGTAGTGTCCTCTTTGGAAACACCAGATGGGTGTTTTGCAAAGCATAATAAATGAAGAATTTAGGATTCTGGCCCCAAAAGCAATTTAGAAAAAGTAACAAGGTTTTGAAAAGCAGAGAAAGGAAAAATATTAAGACCAGAAAGATGTGGCTTTTAGATAATAAAGAGAAAGTATAAGAACTCTTTCCCACCCCTCACTGATAGAGGTCTTTTATAACAGTTTTGAATGTATGGTAGCATCTGATGGTACAGTCTCAAATACTAAACAGATAAATGAGACAGTACCCCTGTCAGCAAATACATGAGCACAGAACTGCATGGAATGCTGCCTGAAATGAGCCCAGTGTGCGTTCAGTAGACTTTTTAGTTGTTTGATTGAGGACAGAAGTAGAGTAAAAGAAGTAACAAAGTCAAGAACTATTCTTTCTCTTTCCCTTATGCTCCACACCTCTCCTGAGAGGACAGGTCTTCTTGAAGGGTTTAAAATAAATAGTATTATAAGATGCACCCAAACACTTAATTATCATGACAGAAACTCTCAGTCTTAGTAAGGGACACCCTTACCAAGGAAAGGAAGAATTCAGGATCGTGTGAGGCTGACCAGAGTACTAGGGTAATGGCAACTGCATTGAGGCTTTATATGCTCTGGAAGTTACATTGAAATTCTACAAATTTACTTTATATTGATACGAAGAAATCTTCTGTGTCCTTTATTGTGGAGCTAAGCTAGACAGAGTTGATGGCATAGCAGCAAAAAAAAGTTTCTGCTCCACTCCCACTCACCCAGTTCTCAGTCACGCACTTACAGACTTCCAAAACAAGCGCCCTTCCCCACTATTTTACTTAGCCTTTAATCTTTGAGCTGAGGTCAGTAGTTCAGATTCAACTTGTTTCACAGCCTCATTTCCAGAATTCTTTCAGTTATATAAATGTACAGAAATGGCTAGATCCTTAACGTAATATCCCACCTGTGTTAGCCACTGACATCTATGAGTGCCGCCCTCAAGGATACCCGCAGGGTGGGATGGCAGCAGCAGTCTGGACAGTTTCTACAAAACCTAAGCCACGGTTCCGGATCACACTACCCCGAAAACTTTCAAGCTAATGTAAGTACTGCACGCAGTGATGCCAGCTGTAAATTAAATCATAGTACTTGTACCTCCTCTTGGCTTCTTATCCACATCATCAACAAACCTCATGGTACTGACAGCAAAGCTGTCAAGCACACACCACACGCATGACGTGAGAAAAGGGAAGCACTGGATGGTATCATTAACAAAAAGACTCACTGAAAGAGATTTACAGATTATTGCAGCTGTTCTGCTCAGTGGAGGTAAACTCACAGCAGAGCCTCCCTAGTCCTGTCCTTCACTTAACTGCCTCCAACATTAAACAACTCATTGAGCCTCCTGGCAGCAGGAGGCTAGATTTATTGCAGTTAAGCCTTAATAAATCAGCCTCTTTTTAACACTCTTCACTTTCTAAAACCAAGTCTTACTGCTGACCCTTTGACACTGACAGCAAGCCTAATAAGGGACAGCAGCCTTACAGACAGACATAATATGACATCCCCCAGCACACGCAACCCTCTGCACACATTTCATAGAGTGTATTTCTGTACCCTTAAAGAATCAGACTCTGTATACAGAGAGTAGACGTCTTCCCTGCCAACAACACAGCCTTATTGGGGAATTTCTCTTCAAACCACCAACCAACGTGTTTAACATTAGGCTGGTGTTTCATCTAACCCACATCAACTCAGGTGCTCTACAATACAACCAGTGGTGACAGTTCATAAACAGGATTTCTGTGGATGTTTCTTCTCTGCTTTGCTTAGAGTTCCCATTTGTCTCATATCTGTAACACTGACATCAACTTTTTCTTTCAACTTTAACATCTGTAAGTCTGTCATGTTATCTAACAAGTCAGTAAAGAAATCCCAGATGTATCTCATTTCCTCTCTAGAGAAAAAAAAAGACCACATTGGTCAGTTCTCAAAAGAAACTTCACAGAGACATGCACCTCTGACTGCTGCATCTGCTCTAAGACTGCCCAGAGTACTTCAAACAGCTTTTTTTCCTGTTTAAGTATCTTCTTACGCTTTCAATGTAGAATTTTACTCCCAGAGTAACAGAACTGTAGTCTAGGAAGAGCAGAGAATTTAATGTCTTCCATCTTAGCAGCTTACAAGCTGTAGTTCATCAGTGAAGGCAATTTAGACAAACCTCTCCCACTTTGCTTTGAAATGGAAAAGAATACTCACCCAGTCAGTTCATATTTCAGCGAGACACCTCACTGTCCCAACTCAGCCCACTACAGTCCTGCACTAAAATACAGCTGTTGGAACATTTCTGTAGACCAGGTATACACCTTTTCCTGCCAAGTCTAAGCCCTGGAAATTCTGATCGGTGTCATCTCCCATTAAAATTTCCAGGTGGAGAGAAATTAACATCACAGTATCCTCTTCCCATGTGGCTAATCCAGCTAATCGTGAGGACTGGTTTTTTAGTTGCCATTGCCCCAGCCAGATCTCCTTTCTGTTCTAACAATGTCTTTGTGTGAGTTGATTGATAACTCCTATTGAATTATCAATTATTAGCTACACCATGCTACCCAAGCAACTGAACCAAATGCCTCTTTGAACATTCTTCCCACAAAAAAAAACTCCTGAACTCAAAACCTGAGCTCCAACATGTCAAAAATTGATTGGTTTGAGTCACAGAAAACTGACGCTCCGAGGTTAAGTCTTGTACTCTGTTAAATAGTCCTATTCAGTCAACCAGAATAGATGTAGTTAAGTCTTTCTTTGCAGAGGCACATAACTTTTTAAATTTCCATCACATTTCCCAGGTGATTATCACCAGAGCCAGTATGATTCTCTCCAATGAGACTTGAAAACTTCCCTGCAAATATTAGAACTGATCACAAATTAGCCATACCTCCTAGCAGAGGCCAAGAAGCAAAAATCACTGAAGCAACATAACCTGCTCATATTTAGGAATTTATTTTTTTCTTAGTTATTTCTCATATTTAAAGGATTTCACAAGGATTCTCTTAATATACTCAAAATGAAATACTGCATAGGAAGCTGCTGGTGAATGCCTTCAGTATTTCCAAGTAGAGTGCCAGCCTGAATTCCTGGTCATTTTAATTCCATGCAATTTATGGAATAAAAACAAACCCTTAATCCAGTTTAAGCCTATGCAAGAACACTTTTCCATGTTAATGCCCTCCAACAGCAACAGCATAGACCAGTTCTACTGAAGGCAGTCCGACATTATTACTGTTTCAATAACTGTACAAAAGTAGTTGTTTTTTATTGTTTGTTTTACTTTTATTTCTTTTCATGTTAATTTTCTCTCCTCTTTCACTACAGGTCAGAGCCCTGGAAGAATGATGTAAAAAAATGGGCAGTAGTGAATTACCTGAATTTTAGTCCAATGTTATGGAAACATTCCTAATATAGACTTTTTCATTTATTTAATCAAAATAACATGAATAAATTTTTTTTCTGTCCGCTATTAATGGGAAGGGTAGTCTGAAAGTTGCACTGCCTTCTGGCATGTCTGTCTGAGATGCGAACAGCAGAATGATTCTTATATTTCAGTCCCAGTACTTCATGATCTGCACTTCAGAAGAGCGCTGAATGCATCCTGATAGGTTTATTTTTAAAGGCATTATGTTTCTACAGCCCATGCTGAAGCACCTGAATTTTTTAAGTACTGAGCAGCAGGTTTCACTGAAGTCAACAGTGAAACTCTGAGAAAGAAGCTGTAGCAGGAGCTGCTGATCTGCTCTGGTCTTCTAATTCCAACAGTTCTCCTTGCTTTCACAATCAGAGCTTAGCTTTCTGTGCACAGACTGTTCACCTACCTTTAATTAGCTTCAGACAACAGATGGGGATTATGAATACACAAAGTTGCACACTTGACAGAGGAATTCTCTTTATATCCTCTTGTTCACCGTCAGATATGATTATCTTCAAATGTTCACTTTTTCCAATATGGAAGACTGAAACACTTAGTGGTGGCATTTTCCCACTTTTGTTCCTACTTAAGTAGCAGTGACTAAAGGAAATGTCTTAATCTCTAAGAGATACCTTATTCACATATCCAAGCGTAGTTCTGCTTTCTTTATATGAACTTATTTCCAATGAATTGTTTTCCTGTGCTTCATCCTTTTTCACTATGTGACTATGGGGAATTTTCCTTGATACACACAGATGACTTGTTCTCTCAACACTTTACAGTGACTGAGAATCTCACAACTGGGGATTAAACAATAGCTTTCACCAGCGTGAAACATCAGTGTCAGTTTCAAACTCACCCATCCACAAGGGTTTGTGATATACATATTCCAATTATAATTTGGCCCTGCATTTGCAAGTGATTTCCTGCTCAGGTTTGTAAATCCAGGAGATCTCACCAAAGGAACAGCTAGCCAAGGTACCTGTCTACCAGAACTCTGGTACACCAGTTGCAGGTACAGACTGGTCACAAGATACAAATCAGAGAACCAGAGGGAAAGTTCAAGGGGAAGCCCATGTCAGCACCTATGGAGGGGACTTCCCACCGCCTCAATCACCTCTTCTTCCAAGATTCTTCCTGAGTCCCACTGACAGCAGAGATGAAGGTGAAGGAATTCCACCTCTTCCAACTTGCCTCAAAGGAGTCACCTGTCATCACCATGACGAGATCAGGCTGCATGCCACATCTCTTTTCTGTACCATGATGCACATGCTTGTCATCAGTCCCCAACTCTACATGCACCCGTGGCCAGGACTTTTCCCCCAGGGCTCAGAGAGGATCATCAAACAGCAGCTCATTGCTGAGGTTCCCAACTATTCATCTCCCTGGCATAACGGTTAAAGACAGAGCACATCACACTGAAGCACAGAGTCAGCCTCGCCCTTTTGGTATCTCTCTCCTCAGTCATCACTGCTGAAGGTGCACTGTAGTGTCCTGAGCCACCCCTCCATTTGTAACACTTTTCATCCTTTGTTTTCCTGGCATACAGCCTTTTTCAGCAGCAGCTGACAAGGATACAAGACTTCAAATATTATTGCCAACACAGTTCATCATCCTGCTGTTGCACAGTGCTTCCTCTCCCTTTCTCTTATGGGGACCTCCTTTAGAAGTAAAGGAATAAAACAGCTAGGATGGAGATGTTTGAATGGAGTTGTTTGATCTCATGTTTCATCTATACCTACATGAATATAAAATTAGAGAGGCTCTCAGAAACAACTGGCAGAGCTGTATAAAGATTGCTGTTTCCACAGAGTCTGAGACCTCTCTCCTGGAACTGGAGTACGAAGTCGTGCTCTAAATTTAAATTACCTGCTCTGAAGAAACAAGTGAACCATCAGCCCCCAAGAGTTACTAACAGCAGTTATTCTCTGAGGTGTGGTTATTCCACCTGAAGTGCTGCTAAAAGGTTGACTAACTGCACCATTTACCATATGTGTAATTGTTAGTAACAGAGAACATAAGTCAAAGACTGGAGAGTCAATAACAACTGGGATGCAATTAAAAATTCAGATCAAGTTCAAGCTAAAAAGAAGTTCCGCTTTGAGTACCTGAGTCGGACCTGTAAGTCCAACAGTATTATTTCTTCAGTGAAGTATCCAGAACCAGCTCCCACCACATTCACAAAACCCGTGATTACTGGAAAAACAAAAAAAAAAAAAAAAAAAACAAAAAAAAAAAAAACATATGCTAAAAACTAGTAGCTGACCAACAGCAGCAGAGACCTGCCCACTTTACCCTGCCCCCCACTGTAAAAATAAATTATTTTATCTGATGCAGCACAAGTACAATATTGCAACAATTCTGTGTAATTTCTAATAAATGGGAGCAAGACCAATACAAATAACCCACACTTCTCATCCTCTATCTGCCAACTCTGTAGCAGAGCACAATGCTTTAAGGCAGCACTTTGATTTGCTCCCACAGATTTTATTCTGTGGGAAAAAAAAATCCTTTGAGAATTGATAAAACAGGGTGAAGCAGTCGAGGCTTTACTATAAAAATATCAGGACAAAACTCCATGAACAAAGTTGTCTTAGAAAGCATACATAATCATGTCTTGAATAGAGCACAGTTTTCTCCCCATTCCACTAAAAAGTGAATGGCTGTAGACCAAATTGTCACACTCTTTAAGTCTTACAGCCTTACACACTGCTTTTAAGCACTTCCACAAGTCACCAGCAGGTGTCAAAACAGCATAAAATTTTGCCAGCTGCCTTCCAGGGACAGGGCATGGTCTCACTGTCAGTCCGTCCACGTGCTGACTCACCCCGTTCAGTTAACATGCTGTCAGTGAGCTGATCTCTTCTGCGGAAGAAATCAACTTCAGTTCTAACCAGCACTCTGCTAGAGGAAAGGCATGCACCTGTCACAGCCACCCCAGAAGTGGTTCAAACACATACAGCAGAACACAGAGAGTTCATCTCACTGCGCAGAGACAATCTTTCTGTGTTGGCATCGCCCCCAGAGGGGACAGACTTCGTCCCAGTCACTGGACATCAAAGATGTTCAGCCACAAGAAAGTTCTGTGTCCCCATCCAGGTGTTCTGGGTCTCGGGCAGCAAATGCTAAACCACTGCAAGAATCATCTTTTCTTTCTTCTTCCTCTTCCTCTTCTTCTCCTCAAAACGGTCAGTAGCATCAGCAAAAAACATGACCTCATCCCTGGCCTCAATCTCCCTCTTCAGATGCTGGAGTCCTGCCATGTTAAATCCCAGCACATCCTGTAGAGACAGACAAGAAATGAATGCATTGTTCAGCATATCTCAAGCTTGTCAGGGGGCAGAGGGTCCTGCTGCCTGGGACAGGTGACGCTCCGGCCACCCTTTACTGAGAGCTGATTAAAGCAAGACAATCCCCCAGATTTAAATAAACTTCAACTGAATAGGAAAACAATCAGACCTGCAGTCTGTTTCCCACATTTCTTTGTTAGTAAGAGCTATTATCCACTGTCCTCTGAAAGACAAGTTGTTGACAATCATCTGAAGTTCTCTGGGAAGACACCAGCAGTCTGTATTTGAGAGATTAGTAGCTCACAAAAAGCCAAAGAGTTCATTTACCTCTACTAGAGAGCCAAAGCCCAACTACATATAGCAAAGAAAACCAAGAGTAAGTGAAGGGAAGGGGAAGGGAGAGAGCACATGCATCACCGGGTATCCTCACATCAGTTAGAACTTCAGGAAAATCCAGTCAATTTGCACAGGAAGAATATCAGATGGGCTCAAGACCTCCAACCAGCTTTCCCACTGGATACCACATGCTCCCAGCCATTGGCCAATCCTGTTATTCCAGATCATGGAAAAGGAGAGGCTGCACCACTCACCCGGGCCTCACTGACTCTGGAGATGGTGGTTTTCTTCAGGTTTTCTATCACTGTCACCAGCATCTGGTTGCTTGTTATCTGACCAAAATGTATCCTGGGAACAAAGCAGGCAGAGAGCTCTGACGTACAGATGCAACATGGTTCTTAAAAACATCATTTAGGCCCTCTCCCAGACTTCTATATATTTTCTGGATATAGGATTTTTTTATTATTATTATTTGCGCCTGCCTAGTCCAGATTTATATAACCGGCATGGACAAATTTATCTGGAAGAAACTGCTTTCTGAAGCTTCTTTTCAACAAATGAATGGTTCAAGGGAAAGGTCTCTCTGGGGCACCACCTGAGGACATGGGCACATGTGGACAATGACTCCGTCCATATCAGTGACAGGTGGGTGCCATTTCAACCTTGATGTAGAATCTTTCATACCCCTGAGGCAGGATCAGCAACGCACATCAACATGGGCACATCAGCACTCTGCATCCCGATTAGTCTGTTTCCCACACACCATTTGGTGCAGATGGGGGCTGCAGCAATTCCTCATCTCCTACAGAGAAGGATTTATTCCCAAGGTGGCTTCCCAAAAGCTTCAGAGCCAGAAATACATGACAAAGTCCAAATTTTCCCCACACATTTATGCCGTATTCACAGCAAGCAGTGTAGTCTTCACAGCTCCGAGAGAATCATAGAACGGCTCGGGCTGGAAAGCACCTTAAAGATCACCTGGTTCCAACCCCCTGCCATAGGCAGGGATGCCACCCACTAGATCAGGTTGGCCAAGGCCCCATCCAGCCTGGCCTTGAACACCTCCAGGGATGGGGCATCCACAGCCTCTCTGGGCAGCCTGTTCCAGTGCCTCACTACCCATACAGTGAAGAATCTCCTCCTAATGTCTAGTCTAAATCTATCCTCTTTAGTTTAAGACCATCCCCCCTTGTCCTATCATTATTATCTATCCGAGTAGAGAGTCCACCTCCATCTTTTTTGTAAGACCTCTTTAAGTACTGAAAGGTCGCCATGAGGCCTTCCTGGAGCCTTCTCTTCTTCAGGCTGAACATCCCCAGCTCTCTCAGCCTTTCTTCGTAGGAGAGGTGCTCCAGAGGGAAAGGGTGCATTTCTGTGCTGGCTTACAGCACAGGAGCAAGGAGCACCTCTCTGTTCACATTAACTGGCACAAAGTGAGTTCAAGAGGAGCCCAAAGGAACAGGCGAATGAACATGACCAAAGCCTTGTTAGGGCTTCCTGGGGTCCAGGATCTGGACAGCAATGGCAGCTGAACTAAGACCAGCAGACCTGTCTGGGCACGTGCAAGACTCACTTGAGTAGGAAGAGGAGAGCACGGCACAGGAGTTCAACTTCCGCACCCAAGCGAATATATTCATTGAAGAGTCTGAGCAGGTCAGGGACGTAGGAGAAGGGCAGCACCAGGAGAGACTCCTCCAGCTCACTGAGGGGGAAGCAAAGGGATGGAAAGAGTAGTCTCAGCCACTGCACTGCTACAGATGAGCAAGAAACACTTCCATACAGGAAGGTTCTGGCACAAGAGCTGTTCTAAGTGTTCCCCAATGCTGGTCCATGCCTGCCCACAAAGCACAGGGCATCCGCACAGACCAGATCCAGGGCTAGTAGACACCTTCTGGCATAGAGTAGGCACACAGCCTTCTCTCAGCATCCCCAGGCTGCTCATCACATACACGTGCATCTCCAGGCAGCCAACCCGCATACACAAGCTTCATCCAGCACTACCCATGGAAGAACGACATCCATTTCCCAGTTCCACGCATGCTCAAAAAAGACTGTCAGAGACAGCAACCTCCCAGCTTTACAGCACTGTCCACACTAGCACAAGGTCCATGCCAAGACCCCAACCAGCCCTGGACCCAGAAACCCAATTGAAGAGAAACCTGTTCAGCAATAAGACTCAGAACTCACCTTGACTTGACCTTCTTGAAAACTTCTAGCACATACTCAGAGGGCTGTAACAGAGGAAAGACACCAGCTCTGCATATCAAGAAACATTGCAAGACAAACATGTGCCTTACAGTCCATTTCGCCCAGTTAAAAAAATGCAGTAACATCCCATGAGATGGACAAATCAGTACGAATATAACAAAGAAGAACACCCCTGCAGCACCAGTCAGCTACCACTCTGGAAATTCTCCCTCCACAAAACACAAACCCAGCCTTCTCAGGATATATTAAACTGGTGAAGAATACTTTAAGAAAACTAATTTATGTTCAGCTAGCTAAATTATCTGCCAGCTAAATAAAACCACCTATCAACTAGCTAAATAAAGACTTGGTGAAACAGACAAATTATATATATAAAACCTTATGCAAACTCATCTCACAAAGACTTAATGATTCCCACTACTCCTGTTTATCTGCTTTAAGTTTGGCACAAGCAGAGCAGAGCTGCCAAGTGCCAACAAGAAGTGCCTAAATACCACGTCACAGGATTTCATTCACTTCTGTTCAGTCTATGAACCTCATAATTAACTACACTTACAATCACAGAGGAGGGAACAGAATGGCTCTGTAAGGTGGTTTGGAAGGAAGACAAAAGGCAGTTTCACTTGACATGGCACACTTCAGAAAGGGAAGAATGAAAAAGCAAGGATCTTCATGAGGTTATTTAAAAATGCATACTGTAAGTAGGTATCAGAGTAAACCATGAAAACTAAAAATGAATCTACTCAGAGTAGTGGATTTTTATTTATCATTTAAATCCATGCATCCGTGCATGTGTATAGACAAAATTTTTGTATAGTCAAAAATTCCCAAGGATGACATAAGCAGGTAAAGGCACTACCTCTATCCCTGCATTACCTGAGCATTTAACTACCATATGGAATTCTCTCAATGTAAATTATTTACAAAAAGAATCAGAATCAGTAAAAGCTGCACTAATACCATAAAAATAAACCTGGGTGGCTACAACACAGCCCTGCCTTGCTAGGTGCTGCCCTGCCCAGCTGATTTAGGTCAGAAAGCATCCATGTGCTTCCAGCTCCTGCTTCTCCAGTCGACGCAACACAGTAGATATGCTGGGACAAGTGTTCCACAATCAAAGTCTCTCCCAAGAAAGAGGATAACAGACTGTCAACACATGAGGTATTTTTGTTCATGGTTTGACACAGTAAATGCTCATCATGGTCAGCTCACCACACAACAAGGCATGTCGTAACTTGCCACTGTGTTTTTACCCAGCAACCTAGCACTCAGGCGCTCTTCCAGGACCTCCACTGTACAATGAAACTGAATCAAATAAATTGCTGCTTACTAAGCCACAGGATTTCATTCACCCCTATTCAAACTATTTAACTCGCACTTAAACATGCCTGTATTTACAGAGTAAGGGGGAGAATGGTTCTGGTTAGGTGCTTACAGATGCCACATTGCCAGGGCAGCACAGGCTTTCAATTACCAATTCCAGGGGATGCTCAGGTATTTTATATCAGATGGCACAGCTCCACCAGAACATGCTATAGCATGACAACTGCACCATCCTGCCAGCAGAAAGATGTGCTGGCTCAGGAAAGATCTGAAATAGCAGGGAAAGCGTATCTTGGAGAACACCACCACGACTGGCTCAACCTGTACATAAGGTCAAGGCTACCATCAGGGTTATGGCCAGCTGCTTTACTTCTATTTTACTCATACCAAAAATAAAAATCTGTTCACTTTGCACATGAAGCAGAAGCGCTGCATTTTCATTTCAAGTTGAACCAAAAAATCCTCCCTCCCCACAGCAACCCAATGCTTTGGCTCAGACAGAAAACCAAACAGCCTTATTCCCACTGAGGAAGGCACGCAGCCTGCGGCCTGGGCTCTCCACTTACTGTAATGTTTCCATAGGCACGGAGAATGGGATTGACAGGATAGGGAACCTGGAGACACAGAATGGGTTAGAATGAGGCAGGTGTGTGTCTACAAATGCATATTCCCAGAGAAAACTAACCCAGAGTAGAACACAGCTTTTATCAAATATCTTTGTGCAATTTCCACCACTTCCACCCTCCTCAGAACCTCACTGAAGGCGTCATTTGTAGCTGCAACACTACCTATTCTCAGACATGCATGACTAACTCAAATACATACGAATTTTCTGCCACTGCTTATTGCCACTTCACTTTTACCCGCTTATATGGCAGCCATTTATTTAGCAAGAAGTGTTGAGATGAAGGTAAAGAATGGGCTAAGTGATGGGATGAATTTGCAGCAGCATAGCCTCCCAGAGACAAAACCTACATCCTACTATGACTTTCAATATAAAAATCCTTGGAAAGAACGCACCACGAACTGTGCTCCAGGGCATAGTGCCATCCTGTTCTCTGGAAGACTTCAGCAAATCTCTCATGTTCCCAGCTGTCCTGATTTTATCTGCACACTGAGCCTTTCCACCAAAATGACAGCTGGAAAGTTACACCCACACACCCTGGGACTGGGCCTTTCCTCAGTCTTTTACCTCTTTTCCTGCAGCTTTGCATATGGCCTTGTGCTCCTTCAGTTTTGCCATCTCTTCTCTGTACAGCTCGATAGCCTCCATGATCCGCTCGGCCTGCGCAGCACAGGAACAGCACCGTCAGTCACACCACGAGGCAAAGCAAAGCTCACGCCCCACTGCACAAACAGAGGGGGATGCAGCGGGGCTGACTTCGAGCATCACAGGACATCCTTCTCAGAAAGGTAACGCCTATTCCAGACCACACTGCTACTCTGAGCACATCAATCCTGTCCTGAAGGAGTCAAACACCATCCACATTCCCCCAGCTGCCCAGGATGCAGCTTCAGTTACTGTCCTGATGTTGGAAGTACGTAGTTCAGTGTCGGAGAGACCCAGCAAGCACTACCCCTTTGAGGCACAAGCTAGGGTCGGGCCATTTTGCCTATTCAGACTAAGGACTTTCTCTGTATGTACAAGAGCACCAGACTGTTGAAATCTGTAGCCATGAAATTACCCGCCACTATTACCTCCCACCTCAGGCAGTGCAATAAATTTCCACCTTCCTCAGCTGCCCACAGGACTCCTCAGCCCTTGGAGGAGAGGCTGATACCTAGAGATTACTCCAGCTGCCTTGCACTTCTTTTAGCTGCAAACTCCAAAGAGCAAGAACACCCCTGTCTGTCCCACACGACAGACAGAGAAAGCTGCAGCTTGAGTATCTACAGGAATCTCGCTCCTCATTCTGTGGAGAGATCTTGGGAGGACGTCATTCCTTGTGGGTGACCCCTCCAGAGCCTTGAAGAAGGTCACATCCCTCTCTGTTGGCCACAGAGCAAGACAGACTGCAGGCAGTAGTAATTCTGCACCTGCACCTCTGTATCTCTCAGATCAGATCCTCTGAATTGCTGCACTTACACAACAGCACAGATTTCTCTTCAAACTCATGTTCTGACCCTGTGACACCCCTGTGCTTTGAGAGACTGGTAACACACAAGGCATTCTGGGGGATCCGTGCAATCTTACCGCTTTGATGGTTTCAATGGTCTTCTTCCCTGCCAGCCCCGTCTCTCCTTGTGTCTCTCCAGCCACCTACAAAACACAGAGTTTGCAGTTCACCCCTACAGAAACCAAGGAGCTAATACACATAGGCACCCCCCTGCGTCTCATCAGGGTCATTCCCTAAACTTATCATTTGTCTGAGGTGTTAAAAGACTTCCCAAGTGCACAGCTCTTGTACGGGAACAGAGGCATTGTGTTAACACTGAGCTCTGGGAGGCCAGTAAACACGGCTCTTGCTCCACTAGCAAAGGCCAAGTGATCCACCCAGCGTCAAAACCGCCAGCAACACAACCCCAGGATCTGTGCGAGAGGGATCAGGCTTCCCCACCCATCCTGGACCTGGAAGCAGCTGGCACAAGGCAGCACAATCTTGCTAAGGAGCTTCTGGGGATGTGAACAGTGGAGATATTTCTCATCCACAGTTTGGCAAGCTCCACGCACACTCCTGAAACTGTAGCAAGTACCAGAGTCAATTCTATCACCACAGCTTCAGCAGCTCCTTCCCCTACACACCTCCTTGAAGCAACAAAATCACCAGTCTTCTCTGACACCTCTTCTGTGTCTCTTACAGAAATACTGACTTACGAAGGAGCTCTGTACAGTCAGACTGACAAATGCTCGGATGGCGCAACTCACCACAGGCTGATCTTCCTTCGCCACGCTTTCTTCATACTCAGCTTCTCGTTGCTGCAGTGATTGAGGACACAATGCATTAACACTGGTGAACAGGCGGCAAGCAAGGGGACAAGTCCCTTCCAGGCTGGTTGAGCCACAGAGCCTACAGCTTCTTGCAGCCCAGTGCAGAAACCAGGACTCAGCAGAGATCAACAATGCCAGCGCAAAACGCCCACTTGTCACTGGTCCCCTCCCCACAGAGAACTTTGGCATCTCCCAGACAGAAAGAAATCAGGGTCTGCAATCTGGATGCAGGAACAGCCAGCCCACAGCCAGCCCATCAGGCTGAGACAGAGACAACAGCAATTCAGCACCAGACTGAACGGCATGTGGCATGAAGCACAATAGAAACAAGCCTAGGCAAGTTTCAGGACTGTCCTAGCCTGCAAGAAGAGAGTCTCCTGCCCACCATCTCTCACATTTATAGGGCTCCATCAGTGTGTAAGACATTACTGGTGTGTTCACGCCCACCTTGTTACTCAAATTTGCCCCAAAAGATACTTCTGACATCTGGAAAAGGAACTCTGTCTCTCCTGTTACCATCAGCTTTCCCAGCACGCCAGCTGCTGGGCATCACGATGCCACCTATGGGTCGCCGCAGCTCTGCAAACAAGCTGGGATAAAACCTATTTATTGTGGGTTCCTCGACCACTCCTGCCCTGCTTCTGCACACACTGCTACAACCTTCTCCCACTGTGGTTTGAGAACTGCTTTAAGAATGGGAGACAGAGCCAGACTCCTCTGAGGGAAATAGGAAAAGAGTTACCATTTGTCCCAGAGTAATTTCCCATGGGAGGTGTGAAAAAATGCTACCTCCACACCCCAAGGGTGGATCAGCAATGAAAAAGGTGCTCAGCCTGAAAAAAAAAAACATCCTTCCTTGGAGATGCTCAGCAATAACCTAGACAAGTCTTTGAGCAACGTAATAGGGCCTTAGTGTCAGCCTGCTGTGAGCAGGGGGTTGGACTACAGACCCCTGGAGCTTCCCTCCCACCAGAGCCCTTCTGTGCGTACAACTCCTCTCAATATAGGTTCAGGAGGAGAAGGGGCTTCTTCTAGCATCCCTGAGCTACAAAACTTCAGAAAACCACAACTACAGAGGGAAGTCTGGGAAGCAGGACAGAAGCAAAGCAGAGGGCAGGTTAGCCAGGCATCTGCAATGCAGTACAGACAGGAGAGCACCAGCAGTATTTGCAGTGCTGTCTCCAGACAGCTCAAGGCAACAGTCCAAGTGTGCAGGAGATGGCAATCAACCCTGGCAACTCAATGTCAGGCTGTGGTTAGCGAGAAGCAAGTCTGCCAAGCGTGGTGCCAGACTCTTCCACAGCGACAAATGAGGAATCTGCCTGCTGGGGAGAAAATGGGTCTGGAAGTTGTCTTTGGCAGGAAAAATGCAACTCTCACCATCTCCCTCTCCTCTTCCAAAACAAGTGGCTCCCTTGTCCTTTCCCAGAGGCGCAGGGACTTGTCATGGGATGCTGACACCACGTAGTCTCCATTGGGACTGAGTGCCAAACACCACACCTCCTGGTGATGCCCCTGCAGAGCAGAGAAAGGACGCAAGACATGAACACCACACAGCTCCCACTCCTGAGGAAAGTGCTGCTAACACAGGGATAACACCTCCTTTCAACAGCCTCCCAAACTTCCTACCTCCAGCGTCTGGATGTGCTCAAATTTATCTGCATCCCACTGTTTAATCTTGTTGTCCTTCCCAGCTGTGAAGAAGAGATGAGATTTGGCCACAAACTGGAGATACATCACACTGGGAGGGAGAAAAATAGGTGAGAAAGAAATCTCAAAACACGTATATACAGCAGAGTGTTCCAAAGCCCTGTAGCCCTCATCACCACCTGTCTCTGGAGACATGCCTTCTGGCACCAGCCCCCAGTCTTAGCCACTGTGTTCTCCAAGGCAGAGTCTGGGCTGGGACAAACAGCACCAGCTGCTGCCAGAGGGCAGGAGCACGCCATGGAGCCAGTGAGGTTTGCAACAAGGACTCTGTGAACCCAGCTGCTACCACAAAGCTCTAGCCACACTTGTGCTTGTTGTGGGACACTGCCTGGGACTATCCATGGAAAGCCCAGCTCATGGGTTTGGTGCAAATACAAGGGACCTTGTAGAAATGGTAGCCAAAGGCTCAAATTCATCCATTTGGAGAACACTATTGATGACTTCTCCCCACTATGCTGGAAAAAAAAGGTTATTTCTGGATCACAACCCCTTGAAGACAAAGCAGCCCACAACCCAGAGATGCTGTGGGATTTGACTGACCTGTCGTCATGGGCAAAGAGAGAGCGGTGACAATCCCCAAAATCCAAGCCCCAAATCTTCACATTCCTGTCAGCAGAGCCGGTGGCAATTAGAGTCCCATCCTACAGAGAAATGCAGAGAAGAAAGGTGTGGGCAGCTGGCTGGCAGCCCTGTGAGGGATCACCAGTGAACCACTGCCTAAGCAGTGCCAAAGCACCTGGCTCCTGAAACATCTCCTCCTGATCCCTCCACCTCCTCTCACCTTAGGGCGGCACATCCTTGCGGTGCTGGCACAGCCCATGGACAGCACCCTGACTTTTCTGAACCTCTACAGGCATTTGAGACCTTAGCTACCTTGACGTTTTTGGCTTCCAATGGGCCTCATTTCAAAGCCATCTCAGAGCAAGACACAGCAAAAGAAGGAACAGGCACAAAGAGGCTGCTCCACCTCAGCACCTGCTCTGTGCTCCCGCTAACAAAGAATTCAGACTCCACTCAAGTTAGTAACTTCAGCAGAGAGTGATCAGAGATCAGGAGGGACTTGCTGTGTCCCATCAAGAAACTGCTGACTATGTCAGGAGCAAGGTGATGAGAGCCTTATCCCGGCAGTCCTGATGCCAGCAGAGGTTCTCAGTCATCAGCATCACCACAGTCCTGCCTGCAGCAGATTCACACCCCTAATGATACTTACATAGGAGATGTCCATGCACAACACTGGCAGCTTGTGTCCGTACAGAGAGAGGAAGAACTGAAGGAGAAGAAAGATGTCTTAGTTAGACCTGCTGGGAATAGCTGTGTGAAAATATCAAGCTCCAGGCTAGCTCTGCTCTGCCTCAGGAGGCCTGTCTTTCTAGCACCACCCTACCTTCGCTCTTGCTCTGAGCACAAGTAGCAGCAGGATGTTTTTGCAAAACTGTGATGGGATGTAAGGGCACAAGCAAACTGAGCTAACCGGTCCTGACTACCACTGCCTGCAGAGTTTACCTGTTTCACTTTGCATAGCTGTCCCTGTTGGTCTTTCTTTTGTCATTTCCCTAACATTCGTGTGCTAATACACAAACCACAAAACCACCACATACTGCCTCAAACTGTACGAGGAAGATTCTCCTCCTCCAGCATTTGCCTGTGCTATTTAAGTGCCACGTGTGACACTGATCCATCTCCACCCTTACAGTACCACGCAGCTCTGGCACACCATCACGCCTGCTGGGTTAGGGTGAATCTTGCCTCCTGCAGGTTCACAGCCCTTTCCAGATCAAACATATTTTCTCCCCAGTGTGGGCAAGCCAAGGCTCTGTCAGTTTTGTTGGCAAGCAACTACCTGAAGTGGGACGCATGGCCTCTGATTTTTACTAGTGCCCTGCAATAAACGGGCACTCTTCCAATATATCCCTGCCCTGCACAGCCTCACAGCCCATATGGTGAGGTACCTTGAGCGTGTCAGTGTAGAAAATCTTCACAGTGCAATCCAGTAATGAAACAGCCAGCAGTTTCTGGTTGGGGCTGTAACGCACACACAGGACATCTTCGTCCAGCTGCAAGATGCGCACCTGCTTCATGGACAGCCTGGCAACACGAAGAGAGAACAAAAGAAAACAGTTGTTATCCCTAACTGGGGAGAGGCATGAATACAACCTCCACACGAGTTAATCCTAACATGCAGCATCTTGTTTCTCATCAGGACTTGAGGAAGACAGGATTGGAAATGAGCACGGCACTGCAGGGTGACAGACTCCACTGCTAAATTTACCACTTAACGAGCTGCAGACTCATCCTGTGATTAGAGGCGAAATCGCACAAAAGCAAGGGGCCATGACTTAACAAGTTCCCTTCCTCAGCCAGGCTCAGACCTCCACAAAACCGCTCTGAGCTCTGACTCTCTTCTCCCTGCATTCCGTGCACATGTCATTGGCAATTCTTGTGGTGCAAAGCAAAAGCCAAAGCATCCATCAGTAAGAATGAATACTGCAGCTGAATGCAGCCTAGAACGGTTTCTCTTCTCACCTTTTCTGAACGCTGCTCTCATCCTTCACAAGCTCAAACTCCCAGAACTTGACACATTTATCAGCACCTCCTGTCACAAAACCACGCTGCAGGGGAAGAACCAAGTTAATGTGAAATCCATTCCACCGTAACACAGAAATTCTTCAGACAAGGAACTGTCAAAGCACAAGGAGGTTTCTGAAATGCCTCACATCCCCACAGCATTAATGATTAAGAGGACACCACGAGGAACACTTGCTCTGGTTGGAACACACATTACTTATTGGCTCAGCAACAACAATTTCAATAGCTCTGGCAGGCAGGTCTAAGACTGCAAATGTAAATCTAGAAATTCTGGGACTGAAAGCAGTCATCTCAGCTGCAGGTAATGAAGTGCATGTGTTTTGTGGGCAAGCTGATGCTCTCATTGTTTCTGGATCACAAACACCTCACCATCAAACTACAAGTGCATCCTTCTAAAGGGCTGAATGAACATTTTTATGTGAAGAACGAGGGTAAAAACTGCCCCATATGTTTTAATCTGCAAAGTAAATGAATCCAGACAGGTTATGGCTTTGATTCCACTGAAAGCAACACCACAGCTTCTAGCACAAGGTGACCGCTTTAAGGAAATGAAGAAAGTTGACAGAAACCAACATGAACCTGAATTCTGACAACAGAGAAAGAACAGTACAAGGAATAAAGAGACAAGCAGAGTTCTTCAGCCAGGATAGCTAGGACAATTTGAGTGAGTGTGTAAATGTAAAATGGGAACATAAAAATATAATTTCAATAGCATTGACCATTTCTAGAGAGGGCTACAATAACCATTAATCATCATGGCTCAGAAAGTGTGTGGGTTCAGCGAACAATTCTCATCTGTTATATTCAGGGAACAGCCATGTACCACAAACACATTACAAGGCTGATGAAACGCTGCTCCAAAAACTTACAAGACTGTCAAAAAGCAGCTACCCGTGTCAGATATTTATAAACCAACAGTTTCAGATTCCCCAAACCTAAAGCTTTTACAGAGCAGAATTAGGTACTCTCAAAACTGTCAATGTACGTTCTCAATAACTTTGGAAGTACGGTGGGAGATCCAGGAAGAAACTACTATAACACCAGAATTCAGGCAGAGGAAACAAGCAGGCCTGTTAATTGTGAGCACGGGCAACAGAAGTGACAGGTGATCAGTTTCATCAACCAAAGTAAACTGCAGGTCAATTAAAATGGGCTTAGGGAAAATTAATGTGATGAAAATCATCCTTTTCCTTAAGATTAAAGCTGTAGTTCACAGAATCACCGCATGGCTGAGGTCGGCAGGGCCCTCTGGAGGCCATCTGGTCCAACCCCTCTGCCATTAGCAAAAAAAGATTGTAGTAATGTAAAAGGTACCACAAGAATGATTAAGAGCCTGGAAAACACATCCTGCAGTAACAGACAGAAGTCTAGTCTAAGCATCATCAGATAGATGGGGAGGGTGACATGGTCACTCAGCAAGAGTGCAACACAAAGAAACACCATGTTAACGGGATCTTTAACACAGCAAAGGTACCAGCAAGTCCAGAAGTTAAAGCTCAGCAAGTTGAAATTACAAAGCAGCAGAAACAAGGAGGATAATCAGCTACTGCAGCAGGCTATAGGTGGCTGAAGTTCTCCATAGCTGGAACACACCCACAAGACACACACTGCTGCACTCACTGTGTGGGGAAGTGTGAGATCTCAATCATACAGAAGCCAGATGAGACATGGAGGATGGCCCCAGCCAGCCCAAAGACTCACTGTAATGTGCCATGCAAGCACAGAGAGGTCTTTCATCAAATTGTGCATATATCCACAGCCCAAGTTCTTTGATGCTACCAGCTGCATCCTCCACCTCCTATGATTAGGGGGTTCCCACACTCCCATCAGTAGCAAAAACACAGCACTGTAGGAGGGGGCTACACAAAAACACATGCAACAGATGATGCCTCGAAGAGTGGCTGAGATACCTGGTCTGGGGAAAGGGCAATGGACCACACTGCCCCATCGTGAGCATTAAGTGTCTCCATCAGACTCCCAGAAGCCAGGTCATAGAGCTGCAGGTTCCCTGTCTGGGGAGAGAGACACAACAAAGAAGACAAAACAGCCCCTCCACATTCACAGTACACTCCAGGAACAGCGTATGGAGCATTAATCAGATCTGCTAACAGACCTGAGCCTTAGGTGCTAGAGTGGTCTCCCGGAAATGACAAAAATGGGTGAGACTCCAGCAGTGACAAAGCAGCCATGCATTAATGGAGAAACGAAGCTCCAAAGGTAGAGGAGAGCTCAGAGGAAATACTCCCAGGTTATGCAATGCACAGGAGTTAGGGCAGGGCCCTGCTGACAGCAGAGGAGCTCTTGCTTGGTTTGTGGGCTAAGCTGTCAAGGCTTCCACAGCTCCTCAGAGGGGAGCACACCTGTCATCTGTCTCCTGAACAGCCAGCTTCATTAGATGGCTGTCAGCACAGATGGTCAAACTCCTGGTCTCCATCTGGGACTTCCCAGAGCCCTTCCCAGCTGTCCAGCTCAAGCTGTAGGAGCTACATAAAGACTCTGGGAATAGAACAGACACTCAGTGTCACTGAGGGATTTGCAACTAAAACGGAGTGTTCCAGGTCAGGAAATGTAATGCATTTTCAGTAAGGCTGCCTTAATGACGTTTTCAGAACATACTTCTGGGCCTGGGCAGTCAGGAGCGCAGAAGGGCCACTATTTACCTTGGTGCCAACAATGACCTGCCGATCTCCTGGGACAAAGAACGAGCAGAGCGCGTACTCACAGTCCATTGTCCGGATGCACTGCAAGGTTGACCTGTGGACAAAGGCAGAGTCCAAAACCTGTTCTCACACAAAATCCGGCCCATGTGAGACACGCTCACGATACTGCATCACCATACTGTTCTGTTTACTTCCTTTACTCAAGGAACATAAAGGAAGGAACACACTATCTTATATTTCTCCATCATTCCCTCTTCCTTATCGCTGTCTCCTTGAACACAGCATCTCTGAGTTCTGAGAGACTGACATGCACAGGACAGAGGGACTGACACAACTGCACGGCATACCTGTTCCAAATCTTCACAGACTCTGCAGATGCTGAGAGAATGGCAATGTTGTCAGAGCTAAAAGCCAGCGTCCTAACGTCACTGCGGTGGCCTCCAATGCTTATCTTGGATGCACGGACAGCCTGTGGGACTTGCGCTGACAGGTTCAGCAGGTATGACTCAATGATGTTGTTCTGGAGCAGGAACACAACCTTCAGCTCTCCTTTTGGAGAGAGAATCATGTCAAACGACCTGTTTGATTAGATAAAAAAAAATCAGAACTGTACACAGGGGCCGTAAGACAAAACGCAGGAGGGATCAAGTATCAAGAACTGAAAAAGGGAAGCATAGACAGAGTGCCTGCTACAAGCAGGTGCATGTTAAGCCACAGAGGACAACAAGAATGGACTGGCAGATCATGGTAAGCTTCTGCTCAGCTCCAAGTTGAACAGTCTTCGAGGGAGGAACTTCTTCCACCTCCCCCATAATGAGCTGTGCAGAGCTCTTCCCAAGCAGCTGCATAACCACAGCTCAGCCTGTACAGCAGACTTCCACTTACTTCCACTTACTTGATTTTAGCGGAAGCTTTGATGTTAGTGACCCGCTGGATCTCCTCCTGCAGGCTCAGCTCCACATTCCCTTCAGGCTCCTCTTCCTCAGACTTTTGTCTGCAAATGTCAGATAATGGAGGGGAGTCAAATAACTCAGCACAGCCAACACAAACTAAGACAGGGTCAGAGAATAAGGAAACCACGTAGCCTGCTGAAACAACTGCCTTGTTATCCAGCAGTGCTAACCCTTTTTAAGAACAGGGTTAGACAGTTAAGTTCATGCTGGTATGCAAGTTACTACAGAGACAAACTGTCTCAAGGAAGGCAACCTCCTCTGGAAGGGAAACGAAGCACTTGAACATGACACATTAGAACGGTGGATACAAAACAGACAACAGCATTGTGTTTGACAGGAAGATCAGCTTCTGCTCATCTCCTACCACTCACCAAAAGTCCCCATTCATTGCCTAAGTGACTCCAGATTTATCTGCCCTATGCTTGAGTTTCTACCCTGGAGCCAGACCTCTCCCTGTGGGCTATTGTGAGGCATCCATTAAGCACCAGGCTACCCAGAGAGCCATTTAACACAAAGTACCCACTAATAAAGCTCTGACATGAATCTCTGCCTGCTGTAAAACAGGAGATGAGGTATCAGAGTCACTCTGACTTCTCAGATGAAACTCTCATTCCAGTATGTCCTACCAGAGACTTTATTTGATACAGCAAGCAGTGTAAACATGAATGTCACGTAGAAAGAAGTGAGAAGCACTGAAAAATACTCTAAAACATTTTCTGCCCATTCCCTTCCACACATTACCTCCTTCTGCACTCAGAAGGAATGTTTCTTATGTTCTAAGCAAATTCCATATTCTCTGGGAGCAAGTAAAGCTGCTTAGACAAGTGCCAAGGATTCACAAGAACAGTGCCCACAAAATACCACAGCTAGCAGAGTCAGAATGACCGGTAGCTTGGAGTTCAACCACCGTGTCACGCTGCTTGAGGGGCTAACAGTTTTCTGGACACAGAGAGCATCCTCATAAATTCTTACTTGGCTTTCTTCTTCGCCTTCTTCATTTTCTTTTCCAATTTCTTTTGGACTTCCTCTTGAGAAAGGATGGAGAACACTTCCAGAACAGCATCAGTTCCCTAGAGACAGGACAAACAGTCATAGGCATGCCAAGCCTTGGCTGGCACTTACAAATATTATCCAAGGTCACCAAGAGCCTCTTCTGCGACTCAATAGCAGAGCCCCCCATTACTTACATGGCAGGCCAAAATCTTGCCCGTTCGGTCTGTGGCAAGACTAACAACTCGGTCTCTCCCTTCCCGCATGATGGATCCAACTTTACTGCACTTCAGGAGGCGCTACAGGAAAAAAAAAAAAAAAAAGAAAGAAAGAAAGAAAAACACACCTTGGTCTGGAAGGTCAAGTGATCTTCTCAAGCAAGCTGAGAAACCTTCTTAGAAGGGAATTCAGGAGGAGAAGAGGGGGAAAATGAATCTACAGGGTCCCAGTAGAACAGCTACCAAGGATAATGTAGAGACAAAATCTATAGCTTATACAGATGCTTATCTCCTTTCTTTACACCTAAAATGCAAGAAACATGCCATTGACAGTCTCAGTGGAAGAATAACTTAATTTCCTTGGCAAATCATAGCCATTTAAGAAACAAAGCTAAATTTCTATGCTGCAAAGGCAACAGAGTTCAGCTCCTCTGTCACAAGAGGCAGAGAAGGTAGAGAACAGAGACTAAAACCAGTGATTAATGGGAGAGAAATCTTCTGAAAAGAAGGTGGGGAAAAATCTTGAAGAAGTTCAGTTATCTGCCATAACTACAAGCAGTCTGGAGTCAGAGAAAGTTCCCAGAAACTTTCCCCAAAAAAACAGACTGGGTGAAGCCTCCAGCAGCAGCACAAGTGGGAATGGCTTTGCACAATCCAGTCTCACACCATATGGTGCCACCCTGACCCTGTGCATCTATGCTTCTACTGCTGACCTGCAGAAGTGAGCACCAGCACTGAACTCAGCGGCTGCCAAACCGCTAGAAACTACAGCATTACCATGTTGTTTAATGAAAGAGCTCTGCCAAACATTAAACACTCCCTAACCCCCCTCCTCTCCCACACAGAGGGCAAAGCAACACGTGTAAATGCTTTGGCACAAACACTTCTGCTGACGTTCTGCAGATAGATGGGGCAGCAACTGTCGCTGAGGATGATGTTACGAAGCAAGACAAGAATTACCACATTTTCCCTAACAGGCTAAATATCCCACTTGATGTATAAACTCAATACAGAAAAGGAACACGTGAACAGCCCTCAAAATCCTGCTAGCTCTGCAAGCAGCACCATGTAGAAGACATTACATACACACCATCCCACAGACAGCATGGAAAACTGAGCTTACCTCTTCAGGGCCTTCATCTAACTCTAGGGTCTCATCCTCTTCAGTGTTTTTTTCTGCTGCAGGTGAAGACCCTTTGCTTTTCTTGGATTCTGGCTCATCAGGGTCTTTTACCTGCTCAGGGACAAAAATCCATAAGGAGTAAATTAAACCACACGACCTAAGGTGTTCTGGTTCCTGTTTCACTTACACTTCATCTCCCTGGAGGAACAAGTTGTTTAATGTACATAGCAACAACGGTGTCCTACAGCATGCCTGTAGGCACCAAATGCTCCATGTTCTCCCCTGCTTATCCTACAAAATTGTCTTCTCTAGCTGTAAGACAGCTGGAAGATTTGGCATGCTCTAGGAAGTGTGTTCTGGATGTTCTTGCAGCTTCACATGCAGGCTCAAAATACAGAAAACATCAAAAAGTCTATCCCAAGAGCAGCTTCTGGACCCCTCAGACAGCAAAGATGCTGCTTTGGCTCTGTTTCCCAGAACAGCAGTTGGATTTAATATGTTCTAGTCCCATTTTAGTCCAAAGACAAGCAGATGGATGGGCAAGACTGTGGGGGTTAGAGGGAATATCTTACCTCTTCTTGGATGTAACTGATATCCCACACTCTCAGCTCACTGTCAGCAGCCCCAGTGATCAGACGTTTCTCTTCTGATATCAAAGCCATCCCCCAAACCTGTCCAAAGGCACAATATTAGGAATTGGTTTATGGCTCCTTTGACCATCATAGCAATAGCAGAGCATCTTTAATTTATTTATTTATACAGAAACCAAGAAGAGAATGGATTTAACTGGAATTTCCTCCAGAGACATCTGTATTGGAATTGTCACCCACTGCATGCTGATGACAGTTCCTAGAAAGTTTGGAAACCTCTCATTTGCTCATCCCTAAAGCTTAATGACAACCCAAAATACACAGAGTTTCAGTTTACAACCCCTGAAGACAGAAAAAACACAAGATGAGCCATGACATGTAATCCAAAGTCCCTCCATCTCTACAGCTCTCTGCACATCCATTTTCTTTACCTCAGTACGGTGTCCAACCAGAGTTTTGAAGCAGTGCTGGGTGTCCAGGTCCCACCATTTCACCAATGTGTCTTTGCCACTAGAACAAAAAAGAAAACCTCAAGACATGAGGAAAGATTGCTAGAGCTCACGTAATACCATGAGCTTAGAAAGCTGAAGAAATACGATCTAAATCTAATACAGTGTGATAATACCTAAAATGTGCTGCAACATATCACAGATGAGCTGCCCAGAGTAGGAATACACTGAATTTCACAAGCTATGCAAGGACAAGAGTACAGCAACACAAAGATGCTGCACGAAGGTATCTAGCAACTCATGGAAAGTACTTCCTTCTCCAGATTCAGCTGCAAGCCCCAGTGTCACACAGTCCCCTTTCTAGCTTATTTAGAGCAAGAACAATATTATTTAGGGTGAGACCAATAAATGCAAAGTGCTGATCAAATTCTAAACATGCCTTCAAAATCTCCCTCCACATTCTCAACCTGTGCTAAGCCTGTGTATTAACCAGGCTAGAATGAAAGCAATCACCTTCACTTTGAACAGCGATTTGGAGCTGCTCCTCCCAATGGAGAATTACAGCTGAACAGTCCCTCAAACTCCCTGTAGGGTTAGACTTTCCTGAAAAGACACGTTTCTGGCTATATTATGCTAACCTAATGCTCCAAGAGCATTAGTAATTTGAACATTCATTAAGATTCCTTCTGTTCACCCGGCAACAATTAATACTTTTTTATTTTTGGTAACTTTGTTAGATACTATTTTCCTCAATGAGATGCAAACAAAAATATAAAGTTTGTTGTTCCATTACTAAGCTTAGTCAAGACAAAAAAAAAGTCTGATTACAAACTATATTTATTGTTAATCTATCTCTTGTTACACAGGAGCCAAGGGTACTTGTAAATTGTACAGATGAAAATCTGACAAAAAATTCTGCACACAAAGGACTGCAGTAAGCTTCTTGGGAAAAAAAGTCTTGTTCACAAGACTTTCACAAGCAGAGAGAGGTCTATCTGCTGAAAAAAATGAGCTAAAGTAGGGAAGAAAAACTTTGCATCTCCAGAACAATATGGTAACATCTTTACGCTGTTAATAAAAGAACAGAGATTCTTTATTTCAATTTAGCTACTGAGAGAATCAAGATGAATTTCTAAAACTGATGTGCAAAGATGTTAAATTCCATTAGGAAAGAGGCATCACCTACCAAACTAACAAAATATATTCTTTTCTATTTAAAACAGAAAAAAAGCATGAGAAACTTGTTCTAATTTCACACTGAACTGATTGAGTATACTTTTCTATTAACCTATTAGATGCCATTAGTAAATAAAAACATTGTTGACAGGCATTTGAGTATCTTCTGTTAATTGATTATTATTGAAGGGATACAGCCAACGTGCTGGGGTTAATAACTAAAAAACAACAAAACATCTATCATTTTCTAATTAATTGATTTAATTACTACCTACTAGGAAGCAATCTTTCTGTCACACTGCTGCATGAATTACATGTATAGAAGGTAAGTCAACTTAATTCTTCAAGATAAGTAGCAAAACTAGTTACATACATAATAAACATATTACTATTAATTGTTACAATAATTGTTAGTTGCTGTATTTATCTATAAGTTAAAGCCTTTCACAAACGTACTTTTCAGAAGAGCTATTTCCCTTCTGCTTACCACATCTGGAATTCAGGCAACAGATTTATAAAATGTGTGGATGTGACAAACATATTTTAAGATGCTAGCAGGTTTTAGACCTCATTACTCCATCACAACATCCTATAGGTCTCATATGTATGGATGGGGCTTCGGGCAACCTGATCTAGTGGAAGGTTTCACTGCCCATGACAGGGGGGTTGGAAATAGACAATCTTTAAGATCCCTTCCAACCCAATCCGTTCAGTGATTCTATGATATAGAAAAAGACCATTCCTTTGAACAGGAAAAGCACAGTGAGGCCTGAGAGCACAGAATAAAAACACAAATGGCTATAGCACATAGGGTATATAAAGAACAAGTAAAACTACGGCTACTTTCCTGATTTACCACTACACTAAGCTGGGCTCACCTGGTGACCAGCAGGTTCTTCTCCTTCAAGAAAAGGACTTGAGTGACAGCATCCTTGTGTCCTTTCAGACGGTACAGACCGCTCTCGTTGATGACATCCCACACAATGACATCTGTATCCTAGAACAGAGAGAGTGTCTCCAAGGGACCAGCATTTGTCGCTGCAAAATGTCTACCTCTTCTGTGATACTCTTTATTAGACGGAGGTGCCCCTGCCCATTGCAGGGGGGGTGGAACTGAATGAGGTTAAGGTCCCTTCCAACGCAAACCATTCTATGACTGAAAAGACTACCCAAGAGCATGCTTTCTCACCCTGAATTTGAATGTCAAGGATGACTGATGCAAATGATGATCCTTCCCTTGATGTGCATTCAGAACAATAAACACACCTCTGTCCTGGCTTAAGTCACTTTTGACCTCATGAGCTTCTTCACCTTGAACTAATATCTGCTGCCCCTCAGCTTTCTCCCAGCCCTGGGCTCCCCTACCCTGTTACTGTCTTGCAGCCCTAACTCCTCAGGGCACATACTCCACTTAAAATACCAAACATTTTAGCTCAGGTCAACCTTCTCCACAGAGTCACTCTTTTTCCCTTCTGTGAAAGGAATGCCCCCTGGATGTGCAAGCCTCACCTTTGAGCCAGATACCAGCCGACCACCAAGCTGGTCGTACTGCATGGCTGTAACTGCAGCCTTGTGTCCATTGAAAGTGACGTTCGCTTCCCCGCTCAGGAGGTTGAAGATACGGATTGATCCATCTTCATAGCCAACAGCCAAGTGCAACCCATCTGGAGAGGGGCAGAGGTACCTGACCTCCTGCTTGAGACCCTTAAGGATAAGAACCTGCAATTTTTAGGAGACAAAACATGTAAAGTGATGATAAATGATAAGTCAGAGCCAAAACAAAGTGATGATAAATGTTAGAGCCACACACTTAGCAGAATATATTTTGTGCTTCTATTGAACTTCCAACAAAGTGTTTCTGCATCTTTAGAAGTTAATTTTTCAGGGTTTTATGCTGATTAGAGTGTAATTAACCCATTTTACAAGGCACACAGGAACTAGAAGTAATTCCTCCCAATCAAACAGGAATCAGGCCTGGAACCCTGGATGTATTTTGCGCTTCTAGAGGCCTTCCAACTAGGTGCTTCTGCGTCTTCAGAAGTCCGTTTTTCAGCTTTCTGTGCCGAACAGAGTGTAATCAACCCCATTTTACAAGGGGCACGGCAACCGGAATTAATTCCTCCCAATCAAACAGGAACCGGGACCCAGAAGCCCGAATTCCTGCCCCTGCGCTTTCGCCACCGCAGAGCAAGGAGCCTTCCCCGAGAGCTGAGGGGCTGCCCGTGGGCACACCGACCCATCCTGCGGTGCTCGGCCTCCGTCGGCAGGACGGGGCAGCCTTCCCCACCTCACCTTCTCCCCCTTCCTCGCGTCCCACACGAAGACGTGCTCGCAGGCCGCCACCGCCACGCCGCGGCCCCGCTCGCCGCCCACCGCCACCACGGCGGCGTTGCCCCCGGCGCTGCCCACCAGCCCGAAGAGGGCGGCGGGCACGTAGCGCAGGTACTGCCGGCTCAGCCCCATGGCGGCACGTTGCCGGTGGAAGCGGAGGCGCGTCACGGAGGGCCGTGGAGGAAACGGAAGAGTGTGCGGGGCTGGTAATGCCCGCCCCGTTCCGGGGTGATGCCGCCGCAGCGGCGCCCAGCGGGACCCTCGGGCCTGTGAGTGGGGGCGCCGCCGACGGTGCTCGCCCGGAGGAGGCGTGGGGAGAGGGGGAGAGGGCGTGGGGGGGTGGTCGTGGCTGGCTTTTTGCGGCCAGAAGTGTGCCGAAACGTGTCACGGGAGGGTGGCACGGATGGAGGGAGGGAGAGCCGCCCGTGTGCGGTCGCTCCGCAGCCGGTGCTGTGCCCGCGGCCCCGGGGTGCGGGGCTGCAGCCCCTGGGGGGGGGACACGGGACGTCTCTGTAAGATGTCCGCCCCCTCGGGCTCCTTGCCTGGGTTTGCGGCTCGTCGTTCTGCATGTCAGCCCTGTAACCGGTGCCGGCACGCCGCCCCTGTCGCAGGAGGTCCCCAGGCTACAGAATTTGGGTGGAAATATCCCGGAGGAGCAGTAATGCACCTCCCTTCCTGCTGCCTCTTCTTGCCGCCCTGCCTAGGCCCCTACCTTTGTCTGCACCTCACAGGGTGGGCTCTGATGTATCGCAGGATCATTAGCTAATGAATCGTACCGTTCTTGTCCATCCCCTTTCTCCCAGTCATCAGGCCAAAAATCTTATTTATATGCACTTACATCCACTGCTGTTGTAGCATCTACCTTTATTAACCATCAGTTTGGGTTTTTGGTGGGGTTGGCTTGTTTCCCAGCCAGCGAATATACCTCATGTTTTGGAATTGCCGTTTCTGGATGCTGCTTTGTCAGAACCGTTACCAACGATGAACCTGTGAAAAAGGTTAAAATAAGAAGGGTGCATGTGGCAAACCGAAGTTACGTATGTGAGCCCATGGGTGCTAGTTTAATTCCCTGGTATGGTTCAGCAGTAGGAACGGAGATGTAGTTGCCTGTGTGGTATTCTGTGCTGGCAAGTGAAACGCACCTTTTGGGAAGCTCGAGTCTCGATCTAACCCCAGTGTTATTTTGGCCTTTTGAAAAAAGGGCCAGGTGGCAGAGTTCAGTCTGCTTCAGTGTTTGAAGTTCATTGGCAAGCATTCAAATTTACCTCTGCTTGTTTTTTCCCCCTAAACCTATTTTGGAGAAAGGGTTTTGTAAGCACATGATTGTGAAAACTGAGCGATGTAAGGTTTATTTGCAGTGCTTCAGAACTCTTTGGACTTGCAGTTCAGTGTATTGGGCTGCGATACAGTTGTACCACTGGGATGGGGACTTTTTTTTAAGGGTGTGATGCTGGATTTTCTTTTGCTTGTTAGAGGATTTGGGCTTTTTTTTTTTTTTTTTTTTTTTTCTGGTGGTGATGGTTGGGTGGGGGAGAACAGACACCGGTTTTCTTTTGTGTTCTTTGTTTTTAAGCATGACCCTGGGATAGACCAAAATACCTGAAGGAATAGATTGTATGCACCCCACTGCAAACTTGCTTTTCCTTTATAAAAAGAAATACTGCTTTTCAGAAAGGCTAAGGTCCTTTCTGCACTTGGGAGTTTGCTTTCAGCACTTTCAAAATAAAAGCCCACAAGTCAGCTGAACCAAGTTAATAGAGAAGGTGTTTTTATCTTGCACTGCTGGAGAAATCTTGTCTTACTACAAGTATTCTGTGAGTATTTTCATCGTCCTTTGTCTTACAGATGACAAAACTAGAGAAAGAGGTTGAGTTGGAAATAAATCTGTTTTTCTGTTACCTGTGATTGCATTGTAGCCTTGTGAAAGGTCTGATGGCTCCATGGGAATTACATTCTGTAAACAGCTATGACCTGGTTTGATTTTCTTCCTTTAAAGCACCTAGAAGACTCCATTGAGAACTGGAGTGTGACAAGTTAACGGGGAAAAAAAGAAGCCGTTCTTTCCATTCCATGGATCCCTTGGGTGCACCTTCCAAATTTGTGGATATCGACACTCTGCCAAGCTGGACTGATGTCTATGAGGCTAAGCAGCTGGATTCTCACCCAAACCCTGTTGAAAAAGCTCAAGTTGATGTTAGATCACCTTTTCCATACAGGAAGGACATAAATGCAAAAATAATATTATGGTAAGTCCAGCATGGTTCCAATGCCTTTGTCATCACCTCTCCATTTCCTGCAGGATCTGACTGCCTCAAACAACAACCACTCCATGTTTTTCTACCAAATTCTATTGATAAGTACAGTGTGCTGAGGTGAAGTTAACCCATCAGTTTTTCTTTCCTGTGTCTCAGATACTCAAACCTGCTCTCTAGGTGAGTAACTCTGTTAATCAGCATGAAGAGAGGAGGATTTAGAATGATGAAATGCTGTTAGAGAATCCTAGAATCAACAGATTTATTGGGGGGCGCAAATTAAGGGATCAGCCTGAACATCTTTCCTGATATATACGTGTGGGAAATAGAACTGTTCATGGATTTGCTGAACCTGATGAAAGAAAAAAAAGCAAAAGGTTAAACATCTCCTGTGGCCTGTGTTTGGGTAAAATAAATGTACGCAATTTGAACTGTCACTTTTATCTCTCCCTGTGCTTGGGAATTGTTATTTCCCTTCCTATGCTGTTTGATTCCAAAATCCCTATGACAACTGCTGTGACAAAAAGCAGGTCAGAGTTCTGCTGTTCCATCTTCATGCATGTATCTCTGCTGTGTTTATCTTCTGCATGTCTGATCCTTGAGCAGCAGACTGAACACGATCAAATTGTGGGTTCACAATTCCAGAACAAATGTAATGAAAACTTGACTGGCCACAGTGTCGCTTGAGATCTTTGGTGGTCTGAGGAATAGCAGCAGCAGTGAGGTGCCCTGGATGGCATGCCTGCAGATAAGGGCGGGGAAATTGACATGTTTGAAGTTTTAGAAATAGCATATCATAAGGAGTGTTGTCTTTTCTCTAAGATATGAGTGAATACATTTTTTTTTAATGTGTTATACTGTGCTGCTTCACATTTTCTGCTAACTAAACCACCCTACATAAAACGAAAACACTGCATTATCTACGTACACCCCTAAATGACTGTTGAGGCTGAGAATTTTCAAGGAAATGAGGGGTTGCCTGCAATCTCTCTTATCAGTTGGAGACAGGATGATTCTGCATGGGCATGTCAGGGCACACTACGCTACGTGGGAACTGGGATATTGTTAATGCTTTAACTTATCATTTCCTTGCTTGTCAGCATTTATTTGAGAATATCCTGCTTAATCTGATGTTTAACCTGCAATAAACTTTCCTTGTTTCCTCAGGAAAGGAGATGTAGCGTTACTGAACTGCACAGCCATAGTAAATACCAGTAATGAGTCTCTCACCGATAAGAATCCAGTATCTGAAAGCGTCTTCATGCATGCTGGGCCTGACCTGAGGGATGAACTCCAGAAGCTCAAGGGTAAGTAGCTGGAGCCATTTTTCATACTGAAATCTGCTGTCCTTGCATAGTACAAAGCATGAGCCAAAATCAAGATGTAGCTTTTTCTCTTTTTTTTCTCTCCCACGTCTGCTGTTAAGGTGAAATAAAGAGGGGAGGCTAGACTGACATACGTTTCCTCCACTTTTGGTGAGGTTTACATTAGCTGGATTCTTTGTTAACATGTCGTATTGCTGATAATGAGACTTACAAACATTCAGTTTTATTCTCAATGCCTGTTAGATGAAAATAAGTGTATTTTTTATTTTGTGTGAGGAACCATGAGTTTATAGTTATCCAAGGTCATACAAACGTCTGATACAGCTTGCGGTTAAAACTGAGATTTCCCACATGGTAGTGAGCTGAATTTTGAGACCAAACTGATTCCTGAGTTGTACTGGTCACTCTCTTTGGTAACAGCTCTATCTCCTTGTCATGTAGTAACAAAATAGATAGAAGGAGCATTATATTTCCAATGCAGGCTCTCAGTAGCTTAAATTGCAATAGAACAGGCATGTTTAGTTTTATAAAATCCTATTCAACTCATTCAGCTTGCCTTTTGTGAGTAAGCTGGAAGTAAGACAGGAGGAAGAGTAACCGTTGCATAGTAGAGGGTGAAGTCCATGTGCATCCTTAGAATGGAAAGAACTGTTAAAATACAGCAGATGTTGTAGAATAGCTAGGACCCTGGTACGTATACTCACTCCTCTAAAAATAAACGGAGGGGTTCTTTCAGTGCATTGTGGGGTGGGAAGAGGGACGTTTCAAGGAGTCCTTAACATTCAAGATCTCTCAGCTCTGTAGGAAGTTCTCTATAAAAGTTGGGCTGAGCTTCTTAAATTCTCTTTTACCATCCTGAGCTATATGCAGTTTACATCCTCCACCTCTGTGGTGACACTGATGTCTTTGATGTATTCTGCAGATGCATGATTCCTTGTGATAGTTTCCCTTTAGTCTTGTGACAAGATCCTTTCAGAAATCAGTACTTCTCTGATGCTCTACTGACGTGTTGTGTGGTGGAAGAAACTGGGTTACGGTTTTGGCTTTTGTGCACTATTAATGAGTTTCACAGTAGCAGAAACAAAGCTTAGTTAAGAAACTAGTTTATCACACTTTTGTCACCTCAGTTTCTTTTTTGTGCTCTTTCCCATTTAATTTTTAATTTTTCTTTATGTTGGAGAAAGTTCTTGGTGAGAATTAAAAATGTATGATCTTGGGTCTGTAGATTGTGTGGAGCGGTGATTTTCAGTCAAGTTACTTCTGCTGCTGCATATATTTCCATGTTTCGTAGACTAAAAAAAAAAAAAAAAACATGATCTTAAAGCATGTGACATGCTGATCTTTAGAAGAATTGTGCTTTCTTTAAGGCTCAGCTAACGTCTCTGTTCCTGGGAACAGTGTAGTTTTGATTAACACAGAAATACTACAGGGAGTAAAGGGAGGGATTTTTTATCACCAGATTAAAATAATAAGATCTCAACTTCAGTTCCATTTTTGCCACAGACCTTGACCTTGTACAAGTTGCTGTACTAGAGCACCTGACTCTGTGTCTTAAAATTGGAATAATACTTGCTGCTTGATTTAGTTTCACAAATTTTGTAGAGATCTTTACACAGGAGGCATTGGGAAGTACAAAGTGTGATGCACGAGTAGTTAGAAATCACTGATTCTGCATGTGGTTGTCTGAATTTCTTAGTATCCCTACGGAGATCACAGTTATACCTCAGTCAAACTCTCTTAATTCTTTTCCACAAGAGAAAATACTTCGGACAATTTTTATTACAGGCCTTTGCTTGCACTTTTGAGTTTGTGTGACTTTATTCTTCCTTCTTGATCCATTCAGATCACAGAATCATAGAATGGTTTGTCTTGGAAGAAACCTTAAAGCTCATCCAGTTCCAACCCCCCTGCCCTGAGCAGGGAAACCTTCCTCTAATCCAAGTTGCTCCAAGCCCCATCCAACCTAGCCTTGAACACCTCCAGGGATGGAGCATCTGCAGCTTCTCTGGGCAACTGATTCCAGGGCCTCACCACACTCATCGCAAAGAATTTATTCCTTGTATCTAACCTAAATCTGCCCTCTTCTAGTTCAAAGCCATTCCCTATTGTCCTATCACTACACCCCCTGACAAAGAGTCCTGCTCCAGTGTTCCTGTAGGCCCGCTTTAGGTACTGGAAGGCTGCCATAAAGTCTCCAGGGAGCCTTTTCTTCTCCAGGGTGAACAAGCCCAGCTCTCTCAGCCTGTCTTCATAGGAGAAAATAATTGCTTGATATCTGATATCTGATATATTAAATGTTTTGGCTTTAGCTTCTCATTTTCCTATCTTCAGCTTACCTAGATATGTTCTTTGGAGTCAAGGCATTTTAGAGCATGTGCAGTAGTTCAAAGTGTGTGCTTAGCTTTAGTATGTCATTGTGTTCTTTCTGCTTAATTCAGAATAAGGAAGGTTGACTTCTATAGAAAGTAATGTGATTTATGGGATCAAAAAGTTCACAAGGTGTTGACTTAAAGGCAATATGTTGCTGTCATTGAAAAGGCATGCCTTAAGTCTTGAGTAAGATTTTCAACCTGGAATATTTCTTGCCATAAAACATGCTTTCATGTGTGCTGTGAAACAGCCTGTCTGAGCACCACAACAAATTCAGTGGAGTAGGAGAGAAAGTGAACATTTCTATTCAGTGTGAAGCTTCATAATCAACTTGAATCAAGCTGCAGCAGTGCTGCTGCCAGAAGGGTGGTCCCAGCCACTTGTTCACACAGCATTTATTTTTATGGGCAATAGCAACCTGTAAGATCAGGTTGAAAGCTGATCTGGTGAAAAGATTAGTTTTCAGCTAGATTAGAAAGCTTAAGTGGCTCTCTGCAGCTGTACAAGCAGAAGGAAGAAGATGAGAAATATCCCTCCTCGAGGGCTGGGAAAGAGAGAGACTGAAAGTACTTCTTCAGCTGTTCAGAACTGCAGTGGACTTGATTTCTTGTGAAATGATTTAGGTGAAGAAGGGGAGTGTTAGCAGGCTTTTCCTCCAGGTACCTTCCCTGAAGGAAAAGCAGACTTCAAACACAATAGCTGTTGCTGGATATATTTTTTTTTTTTAATCCAAAACGTATTGACAAAGGGAAGGCAGTGGAGAGGCTCAGATGTCACAGAGGGTTCTGACAAAACGCAAAAAAATTGCAAAGAAATGCAGAAATAAAACAGGAGTAACTTGCAGGGGGTAGCCAAAGAACAGTGCTAATCAAAGTGAGTTAAAGACTATGCTAGCATGCAGTACATGATCCTATAGTGTGTAACTGGAGGGTGCTGGGAGTGGAACGATTAAATGTGGTGTTCAAACTTCATTGCCTTCGGACTAGACATCTGGTCTGTCAGGAAAGGTATGATCTCCTTGAAAATTATACTTACGCCTCATGGACACTAAGAAATTTGCAAAACAATCAGTGTGACTTTGTTCTCGGAGTGCAGATGAAATGTGTGCTCAGTCTTTCCAGTTCATATAAGTGAGTTTGATTAAGGAGCTTTGCAGCCCTTTTATCCAAAAAGCAGTTTCCCAAAGCCAAGCTGTTAAACCCAGAAGGACTTTTTATTGGTGGTTGTATAACATATTTGTATATCACTGTTCTGCATGTTGTTAATACATTTCTCCCTTTGGCTCTGTCTGTAGTGTATGCACTGCAATTAAGACAGCATTTCTAACGATTTATGGTTTGTCTTTGTATGTGTAGCTTTTAAAATTGAGAAGAATTAGCACAGCCTTCACCTCTTCAACCTGACTAGGTGGTATTAAGCAGTTGCTATGAGAAAGTGCTATCCTTAATATTTGATATCCAAACTACTGACTTTTACGGATGAAGTCAAATTATCTGACCCAGGAGAAAGTCGAGGGCTTGAACGCTTCTGACCTTACGACATTTGTGCAAATCCTGGTGTTTATTTTTTTTTTTCAGGGTGCAGGACAGGGGAGGCTAAACTCACCAAAGGATTTAATTTGGCTGCACGCTTCATCATTCACACAGTCGGACCCAAGTACAAGAGCCGGTATCGCACAGCAGCTGAGAGTTCTCTGTACAGCTGTTACCGCAATGTCCTGCAGCTCGCAAAGTAAGCATCCAGCAACTTACGTAAGGCTTGCATGGCACATCCGTTCTCCTACAGGAGGCAGAGTGGCTGTGGATATCTTCTCGCATCGATTGGATTTGGATCAGAACATAAGAATGTCACTGTGTTTATGGTATACCTCACGTCTTCTGATCTGTGCGGAGGTTTAAATAAAATGTAGTGAGAGATCTGAGCGGGTTCAAGTCCTGAAACAGCGTAGCCAGAGCTGTGCAGCATTCAGACATTCTGAGATGCATCATTTATAATACTGCCAGGCTCCGTGCTGCAAAAATCTTTAAAAGAGCTTGGTCAAGCAGCAGTTTCAGGTGTCTCTCTGCAGCCACACGGACATACCCAGTCAGATCAGACTGCTGTATCAGTTCATGTATTTGGCCTCTCAGCCCTCATACAGTAGCCACAGTTCTCAGTCAGGGTGCAAGGTTATTTCTAAATCAACAGTTACTGCAGATGGTTCTGTAGCTTTTCCTCTTTCATCCGTAGTGTCTTCTACTTCCTCTTAGCTAACATTTTTTTCATCTTTATGGTTTCTGTTTTTCTGTGTTCTTTCCTGAATTCTGTTCTCCCATGAGGGCTGTTGTAATAGCAGTCGGCAAAAAATAGTTGAACAAGAACAGTGTCAGAAAATTTACTTCACAATTACGCAGGGTAGGGAAGATAATTCTTCCAAGTCTGATCTCTGTGTTGTAGTGCAGTAGTAACTGTTTCACAATCCAGATTATAGCTAAGTCTTCTAGTATATACCAGTTCTCAGTTTTTGCTTTTTTTTCTGCCTCAGAAGTGGCAAGCAAAGCCAGGTCTGGATTGGAACCTCTAATAATGAAAAAAAAAAAAAAAATGATAATTCTGCTTGCTGATTTCCAAGTGACTTTTAGTCCTCCTATTCTCTAGAGTGATTTTTGACACCTGTGAAATTACTGTCTACCAGCTCTGAGCTTGTTCAAACTCCTCTGACTATTTGCACCACCTTTACTTTACTTTTCTAATATTCTAATTTTCTAATATTGTTACTGTTTAGGTATATATCACTCCTTGCCAGTGGTTTTCTAATCGTATGTAGGATCAAGTAAGCCACTTCACTCAGTGTTTGGACCACTGACAAAACAAATGGCAGGGCAAGTAAAGGAACATAATACTTACAATAAAGATCACCTTTTCTTCCCCTCCTTTCCCTTGTTGTCAGTTCTATACAGGAAGGAAAGTGTTTTGAAAGGATTACAGGGAGCTCGAGGTAAGAATTTCATTCAGGGTATGAGAAATTGCAGAAAGAAGGTAGCTGAGGTAGAAGGAGAAACCTGAGAACAAACACAAGAAAAAAACAACATGGAATCATTAATGGTTCTTTCCTTCCCTGCCTAATAATAGTATGTGTGCATCTTGCCAGGAAAGCATTCTTCTGCACAAACCTGAAAGAGGGTTACTACTGTACAGAAGCAGGAGAAAAGTACTGGTGTTACCTACTGTGTTGGCAAAAGTTTGTTCCCACCTGACCTCAGGTTATGTTTCTGTTCATTTACTTCTCTATTTCTGGATTTCAGGGAACAGGCAATGTGCTCTGTAGGATTTTGTGTCATTAACTCTCTGAAAAGATGCTACCCCTTGGAGGATGCAACCCACATAGCACTGCGTAAGTTTATGTTGGAAAGTGAAGTAAACTGCATGACAATATTAAACAGATTGCTTACCTCTGACAGACTGCTGTTGATATGGGGAAACTTTTTTAGGGGGCTGTAATGTGTTACAGGAGGCCATAAAGAGGCAGGATTTGCATGGGTGAATAGGAAATGGAGGATAAAGACAAATGACCTTTCTCCAAGAGGTCATCAGTAAGCATCCACGGGTTGGATGCTGTCTTGGAACTTAGCATTTGATACATTTGTTAATGATGTGGAAAGGATGCTGAAGAGTGAGTTGAGAGTTTGCTGGTAATAAAAAAATGTTCAGGATAACAAGGATGAGGCCTTACCTGTGAATAACTGTAGGTGGACCGCAAGCAACAGAGTGAATTTCACCTGCTATTTCAGTGTTGTCAGCATATCCAAATGTAAAGTGGTATTCTTGCCCCACTGACCCACCCCTAGATGGTTCTGCCTTCACATGCAAAATGATGGGCTAATGCCGGGAAGCACGGCCTTGAGATTATAATGGTTCCATGAAAACAACAGCTCAACAGAGTTCAAAGGAGCAAGCTAAGTAAGACTGAACAAAATGAAGAATGCTGTGCTGTAAACCTGTAGGTTGTCCACCCCTCAAGTTGCGCATCCAAGAAAAAACTAGAAGTTAAGAGGTCAACAAGAACAGGCAGAGGCAAGGAACAGCTGAGTAGGCTAAAGTCAACCTTAGACTGCAATACACTGAACTTGAAAGGCGTGTGATAGATGTCTGTAAAATCATGAGTGGCATGGAAATGGTGAAAAGGAATCGAATGTTCACAGTCTCCCACGACAAATACTATGTATTTGCCTTTTTTTTTTTTTCCTCTTTTAACTTTTCATTCCCATTGTCCTGCTCTTCCTGCTTTCCACCACCACCCATTCCCTGGACCTCCCTGTGTGGTACTCCTGCACAACAGGGATGTTGTTGCAGGTGGAATGATAGGCTTTTCCTCTTGCTGTGCAAGCTGTCTGGAGAAATCTCACCCTTTGCTTAGCAGAGGTGCTGGCACTTGAAGAAACCGATCCATCTGTTTCTCTGGTTTCTCTGCCACCTGCCTGAGTAAGACTTCTGAAAATATCTGCTCACACAGGTTCAGAAAAATGTTTGCTGTGGAACTGCAGAATTGTGTTTGTCCTATAAAGTAGTGTTGTGGTCAACCCAGTTACACGTTAATTTCTCTACAGGAAGTTTTTGAAAAGAGTTTTTTTTCTGCTGACCCATTGTTACTTCTTTCCTTTATTGCTTTGTTGTTGTCTGTGTAGGGCTACATGCTACTTGATAAAAATGTTGCTAGGCCCATGTATTTGTTTGGATGTTTTTTCTCTTAGCAATCTTGATAGAAAAACACTTGAAGATCCTGGTATCTGTCAGGTTTACAGATGAGGGCCCTGAGCTGCAATACAAGGACATTTCTGACTGGGAGTTTAGTTACAAAGCATTTCCCCTAAACTGCAAATGCTCAGGAACTTGACAGTGTTCTTGGATTATGCTACAGTTTTGTGGAGTCCAAAAGTTAGTAGAGGGAATAAATTCTCTCATGACTTACATTTATGATTTCTCTATGCTGCTTTTGCATAGCTTACCCCTGAGTTTTTGTGTGGCTAACTCTGCCTTGTGCCAGCTTCTGCTATGGCTTGCTTATCTAGTTGCTTTCCTGGTAACTGAGGGAACTGCAACTTGTTCTAGGAATATCCGTTTTTGACAACTTGCAGAGACTTGGTAAAGGAGGGCTTTGGTTTGTTTTTTTTTCACAGGGCACTAAGATCACATTCCATAAATTGAGGTGTGCCTAGTAAGCTGAAATCACAGAGAGACTTTTTCTTTTTTTATCCATCTGTAAAGAGAGAAGCAGGAGGGAATGAGGATGGAATTTCCAGTATGCCCGAGAACCCATTTCATGTTAAACCACCACTTAATCCATGCTTGTGCACTGCCTGTGGAGCTATTTTGTACAAGGAGAGAGATGTCTTTCTCTGTTCTGCCCTCCGTTGATTTCCATGCTTGTAGTCACACATGTAAATTTCTTCTCCTATTTTGCTAACTACATTTACTCTTCTTCCTTGCAGGCACAGTTAGAAGGTTCCTGGAGATTCACGGGGAGACTCTGGAGAAGGTTGTGTTTGCAGTCTCTGAGCTCGAAGAGGTATCTCTTTGATGTTCCTTCCATCAAAATTCATGGACGTGTTTGATCTCTGCAGCAGTATTAACCCCTGCACTGTAGACTGGGACTCGGATTCTCCCTAACAAATCATCCTATCTCGCTTAGACTTTTGGTTGCACAGCTTATTTCTGTCTCTTATCAGCAGAGTATCTTTTCCAGTACTTTTTCCCAGTACACTTTGAGCAGCCACCATAGATTTGTTTACAGTCTTCCCATTTTTGGCTTCCACATTCCTGAGCCGTAAACAGGAGTCAATATTAGAGGTTAGAGCATGCGGTTGTGCTGGATGCATTCTACCAGCTAGACACGAATTTCTAACGCAAGACTTGCTCTTTACACAAGGTTTGGTCTTCGGCTTTTAAAAGATTGCCCTGATTTCCATTCAGATGTAAAGACATTAAACATTGCTTGCTGAAGTAACAAGCTTGATGTTTAATGATTTGTTTTCAGATAAGTGCTAACAGTTTCAGTCCTGTTTTTGGCTGGAATAGTTAATTTACTTCCTAGTAGCTGTTACGGTTTTGTGTTTTGGATTTAGAGTGGGAATAATGCTGATAATGCATCCATATTCTAGTTGTTGCACAGCAGTGCTTGCACTGAGTCAAGGACTTTTCAGCTGCACTGTCTTTATCTCAACCCTTGAGTTTTTACTTCTTTTATTATTTTTTTCTGATTCTCTACCCCATTCCACTGAGGGGGAGTGAGCAGACATCTGTGTGGTGCTTAGCTGCCTGTCAGGTTAAACCACAACGGTCCTTTTGGCACCCAATATGGGGCACAAAGGGTTGAGATAATGACAGATCTGACCAGAGTGTGTTACAACACAATTGTTATATGCACTTTATCAGTTTAATAGTTGCTGATCAATGGCACTGAACATGATGCTCAAGGTGTACACAACAGCCATGTAAAGGACTGTTGTGGTTTAACCCAGCAGGCAACTAAGCAGCCATTCACTCCCTCCTCCCCTGCCCCCAGTGGCATGGGGCATGGGGGGGATGTAGGGGGAAAGGTAAAATCTCGTGGGTTGAGATGCAGACAGCTTAATAGGACAGAAAAGGAAGAGAAAATGATAAAAACACACAAAGCCAAGTGATGCACAATGCGTTTGCTCAACACTAGCTGACCGATGCCGAGCCAGACCCCGAGGAGCAGCCCTACTCCCCCAGCCAACTCCTCTGTTTTATTGTTGAGCACAATGCCGCTAAGGGATGTCCCTTTGGTCAGCTGGGGTCAGCTGTCCTGGCTCTCCCCCCTCCCGGGTCCTTGTGCCTCCTCACTGGCAGGGCAGCAGGAGGAGCTGAAAAGTCCTCGACTCAGTGCAAGCACTGCTCTGCAGCAATTAAAACATCAGTGTGTTATCAACACTGTTCTCATCCTAAATCCAAAACATGGCACCATACCAGCTACTAGGAAGACAATTTATTTTATCCTAGCCAAAACTAGGACAACATCTCTTACATATTGGACTTAATAATAGCTGCTCCTGTGCAGAATACCCACACTGTTCAGATTCTGTCACATCTGGATGACAAAAGGAAATTATTTAACAGGGGTTCTAAATCTACTAGTCTGCTGTAGGGAACATGTGATGAGGTATTACAATGTTTAGTAAAGATTTTCATTGTTTTCCTACATGTGGGGTTTCTCTTGGTTGTTTCTTGTTTATTCTTCCTCCAGTCAGATCACTCAAGGTGATCTGTGTAGTGATCCATTTTAATCTGAGCAACCTGTGCATCTACACGTATTGTAACATCATTATAAAGCTGAAGTATCTTCAGTCCACCTGAGTTCATACAATTTAAAGCAGAATCTCCTCTGGGTTACTTGCCAATGTGGCACAAAAAAAAAAAAAAAAAAAAAAAAAAGTTAACCTTGATAAAGGCTATCTGCTTTTATTGCCAAATGGCAGCTCAGTGTAAGCCATCAAGGAAAGTAGCACTTTGCCTCCAAACCTCAGAGAAGATACCTGCTACAAGGGGAAGTGTTACATATCTGAAGATCAAGGATGCGTGATAGGCCTTCACGCATTTTTCTTATTTATAGGCCACTTACCAGAAGTTGCTGCCTCTGTATTTTCCAAGATCATTGGAAGAAGAGATACAATCCTTGCCTTACCTCCCTGCAGATATTGGTAATGCGGAAGGGGAGCCTGTAGTACCAGAGCGGCAGATCAGAATTACTGAGAAGCCAGGTGTTCCAGATGGTGAGTTCTTAATTCGATTTTGGAATAAGGATCTCCTTGTGAAAGTAAGGAAAAAAAAGAAAAAAATACGTGGTGAGCAGAGAGGTATCTGGGGTGAGGTGATGTGGGAAGACAGGCTGTAATGAAAAGAATTGTCAAGTTGCTTCATTAGCTTTTTGTGTTCGACAGCAGTAACTTCTGCTTTCTGTCTCGACGTGGAGAGTGGTTAGAGGATGTGGTAAAGCCGTTGTTGTGTCTTTTTATTTTGGTGGGGGGAGGGAGTTCATTCCCTTTGCAAGTTTTCTCCTGAGCTGGTTAGGAGCTTCTTTTCCCATTCAGAATTGTAACAGCCATTGACTGAAAAAGTCATTATTGTTACTGGACTGTCATGGGTTACTTATTAAAATGTTGTTTCTAGCCAGGTCAGATTCTGTTGATCCAGTACATGTGTCAAACTAGTAGGAGCTTAATTAAAATTAGCAGAAACTCCCCTAAAAAGTAGAGGAACTAGATCAATCCAGAGATCAGTGTTTGGGGAATGGCTGTCAGAAGCTCAGTGAAAGAAGACAGATTATAATGAGGTTGCCTGAGTTTCAGGGTTGAAATGGTGAGAGGTGGATGGCAAAACAATACAGCGTGTAAATGGGCATAGCTGGTATATTCTGCCTTCTTCGTTAAGCAATCCTGTGAAAAGTTTGCACTTCAAAACAGGCCTTAAACCGTCAAAAACAGAGAATCTGGAATGGTTTCCAAAGGTTTTCTGCTTTTGTGTGACTGGTAGTGATAAGGCTGAATATGCAACAAAGATGCACACAATTTCCCTGTTCATGGTGTGATATCTGATGTACCAACTCTTGCTGTTCAGACTACACTCTTCTTTTTTTCTTTTCCCTGCCTAAACCTCTGGCCAGAGTAGTATAGAGTGGCTGATCAGTGTGAGGCACTTAGCCACTGGCTAACAATTTCAGAAATTATGGGTTTTGTATATATAGGAGCAAATGGGTATAGTGGAATCCTACACTCTCGTTGCGTTGTTACTGTAGCATGTCATACTAAAGTTGGGAAACTCATTTCCTATCATCCAAATTGCCCAGAGAGGCAGTACTAGAAGCCTTAACAATATTCCTTGATGTTATAAAGTTCAGTGAAGCATTCTGTTATGGATGCCAGCAAGTAAGCCTGTGCTCTCATACTTCATTGCACAGCCATGTAGTAGATGCCCAAACTCAGGTTATCACTCTTCTACAACATCTGTTTCAGCAGAGTCAACATAAAAGGAAGAAGTGAGCCCTTTCTACAGTACAGCTTCTAAGCTGAATAAAACTGCAGCACATGTCCCTCTGCATGCTAACTTTTCCTCTTACAACAACTAGGACAACTGGAAATCCCAAGTCACTCTCTCCAGACCTCACTGTGGAATGCACTTGGGAGAATTAACCATTTTCTGTGTGTTACAAGGTGATAACTAGGACTTGCCCCGTTATTTTCCAGATAAACCAACACTTTAAGAGAGTCTGTATTTCTCAGTTGCGTGCTATAATCATGGTACACTGTGGTTTTTGTGTGTGTAGCATGACGAATGAGTTGGCTCACGGAGATATTTAGCAGTTCATCAGCAGCACTGCTGTTTCGTACACAGCTTGAACATTTTATGCTACCTTTGTTTCTACTGCAGATGCTTCAGATGAAGAGGGGTTGGAGGCAGACTTGTCTTTCATTGGTTCCCATGCTTTTGCCCGCATGGAGGGAGACGTTGACAAACAGAGACGCCTCATCCTTCAGGGACAGTTGTCAGAGGCAGCACTGCAAAAACAGCATCAGAGGAAGTGAGAATTTCCTTGCCTGTGTGAATGTTTTGGGTTAGCTAGCTGTTCAGAGGACCAACTCCCACGATGACTTTGTTACCTGTAGGGTCTGATGTCACCCTGAATGAATCTCAGTGGTGGCTTCTCTAGCCTGAAGGGAATGGGCAGTAAAAGGGAAGCCATTGCTGAATCCTCTAGCACGCCCAGTGCATCGGGCCAGCTGGTTTATCCCTTTGCCACAGGGTGTCACTCTTTAATCATCACTTTCTGTGGTGGGGTCACACTGTCTTTTAGTACTGCCTGCTTGCTCCTGAGGCTCTGGGCAGTTAGCAAGTAGTTTTTAGTTTGTATAAAATGGAAAGATTTTAAATATAAATATAAATATAAATAATGGATGGTGACGGTTCTTCCCTCTTTATTTTTCCTTTCGTCTTTGCCACTAGACTTAATGTGCATAGGCGCTTTCCAAAAAGCCGGTCCCATGCTAGGGAATCTTTAAGGTGTGATATTTGCCTTGTTTACTCAGATGAAGCACTAAATTCTTCACCGTTTAAGAAATAAAATACATACGTGATTCTGGCTGCTGAGTAGTAAGGTTCAACTTACAGACTTTCTTAAGAAATCTTCTGGTTTTTAAATGCTGAGACAGAGGTGTTTCAGTGGAAAAATCTTTGAGATGTTTTCAGCCCAAATGCAATGCCACCGATAGTTACTAGGTGGTGCATATTCAGTGCCCCAGTAAAAATCAGTGGGGAAGTCACTGACACTTGAATGTTTATTTTAATACTTCTTTATCAATTTGAAAGTAGCTCTATTGATCAGAAACCCACTTTAAAAAGAGATCAAGTCATGAAGCGCTTGTTTTATCCTTCCTTCCCCATATACTTATTTAGGCTTCTAATGCTGACCCAAAGGGGATTAGATCTGACCAGATGTTTTTCACTTTCTAGTTACAATCGCTGGCTGTGTCAAGCAAGAGCTGAAGACCTCTCTGATATAGCTTCCCTCAAAGCCTTGTACCAGACAGGTAAGTTCAGGGCAAGATGACTCGCTATGGTGATGACTCTGTCTTAAAGTAAAAATGCAAAGTAAAAATATGATATTTTCTTTGGAATTTGAGTACAATACATCACGTCATCACGTTTGAAACCTGGCCAGGAACTAGGCAACCCTCTGTAGAAAACCTGGTATTTTCATGTTCTTTCTTGAGTGACTTTGAAAAACTGTGTGGTAAGCTCCCCAGCAGCTCCTCTTTAACAGTCTGAGGATATATGCATATTCTGAATTTGTCTGTAGAATGAATGCAACCAGTAATAGTCTCAGAGGAAGAATGAACTTAGTGTGAATTACAGTTTAAACAAAGAAAAAGTAATGTTCAGTGGTTAGTTTAGCAACAGTAGTAGGGAGGTGCAGTTATGCTTTCTGATGTGCAAGAGGTTTCTGGCTAGCAACTGTAGATGTAAATCAGTACAGTTAGATTTAGCCGACATATAAGAAGCTCTGTGTGAGAATTTATTGTTCAGTCTGAATAATGCCCACCCTTTGGTTGCAAAGAAATTAATGTTGCTTTGAGGTGATTAGTGCAGAGAACAAGCAGTTACCAAAGCAACTTTTAATAGAGCTTTCCTGAAGAAAATGGCTTTCTTCCTTTGCCCTCAGCTTGGGTTTGTATTGCTCTCCTCTGTATCTCTCTCATAGGACTAATGACATAGTACCACGAGAGGAACACCTTGCAACCTTGAGTTTGGTAGATAGGGAAACTAGGGGGAGAATCAGCATCCAGATGAGTTTGGTGGGAGGTACTAGCTGATAGACCCTTGCAGCATGGGAAAAGTCCTTGAAACGTAAGTTTCTTGGATGTGATGCAGCCTTCTTTTCTGGACCAGAATAGCCACTGGCATGGTAAGAAGTAACTCTAGCATATTTCCTCCATTTTTGAGATGGAAACCAGAAGCCCTGAAAAAATTCTGAGTTGTGGCTGGTTCTCCCTAGTTTAAAAAGGACCAGCTCTGAAACCTGACATGACTGGGAGGATTTCTGAGTCACATTTTTCTTTCTCTTGTAGGTGTGGATAACTTTGGTCGCACAGTAATGGTAGTGGTTGGAAGGAATATTCCTGTAACATTGATAGACATGGAAAAGGTGAGACTGTGCAATACAAGAGTTGTGTAGGTTGAATGTGAATGTTCAGGTTATGAAAGTCAGATTATAAGAGTACTTTAGAGTTAATTCTAAAAGTGTTATCTGTAGAAGACTTAAGAGACTAAATAAAAAATATTTTCATAGACAGATCAAAACTTATTCCCCCAAATGCTTTGTATGTCTTGGGATGGCTTTTCTGGAGAAGGAACTGGACTGTTTTCAGAGAAAATTGTTGGTTTTCTTCTCAAAAAGTAAGACTTGCTCTGCTTCAGTAACTGAAAGATATGGAAACTGAAATGTAACAAATTAAATGAGTAAACAGCAAAACTTCCTCTGTGAAGTCAGTTAAACAAAGAAAGACATCCAAATGATTACAGTCAAGTTCAAGACTCGGAGCGTTCACCTTGATTTTGTAGCTCAAACAAAATGCCACCCAGCTTCATGATTCCTGTTATTTGAATGAATTGAAGAAAGCATATTAAAATACAGTGCAACTGTGAAAGAGTTCTTTGCATATATAAATTTCACTTCTTTCCGTCTCAGGCTCTTCTGTATTTCATCCACGTCATGGATCATATTGCAGTGAAGGAATATGTCCTAGTGTATTTCCATACGCTCACAAATGATTACAATCAACTAGACTCTAATTTCTTGAAGAAACTCTATGATGTTGTTGATGCCAAGTGAGTGTCAGTAGGAGAAGAACCCCTCTGTGCTGTGCAAATGTTTGTCATTCCTTTTATCCGGTTTCCCATTTATTCATTGTGCTAGGACAAAGACCTAAGTAAGTAACAAAGGCAAAAAGAAGGGATATCTGTCATCTTTCCTGCTCACAGAATCATAGAATGGTTTGGGTTGGAAGGGACCTTAAAGCTCATCCACTTCCACCCAGGGATGGGACATGCACAGCTTCTCTGGGCAACCTGTTCCAGTACCTCACCACCCTCATAGGAAAGAATTTATTCCAAATACCTAATCTAAATCTGTCCTATTTTAGTTTAAAGCTGTTCCCCCTTGTCCTATTACTATACTCCCTGATAGCCCTTCCCCAGCTTTCCTGTAGGCCCCCTTTAGGTATTGGAGGGCCACTGTACAGTCTCTACTCTTCTCCAAAAACTCCTCTCTACTCAAAACCATCTATGAAATCAGGAAACGTTGTCCTCTGCAGTCTCCCTCTTGTTAGCTGCTAGAGAAACATATTGGGTGTATGGTCTGACTGTCCAGATGTAGGGCTTTTGGAACTTGACGTTGTTAGTTGTGACAGAAGAGGCTTTAGTAACCCTGGCAGTCTTAGGTTGTTTATAGTATTCACGGTCCACATAAAAGATGGGAGGCTATGTCTTTACCAGAAAGATAATCATTCTGCTACTTTTTTCTCTTTACATTTACTCTCCTGGTATCTGCCCTTATATGAGATCTAGCTTTGTAAAATCGCATCACTGGCACTTAAAATTATCTATATTTTGACAGTTTTGTTGTTTAGGTAAGCTTGATTAGAAGTCACTTTTAAGAGTTTTTTTTTTTCTTTCTTTTTTTAAATCAGGTACAAGAGGAATTTGAAGGCACTGTATTTTGTCCACCCAACATTTCGTTCAAAGGTGAGGTATAGTAGAAAATAACATTTTGGGTGTTGGCAGATAAACATGTAATCTTTCTTTCTCATTGCCATGCTCAGGCAGAGCTCTACTTTCCAGAACTTTCAGAGCAACACTGTATCTGACTCAGTCTCCTCCCTTGGAGGGTAATTAAGTCGACCTTGTCTCTGATTATATGGAGTTTAGATTGATGCTCTTTTCCTGATCACTGTTACTCTTCTGTATAGTCTCCCAGCCTGGAATGTCTCAAGAATTTCTTCATCCAGTAGCAACATCCTTTCAGCCAGGTTTCTCTGTGCATTTCAATACCTTTTGTAAAACAATATTAATATCTGAAGCTGGAAAAAAAATGAATTCTTTCCCTCCTAGCTACCATGTTAATATGTAGTCTGTCAGCAAAAGGTATTTTACTTGATTTTTATTTTCCAGAAGTTCAGTTTCTATTAGCAGAAACCGAACTGACTTTTATCCCAAGTTTGGAAAAATTCAGTGACCTGCCTGCCACCTGTCATGGGCCCTTGACCCTTCCCCCCCACCCCCCTAGTATTAGCATTTGTGACCTGCAGAACAGCAGCCTCTGCTTCTTGGAGGGTTTTTTCTTTTTCCCTTCATTCTGTCAGCCTAGATAAGAAATAAGTAGTCTAGTGCTCAATTTTGGAGAAGGTGGGTTTAAAAGCAAAAGTTTGCACCGTCAATCTAAACAGCAGTATTTAACAACTTTCCAAAGTGTGGATGGTGCCTTACTGGCCTTTGCAAAACAAAAATTCCTTCTCCCATTTACATCCAGACACAGAAGTACATATGCTTCCAGTAAAATCCTGTAGAATAAGTTGATAAGACTTTGTTATTTAAGAAATGTGATAAAATAGAAGGGGACACACATGCTTTCCATCAACCCAAAGGAGAGAGTTTTCAGTAGAACTGTTGGAAGTCTCTCTCCCTAGAACTGCCCTTTTTTTTGAAAATTTAAAGGCAAAGTGTTGGAATTGCTCCTGTGAGATACAAAGTCAGATAGATCATATTCTGAGCTGGCTAAACCAGAAGTGAAAACATGTTGCTACATAGACTTTTTTTTAAATACAAAAGTAGCAGAATAGCTGTCACTGTTGTACAGTAGAAAGAGGTTAAACTGGCAGCTGAGGAGGAAGAGAAGCTAGCATGGAGTTAGAGCACTACCTTTAAAGCTCTAAAGCTTGCTAGCACTCACTGGTATGTACTTCCTGACCTTGTTGTGTTATTGCAATGGTATCAATGCTTCAAGTGTAATTCACGCCAGATTTGGAATATTATGTTCAACTTGAAGGCTTTAAAACAGCACCATCTTAATTATTTTTGTTGGGGTTTATTTTCAGGTCTCGGCATGGTTTTTCACAACTTTTACAGTCTCAGGGCTAAAGGACAAAATCCACTATGTGGAAAGCCTTCAGCAGTTATTCACAGCCATACCCCCAGAACAGATTGATCTTCCCCCTTTTGTCCTTGAGTATGATGCCAGGGTAAGTGATTACATGTGGCAAGTATCTGTCTGTGTTCCCAAGTGTGGTTATTGTGTATCTCCCATTCTACTCTGCAAAACCTGTAAAGCGGTTAACCTCCATGTATTAAGAATGTGGAGAAGAAAGAGGGGAGACTTCTTGGAGAGTCTAGTTTTTCTTCTGTGATTAACAATTTTCTTAGATTTTTTTTCACTATTTGTCCAAGGAGGGGACAAGAAGCAGACTCCGTTCTCAATAGTGCAGCCTCCTGTGTGCACAAGAGGCAGACTAGCTTTCTTCAGCCAAGATCTGTAAGATAACATGCTAAGAGCCGGTGCAGAAGATAAAATTCATGTCATATATGTGCTGTATACTTTACACCTACTGAAAAAAAAAGTCTGTCTTGTCTTTTCCTGCTCCATGTATCAAGGAAAAAAAAAAAAAAAAGCAACAGAAAATGGAACTGTAGTAGGATGCCTTGCCATTGTGTGGGTTCATCCTCCTCTCAGGCCTCTGTACAAATGGTGGAATGCATATGGCTTGCACCATTCAAATCAACCTAATGAGGATGTCCTCCTAACTACAAAGTAGCAGACACAGCTGCATGGCTGCATAGGCAACTTTGTCTTGAAGGGAGTGACGGGCTATCCTAGCACTTGCAGTTTCCTTGCATCACAGTTTTGGCTGAATTTTAACCTGTATTTTGTGTTTAAAACCAGTTTAAAACTGATCTGTTCTGCTTGAATTGTGGTGGTCACTGTATTCGTAGAAAATGCAGTTAGGAGTACCTGTTTACATCCGCTTCTGTATTATCATCCATTGTACCAAGGTGTGTTGGAGAAGGCTTTTATTCAACTATTTATTCTGTTCTCATTGCAGGAAAATGGGCCTTACTATTCCTCTTATCCTCCATCCCCTGACTTGTGATCTGCAGTCCTGCAATGCTGCTGGTTTCCCATGGATCCAATGACCTGATGTCTGCCAAAACCTGTGCATTTGCCCATGTACAGAATTCAGAGAGAGGGTTTTCCTCCCCCAGCTCTGGTATTTTTTTACTGATGAGATATTTTCAAGCACTCAAGCAATCAGAGAACTTTATGCCACTGTGAACTGTACAACTATTTCAAATATATTTATCCAATGGAGAAGTTGATTTCAGGATCACTAGGTACATTTTATTTTCTTCTTTTTTGAAGCAGTTACATTTATTCCTGAACAGACGTTCTCTTTTCAGGGAAGTCCATCCAAAGCACTTGATCATATTTTTAACTATTATAATTTTCCACATCCATTTGCAATTCCTGTTTTTGACTGGTTTGTACAAATACTGTGCAGTACCAGCCTGACATGTTGCTCATCATATGGTCGCTGTGCTTCACGTCTGGTTACTTTCCCTTTGTTAGTGCTGATTACTCTGGTCTTGCCCCAGCAAAAGTACCTGGAATTGGGAATACCATGTCTGCAGGCTGATGAAAGCACTACAGCCAAGCAAAGATTACTGCAACACTTAATACGATAAACGCTGGGTGATATGGGAGCCTGATACAATCCCTGCCAGTTTTCATTGGACGATGTGACGTGTCAGGATGCCACTACCCTCCCAGTAAGAATAAAGTTGAAAAGCATTCAAAGTTTCTTTATACTCTTCTATAGTTGGTATGCTTTGAAGTGGACAGACGTGTTTCTATGATGAGCAAATACCGTCTGTCTGAAGTGGTGGGGAGGTGGAAGTGGCTCCAACGCCAAGCAAGGGTGGCAACCAAAGTGGTTGTTTTAGGGGTATCCTTTTTATTTCCTGGTGTACCGCATGGCACAATATTCTGTATGGCACCTGTTGGTTTTGACAGTGTGCACGTGAGAACTCAGCAGTGATATGAAAGTGGAGGTTGAAAGTCTTTCAGCCTGACAATAGAATACTGAGAGAAGAGGGAGAAAGCTCCCTTGTAAAACATCATCAGGGATGATGACATCCCTGGTAGGAAGAATGTCACAAAAGTACTGAGTATGAAAATGATGCTTTGTTTTTCAAGTTTTCATTCTAGCTGCTCTTCTGTGCTGACACATCGCTGACACTCTCTCTTTGCCAAACCTCAGTTTTCCTTTTTTCTGCCACCTTTGCAATAACTGCCTTCTTAAGTGTAAGTGAAAGTCATCATGAAATCTTCAAAGGCGGTTATTCGTACCCACCACGTTGACTGGGAACAGGTCTCTCTCCTACTTAAACACACTGAAAATTGTTAGGATAAACAGGGAAGAACCCTCCCTTTGTCTTGATCATCTAATTGCATGTCACAATTCATGACTGAAACCCAGAGTTTCGGCCTTCTTGTGTTAGTACGGTGAAAGATGGCCCATACTGAGTTTCCTTTCTCTCCTACCTTGGCCTCCTTTTGGCTTAATGTCGTGTTTATACTCCACATATCCTCAGCATGTTGGTATGTCGGTTACAGATGAAGATAACTTGGCTGGGGTTTAACAGTCATGCATATACAACTTAAAAGTGGTATTGCTCTTTAAGTGGCCTCCAGGGTCTTTATGCGATTCCATTATCAGATCCAAGGTGTGCTGCTAAAAGCTGGAAACTGTAGCACAATGGAAAACCACTGGTGTTAATACTTAGGAGCATTGCACCTTGTGGCCAGTTCACATGTGCTTCCTTCAGCGCTTTTCTGGTGTTTTTTACGACAAGGAAATAGCAGCAGCCTATATGGAGCAGCTACTATGTGTTCCTACCTCCTCTTTTCACCTAGCTGTTTACAGCTGCCCTTGTCTACTGACTGTTTTATAGGCAGCAATGAATTTTCCATGCTCCTCTAACGATTTGTATAGCTTTCCGCCCCCATTAACCATCTGCTGTTTTTCACACCCGTGGCATTTTCACCAGGGCTGTTGCAAAATAGCTAGTGCCCACTTAATAGGCAGATTAAAGGTGATTTGGAGCATATTGTGAAAACAGAACTCGGCTTCATCGGCTTTGAGCTGGTGCCTGTCCCTATAGCTCACAGATGGCTCAGAGTCATAAAACCTGAACCGTTTTTCTTAGGACTCAGTCTGCACGTTTTTCAGACCCGAGTCCAGTCATTTTAAGAAATTATTTGGCACAATGAAGTGCAAATCTGCCTCCAGAGCGTTTGCAAAGGGAAAAAAAAAAAAAAAAATGATGATCTTGGCACTGTGCATCTTACTGTGTATATTTTTCCCTTGAAAGACCTTGCTTTAATTTATTTTATTTTTTTACCCAAGTGTTGCAAATCTGAGTGGCAAGACAGACCTGCATTGTGCTGCAAAGATCCTGCATTCTTCCAGTGTCTTGAGTTGTGGCAACTTACCAATTTCTTTTTGCTGCAGACTCTTAGAAGTAACATTCGCATGGGGGAAAAAAGATCAAATCACGGAAGTGGTCGGTATACCCATTTGTTAAAATATTTAATTTTTATATGCAAAAATTTGCATAAACCAACTGAACTGTTTGTTTTAGGCTGACATAAACACTGTCATCCCATAATTAAGGGTGGATCCAATGTAGTCATCTTAGAGAGGCCCAGGGAAACAGTTTCAGTATGTCTTAACAATGAGTCTGTTCTAAAAACCTTACCCCATGCAGTCACTGCAGAACTAAAACTTCTGATGAAAGCTTTATGCCTCGGTTAAACTATTTCACACCATCTGCAGGCTTAGAAAGGGAATCTCCATAGGGAAGAGTATTAGAGTAATTACGTGAGGGTTGTTGTTACAGGTATAACTCCCTGTGTGATGTTAACATTAGACTGACACAGTTATTGTCACTAAGGCTGGTATGCAGCACTTACACCACTCATTTATTATTAGCTACACCTCTTCTGAAAGCACCATGTATTCCCTTGCTGACGCTGTGATTAGAGGTCTTCAGGGCCAGGTTCTGCCAAGCTGATGTCTCACCGTGGACAGGTCATTCTGCTTACCCGTTGTCATTTGGCCAAGCCAGAGTTTGAAGCAATTGCCAAGGCAGTGAAAGGTGAAGTATTTGGTGGCTCCTTCTCGTGCTCCTGTTTGTATTTTGTGCTTGCTTATTAACCAGATCCTGCTGGGAACAGGAAGTGGCAAGAAGTTGTGGACAAGAACGTCAGCTTTGTACAGGCAATTGAGCCAGCATGCATTTGCCACGTATGCTTGGAGCTGAGCTCTTTTCTTCCTGCATTCTCCTTTCAAGATCTTAGAGAGAAAACAGAGCTTCCGAGTCTTTCTGGCATCTTTTCTTCCACTGCAGTAGCCTAAAACCTTGTTTTTTTTTTTCTGTCATATATGCCTCCACCTCATCTTTTTGCTGAATTAGGCCTTCTCTCTAGTCTGTCCATGAGCACTTATGTGGCTGCAGTGCTGCAAAGGATTAGCATCCAACTGCTGAGACCAGACACTCCATGTGAAATTAATTTAGATGGCTCTGCTATTCAGCGAGCTGATATCAGCCCTTCTCCTTTGTCGAACTGAAAAACAAGAGCAAAAGGAGTTATCCCCTTTCCTTGGCCTCTCTGGGATGAATCTCCTATTACATTTGTGACCAAGCAATAGAAGTAATAGTCCCCAATCTGAAACTTGTTTGCACCTCTAAGTATATTACAGACATTCCTGAATATGTTGATTCTGGCTGAAGAAGAACTGATCCTAGTGGCTTCTGTTATCAAGTACAGTCTTGGGAGAAGGGATGTGGTTCAACTGCAGTTGGGGGAGTAGGGTACAAAGCTCTCTACCCGAAACAGCTCAATGTGCGATTCTCCAGTGCCAAGGAAGACAAACACTAATCCCAGCCTGTACTCCTACAGCAACTGGCCTACTGCATTTTCTTCAGTTGTCCACAGGAAAGGAATCAGTCCCGAGCTAAAGGGATGAATGACTGACCAACAGCCTCTGCACTACGCTGAGGATGGGGGTGAGCTAAAGCAGCTCTCAGCTGGAGCAGTGAGAGGCAAGCAAGCATGCTACAAGGTGATGCTTCCTTCCAAAGTTGAATTGAGAGAGAGGTGTTTTATGCCTCTGTATTGGGATACAGAGCCCTCCTAGCTTCTGTGCTTAAGACAGAAGTGAAGCGTGTGGGTTAGCAGAAGGGTGTTCCACCTTCAGTCCCAGAGGTGGCAGAGTCCTTGCCTCTGGAAGAAGGCTGGGAGTGCTCCATAAAGGTTAAGGATGGCAGAGATTGAAATGCTACAGCCCCAGGCCTTTTGCAGGATGGAGTCTGACTCCTTTGGATACCAGGTGGCTTTCTGATGAGCATTCAGCTACTTGACTCTAAAATCCCTGTAAAATATTTTAAATGACAAAACCATTCACAATATGTATAACTGGAAAAAGTGCCAAGATTCCTAATGCAATTTAGACATAGCTGTGGGGGAGGTGGCTGTGCTTGGAAGGACATTATGTACAAAAACGAGGGGAAGGGGATTGTATCAGATGATCCGCAGCAGCCTGTCTGCCAGCACAGCATCTGTTTTTAATTGGCTAATCAGATCCTGTTTGAAGCCTTTCTCAGCTGTGCTTCCCTTGAAAACCAGATTCCTTGTCCAGATGAGGCAGGACTGTTTGCGATTACAGTGCGGTTGGAACAAGAGCAGCAAGACTCAAAACGTATTGTGTGCTCAACACTTTCACCAAAATTTCATGGGAACCTCTTACTCTAGCGGAGATGTAGGAAGCAAGAGTCTCTTCTTCATTCCTCCGGTCTATCAGAGGAGTTTGTCCTATGCTTTTTGGGGTTGGGGAGGAAAAGGAAGATAAATAAAGATCCGTCCCTGTGCTGTGAAGGGAGGACTGTCTGAGGTGTCAAGCGTCAGTTCAGCATCCTCTAATACTGGTGCTTTTGGGTGGAGATGCTTGTAGGAATGAGATCTGGCTCTGTAGCCAGCAGTGGCACAAGCAGCCTGGGCCAGGCCTTGGAGAAACCTAGGCTTCGAAACCTAAGAAGAAGAAACCTAAGAAGCCTAGGTTTGAGAGGAAAAGGGACTGTACCTGGACTAGACACGCAAGCCAGCATCCACACCGAATGTGCAGTGTGTCTACCACATTAGTCATTGTGGCCCTGACTCATCCCTGCCTGCTGCTTGCAGTTGAGCTGCTATCTGCATATGTCATTTTCAGATCACCCATCAAGGGAGCTGTGGGAAAATACGAAGAGAAGAGCTTAATCTCAGCCTTTTGGAAACATTCTGTAACTCACTGAGAACACAAACAGCAAATGCTCAAGAGAGAGGGTCAGCACGATTCTTTTGCTCTTGCTGGTTTTGTGGTGATTTTTATTTTTTTTTCCAGAAAGCAATGAAAAACAATTTTTGAGTAGTCGATAAGGAAAATGACTGATTTAATCATTGACCCTTCAATAAAGGCCTGGGGGGATATACTCAGCATCTCTGCTGGGACCAGCTGTGTGGCCCGTCACAGGGTTGCACAGCTCTGTGCTGTGCGTACCCACAGCAGCAGAGACCCTGCGTTGTGCTTCTTTTCCCTGCAGACACACGTGCCTCAGGCAAGGGGGGTTCCTGCGTGACTGGAATGCTTTGCCTGGGAGGCCACTGAGCTACTTCATTGACAGGATCATTCACAGCGGAGTCTTGCTCACAGGACCGCTTTGGTTTCTCTTGTGGCACCAGTGGTAACAAACTCACCTACCGTAAAGCGACACTGCACAAAACCAGACGGATGTATCCGTAGGATGGTTCTGGGGCCGGGTGCACGTCCTGCAGAGCACGCTAAGTGTTGTCCATTGGGTTCACCGTGTTTATTTCCTAGAAAGAAGTAGTTGCGAGCTCTGTTTCTCATCCTCACCAGAATGTTTGCAACAAGGAGGTCGTAACTTACATGGTTTAAAAGGTTAATAGCTGCAGTTGGCTCACATAGCGACTTGGACACACTTTAGCCATTGCTAATACTTTGGCAGAAGAAGCCGTATTTACATGATTTGAATAGGTTTGCTTATTCACAAGCAAGATGTTACCTGGCCTGCCCAGGAAGGGCATTTCAAAGGTGTCTTTGCTTGCTGAAGGCTAACAAATGCTGTCACAAGAACAGGGAAGGTGCATCGTGACCCCTTGACTGAATTTGTACTGCAAGAGAAGGAAATGCCTGCCTGGCATTTGTTAGCTCTGCTGATTCTCCAGCTCACTGATCCAATGGCAAACTCTTCACTGGATCTTGCTGAGCCGGGTTTCTACTGGAGCAGTGAGCTGGCCTGACTGCTGGCTACCGTGTGCCTGCTGGATTGAACATGGGAAGTGGCAAAGGAACCATCTGGGGCAGGTGGGTTCATAGCAAATGGACCTATTCTTCCCTTTAGCAGGCAGCAGTAATAACAGGCTCAGCATAACCAGACTCTGCTCTCAGTCTCATACATCCTGTGTGGATTCAGGAGTTCCTAAAAGTCTTCATGACACCCCATCAGTAAGCTGCAGGGGCCCAGAGATAAGCCACTAAACAGGAGATCCCAAAAGAGAGTAACTGAGCCAGCCTGGCAAGTGCTACCCCAAGCACAGAAGAGCGGAGGAAAAAAACAATCAGACCCCAAGGCCACTTGAATTGGTTGCTATCAGCCTGTAATGAGACCAGTCCATCAACACCTTTGAGTCTGCAGGGGGGAAAAACTAACAGAAAAGTGCTGAGCATAGCTGCAGCTCTCCCAGATCTCCCTGGCCGTGCTCTGCGTTGCTTTCTGCTCCCACGGGACTTCAGAAAGCTCTTCTAAAAATGCCTTTCAGTGTCATTCTGAGCTCGCAGGAAAAAGCCTCTCTGGTTTGTTATCAAAATGCCTCCAGAAGGCCTTGCACCTGGTATGAAGGGTGAACCTGGCAAAAGTTACTGAGCAAAGACAGCTGGTGGCTAACAGCAGGGGCAGGATGGTAACGTTACACGGGTTAAGGAGTTTTAGAAGTGTAGAGAGATAAGGAAGACCGCTAAGCAGAAGAGCTGCTCTGTTACAAGAACAGACAAGAGCATTGTAGACCTGGATTTCAAAAACGCAAACATGTTTTACAGTACGGGTAGGACAGCTGTATTGGCAGAGCCAAATTAAACAGTTAGATTAGAGGGAAATACTGCTTGTCCTGTTACAGAAACGTTTGTTTGCGCTTCAGAATCTCTTTGAACTTAACTTTGTTACAGCGGTGTAATGAAGCATTTTCAACGGACTGATCCAGGAATTTAAATATGAATAGAATATAACAACCCAACAGTTTACAACCCCAAAGCAAAACACGTAGAAATGTTCTGCAGTCTGGCTAGCGTGGTAGCAGCCATCAGCAGGATTTACTTATGTGCCCGCTGGGGACAGCAAAGCCCAGGGGTACAGGATGGGCACTCAGTACAGAGAAGATGATGGGGGATTTATGCAGATGGAGTGGCCCTGAGCAAGATGCCCTTTCAGACATTTCCGGAGCCACTGATGCAGCTGGGCAAGTTCTCTGCTGCATCACATTTAAATGTTTCACTCCACGCTCTGTGATCATCATTGTTACCAGCAGCAGGCAAAACCAGTTAAATAGTCATTACAGAAGCAACGGTGAAGGAAATATTTGACAGCTAGTGGTGAGCTTTCAAATCCAGGGACTAAAAACAGACTCTGGGGCTGCCCCCTGCAAAATCCCCTCCTGCCCCATCCTCCGGTGGCACATTTCCAAGGGGACTCAAAGTGTGACAGACCCAGCAGCGGGGCTGGAAAGGTATCGCTTGGTGTTTGCTGTTGGATGCAAGTTATTTTACTGATCCATGCAGGTGAGTGTTAGAACTAGAAACAGTCCCTAGACCTGTGGAAAATAGTACATTGCAGAGCCAGTGGCAAGGTTTTCTCTTTAATGAAGGAATCCTTGATTGGACTGGACTTGGGCACACGCACCACCCGAAGCAATGCTCATCGGCTGTCCCATGGAAATACACTGCAGCTCTGGAGCACCAAGCGAGGACGACATGGGCAGCAGACCACTCCAGTGGCATCCCAGCCCACAGCACGGCTTGGTGTGGTCTGAATCCATCGTCATTAAATTAAGCATGCTGACTCCAGACACTTCTCGAGGTTTGGGCCTGATTGTTTTTGGTGGGGAGGAACGAAGCTGCTTAGGAGCCCCCTGGACCCATCGAGCACCCTCTGATGTGCCACAGGGTCCATGAGTTGGGTGCACGCCTGCACCTTGGCACCTCGGGAGTGATGGGGCCGTGCCCATGGCATTGCTGCACCGCTGGGAGCTCACGCTGCTCCACGCCCTCCATTTCAAGCTGCCAGCACCCTGCGCAGTCTGACCAGCACGGGGTTTGCTGTGTCTGGCAAATCCCAAGAGAGGAGCAGCTCCCAGATAGCAACAGAGGCATGCGCACACGAAGCCAGAGAGAAAGTCTTTTCTCCTGGCACCGTAACAAGCCCTAACGAGAAGCAGCCCACCCAAGCGTTTGAAGAATGAACTCACCAGGAGACTCCTCTGCTCTGATCAGCCTCCAACCATCTCATCCGCTTGTGAGAAATAATAAGCCAGGGCATACGAGTTATTTTCATACACGCCGTTGAGTAACCTCACACAGGGCTGATGGAAGGGGAGGACGGGGCAGTAGGGGGCTGCTCCCCCAAGGCCAGACAGTGGAGCCTGGAGGGCCCACAGAAAGCCTCTTTGTCCCTTTGGGAAGATGTGGGAGTGGGGTAGGGACAAGGGGACAGTGTGCTCCACTTCCCAGGGCCCAAAAGTCTATTATTTTTAACCTGGAGACAGGTTAAAACCTTCACAAACTCAGTTCATTGTCACAAGGCGCAGAGGAGGGCACAGCAATCTGCAGGCTCAGTGAGTGGCTTTACTCTGCTCCTCCAGCAAAGCAAGCTGATCGTGTCACGACAGCCCAAGAGAAAACTTTCTCCTCCCTGACCCTTGCTGTTCCCCAACAACAACAACCGTGGCTTGCTGGGCCTGCTGCTGTGTCCCACAGAGGACACACGCCTGCCCCTGGTCGTGGGCAGCTGCTTGAGACCACTCCGAAAACGAGCTAGAAAGCCCAAGGTCGCTACCTCTTTGCCAAGAAATTGCCACCAAACCATTTGTTTACCTGAAGTGCTACAAGGACACCAGTCACAGTGAGTGGCAGCTTACTGAAAAGGGAACCTACACGGGGAAGTTTGAAAGGGAGCATACACGGTTCCCAAATTCAGTCCTTTGTCCCTCCCATGTCACTGAGTGTGCCGGGCATCAAGAGCTGTCACACTCAGGGTGCGCTTTGCACCATGGTGCTGCTGTTCCCCGAGGTCCCCCTGTTAATGGGGACCTGGCCCGAGCTCCCACCTGACAGCAGGCCAACATTTTTGGCACAAGAAGGGAGAGCCAGGCTCTCAACAAACCACATCCAAAGCCACCCACTGCAGCACAAGCACCGGCGTTTGATGCACACAAAACCCAGATGCCTTGCATTTAGTCCCCTTGTAGCATTCCTTCCAGAAATTTTCCAGAGATTCCTCTGTGCTCCACCATGAGGATACAACAAAAGCTGTCAAGCAGGAATGCATGCAGCGAAGGAAAGCTGGCGAGGGAAAGGCTGGCCATGCCACCTGAAAGCAAGCATCCCTCTCCCCAGTGCTGTCCCAGCACTCCCAGGCATGCAAAGCCATCGGCCAAGTAGGCAGAAGGCTTTCAAAACAAGTTTCCATCCTTCCCAAGATACAAATCATAACAGCTCAGCCTCGGCATCCTCCCTAGGGAGAAAAAAAAAAAAAAAGGCTTGTGCTGTGGGGTGAGACCCAGCTTTTCAAAACATCGCTCCCAGGGGCAAAGGTGGCGATTGCCGCTGCTTTGTGATATATTTGCTGCAGGGCTTTTGCTTTCTGGTCCATAAAAAAAAAAAAAAAAAAAAAAAAAAA